>JAWZYU010000009.1:46436400-47096400 GCA_038380435.1 Ryuthela nishihirai
TTGGTCAGTAGCGGAAATCGATTGCTTGGAAAGGGATTTCATGTCTGTGTGTCATGTTTATTTTGCTCTACATTTCAACTTACTCTACACTGCAAAAAGTCCATCAGATGGGACCTAAAGCCATGGTCCCACGTGCGGGAGAGCCATTGCCTGTGCATGTTAATGAACATGATTGATGGCCTTGACGAGAGGCTACCATCTGTCATCTCACAGCAATCCAATGCATTTCCTCCCCCAACCGTCTTTGAGCCCATGGGATCCTTTCAGCCCATTATGCGCAAAAATTGCCGCTCAGACTCAAGATTATAAAATTTATTGAACCAAAGATGTGCGTAGTTTGAAATTGAATTCTTAAGCCTCCTATTGACAAGACATGTTACGAAATTTTACTTGGAAACATCTAAGAATCAGACTGACAAAATGTCTTTCGAATGTTTTTCAACAGTTATGCCTTGCCCATATTGGGAAACTTTATAGCTAACTAGAACCCTCACCGCTCGTGGAAGTTTCGGGAAATTACCGCGAATGGCAAAATCAGTGATCGTTGAAGCTAAAAACCTGTTGAAAAAAATTGGATTAAGGACTAACGACATTACACCCTCAACAATGTACAACATATTGGAGTGTGTCGTGTTTATTGTACTCTATATTTCAGCTTACTCTACACTGCAAAAAGCCTGAAAAAGCAAGATGATTTCAAATTAATATAATGGCATTAACAGTGAGAAAATTAATGCAATGATATATAATAATAAAATACTTGATATGACGATGTGGATTATATTGGATGGAGTTAGCAGATAGGAATTCTGATCTAGCATTGTGAAGGGATGACCTCTAAACTCTAGCAACCTGTCGGAGTTTGCAGAGAGGTGGTAATAGTGCGATGCTATCAAGCTTACACTGAGATCATTGAGCTATAAGGGAAATTTCAACTCTAGTTGCTTAGATGTGAACCTCGCGACCTGTCGGCGTTTTCGGAGAGGTGGTAATAGTGCGATGCTAGCAAGCTTAAACTGAGATCATTGAGCTATAAGGGAAATTTCAACTCTCGTTGCTTAGATGTGAACCTCGCGACCTGTCGGCGTTTTCGGAGAGGTGGTAATAGTGCGATGCTAGCAAGCTTAAACTGAGATCATTGAGCTATAAGGGAAATTTCAACTCTCGTTGCTTAGATGTGAACCTCGCGACCTGTCGGCGTTTTCGGAGAGGTGGTAATAGTGCGATGCTAGCAAGCTTAAACTGAGATCATTGAGCTATAAGGGAAATTTCAACTCTCGTTGCTTAGATGTGAACCTCGCGACCTGTCGGCGTTTTCGGAGAGGTGGTAATAGTGCGATGCTAGCAAGCTTAAACTGAGATCATTGAGCTATAAGGGAAATTTCAACTCTCGTTGCTTAGATGTGAACCTCGCGACCTGTCGGCGTTTTCGGAGAGGTGGTAATAGTGCGATGCTAGCAAGCTTAAACTGAGATCATTGAGCTATAAGGGAAATTTCAACTCTCGTTGCTTAGATGTGAACCTCGCGACCTGTCGGCGTTTTCGGAGAGGTGGTAATAGTGCGATGCTAGCAAGCTTAAACTGAGATCATTGAGCTATAAGGGAAATTTCAACTCTCGTTGCTTAGATGTGAACCTCGCGACCTGTCGGCGTTTTCGGAGAGGTGGTAATAGTGCGATGCTAGCAAGCTTAAACTGAGATCATTGAGCTATAAGGGAAATTTCAACTCTCGTTGCTTAGATGTGAACCTCGCGACCTGTCGGCGTTTTAGGAGAGGTGGTAATAGTGCGATGCTAGCAAGCTTAAACTGAGATCATTGAGCTATAAGGGAAATTTCAACTCTCGTTGCTTAGATGTGAACCTCGCGACCTGTCGGCGTTTTAGGAGAGGTGGTAATAGTGCGATGCTAGCAAGCTTAAACTGAGATCTTTGAGCTATAAGGGAAATTTCAACTCTCGTTGCTTAGATGTGAACCTCGCGACCTGTCGGCGTTTTAGGAGAGGTGGTAATAGTGCGATGCTAGCAAGCTTAAACTGAGATCATTGAGCTATAAGGGAAATTTCAACTCTCGTTGCTTAGATGTGAACCTCGCGACCTGTCGGCGTTTTCGGAGAGGTGGTAATAGTGCGATGCTAGCAAGCTTAAACTGAGATCATTGAGCTATAAGGGAAATTTCAACTCTCGTTGCTTAGATGTGAACCTCGCGACCTGTCGGCGTTTTCGGAGAGGTGGTAATAGTGCGATGCTAGCAAGCTTAAACTGAGATCATTGAGCTATAAGGGAAATTTCAACTCTCGTTGCTTAGATGTGAACCTCGCGACCTGTCGGCGTTTTCGGAGAGGTGGTAATAGTGCGATGCTAGCAAGCTTAAACTGAGATCATTGAGCTATAAGGGAAATTTCAACTCTCGTTGCTTAGATGTGAACCTCGCGACCTGTCGGCGTTTTCGGAGAGGTGGTAATAGTGCGATGCTAGCAAGCTTAAACTGAGATCATTGAGCTATAAGGGAAATTTCAACTCTCGTTGCTTAGATGTGAACCTCGCGACCTGTCGGCGTTTTAGGAGAGGTGGTAATAGTGCGATGCTAGCAAGCTTAAACTGAGATCATTGAGCTATAAGGGAAATTTCAACTCTCGTTGCTTAGATGTGAACCTCGCGACCTGTCGGCGTTTTAGGAGAGGTGGTAATAGTGCGATGCTAGCAAGCTTAAACTGAGATCATTGAGCTATAAGGGAAATTTCAACTCTCGTTGCTTAGATGTGAACCTCGCGACCTGTCGGCGTTTTCGGAGAGGTGGTAATAGTGCGATGCTAGCAAGCTTAAACTGAGATCATTGAGCTATAAGGGAAATTTCAACTCTCGTTGCTTAGATGTGAACCTCGCGACCTGTCGGCGTTTTCGGAGAGGTGGTAATAGTGCGATGCTAGCAAGCTTAAACTGAGATCATTGAGCTATAAGGGAAATTTCAACTCTCGTTGCTTAGATGTGAACCTCGCGACCTGTCGGCGTTTTCGGAGAGGTGGTAATAGTGCGATGCTAGCAAGCTTAAACTGAGATCATTGAGCTATAAGGGAAATTTCAACTCTCGTTGCTTAGATGTGAACCTCGCGACCTGTCGGCGTTTTCGGAGAGGTGGTAATAGTGCGATGCTAGCAAGCTTAAACTGAGATCATTGAGCTATAAGGGAAATTTCAACTCTCGTTGCTTAGATGTGAACCTCGCGACCTGTCGGCGTTTTCGGAGAGGTGGTAATAGTGCGATGCTAGCAAGCTTTAACTGAGATCATTGAGCTATAAGGGAAATTTCAACTCTCGTTGCTTAGATGTGAACCTCGCGACCTGTCGGCGTTTTCGGAGAGGTGGTAATAGTGCGATGCTAGCAAGCTTAAACTGAGATCATTGAGCTATAAGGGAAATTTCAACTCTCGTTGCTTAGATGTGAACCTCGCGAGTTATTAAAAATGCATGGAGTAAAAATTTTAATCTTTTTTTATCTCTTATCCCCATAATTTTGCAAGATTCTTTAGAAACGTTTAGAGTTTTAGAAACCTTTGTTTGCCAGCTTTGTTGATTTCAAAAAGGATTTCGACTCTGTTGATCGTCATAATTTGTGGTTGATTGTGAGATCGTATGGCATACGATAAAAATTACTTAACATAATGAAAGTTCTCTATAATAATACTGAGTTGTGTGTGAGAGTTGGTAAGGCTTGTAAACAACTGGTTTAAGGTTTTTTTCTGGTGTTCGACAAGGGTGCATTTTGTCTCCTTTTCTCCTTAGTTTGGTTATTGATTATGTTATGCGATATTCACTGGAAAAGAAAGATTTTGGCCTTAAATGGTCTGAAGATACTAAAATTTCTGATTTAGATTATGCCCATGATTTAGTCCTTTTGGCAAATAATGTTGAAGAGATGAACTCTTTCATTCGAGCTGTTGATAAGACTGGAAGTAGAGTAGATTTGGTTAAAAACAGAGAGAAAACTAGTGATGAAAATTGGTCAGGCAAGCTTTGGTTCAGTTGATCTGAATCTCTTGAGAAGGTGTCTCAGTTTAAGTATCTTGGGAGCTATGTAACAGATATTGGTAATGAGATACTGGTGATGATATTGGCATGAGATTAACAAACGAATTGGTATTGCTGCCGACACTTTTAGTAATCTAGGAGAGTGTGGGGAAATAGACGTATACACCTAAAGACTAAAATTAGACTGTATAATAGTTTGGTTCTCTCTAGGGTAAGTTATGGTAATGAAGTGTGGGCGCTTTGTAAACAAGATAAGAGGAAACTAAATGCTTTTGATTCTAGATGCTTACGCAATATTTTGGGCATTAGATGTAACTTTGTAAGTAATGAAGAGGTTAGGCAAAGGAGTCGGCAACCTCCTCTGAGCAGTATATTGTGCAGAGAGAGACTCCTTTGGTTTGGTCATGTTGCCCGTATGGATAATTATAGATTGGCGAATAGGGTTATGAACAGTGTGCCTAAAGGCCTCAGAAAGAGGGGGTGACCTAGGATCTGGTGGGCAGACAATGTCAAACAGGACCTTGTTAGAATTGGTGTGCAGTGGCCAGATGCAGCAGATGTAGCTCAGGACACATATGTTTGGAAAAATAAATTGCACGGTCTGGTTGGACCTATGTAGGCCATGGCTGCTTGAGGATGTAAATGATGATGATGACGACGACGACGACGACGACGATGATGATGATGATGATGATGATGAAACTACAAACATGATAATTCATCTCATATATCAATTCACGAGGCTCTAAGGATGGATAAAAAAAAGCAGATTTGTTGTTCCGTTAAAAATAAGGAACTTATGCAGATTGCAACTTTTCGTCGCAACTTACGCAACTTTCCGTTTAGCATTAGTGAAAGAATGATTCCAAAGCTATTCGTAGTGTAGTCATCGATAGAAAAGATGAAGCTTCAGAGGTCATTAAAGGAATATTCTTCTTTTAAGCTGTCAAGAAGTTTTCTGCCAATTTACGAATATATATTTTTAGTCTTCTAATTTAATCATCCTCTCAAGTCCAAGTTCCAAAGGGGCAGAGGTTAGCTCATCGATAGCGCCACACTAACGTAATCTGTAGTTCCCAGGTTGGACTACTAACTTTGTCAGCGTTGAGATTTATCTCCGACAATTCCCGCCTTCGGTAAGAAAAGGGATTCCCATGGTCTTGGAAAGACCGCTGTCGATCGATGGGACATAAAGCCATGGCTCCGTGTGCAGGAGAGCCATACCCTATCCACGGTAAAAACCACGTCATATGGTCTTGAATGGAGACTACAATCTGTCGTCTTCTAACAGCTGTTCAGGGGCTTCAATTCCTTCGACCATCTCTGAGCCCCTGGGTTCCTTGTGATCTGGCCATTTAGCCCATTACGTGACAAGGAAAGTGCCGATCAGAGGTAAAATAACCCAGTCCTAGCTCGAATTACGGAACATTGACACAATTTAGGTCATGAAACTTTAGAAGCAAAATATTTCCCCTGAAAAACTATGAAGAAAAAAATAATTTGTTTCTGTAGTTTATTTTGCATGAGATATTTCTCATTAGATACAGACATCTTCTATTGGGAAATCGCCTTTCTAATTTAGAACAAGATAAGTTATAACAATTTTATAAGATTGATGATTCCAAGGCAATTGGTAGTGGAGTGATTGGCAGAGAAGTAGAAGCTTCAGGGGTTACTAAAGAAAAATCATGTTTTTTACCTCGTTTTCCAAAAAAAAAAACGATATTGTTTTCACTTTGTTGTCTGTCTGTCTGTCCTCTCCGTCTGTAGGCATCAAAAGTTTTTGCATTTAGAGATATATCAAAACTTCTTTTTATATTGGATAGGTATCGAGGAAATATTACGATTCGAACTTTCCGAATCTCCAAAAAGCAATAATTACGCTCTCTAACAGTGAAAAAAAACAGAAAATTGCAAAAGTTAAATGAATATTTCTAACAATGTATGTATTTATGTGAGAAATAAAAATATTTTGGTGGTGGAATTAGTAATAGGTCATGTAATTTCAACTGGTAGCATTTTAGTTGACGCCTTACCACCAGGTTGAGCGGGATAAATGCAACTTTTTTTGTTTTTAGAAATAACTGTTCGTTTTTAGAGGTTTTTCTGCTGAGGTCCTGCCATCCTCTCTGACCTTCTGCTATGGCATATAAACTGACAGGCTCCTGTTAGACCTCTGTGGCAAGCAGCTGCTTGAGGGGGTATTTATTTGTTTTAGAGATCAATTAATAATTTTTTGTGTTGGATAGATATTGATGAAATATTGCATTTTACACTTTTCGAATCTTGAAAAAGTCATAATTGCTCTCTCTAACGGTGGAAAAATTTAAAATTGCAATATTTTTAAGGAATATTACAAACGATGTATTTACTAGAGATTCTAAATTTTGGTGGTGGAATGTGTAGATCATGAGAAATGCAATGGCAAAAAGGAGTTGATCCTTACTCCAGGGTCGGTGGGTGGATGAGAAACAGTCAACTTTTTTGCTTTAAGAAATAGTTGTTTGTTCTTAAAGATAAATTTAAAATTCTTTTCATAGTGAATAAATAATAATAATAGATATTGATGAAATATTTCAATTTATACTTTCGGAAAAACTAAACTCTAACCGTGGAAAAATTTGAAACTTGAAACTTTTGAATGGATATTACAAGGGACGTATATGTGCTAGAAATTTGAAACTTTGATGGTAGAATGTGAAGGTCATGTGGTTTGCATTTTCAGAAATAAATCGATCCCTTACATGGGAGAGGAAACGGGAGAGGGAAACGCAGCTGTTTTCAGAGATAATTGGAAAATGTATTGCCATTTTTTAATCCCTAAGAGGTTTTTAACTTACATCGTTAGAGGGGACTAAATATGGAAAAGACGAAACTTTTAACGAATATGCAAATGATTTATTTGTGGTAGGAATTTGAAAGTTCGAAGGTAGAGTGTCAAGAGACATTCCACTGACAAGCAACAATCTACCCTTTTTCTCAGAGGGGCGTGAGAAAAGGAAATTTTTTAACTTAAGGAATAAAAGACAAATACTTTTTATGCTGTATAATAGTAATAAAACATTACTCTTTGTAGTTTACCAATCATCCATTAGTTCGAAATAAAATTTCTAAAGAATGCAAAATTGGGTAAGCGGAAAACTTCACTCTCATTGAAAACGAGATTCCCATATCCGACATAGTCGATATTTTTGCGTTCTTCTAGTTAAGCTGTTAACTAAATTGAATCGTTGCAGCGACAGTACTTTTAGCATTCAAGTTTAATCGTTCACTGAAAAAAGAATCTAATTTTACATCTAAATTATGTAAAATTACGACAATTTAGATATAAAAATATCTAGGTACAAAGCGCCCTTTATCAGCAAATCTCTCAAAAGTATAAAGAAACTAAAACTGCGTTTTTTCGGCTTCTATCTCATGATCTTACTTCTTTGATAAGGACACACTTCATCATCTATTATTTACGTTGTGTTGGGTTGTTTTACCTCTGAGCGGCACTTTTTTGCACACATGGGCTAAATGGCCAGGTCACATGGACCCCGAAGGCTCAGAGAAGGTTGGGGGAGGGGACCCACTGGAACAGCTGTTGGGAGACAGATGGTAGCCTCCCGTCAAGGCCATCCAGCGTGTTCTTTAACGTGCACAGGGTATGGCTCTCCCGCACACGGAGCCACGGCTTAACGTCCCATCTGACGGACGGCGGCATTTCCAAGTCCATCGGTGTCCCCTACTGACCGTGGGCAGGGCGGGGAATTTTGCGGAGATAAATCTCAACGCTGACCCAGCTGGGACTCGAACCTGGGAACTACAGATTACGAGCCTGGCGCGCTACCGACTGAGCCACCCCCGCCCCCAATATTATTTACGAGTAATCACCTTTTCTGACTTAATAGAAGAAACTTATGAAAACAATTTTATAGTATTGTATAATGTTCAATAACAAATATAATAGGAATTCTAGTTATTCCGTACTTTAAATTTTTTTTGGTTTTGATATTAATTTCGTTCTCTATAACAATTTAAGTGTTTTTCATTCATCGTTTAGTTGCAGTTCAGGGTTGTCGCCAAAAGATTAAATCGAAGCAGTGTTCTCAGTCTAAGAAGTTACAGACATTTAACTCCAAAAGACAAAATATTAAATAAAAAAATTAATACCCCCTCAAGCAGCTGCTTGCCACAGAGGTCTGACAGGAACAAAACTAAAAACAATACTGAACGAAACCGAACCTTCAGGTACACCTGTGTAAAGAGGAAAATTTTACTAAGCGTATGATTTCTACATTTATGAAGCAAGAAATATTTAACGTAGTGATATGAATGCTGGCAGTTGCTTATTGAATTGCTCGGTTAAACTCGTTTCAGCTATTTCTGAGAAGAGCTATCACTGATATTGAGTACCTTAATTATTCCTAATTATACAGAACAGTGGTCTCCAACCATTTTCATAAGTGAACTACATTGAATATCTTAAGTATTACCGACTATGTAGAACAGTTGTTTTCAACCTTTTTCACAAGTGAGCTACATTGAGTACCTTAAGTATTAAGAACTAAGTAGAACAGTGGTCTCCAATCTTTTTCATAAATGAGCCACATTCTGGGCCGGATTAAGAATTTTTGGCCCCCCAGGCCAAATGTAAAACTGAACCCCCATCCTCCCTCGACCAGTACCTAGTTATCTATCAGGGACAAATTTGGGGCACGAGGAGTTATCTGCAACAATAATAAAAATTCACTCAATAATTGCAAAAACCAAGTCAATATTTTACATGGTTAAAAAAATAAAAAGAGTTGCTGATATTTCGTAGCTAGTCTTATCCACCGTCATGCGAATACTACAAAGTATTACGTATCTCCCACAGATAAGAGAGATTCATGCGAGGGGGGGGGGTGCTGGGAGGAGGCGTCTAAGTGTTTATTACCTTCAAATTTGTCATTCTTTCATCTCTCTGCTTCTTTCTCTCTTCTATTGAGATTTTCACAAAAATTCAAATATTTCCTCTTCTTAAAAGTGAAGCTGTCGTGTCCCTCTAATTTATTTTCATATTTATTGTTATTTTATTTATCTACGATATAAGCTTATATGTAAAATATTTGACGGAGATGCCATAAATGGCTTTATGGCATCTCCGTCACTAGCTGGAGGGATACGGTTTGAGTCATCGAGAGCAGCGACGGGGAGACAAAGAATATTAAGGGTAAAGAAGGAAATGCTCCATAGATGGAATGGAAAATGAACGACAGCAGCGCCGTTATACTTTGTCATGCAACGTGCTCTGTAGAAAAGCCGCTATCCAGGCAATGCTATTCCAGACACTATACTCGAAACTAGCGAGTAATAATTAAAATCTTATTCGTAAATTTATGTTTAAAAAAATAAAGTTATTAATTAATTATTTAGGAACATAAATTTAATCTTATTAATTATATTTATTAATATATCATAAAAATATATTTTAATCAGATGAAACCAGAAAACATTTATTTTTGTCATTTTCAGTAAATTTTAATGATTATCAGCCTATTCTTTTACTAGATGTAATTCGATTTCTATGGAAAAAAAGCTGTAAAGACAGATAAGTATAAAAATACCATTTTTTTTCGTGCTATTCCATAAAAAATTATCTTACTTTATTTCTGTCGAACTTCCCAAATAATATTCCGATGTTTACGTTTTCCTTGAATACAAGTGACCAAAAAATTGTTTTTTCTTTCTTTGTGGGCTGAAAATTGTCATTTAATGTTGGAGGCTTTCCTGCAAACCTGAAATTAACGGGAAATAAACAGGAAATTTAACTGGAAAAATACAAAGAACTGGTATCTAATTTGAAGTTTGCATTCAACCAAGCACATTATCTTTGGAGTAATACCCTGGATCTATGCATATTAATACTTTTTCATTTCCAGATATTTTTTTACACACAGCCACTGTCATTAAAAAAACTGTTAAATAATCGAATTATTCCATTCTATTATTTACTAGTATTTCATTTATATTAAATAATCAATAAACGAAATTACCTTTTAAAGCTGAATTATTAATAAAAATCACAGAATGTAAAATTTAGCATTAATGTAATTTTTTTACCAAATTTTCAATCCCACAGCAGTGACAGCTAACCATTAGGAGTTGTTATTCCAAATCTTTTTAGTCTCATAGTAGCAAAAACATATATTCTAGCATTTTGTTTTTAGGTCTAGATGGCAGAATATTATTTTGTTGTATTTCCTTCGGTTTTGCTCCCAACCACAGAAAATGCCCTTACAGCTGCTTGACCTTCACACATCACTTTAATGATTGTAAGAAGCATATTACTGTTAATAATGTTTCCACTTCATGTTAATATTAAACAGCACTATACACAAACAAATTTTAAATCACATTTTTATTTAGGTGTAAAATTTAGTTATTATTAAGTGTAAAATTTATGTGATACATGAGGTAGTAAATTTGGAATTAATCCCACGGCTGCCGATAATGTCAGCAATAATCCTTGCAGACATGGAAAGTGAATCTTTTTATCCCCGGTCTGAAACTGAATGCTGCAGATGACTCAATGAAAGTTTTCCACGAACTCAAGTGTCCAGAGTTTGCTCTCACTGCTGAGCTTTTGTTCTGTGTTTGAGTATGCGACTGTTCAAAATGTCAAACAGATTATTTATGATGGAACAAAAATTAAACACTTAAACAGCATAAGGCAGTGGCTGCTGATTGTCTGAAAACTTGAGACGCAAGGTTTACTCATGTTACACTCAAGCCATCGATAATAACATGTTTTTTTGTTAGTTTGGGCACAATATGGTGTGGCAGTTTGTGGTCATATTCCCACACAGATACTATACGTTTCCAATCAGCTATTTCATTTTCGTTGAATTATATCAAATATTTCTTAAAATTATTTCTGAGACATTCAACAGATAAGGAACATCACAAAATATAAAAAATTTTTTCCCCATCAACATAGAAATACGGCCTACTAATGTTAACCTCAAGTTTCCTTGCATAAAGTGTGTGTTAGTTGGCACCTTGATTACAAAAAAAAAATATATACATATCGATTTTAAGCCACATTCAGTTATTTTTTTAACGGTAGCAACTCCCGATGTTTTTAACATGGATGATGGAGTAGTGTCAACCGAAAAAAAAATTGCTTCCACTTTCGGCACAAACCGTGTATCATAAAAATCAGAGCATATGTTGCAAGTCCTGACGACCGTTTCCCATAGATACCATTATTTTCATATCCAACAACAGAATCTTGCTTGTGATTGTTTGATACCCATTTCTTTAGTTTGATTTCATCAAAGGAAATAATTCAGAAATGATCAGCAGGATTCAATTTATTTGCAACAAATTTAATAGAATTCAAAACAGAGTTTGCGAAACCTGGTTCCAGCTTAATTGATTTGTAATCCTGCTTTTTTGGGAAGTAAAATACTTTCCATAAGGAATTTTAGGCTTTAGGGCTTACAAGACATATAGCTGAAGTGTTAAATTTCTATCTGAAACACCCTTGAAGTCTTCAACTGTGAAGAAATGAATGTGAAAATGATAGCTGGAACTATACCTTTTACGTAACCTAAAACATCTTTTAGGTTATGTTTCATATTGGCCCTTTTGGAGTATATTCTTTTCGCGTAGTGTAGTTTACTACGGAGAGTTTTTTTTCCCATGTTTTTGGTGTGATAATCCTCCTGCGAGGAGTGTGCATTTTTAGGATATTGCAACCTACATAACCAATATTAGATTTGGTGCTGTCAATGGCAAAATGAGATGAATCAATATCTTCCACACAAGATGCAGTTGTGCCTGAAGCAGATACAATTGGAGACAAATATTGGTGGTTTCTTTCACAGAATTCCTAGCTATCCTTTCCTGCAGTTTTTGCTCTATCAAAGACACGTCCATTCTTCTTCGTTTATGATCTGGGAAAAGTAAAAAAAAAATATCGATGTATTTTAACGAAATCTGAAAAGATTTGCAAATGCAAAGGCAATACATAGAAAAATTAACAATTTCCCAAAGCATATATAAATAACCATTTACACGTCAGTGTACAATTTAGGAACATAGACTAGCAAATGTTGTCATAAAAATTACATTGATATGCTCTCTATTGATTCCTTCCTCCTCTTTAATATGGAGGGATATAATGATTAATTTAGGAAAGTGGAGGGATATAATGATTAATTTAGGAAAGTGGAGGGATATAATGATTAATTTCACAATGTCCAAACAATGGGCAAAGATGCATTCTAAATCCAGATAATTGTGAATGCAATCGAAACTCATCTCACATTTATTTATACACATTCTATTATATATTTCTGGTTAGTTTTGCATGGCATTTTAGTAAAATCTTTAAACCTGTCATTGAGCTAGTTTTGAAGTTTACTTTCCAATCAAATATGTAGATACAGTACTGTGCGAATTAGTTGGGACAAGCGAAGGAATAATTGAATTGAAATGATCTCAACATATGAATATTCCTACATAGATAATTGCTATGTAGACTCATTCAGTCACAAGTTAAATATTTTTTTTATAAGAAATCAAACAATCAATGTCTTTTAGATATGAAATTAAAAGTTTGAAGAACTTTCTTTTCAGATTTTTGTTTTCAGGTTCTAAAATAGTTTTAAAGGAAAAAATGTTAACATTATATTTTTTTAAATTGAAAAGTATTTTTCTCATTCTGTTTTATATTTTTTACAATGAAAGATTAAATGTTCAATAGTTTCATGTTGATTACATATTGTACAATTAGGAGAGTTCACTTTTTTTAAGTGAAATAAAAATGGTTTTGTTATTGCCGCATTTACTTTTATTCTTAATATAATAGTGCTCTCTTTTTTATTCCGCACACAGTTTATAAATGTTGTAATTTTATGAGAAATATTATGTCTATGAGTATCCATAGCATTTAAATCATACCATTTTTGTGTTTCTTCTAATAATTTTATTTTATTATTATTTTTAATTATGTTTATAAATGTTAATGATTCAATAGTGTTATTAAGAGATATTGCATTTTTTCCCAGTGTATCAACTCTTTCGTTGTGTTCTATACCAGTGTGAGCTGGCACCCATTGAATATATAATTTATTATTATTTTCTATATGTTGTTTGGTTAAAATTAGAATATCATTTATTAGAACTTTAAAATTATTATAATTTGGAATTTGAAATATTGTATCAATAGAAGATTTTGAGTCAGTAAAGATTACAATATATTCCCCTTTAAAGTAAAGTGCCCAATGAATGGCTAATATTATAGCAGTTAGTTCTGTTATAATTATTGGATTTAATTTATTTAGTTTAAATTGAAATTCATAATTTGTTATTGGGCAATAATATGCTCCAGACGAATTGTTGTTTTCAGCATTCACTGAACCGTCCGTATATATGTGTATAAAATCTTTGTATTTTTCTTCAATGTAAAATTCCGCCAAATTTTTTAAATTTCCTTTGTCTACATTTTTTTAGATGTTATTCCTTTAACTTTAGTTTCCAAAATAGGAAAACAAAACTTCCAAAAAGGAGCCAAAATTTGTCTGTCACCACTAAGATTATTATGTATAATATGTTTTAATTGTTCTTTATTGTTAAAGAGATTTATAATATTATCATTAAAATTTTCATTTATTTTATCAATGATTGAATGATCATTATTTTTAATATTATTCTAAATAAAAGATTATATAAGAGATTTTTTTTTATTTCTAGTGGAGGTATGGATGTTTCTGCATACATATTTAATTTATTTGTATTTTGTAATATACCTAAACAGAATTTTAAAATTTTTATTTGTATATTTTCTAAAATTTTAGAATTTCTTCTCAATACTATACGTAAATTTGGGTAGAATAATAGAATTGTATAATAACAGTAGTTTTTTTTTATTACATCCCCATTTTGAGTTGCCAAAAAGTCTTGCAAAATAATATAGCTTAGTTGCTTTGTTTTTAGCTTCTATAAAAAATTTATCTAGTCCCTTCCGCTGCAGAGTCTAAACTGCTGCAAGTCGAAACTTGTTCGTAACCTTCTGCTGCAAGTCTAAATTTGCGCGTGCAGCTTCCGGGCCACAGACGCTTCATCCCATTGAAGGAATGATGGACATCAAAGTATATAGGCGTTCTGGAGGCGAAAATGGTCCCAACACTGCAGAAGCTGTTTCCTAACGGCGATGGGGTATTTCAACAGGATCTGGCTCCATGCCATAATTCTAAGCTTGCTAAGAAATTCTTTACCCAGCAACATTTGAAGGTATTGGAGTGGCCAGGAAATTCACCCGATCTAAACCCCATTGAAAATTTGTGGGCCATTATTAAAGTGCCCATATCTAAGATAGATTGCAAGACGAAAACCAAAAATATAGAAAGTGTCATGAAAGTGTGGTACCACGCCCCTGAAGTGAAGATGTGTGGATAGCTAGTGGCATCAATGGTTGAGAGGGTGGAAGAAGTAATTAAAGCTAAGAGGGGTCACATTCACTATTAACTATGTACACTATTAAACAAATAAATATTTTAGTTGTGTCTTTGTTACTGCATTTTCCTATTGTCCCAACTAATTTGCACAGTACTGTAGTTCTTTCAAATTGGGTTTCCATATATTGGTGCAAAATGTGAGAAATTATTGTTCCAGAAATACAAATGAAACACTTTTGGCAATTGTGAACTTGTAAGCACTTTCAGTGAGAAAATGAATATATTTTTGATATTTAATTTAACTGTTTCGTGTAGCATGCCATTAATTGTAAAAATTTGCAAGGGACTTGTACATAAATGATTTTGAAATAATGCCTTGGGGAATGCATTAAGAACTGAAAAGATGGTGTAATGTAAGGTCTTGTTTGTAACAGGAATTGATGTCAAACTGTACAATTATTTGTGATATAATCTAGTATATTATATGTGGTTTCATATATCCACAAATAGTGGCACCACAGTGGATCAAAATACATATCATGTCATGTATTTTGATCTTGGTTTGAGGGGACAGTTGGAGAGATTGGTTTATAAAGGAAGAGCAGTGAGTACAAATTTCAACAACTTTAATGATGCATAATCACATGTATTGAAATGAAGCAAACATATAATTCCTGCATATGATTTTCTTACTGATGTGTTCTCTAAACCATGGTGCTTCATCTTTTATATGATGCCACGTATAACATATTAAACGTCATTTTATCAAAACTCCCAATATTCGAAAATGCAATGAAATAGGATTATGTAAATGATGTTTTCATAGCTGAAAACTTCAATAAAAGGCAAAGGATATATATATATATATTTATACATCATGTATTAAAAGAGATATATTTCCTTACCTGTTGACTCAAATATTATGGGGAAACAGTGGTACAAGTGTAACCATTTTTAATGATGCATAATCACACATACTAAAATAGAGTGAACATAACCTATAATTCCTGTATAGTTCTTCTGCTGATTTGGCAGCTAAACCAGGCACTCCGCAAGCTGCACTCATTACTGAAACTAAAAGTATAGAGGAAATTTATTTATATTGCGGAATGGTTGATGTTATAGATAATTTTGAAGATGGACCAACCTACACCTAATGGACAATATCAAAAGTCGGAAATTAAAATAATATTTAAGCTGAATATATCGTGCCCAGCATTTTAAAACTATTAGAGATGGGTCAAATGAGTTACTTTAAAAGCACACACACACACTTCTTGCAATAAGTATAATTACTTGTTTCATAATTTGAATACTAAAAATTAAAGCACTAGTTTAGTGACTTCAGAATTGGCTGAATGAACCATAATCTCTAACCCATATCAATAACTTTTTTAACTGAAATACTATAACTGAAGACAATAATAAATTTAATGTATAAAGGCAATTTAACTGAAATACCAGCTGTAATATAATTTGCTATTACACTTAAAAATTACGAAATAATTGGATTGAGAATCAAAATTTATATATTTTTCCAATGGTAAATCTTATTACATGGCCAAAATGAAATGCGTACACTACTGTTAAAATATTTTTCACTTGACTATATAAAAATATATCCCCCCCCCCCCTCTTAAGCAGGTGTTTGCCACAGAGTTTATACGCTGTAGTACTTCTTTGGTAGAGAGTCTGTGAGGAAGGCAAGACCTCAGCAGAAAGACAACACAAATATCGATGCTTTACCTAGGAATCGAACCCAGGTTCCTTTGACTATATATATGTGTGTATCTAAAAATGTTTTGCAGATCCAATTACATTTCATAAACAAATACTGCTCACACATTACATAATAATTAATCAAAAAAATTTAAGGATTATACACATACCTTTCCACTTCTTTTGGAAACTTGAAAAATTATCTGTTGAAATAATATTTTCTGTTAGTGACGCAATAAATGCATCGATCTCTGTTCTTTCGTTTCCTTATATTAAGGATGTTTATTTTTAATTAGAGAAATTTATTTAATATTTATAATATATATTTATAACATAAATGAATGAAAATTAAATTTATGGATTTTTATTGAGATCACTGTGGCTGCTTCAGGGTAAATTCAGTGTTATTTAATTCCAATCATTCATAATTGTCTATGAGAAAATAAACATTACACAAACTTCTAATATGTATTTTCATATTCTTTTGTGAAATGCTGGAAAACAATACTTATTCCAGTTTTAAAACATTTTTGAGGTAAATTCTTATCACTCATTACTGTTTTGAAATATTCCACTATTAAAATTTTTTAATAGTTTCACTATTTAAATGCTGATGAAACATTGCTTAAATTCGAGATTAAAGTAGATTTCATTATTATCTTAGATTAATCTGCAGTGAAATACATATTTTACAAGTTTTAGAGCTCCGAATTTATATTCCAATTGACTTTGGAATTTCTCTAAATTTTGGAAGGGCAGTGTAAACTTATACACTCCCTGCATATACTTATTCCTTTCCCTGTAATCCTCTATTACAGTGGTTCTCAACCTTTTATGCTTCACGTAACCCCTGGAAATGTGATTGTAACTGGCATACCCCTTGTATAAATAGATAGAACTATAGTTATAGCATAACAATGGTAATAAAATAAAACATATGTTTTATTAATAGATCTAGTGACTTTTGAGCTCTCACGGCCCCAAAAAAATTTTACCGCGTATCCCACGTCTATTAGAACCCCTGATCTATTAGATAGACGATATGTCCAGGATAAATATTAGGGATTGACTGCACAAATGTAAATAGTACTATATTGAGATACAAGAAGAAGCCGCTTTATTCTGTATGATCATAAATGAAATAATCTGTTAATGTTTACAAAGTTACAAATATTATGTAACTCTGCTTGAATCAGTATTGGTTACACTTAATAAATATAAGAACAGAAAACGTTACACAAAACTATTGTACATACAACATAATTTAAGAAAACAATGAAGTAGAATTAGCAAGAAAAAGCACATTGAAATCACAGGACATCGCCATCTTCGATTTTTCGGTACAACCAATACTTGCACCAGAGTGAATTTAATATACCGTATTTGCCGGCATATAGGACGCACTTTTTTCCCCTCAAAATACGTCTAAAATATGGGGTGCGTCTTATGCGCCGGTAATCAAAATTATGAGTTGAAATTTCAGTCTAAAACTTTTGGTTTATGTCAATATACATATATAAGTATTCTTTTGCATTTTTCCTTTTGTGAAAGAGTGGTTTCAAATAAATCGTTTCCATATTTTTTTTTCTGTTCTGTAAAAATAATAAGTTGCGTGATATATTTTATGCTTCACTACTGACAGAGGGAGCATTCCAGTAAAATAGAGTTCAGATCCACTGACATCTCAAGGTTAAGATTCATCCAATGTGCGCATGCGTGATCACATTTCACCAGCATATTTTTTCGAAAAGCGCGAGCATGGCGCGTCGTTACCGATTACAGCGCCTCAAGGCAATAAAAACGTAAACTTTTAGTACCGAAGAAGCTTTCTCATGTTTTTGCTGCGAAACATGGCTCAAAAACAACGCAGATTCTGCTACGATATTGCATTCAAGCTACGAGTGATTGAGTATGCCAAAGAACACGGAAACAGGGCAGCAGAGAGGAATTTCGGATCACCGCTAACAGAAAAGATGATGATAACTTGGAGAAGACAGGAAGAAGACCTAAAAAAAGTATGCGTAATAAACATAATCTGCGACATGGAATTACAAAATGGCCGGAACTAGAAGAAGAATTAAAAACTTGGATATTAGACCACCGAAGCTCGGGATTTTCAGTTTCCACAAAAATGACTATTCAACAAGCAAGAGTGATAGCTACTAACAGAGGCATCGCTGATTTTATAGGATCAACGTCATGGTGTTCTAGATTCATGAAGAGAAATGACTTACGTATGCGGACTAAAACAAAAATACCACAAAAGATGCCAACAGAATATGAAGACAAGATTATCGAGTTTCATAAATTTGTCATTAATGCAAGAAAAAGAGGAAATTTTGAACTTTCACAAATAGCAAACATGGATGAGGTCCCACTGACGTTCGATGTACCCTCAAACAAAACAGTAGATTCCAAAGGTGCAAGAAGTGTTATTGTTAAAACTTGTGGACATGAGAAAACGCACTACACAGTCGTGTTGTCTTGTGCCAATGGAACAAAATTGCCGCCTCTTTTGATTTTCAAAAGGAAAACTTTGCCCAAGGAAAAACTGCCAAAAGGTGTGTTTGTGCACGTTCATCCTAAGGACTGGATGGATGAAGGGGGGATGAAGTTGTGGATAGACAATGTGTGGTTTAGGCGTCCTGGTGGACTACTAAAAAAACCTGCCTTGCTAGTATGGGATCAGTTTCGGAGTCATAGAACAGAAGCTGTATAAAATAAAATCAACCAATTTAAAACTCAGTTAACTGTAATTCCAGGTGGACTAACGAGCCATCTTCAACCTTTAGATGTCTGCATTAATAAACCATTTAAAGGATTCATGAAGGAGAAATGGAACAGTTGGATGCAGTCTACAGATTTTGACGTGACACCATCAGGAAGAAGGAAGAGACCTAGCATTTTGCAGATTTGTGAATGGGTCAAAACTTCATGGAATGCTGTGAAACATGAGACAGTTGTAAAGTCATATAAGAAATGTGGTATTAGTAACTCACTTGATGGCACAGAGGATGACTTGTTATACGAAGACTCAGTTTCTGAAAAAGAGGCTTCAAGTGATTCTTCATTTAGCTCTGGAGATGAATTTCTGGGTTTTGAGGATGAACATTAAAAGGTACCAAACTACAATGTTCCCTAGTTACATTTTTTGTATACATAAATAACTATAAAATGAGTACAGTAAATCTTTATGAAAATTCATGAAACAATGTGGAAATTTTTTTTTTCCTTAAAAATGTGTCTAAAAAAGAGGGTGCGTCTTATACACCTCGCAAGCCGGTGCGTCCTATACGCCGGCAAATACGGTATATAAACAGAGTTACCTCCGAAATAATGGTCCATTGCCATCATCGAGAGGAGACTCGTTCGATATATCCGTACCAAAAATCGCAATGTTCTTTATTAACTAGTTAGGATAATTACTCTACTTGTGATACACTAACAATCAACTCTTCGGCACTCTGAACTCTAACAGCGAATGATAGCTTGTCCTCTATTGTCGTCGCAGTACACCAACACACAACGATCTATGATGGCGTTAGTTACGTGTTTGCGAGCTTTACCTTCTTTATCCGTTTAATATTCTTTGGGGGAGATGCGAAATCAACAATCGGAATGAATGTTGCTTATGAACGGAGAAGTCACGTTTGCTTAGTTCGTCAAAGTGACATAGCTCTTTCTCGTAAACCCTAAAGGGGCATGGTTCGGTTCTGTGTAAGCCAGTTATTTAAGCAGAGATTGTGATATCCTTTCCCCGCGTTTTGAGGTCTGTAAAGCGATTTCTGTACGGGAAAGTTCAGATTTCCACCTCATTATATGAATGCTTGCAAAAGCAGAACAGCATTCAAGTTTTATTAAGCTGATTGGAGAAAATCTCTAAGAAACATCGATAAAACCATTTCATTTAAAAAATAAATACCCCCTCAAGCAGCTGCTTGCCACAGAGGTCTGAAAGGAGCCTGTCAGTTTATATGCCACAGTAGAAGGTCTGTGAGGATGGCAGAACCTCAGCAGAAAAACGACACATACAGCCATGCCTTACCCGGGACTCGAACCCAGGTCCCTTAGATCAGTAGCCAAGCGCGCTAACCACTCGGCCATGGGACGGCCATTTCATTTAACATGTTGTTAAAATTGTTAACGTGTTCATTAACGTGAAGTGTGGAGCGCAGCTAAGATCCACAGAATGGAGAATATTCCCATATAATATATATGGGTGAATGCAAATAAACAGTGTGTCATTCTCTACTAAGTGCATTGGACATGTATTTCTTTCGTCGAAAGCACGGCACGTCTAATGCACACTTAAATACGGGTGTAAAAACCCGCGAATATGTGATTTCACCCACAGTAACGAGTGACGATTAATTATTTGGAGTAATTAAATTAACAGAGAAATTTAAAGGAAGTTCGGGAGTGGATCACCACTCGTCTACCACATGACAGAGGCCCTCTTTGAGGGTGTGGCCTCCGGCCATTATGTTATTTCGGCTTTGGCCACATTGAATCATCAAGCCTTGAACGAGGGCCACAGAAATAAGAATTGCATGATAGATATAACTTTTCATTCATTTTACTTCGTGGAATAGGAACAATAGATTTTAATACAGTTTTATCATCATAATCATAATTTTATAGATTCTGAACATACACAAATATTTTCGCTTTGTTAAAAGAACTGAAAGTCAAATGAAATCACCCTTGGGGTCTCATGCTGCCCTTAAAATACAAGTTGGGGACCACTGATGTGGAGTACTAGCTCGAGGAATAATAAAAATATCATTAAAGCTGCCTAACAAAGCATAATTCTAAAAGTGAATAAAAATGAAAGGAACTTTTCTGTTATTTTTGTTTCATTTAAGTGTTTGTGTTTTGTGCGATAGAACACAAACTAAATAAATTAATAATATTTTCCTTTTGTAATTCAATGTCTCTTTCAGAAATAAGTTTACCTTTTTCAGAAATTGTTTCAGAAAGGAACGAATTCGAGGCTTAAACTAATAAAAATTACGCTTCTTTAAACATTCGTGTTCAGTGTTCTCTTCGTGTGTAGCCCATTAAATGGAACTAATTTGTACCAGGACTCGATAAATGTCGGAAAGCAAAATGTTGACAAAACAAAAGGAGACTCGTCTTCAGTCTGGATTTTATCCAAGGTAGCATTTGCAAAGTGTTTTCACTGCAGCGAAAACTTCGCGGAAAGCGGAGCATTGTTCGTTCAACATAATGCATATGGTTAACATAATAAATGAGTTGATAACAAGGAATGGATAATGAGAGGAATGAACGCATGAAAAAGAAGAAGCTCGGAAAAATCCTCTTTTGAAAATGCTATATTTGGTTCAGCGAGTAATTTAAAAGTGAAATATAGTTTCGGAAGTGCCATCACATGTTTTTTAAATCCAGATCGTTACTAATCCGAAGAGTTTTAAAAGATACAATTATTTTCAAATGTATCATAAACACATTGTCGTAAAAATCGAAGCCTTAATAATCCGATTACACTTTATAGCGAGTCAAGACTGAATTGCGAGCTTTTTCTTTTAATTTGGTGAAATATAATGGGTAACGTATCTGAAGGAGCTGGTTTCTACTGAAAAATAATGCTATTTAAAATGAAGAGAGGGGGGAAAATGAAGGGAGGGGGAAAATGAAGGGGGGGGAATGAAGGGAGGGGGGAAATGAAGGGAGGGGGAAAAGAACACATACCTATTATTTACACAAAGTCTCAGATCATGATGTTTCAATGTTGATAAACATTCCTAGATAAATATATAACTTAGCTTCATTAAAAATGTAGAGAATTTAAGTAATTGCAGAGAACACTTGAAATTCTAGCAATAGTTTGTTTCTGATTTTTTGTTTATAAGGTAAGAGCAATGCGATAAAGAAAGAAGTATCAAACAAAATGGAATATAAGGAATTGGAAGACAAAAAAATCACCTCAGGCTGCCTATTCGTCTTTGAAAGGAACCTCTAAGTATAATATACCACAGAGAATAAACAGGGCGATATCTCAATTGAAAACACACACATATAGCATTAGTAAGTTGATATGACGCTTTTAATAGCATTCCAACTTAGTAAACTGAAGTTTGAGGGTTCGGATGACAACTGTGAGAGTTCACTTCCATCACTCAGACGTGGATGTGAAAAAATATATAACCGAGCTTGGAAAAGCAGACATATATCGAATAGTATGCAAGCTGTAGCTATGCGCAGAAATGCCACAACCTGTGCACATTAAAGAACACACTTTATGGCTTTAAGGAAGACTCCCATCATAACTTAACGGTTGTCCAGTAGATATGCTTCTTTAACCTTTTCCTGAGCTCTAGGAGTCCATGTCACTCGGAAAATCAGACCATTTTGAGGAAAATGTCCCATTGAAGTATTAAGCAACCTTTAACGTATCAAGTTCATGCATGTTGCACATGGGCATTTCGGTATTCGAAGCATGCACCATCCCCATTCGTCTATATTAGGGGTTCTCAACGTGGGGTACGCGGTAAAAGGTTTTGGGGTACTCCGTGAGAGCTCAAAAGTCGCTAGATTTAGTAACACGTCCATTTCACTGATTACCCAGCAAAATGTTTATAATTTTATAAGATTGTTAAATTGTTTATGTAATTTTTTGTGCTTATCGATATATGTAATTTACGAATACAAAATTTAATGTGTGTGTGTGTATATATATACGTTTTATTTTATTCCCATTGTTATACTATAACTATAGTTTTATCCATCTATCTATACAAGGGGTACGCCAGTTACATACACATTTCTAGAGGGTGCGTGAAGCATAAAAGATTGAGAACCACTGCTTTAAATAGTTACATATTAAGTTTCTCCATAAATGTCGTAAAAGTATTTCCATAGCCTTCCCCCACTGTTAGTGTGTATATATGTATATGGGGTGGGGGATTTAACATTATGTTTGGGTAAATAATTTATTGTTCGCTATTCCAGTTTCCTGTGGGAGCTCTCTGGCAGTGCGGGGCTGCTAATCAGCACACCACTGTTCGAAGTTTTCTATAACTTCTAAAATATGCATTTAATGGAAAAATTTGATTTAAAATAAATTAATGATCATAAACAAATCTATTTAAATCTTGATTTTCAACGCTATTCGTTC
This sequence comes from Ryuthela nishihirai, assembly GCA_038380435.1. Taxonomy (NCBI): domain Eukaryota; kingdom Metazoa; phylum Arthropoda; class Arachnida; order Araneae; family Heptathelidae; genus Ryuthela; species Ryuthela nishihirai. Next base: position 46,459,713 of record JAWZYU010000009.1, read on the forward strand.
AGTATTTAAATAGTTATGGAAGGCTAGATTTACCCCAGGAATTAATTAAGACTTATTTAATAAGTATAGTTTCAAATCATTTAATAAATTAAATATGCATTTTAGAAGTTTTCGCAACGATTATTTCAATGTTAGACAAATATGAATTAATTTATTGTTAAATATTTCAACTTCCATTATTCTAAATACTGAACAAATACTGTTGAAAATCGAGATTCATAAATTTCATTACGATCTTCATCTTCAGTCACATTTTTCCACAAAATGCATATTTTGAAAGTTATAGGGCTTCGAAGTTATATTCCCATTGACATAACACGGAAATTTTGTAATATTTTGATAGGGCAGTGTATTTCATTATTTACTAATGATTCTTTGTATTTATGATAAATATTTATGAATGCTTTATTTCGACAGAAAAACTTAGAAATTGATGGATACACTTTAAAAATATTCGTAAATTTTTACGCAAGGTAAATACATTTTCAATTAGTTTTATACAGGAAAAAATTATTTTGATTTCCAAGAATTGGGGTTAATAAAATATTACCTGGAGAAAGGGGCGTTGGGGTTAAAAAATTTCATTAACCGCTGAACTAGACCAAACGAAACAGAGTACAAGTAATTAAACAATTACCAACGCAACACTAGGAGATTCTTGTCAATTTTTTGAAGTCACTTTTAGTTTTAAACAATAACATCCCCTAACAACTGGATTAATATTTTTCGGTCTTTGTTGATCAGATAGCTTTAGCCTTTGGAGCTGTTGAGTTTTTTTTAAATCTGAGCATCATTTCTTTGCTCCGTAACGAGCTAAATATTTAGGTCACAAGGACCCTCATAAGTCTCAGAAAAGGTTTGGGAGTGGAATAATAGGAAGCAAATATGTTCCTCTAATAACTTTTATGCAGAGTTGTTAGGGGAAGATATTTGCCGCCCATTAATGCCATTCAAAATGTTTTCAAACGTGTACAGAATATGTGGCTTTCCTGCATACAGGGACACAACTTTAAGTATTCAATCAACGAAAAGTGAATTTTTTTAAAGACTATCAGTCGCTCTTTTCTCAGCATGGGGAGGGAATAGGCAAGTAAAGACACTCTTCATCAGCAAGCTCTTCTGGGTAAGTATAGGTAAGTATATTTTATTTATTTATTTTTTAAAATTCCAAAGTGGCTAAATGGTCACAGGAACCATTAATTCCGGTGACGTAGCAGTACTTTCTGATCACCGGCCACTAGTGGTGAAAGCCCTAGTGGACAGTCGCCTGCAGATCAGGGAAGGTGCATCATAGAAGGATTCTGCCACTGGAAGGAATGGGGGCAAGGTCTAATTTTTTTCTTTTTTTTAATTAGATCTTGCACAAGATGCTGCAAAATATTCCATTAAATGCGCTCATCAGAGAATGCTGTTTGACGATTTAATGCAACTTTGTGGTTCTTGATCCCTCTTTTTCCTTCCACACTAGCTGCCTATGTGTGGAGGGGTTTTCTCCTGGTTAGAGCAAAACACTCTGACATGGATGGTGCCTTGACGTGGCGTCAGAGCTTTTCACTAAACTATCTGGCAGACATATTTCTATGTAACAGAACATTTCTATGTAACAGAAAATGCTATGTAACAGAACATTTCTATGTAACAGAAAATGCTATGTAACAGAAGATTTCTAGGTAACAGAAGATTTCTAGGTAACAGAAGATTTCTATGTAACAGAAAATGCTATGTAACAGAAGATTTCTATGTAACAGAAAATGCTATGTAACAGAACATTTCTATGTAACATGAGATGCTATGTAACAGAACATTTCTATGTAACATGAGATGCTATGTAACAGAAAATGCTGATTGACACTTTAATGCAACTTTGTAGTATCTTTTATCCCTCTTTTTCCTCCCATGCTAGCTGCTTATATGGCTCAATCGGTAGCGCGTCAGACTCGTAATCTGTAGATCCCAGGTTCGAGTCCCGCCTCGGCCAACGTTGAGATTTATATCCGCAAAACTCTCAGTCAGTAGGGGACACCGATGGGCTTGGAATAAGTCGCCGTCCGTCGGATGGGACGTAAAGTCGTGGCCCCGTCTGTGGGAGACCCTGTGCACTTTAAAAACATGCTGGATGGCCTTGACGGGAGCTACAGTCTGTCCAGTGAATTCTCTTCCCTCAACCGTCTTTGAGCCCTCCGGGTTCTTGTGACCTGGCCATTTAGCCCATTTTGGTCAAAAAAGTGTAACTCAGAGGTAAAACCATTGACGATCTTATTTTTTTTTGTTTTCGGCTATCCGTAGTTGCGTTAGAGTAAGATGTAGGCATAATTGTTGTATTTGTAACTGCGCTCATTAGTGAACGGCTTAAATATTTCACTCTTGAAACATTGATTTGTTTATTGCCTATGATAAGAAATTTATTCAGTTTTGGTTTTAAATTTCGGTTGAGTATTTATGAAATGTCTCAAGCGATTCGAAGTCAGTTTTAGTTCCCCCTCCGATATAGAGCCCCAATCTAAATTAAGTACGATTTAAAATTATTACTTGAACATTGATTAAATGGAAATTTTAATATTCTTCTATGATAAGAAATTTATTCAGTTTTGGTTTTAAATTTTGGTTGAGTATTTAAGAAACGTCTCAAGCGATTCGAAGGCAGTTTTAGTTCCCCCTCCGGTATAGAGTCCCAATCTAAGGTAAGTACGATTTAAAATTATTACTTGAACATTGATTAGATAAAAATTTTAATATTCTTCTATGATAAGAAATTTATTCAGTTCTGGTTTTAAATTTCGGTTGAGTATTTAAGAAAGATTTCAAGCGATTCGAAGTCAGTTTGAGTTCCCTCTTTGGTATAGAGTCCCAATCTAAGGTAAGTATGATTTAAATATATTTAATTGTAAAGCTTTAATTGTAAAGCTGGAACGGGAATTATTACATGGACTTTAGTTAGATAAAAGTTTTAATATTCTTGTAGCAAAATTATTACTTGAACATTGATAGATAAAAATTGTAATATTCTTTTATGCTAAATTATCATACACTTCACAAAGTTTCGGTTTGATAACAGAATTATTACTTTGGACTTTGATTAGATAAAAGTTTTAATATTATTGTAGCAAAATTATTACTTGAACGTTGCTTAGATAAAAGTTTTAATATTGTTGAGGCAAAATAATTATTCAGTTTTGATTAAAAGTTTTAATATTTCTCTATGATAAGAAATTTATTCACTTTTGGATAAAACTTTTAATTCTTCTTTGAATAACAAAATTAATACTTTGGACTTTGCTTAGATAAAAGTTTCGATTCTGCTGTATTCAGTGAAGTGTATGATAACTTAACGAAACACATCATTTTTTTATCTCATACACATACACCTCATTTCAACCTAATTCATTTAAACTAATTCACAAATTAGTTTAAACCTCATCTCCCCAAAAAAAACTTAAATTAGTTTTTCACATGCTAAAAAACCCCCGGTTTTTTTCTAATTTTCACACATATTTTCACAAAAAATCACAAGAAACACTTTTTACCTCACCCCCCCCCCATAACTTTTCCCATGGATTTCCATAGAATTCTCGAGCCCTTTTTTCTGTGCCATAACTCTCATTTATGCTACTACTCCCATCAGTCACAATTTCCAGTGTTAGAGAGTGCTAAAGGCGGTAAATGAAAACTCGAAAGGCGACCTCTAGCGGCGGAAAAAAGCTGCCAAAATACCAAGTCTTTAAATAAATATGGCAAATGATCTAATTTTTGCTAGAAACTTAAATTTTTGTTCATACAGTGTAATGATCAAGTGGCTTACACTAATAGTAATGATTTTTCCCACTGGTAAAATGCAACTTTTCTGCTTTAAGAGATAAATGAAAAACGTTTTTTGCACATTGCAGGTAGTAATAAAATATTAATAGTTTATTTTCTCATTTATACAGTAGTTTTAATTCCCATTTATACAGTAGTTCTAATTTTCAAAGAGTAGGAAGTTCTTTCTTTGCCTACTTTTTCACTCCTTAAAAGTTTTAATTATGTATGTTCGTGTTTTTTTCTGCTAAGGTCCCACCATCCTCTTGGACCATACTACATAGTAGTATTATATTAGTAATTATAAAACATAAAAAGTATTTGTCCTTTAATTCTTAAATGTAAAAACTTGCTTTGCTCTCGTTCCTATGATAATAGTGGGCAAATCATTGCTGTTAGTGGAATTTCTACCATAAACAGATCACTTGAAACATTCGTTAAAAGTTTTGCAATTTCGATATTTAGTTATCTCTAATGATATAAATTAAAACTACCTTTGAAAATGCTAATTACATTTCATTAGTAACCAACTAAAAAAGAGATTTCCAATTATCTCTTAAAACAAAACCGTTCCTTTTCTTACCTACCTTGGGCTTAGGGTCAACTCATTGTTGTCAATGGAATTTTCAAGACTGTCACATTCGATGACCAAAATTTCAAATTTTTAGCATAACTACATCGTTTGCAATATTCGTTTTAAATTTTGGGATTTTTCGATTTTTTTCCACTATTAGAGGGCGCAATTATAGCTCTTGGAAAATTTGCAAAATGCAAATTGCAATATTTCATCAATATCTGTCCATCCCAAAAAGAATTTTTAATTTATCTCTAAAAACATACACTTTTCTGTTAAAACAAAAAAAAGTTGCATTCACCTCCCCCCTGGGTCTAAGGGGTCAAGTGATTGTTGCCAATGGTAACTTCGTAACCTTTACATTTCAACATCACAATTTCAAACTTGTAACATAATTACATCATTTGGAATATTCGTTTGATATTTTGGAAATTTAAACTTTTTCCACCGTTAGAGGGCGCAGTTATAACTTTTGGGAGATTCGAAAAATGCAAATCGTAATATATCATTAATACCTATCTAACAAAAAAAAAGATTTTTTTATTTTTCTGTATAAACATAAAAGTTTGATGTCTACAGACGGACAGACAACAAAGCGAAATTGTCTTTTTTCTTAAAAAAAAAAATCCCTAAAATTTACGTTTCCTTATTTTAGACGTTTTCTAAAGTGTTTCCAATCATGAACAGTGAAATATGTTTCAAATATTACCCTACCCTTTTCTGGAATCCATAAATACCGTATGCAAGCTAAACAATCCGAGCGACGACAAAACATGGCGTCCAATTTTGAGATGCCAACCTCTACCTATATAGGGCCTCTAATGGATGGCAGTCCTTCCAGAACATACAGGAAAATTACTGATGAAATGGACCCAAATTTCCTACGATAAAAATCGAAAAAAAATTAGCTTTAGTTCTTTCAGTTTTTTTTTGGTTATTATTAATAAGATCATAATTGTAGCTTAGTTTTACAAAATGCGTTAATTAGTTTCGTTTCATTCCGCAAGTAATTTAGATATGGCTTTTAGTTTCATCAATTTTTACCACAAAATTAGTAATGTTTCTTTTATGATAACGAACATCGTATTAAGTAGAGACACGTTTAATTTTTAGGAAATACGTATTTTAACAATCTTGCTTTTTTTTTGTCTTTATATTACTGAATTGTATACATATTGTTTATGTATTCGGCCTTATCAGGTGAATATATGAAATGTAAAGAAATATTCATTCATTGAAAATAAAATGCTTTCCTGGTTCGAGTTCCAAATGTTCCAGCATTGAGATTCATATATGCTAACCCAAAACGTGACCTCTGTCAGAAAGCTGATACAAATTGATTTGTAAAGGTTACCATCCATCAGATAGGACATTAAGTCATGGCTCCAATTACAGGAGAGCAATACACTGTGCACATTAGAGAACATACTGAATCGCCTTGAAGAGAAGGTGCCATCTGACTCCTAACAGCTGTCCAGTGGATTTCCTTCCTCCAACATCCTCTGAGCCATAGGGGTCCTTGTGACCTGGCCATTCAGCTCATTGTAAAAGAAGGTGTTGCTCGGATACTAAACACCCCAATGGCCTGCTGCATGTGAGATCATGGATCAACGTCCCATACGATGGATGGCATTTTCAAGCAATGAGTGTCCCTTTTCTCACGGAGAGCAGGGTGAGATTTTAAAAGACATAAATCTCAATGTTGGTACAGTCGGGACATGAAATTAAAAAATCACCAATATCAAAATGTTTAAACAATGAGTGTCATAGTTGTTTAACATGCCCTTTTCAGTTTGTTTCCCTGAAATAGGAGAGGTGCTCAAAATATTTCTCCAAAAATTCATGAAATATGCTACACGTATTTGTTATGTGCACTTTATCAATGTTCAAAGCAGAAACTCATTTTAACTATTTACGGACTACATATATCAATAAAATTTCAAAAATTATACAACCAGTTTCTTTGTTATTGTTCCATTAATTCCAATTTATCTATTTGTATTAAATGTTTGTGAAAATCAAAGTAACAATTATCTAACAGTAAAGGTACACTGAAGCGCCAAAACATTATGACCACCTGCCTAATATGATGTTGGTCCTCCACATGCTGCCAAAACAGCTCTTACCCATCGAGGCATGGAAGCTACAAGATTTCTAAAGGTGTCTGGTGATATCTGGTACCAACACATTACCAGCAGATCCTTCAACTCGTAAATTACATGGTTGAGGCACAGATCTCATATCATGTTCCAATACAAACCACAGATGCCAGATTGGATTGATGTCTGAGGAATATGGAGGCCAGGGTAATACCTGGAAGTCTACCTTATGCTCCACGAACCATTTTCAAACAATCAAGGCAGTGTGGATGGCGCATTATACTGCTGAAAGAAGGCACTACTAGAGGGCATACCGTTGCCATGAAAGGATGTGCATGGTCTGCAATGATGTTTAGGTAGGTGATAGACATCATAGTTTTCTGCACATTAATTATTGGACCCAGGGTTTCACAGAAGAACATTGCCCAAAGCATTACACTTCCTCCACCAGCTTGTTTTCGTCCCATGGTGCATCCTTGTGACAAAACTTCCCCAGGTAAATGGCACACAGGTACACGGCCGTCCGCATGATGAAACAGGAAACGAGATTCATCAGACTAGATGACCTTCTTCCAGTAATTCGAGGTCTGGTTCTGATGCTCACATTCCCATTGTAGGTATTTTTAATGGTGAACCGAGGTTAGCATGGATATTCGGAGCCAACTACAGCTACACAGCCCCATTTTTCAGCATACTTCGATATACTGTGTGTTGTAACACATTGCTCCAATCACCAGCATTCAAATTATGGGTGAGTTGTACCAGAGTATCCCTTCTGTTGACTTGCACAATAAAGAATAGCCTTCCCAGTGGTTCGTGATTTTTCCCTCTTCGGACCACTTTTTGAAGGTACTAACCACAGTAGACCATGAGCATCCACAAACATTGCCGTCTCGGAAATGTTCTAACCCAGTCGTCCAGCAACTAAAATTTGGCCTTTGTCAATCTCATTTAAATCCGCTACCTTTCATATCTGAAGAACAAGAATAACACTGATTAACAAGAGCTCAGTATCATGTGTATTTTTACCATTTCGTGACCACGTGCCGTCGTTTACCTGCAGTTGCTTCGATTTGCATAAAGACGTGCTGGTCATAATGTTTTGGCTCTTCAGTGTATAATACTTACTACAGCTATTCGATTCACTACCGACAAAAGCTTTATTAAATCGAAATAATGTAAATTAACTTTTTTAAAAATATAGAATTAATAGTAGAACTAGTTAGTTAGTTAGTCAGAAATAGTAGAATAGTGGAACTACTATTAAATAACACAGAAGAAGTGAAAAAGAATGCGAAAATTTGGTTTGATTCTAGCACTAAAAGGATTATTTTGGAAGCATCAACATCGCCATCCTCTCGTTCTTACCTCCATGCGTGAAACTTGGGCATTTGAACCTCGGATACTCGCTAGCAGAAATCGTGAAAACGCACTTCGATATGTTTGGCCGATGTTTCGCTGCATTCCATGAAACTTCTAGCATGAAAGCAAGATTCAAAATCAGTTGTCATCGAATCTGTTAATGCTTTACATACATACATACATACATACATACATACATACATACATACATACATACATACATACATACATACATACATACATACATACATACATACATACATACATACATACATACATACATACATACATACATACATACATACATACATACATACATACATACATACATACATACATACATACATACATACATACATACATACATACATACATACATACATACATACATACATACATACATACATACATACATACATACATACATACATACATACATACATACATACATACATACATACATACATACATACATACATACATACATACATACATACATACATACATACATACATACATACATACATACATACATACATACATACATACATACATACATACATACATACATACATACATACATACATACATACATACATACATACATACATACATACATACATACATACATACATACATACATACATACATACATACATACATACATACATACATACATACATACATACATACATACATACATACATACATACATACATACATACATACATACATACATACATACATACATACATACATACATACATACATACATACATACATACATACATACATACATACATACATACATACATACATACATACATACATACATACATACATACATACATACATACATACATACATACATACATACATACATACATACATACATACATACATACATACATACATACATACATACATACATACATACATACATACATACATACATACATACATACATACATACATACATACATACATACATACATACATACATACATACATACATACATACATACATACATACATACATACATACATACATACATACATACATACATACATACATACATACATACATACATACATACATACATACATACATACATACATACATACATACATACATACATACATACATACATACATACATACATACATACATACATACATACATACATACATACATACATACATACATACATACATACATACATACATACATACATACATACATACATACATACATACATACATACATACATACATACATACATACATACATACATACATACATACATACATACATACATACATACATACATACATACATACATACATACATACATACATACATACATACATACATACATACATACATACATACATACATACATACATACATACATACATACATACATACATACATACATACATACATACATACATACATACATACATACATACATACATACATACATACATACATACATACATACATACATACATACATACATACATACATACATACATACATACATACATACATACATACATACATACATACATACATACATACATACATACATACATACATACATACATACATACATACATACATACATACATACATACATACATACATACATACATACATACATACATACATACATACATACATACATACATACATACATACATACATACATACATACATACATACATACATACATACATACATACATACATACATACATACATACATACATACATACATACATACATACATACATACATACATACATACATACATACATACATACATACATACATACATACATACATACATACATACATACATACATACATACATACATACATACATACATACATACATACATACATACATACATACATACATACATACATACATACATACATACATACATACATACATACATACATACATACATACATACATACATACATACATACATACATACATACATACATACATACATACATACATACATACATACATACATACATACATACATACATACATACATACATACATACATACATACATACATACATACATACATACATACATACATACATACATACATACATACATACATACATACATACATACATACATACATACATACATACATACATACATACATACATACATACATACATACATACATACATACATACATACATACATACATACATACATACATACATACATACATACATACATACATCGTCATACAGCCATGTGGAATGGACATCTGACCACAGTGTAATTTTCCTTGGCAGATATGTCTTTTCCGAACTACAGCTGCTGTATTTCGACACCCTAGCGAAATTCTAGCAAGGTCCTGTTTGACATTGGTCTGCCCATCGCATCCTACGTCACCCCCTTTTTCGGAAATCCTTAGGCACACTGTTTACAATCCTGTTTTCCAATCTCCAGTTATACATATGGCAAAACAGAACCAAACCAATGCACTCTCTGCGCAATATGCTACTCAAAAGGAGCTGATGACTCCTTATAGTCTCATCTTTACTTACAAAGACAAACCGCCTATTGCCCAAGATACTGCGTAAGCATCTAGAATCAAAGCCATCAAGTTTCTTGTTATCCTAATTACAAAGGGTTCATGTTTCACTACCATAACTAACCTTAGAAAGAACCAAACTATTAAACACCCTAACTTTAGTCTTTAGATGTAAATGCCTATTTTTTCACACTCTCCCTAGATTCTTAAAAGTCCCAGCGGCAATCCTTATTCTTCTACTTATCTCATAACACACACATCACCAGTATCTATTACAAAGCTCCCAAGATAATTAAACTAAGACACTGCTCAAAAGTGCAGCCATTCAAAGCAACAGAAACACTATCTGCCTGACCAATTTTTATCACTTTAGTTTTTTCTCAGTTTATCATCAAACCTACTCTATTACCATTCTCATGAACAGCCCTAATGGAAGAATCCATCTCATCAACATCATTAGCCAACAGGGCCAAATCATCTGCATAATATCTAAATCTGAAATTTTGAAATCTCTAGACCATTTAAGCCAAAATCTTTCCCTTGCAAAGAATTTCGCATAACATAATCAACAACCAAATAAAACAGAAAAGGAGACAAAATGCATCCCTGTCTACCTCCCCTAGGAATGCTAAACCAATCGCTGAAAGACGTACCAACTCTCACACACAACTCAGTATTATTATTGAGAGCTTTCATTACACTAACTAATTTATCAGGTATTCCATATGATCTAACAATCAACCACAAATTAAGTCGATCAGGTGTGTCAAAAGCCTTTTTGAAATCTATAAAGCCAGGAACCACAGGTTTCTGAAACTCTGAAAGTTTCTTAAGAATTGGCCTGAGTGAAAATATTTGATCAATACATTCATTACCACTGCTGAATCCAGATGTTCAACACGCAGTTACCTGGAACAGAAAGAAAGCAAAATCCCCTACAATTATCACAAGAACTGCGATTACCTTTTTTAAAAATTGGGACAATAATATCTCAAATAAAATCCTCAGGAACAACACCTTTATCATAAAAAATATTCAAAATTTCAGTCAGCCATATGACAACACAAATGTTCACATCTCCAAGCATTTCAGTGGTGATTTCATCCACCCCTCTGGATTTATACAGTTTTAATTTAGAGATAGCCAAAGTGACTTCGGAATGTGATATAGGGCCATCATAAAAGCCAGTAATGTATCTATCCTCATTACAATAAATGTGAATAGAAATAATCACATTATTTGGAACATCTCTGAAATGCTCACAGAATCCTCACTTTCAACCACCTTCCCATGTTGATTCCTCAGTCCCTTTGTACTTGTCTGTTTCTTCCCACATAAAACGTTAACAATCTGGTACAACCCCTGCTGTTGTGCTACCGAACTGCTTTCTCTGCTTTTTCAGCGAAGCTAACAAGCCAAAGATTCTTATCAGCTGTTAACTGATCCTCTAAAGGTTTATCAAGCTTGTTGTAATGCCTTCTGTTAGGATTAGTAGGATTCATATTAATCCTGCACTTCCTTCTTTCGGAAATAAGTTCCATAGCCTTATCACTCAAATAATTTTGTCTCCTCCGTTACCTTTTGCCCAAAAGAGTATTGTTGGTTTCAAGAAAAGTCTGTTTAAACTGATCCTATTCTTCCTGAACTTCAGCAGTAAGCAAACCACGATTGTCTTAATGACTAAGTAGCCTATTATCAGGGCTGCATTTACCATAAGGCGCATTAGACGCAAGCTGGGGCCTCATTCTCTATGGGGCCACATTTTAAAACCTTATTCCTCACAAACACCAATATAAAAAAACAGCCTTGTTATAGTAGCAAAATAAAACACTTATTTTTAAATACGCAATTTATTAGCGCAAATTAAAAGATGGAATTTATCTTTAACGTTTATTGAATGTGAATTGACAGATTCTTTACATTATGATGATTTAACTGATGTTTTCGCCAAAGAGAAACCTCGCAATAAAACACTTTGATGATTTTTGGTCGAAAAGTGTTTAGGTATATGCTTATCAAGAAATATTCAATATTGTAATTTGGTAACAAACTGCAATTCATGCCAAAAATGTTTTAATGAATCTCGGTAAGGTCTATGCTTTTGTTTACTGGGATTGAGTTATATTTTTGTGATTATTTTTCTACAATTCTCTAAATAATTTTTTTTTAAATATTTTGCTTGAACCAAACACCAAATATTGCAAAAAACTTAAGTAAGGGGCCTCGAATCTAATGTGTGCATAGGGCCTCAAAACGTTTAGTAAGGAGGCCTCGAACTAATGTGCGCCTAGGGCCTCAAAATGTTTAGCAAGGGGGCCCTCGAATTTTACGTGTGCCTAGGGCCTCATAGAGTTTAATTCCGGCTCTGCCTATCACGGTATGCTTTGGCAATATCAGGATCTTTCAGACCTTCAGTGTTGAATGTAATTTTGTTAACCTATTCACAACATTTCTTAAGCTTCAGCTGCAAGACACTTTTGACCCAATTTCGGCTCCCCTGTATGATCTGGCATTCCTAACTGAACTGGCTCATTTGCTATTAATTAAAATATAATATATCATATTCCTGCGCAACCTGTCAGGTGAAACCCATATATATTTATAAATATCCCGGTGTTTGTAGTACATATTAGTTATTCCTAGCAAAATAAATTTACTTACCTTTAAGAAATATTCCCCATTGCCATTGGAACTACCAATGCCAGAAGAACCTAAAACTCCTGCCCAAAGGTCAGAGTCAGTACGAAATTAAGCACAAGAGAAATATCTCCTTTCTTCACAGAATTCAAAATATCCTGAAGCTGGCTGTAAAATGTATCCTTCTCGTTCTCATCAGAGTCCTCTGTGGGGACATGACAACAGATGATATTCAAGTCTTTAATGTTTGTTTTAAATTTTGCTCTAAGAAATCTTTCATTAATGGAGTCATATCTAGAAAAGCATCACTGGCGTGTCTGCTGAGAAGCAAACCTACACCTTGGAGATGCTTTCCATCCTCCCTCCCTGAAAAGAGATGTGGCAGGGTGGCTCGTAATCTGTAATTCCCAGGTTCGAATCCCAGCTAGGTCAGCATTGAGATTTTTCTCTGCAAAACTCCTTGCCCTGCCAATGGTCAGTAGGGGACACTGATGGGCTTGGAAACGCCACCGCCCATTTGATGGGACATTAAGCTGTGGCCCCGTGTGCAGGGGAGCCATACCCTGTGCATGTTAAAGAACATGCTCAATGGCCTTGACAGGAGGCTACCACCTGTCTCTCAACAGCTGTCCAGTAGGTCCTCTCCCCCAACCTTCTCTGAGCCTTTGGGGTCCTTGTGACTGGCCATTTAGTCCATTCTGTGCAAAAAAAGTGCTGAGAGATAAAACAACCCAACCCTAAAAAGAGAAATCTAAAGTTATTTTTAAGTCTGTGACGTTTAGCTGTCGTCCATATATCTAGGTTATACTGCTGGAATTTGTGCGTGAGGACATCAAGAGAATAATCTCTATATAATGTCCTCACGTTCCACGTTCCTGCAGGGAGAAAATGATTAGTAGGATTTTTAAAGAAACTAGGTTTATTGAGATAGGTAGGCCAACAATATCAAACAGCCCCCTGATCGCAGGCATGTGGCAAAGACCTGTTCCTCCTCTGCTAATTGCTGAAATCACTGTTGCTGGTAGGAACTTCAGGCACCACCTTTTGAAATGGACCTTTTCAAAAGCCATATGGCCTGTCTGAGACACATTACTCCAGTTTAGGATTGACGATACCCAACTAGCTAAGTAAGATTCAGTTACCTGCGATGGCCTCTGATTAGGATTATCCACCAGCTGATATAAGGTATTCCATGCCTCTGTTCACTTAGGGCTGGCAAAGCTGAAGCAAACAGAAAACATAGTGGCATATTCTCCCTTAACAAAGGCCAACCAGTGTAGCAAGTCCATCATCCATAATCAAACTCAAATCCATAAACCAGTCCAGTCTAGTAGGTATAAATGGTCAGCACCAGGACCCTGTGAAGTTGACAACTCCTTAGCAGGGTTGAAAAAGAAAGAAAACAGTGGCCATACAGAACTGGCAGCTCTCCCATTCCGTTCCCTTCCAAATGAGAATATCTGTTTTGAAAGGTACTAACAGCCTGCACTACGAGGAAGCGGAGTGGGACATTAGACGCTAGACCTGGCCAGTTATGAGCATTATCACTGGGGATTGGTATACAACTCTCCTTCCAGTTTATGCCTAGTTACTATTTACAGACCTTACACGAATACTGCAGATTAAAATAGAAATAATCACTGTAGGTAAAGAAATTATTATTAAATGTAAAATGATTTATATTTTTTTGCTAGCTTTCATTTCAATTTTTGCATTTACATTTGTTTATCATCATCATCATAATCAAACAGCCATAGGCTCCGGAGGTCCAACCAGATTGTTAAATTTAGTTCTCCAAATGAATCTATCCTGAACTAAATCTGCTGCATCTGGCCATTGCACACCAATTCTAACAAGATCCTGTTTGACATTGTCTACCCGCCGCAACTTAGGTCTCTTTCTTCCTGAGAATATTATGCATCCTGTTCATAATCCTATTCGCTAATCTATAATTATGCATACAGGAAACATGACCAAACTAACGGACTCTCTCTCTGCACAATATGCCGTTCAAAAAACGTTGCTGACTCCTTCGTATAACCTCATCGTTACCTACAAAGTTGAACCACTTAATGTCCAAGGTACTACGTAAAGCATATAGAATCAAAAGCATCAAGTTTCTTGTTATCTTGTTTAAAAAGGTCCAAGTTTCACTACCATAACTTATCTAAAAAGAACCATATATTACAGTTTAATTTTATTCTTTAGCTCTATAAGCCTATTTCTCCACATCTCCAAAGATTCATAAAAGTTCCAGCAGCAATTCCTATTTCTCTGTTAATCTCATGTTACATGTATCAGTATCTGTTACATAGCTACCAAGATAGTTAAACTGAAATACCTCCTCAAGAGTGGAGCTATTCAGATTAATCACAGCCTGATCTCATTAATTTTCATCACTTTACTTTTCTCTCTGTTTATCACCAAACCTACTCTACTACCAGTCACTTAATAGCTCGAATGAAAGAGTGCATCTCATCAACATCATTTGCCAAAAGGGCTAAATCATTAGCATGGTCTAAATCAGAAATTTTCAGATCTCCAGACCATTTAAAACTAAAATCTTTCTCTTGCAATGAATTTCGCATAATAATAATCTAATAACCAAACTTAAGAGAAAAGACACAAAATACACTCTTTTCGAACAACAGAATCAAAGCTAAGCCCATTGCTACAATCCTTACCAATTCTTGGACATGACTCGGGTTATTACAAAGATCGTTCATTATGTTAACTAGCTTGTCTGGTATGCCATACGATCTCAAAATCAACCACAAGTTATGACAATCAACAGAGTAAAAGAAGCATTTTTGAAATCAACAAATCTAGTAACCAAAGGTTTCTGAAACTCTAAACATTTCTCAAGAATTTTCCTAAGTGAAAAAGTCTGATCCACACATCCCCTATCACTTCTGAATCCACATTTTTCATCACGCAATTGCCTGTCAACCAGATTCTTAATTCTATTAAACACAAACAGGCAAAGAACTTTCCCTGGAACGAAAAGTAGGCTGATACTCCTATAGTTTTCAAAAGAACTTTGATCACCATATTGAAAAACAGGGATAATTGTAACTCTGGTAAAATCCTTAGTAGCAATGCCTTTACCATACAAGATATTCAAAATTTCAGTCATTCATATGGTAACCAAAACATTCCTAGCTCTAAGCATTTCAGCAGTAATTTCATCTAATCCTGGGGATTTATGTAGATTAAGTTCAGAAATAGCTAAAATAGTTTCAGACTGTGTTATAGGGCCAACATTAAAGCCAGTAATGCATGTATCATCATTACAAAAAATGGGAGTATAACTAATCACATTGTTTAGAACATCACTGATATGCCCAGCCCGCCTAGCTATGACAGAATCCTCACCTTTTATAATCTCACCTTGTTTATCCTTCAATTTCTGTATACCTGTCTGTTTTCTACCATGCAAAATATTAACTATCTGGGACAGCTCTCTGCTGTTGTGCTGTCTAACTGCTTCCTCGGTTTTGTCAACCAAGCCATCAAGGTGAAGATTCTTATCAATTGCTAACTGATCCTTTACATATCTATTAAACTCTTTGTAATGCTTTCTATTAGGACTAATATGGCAGTGATTAAGGACATTATTGCAATTATTTGTTTCCGAAATCAGCTCAAGCGCCTTATCACTCAAATAATTTTGCCTCCTCTGCTGCTCTTTTACTAAAAGAGTACTGTTAGCCTAAAAAAAAAGCCTATTTAAAACGGTCCCATTCTTCCTCAGCTTCAATAGTAAGCAAATCACGACTATTATAATGACTAAATAACCTATCATGGTAAGCTTTAGCTTAACTAAGTCTTCAGAGCTTCAGTGCTAAATGCAACTTTTTAACCTTGGCACAACACTTCTTAAGTTTAATTTGCCAGATACTTCTAGCAAGGTAACAAGCAGATCCAATTTCAGCTCTCGTATATGACCTAGTATTACTAACAGAACTATCCCATTTGCTGTTAATACATAGTCATATTCTTATGAGCCCATCTGGTGAAACACATATATGTTGCAGTATTTGTAATAAGTATTAGTTATTCTCAAACCATTAAGTTTAGTTACTTGTAGGAAATGTTGTGCATTGCCATTGCAACAACCGGTATCAACGGGACTTATCAGCCCTTCCCAAAAGTCAGATTCAGTAACAACTTTAGCATTAAAGTCACCTAGAACAAGGGAAATATCTCTCCCCATTGACAGAATTCAAAATATCCTGAAGTTGTCCGTAAAACCTTTCTTTCTGATCCTCATCAGCATCCTCCATGGGGGATGATTAACAACAGATAACATTCAAGTCTTTAATGCTTGTCTGAAATTTAGCTGTAAAAACCTTTCATCAATGCACTCATATCCTAGAAGAGCATCACTAACCTATCTGCTGAGAAGCAAACCTATGCCTTAGAGATCCTTCTTATCTTCCCTGTCCGGAAAGAGAAATTTAAGATTATCTGACCTTTATTTGTCCATCTAGTTTCTTCCAAGCCCAGAATATCAAAATTATAACCGTGGAATTCTGTGAGGGCATTAAGACAGTAATATCTGTGCAGGTTCCTCACATTTCAACTACCCATGGAGAGGAAATTGTTAGTGGGATGTTTAAAGAAACTATATTTGTTGAGAGAGGGAATGCTGACAATATGCAATAGCCCCCTAATCGCAGTCATGGGGCAAAGATCCGTTCCCCCACTACTAAAGGCTGAAGCCATCTACACTGAAAGACTTCCTCCAATGTACAATTTGGTGATGCCAGTAGAAGCAAGAGTTCAGGTGCTTGCGATGACTTCTGCTCAGGATTATCCACCAGCTGATAAAATATATCGTGTGAATCTATTCACTTGGGGCTGTCTATCCACAAACAAAGAGAAAACAACGTAAGATTTTCCCGCAACAAAAGCCCACCAGTGCCACAAATTCAGGATCCATAATCAAACTCAGATCCGTTATTTTCATAATATAGTCAGAGCCAGGGAGATTGGTGCATAGCTGTGATTCCAGTGACAGAACCATATAGAAAAGTAACTCACGTGATTATAGGAACAGTAATTGAATTTCTGAATTTTTTTCTATCAATAATATCAAATAAAATCGATATTATTTTTGCACTTAAAAAATATTTTTCCAATCCCTTTTTAACAAATATTTTTATTTCCGTTTCGGTTGGTATATATGGTCAGCACCAGGGCTCTGTGTGGTTGACCACTACTCAGCAGGGTGGAAAAAAAAAGTTGCCATACTAGTCTAGATCAGCAAGCCACACTGATCTGACAGCTCTCCTCTTCCGAATCTGTTTTGAAAGATAATAACAGTCTTCACAATGAGAAAGCGGGGTCGAACATTAGGTTCTAGACCTGGCCGGTTCTGTGCCTAATCACAGGAGATTGGTACATAGCTCTGTTTCCAGTGACAGACCCATATATAGACCCATGTGTTTATAGGAACAATAATGGAACCTCATATTCAAATTTCTGAAAATTTTTATACCAATAATATCAAATAAAATCGATATTATTTTTTTATTTAAAAGATATTAAAGTAATATCGATAATCAATCATTAAGATATTTTTGATTGCCTTTTTAAAAAATATTTTTATTTCTGTTTCGATTTTGCTTTTCTCAGCCTTTTTGAAAACGGTGTTTGAATTCGAACATCGACGCTTATGATAATTAATTTTATATCAATAAAAACATTGCAACAATCCCCTGAAAAAAAAAAGATAAAAAAAAATAAAAATCCGTATTTCAAAATTGCAGCAATTACAACAATATATCATGTGAAACTTTTTGATTGAATACTTGATATATTGATACAAAGAATTTCTGTAAGGAAATTCTTCGCTCTCCATAGAAGTGGAAAGCTTTTGCCCACTCTATAATTGGTAGTTTCTGGGGACATCACTGATGATATAAACAGTAATAATAGTGAAACCACCTGCTGAATTACACCAATTGCTCAGGAAAGCGTGAGTGCTCTATCACGTGATATTTTAAACATGTGAGTAATACCTGATTTCTTTCAAAAGAAAGTGACTGTTGGAAAACTTAAAAGTTGATGTTGAGAGTTTGATTTTTTTTATATGCATAATACAGTGGACTTATGTGACATTGTGAAAAATTTTATAAATACATCGAGTTTGAATACTTCTTGTATTCGTCGAAAGGGGCATAGTTCCATAATGTGTAGTGCTTTGACAATATGTAAAGGGTGTGAGGTACAATTTCTTTAGGTATTATTTATTATTATTTAAGTTGAATAACGGTAGATTTGGAAACAGATGATATACACTGAAATATCAGTTAGTTAGGTATACCATCGCTCGTCATACAAATGGTTCACTCCAACATGTAAAGTAATGCTCCAAAAGTATGTTAAACTTCTTCACTTTGGACCTTATAAGTGATCCAAATTAAACTAAATTTCCAGTTAGCATTGGGCGCCAGTCATTATTAACTTCCCAAATAAGTTAAAATAAGGACTCCCTAAGTATATTATTGCATTAATTTGTCACAAAGAATTTAATTCAGAAAAATTGTCAAATTATTAAAGTTAAATCTAAAGCTATACTAAGCTTGCAATAAATTTGCATATCGAAAAGTTTATCTATCGTGTGTTTGTGTGTCTGTGTCCGGACATTTCTAATCTTTACATAAATAGAATAACGATTTTAACTATCAGCAATAATTCGCTGAAACTTCAGCACCTTTGATTAATACAAAAGTTAAACTTCTTGCTCAATAAAAAATTTCGGCTTAAGCTGCCGTTAAATTTATGATTGATATATATAACTAATGAGTTTAAAAATTTTTCAACTTTGGCAATCATTTTAATTAACGTACAATTTATACATATTGTTACGACAGATGAACGTGCTACAATGAACTCGTGATAACTTACGATCACGCGCTAGCCTTTGCATAAACTTACATCACGCGCTAGCTATGATGTAAGAGGGGGCGTGTCCTTTACCCGCGCACTAGCGGCTGTCAATCAAAAGTCAGAGTTACGTATGCGTAACTCCTTTGGCTGATCGGAGGCAAAAGTGATAAGTACAACTGAAGTTAAATCCCAAAATGATAAATATAAATAAAGTTAAACTGGTTAAGGAAAGGTAAAAGTGAATGGGTGGACCATCCCAACAGTTCAACTCAAATTAATAAACAGTTGAAGTGAAAGCAGATATACATATTTGTTTTTAAATAAAGATTAGATCGCATTTATATAACTAAACTATATGCAATTACCAATTACGAAATGAGCAAAGAAAATTGAAAGTAACTCATATAGATAAAGATGCCAGATTATTATTATTAATAATATTCATTCATTCACATTAGAGGTCCTGTATAGTTAGAGGTTGACCTTCTTCTTATACATCCTTCTTTCTAAGCTGGACCTATTTGTAAAGGGGGCCTCGGCCCCCTTATCATCAGGTCCATAGGCATAAAGGGCAGTGGGTGCGGAAGAGAGTCTAACATCCTTCTTTAAAAACTGGACCATTTTGTAAAAGGGACCTTGGCCCCTTTATCATCTGGTCCACGAGAGAAAGTTTTTTTGTGTGCGTCAAAAAGTAGGGACCAGTACAGTGAAGTGCTAGCGACCCTACATGTTGGCGATAGGCTTTCGGCCGCAGGCCGCCTAATAATGAAGGAGGTGGTTGAAGTTTCGTGCCAAAGAAATGCTGCGTCGTAGTTTTGTGGCAAAGGGGTGGGGAGGGGAGAGATTTGGAGTAAAATTCTTCTGGGAGTGAAAATTGTAGCGTGTGTGATCACTGTATGGCCATGTTTGCCGGAAGTTGGTAAGAAGGGTGCAAGGTAAATATTCAAAATCTTAAACAAATATCTCTTTTAAATAAATATCTCTTACAATGAAGAATGAATTTACAAATAATTTAAATAAATATCTCTTACAATGAAGGATGGCCTAAAATGGTCTGCAGATCTTAAAATTTCTGATTTAGAATATGCTGATGATTTAGCTCTTTTGGCAAATGATGTTCATGAGATGAACTCTTTCATTGAGCTGTTGATGAGACTGGTAGTATAGTAGGTTTGGTTATAAACAGAGAGAAAACTATAGTGATGAAAATTGGTCAGGCAGATGGTTTGCCACCACTAGTAATCATTTTTGAAAAAGGGTACTTTGGGAGTTGTAGTCTATTGTTACAGAGTATAATTATATATATATATTTGAAAACATCAATACAATTGAACTAGGGAAATAAGGTGGTGCAATAATGTGTCCAAAATGCTTGTTTTTTGTCCCTGTACTGGATCTTTTTTGTCCCTTTGGACCTTTTTGGCATCTGGATCTTTTGGTGTCCAATGGATCTTTTGAGTAGGAGGTGTCTGCAGGGAGGAGAGTCATATTTCATATATTGAGATGGAGAGTCTACAGGAAGTTGGAAGGTTAAAGGATTTTGCCAGTACTTTGTATGAAATGGGCCAGGGCCCTGAAATGTGATTTTGCCTTTGTATGGGTGGAGTTTACGATGGTCTGTAAGGTGAATGTGGTGACTCCAAGTGTAGCAAGTTTGTGATAGAGGGTGTGTCTTTGTGTGTTGTATATTTGACAGTGTAGTAGGTAGTGGGGGATATCCTCTATCACTTGGCAGTTTGGGCAGAGTGCAGTATGTATTTTTCTAATCATAAATAAGTCTTTGTTGATGTTCGCTCTGCCAGTTCGGAGTCTGTGTATTGCTGTTTGAGCCCTTCTGGATAGGTAGTTAAGATGTAGTGTGTTTGGAGAGGGTGCTATGTGCGGAAGAGAGGCTGACCTTCTTCTTCTTCTTATACATCCTTCTTTCTAAGCTGGACCTATTTGTAAAGGGGGCCTCGGCCCCCTTATCATCAGGTCCATACGCATAAAGGGCAGTGGGTGCGGATGAAAACAGCAAAGACTGGCCAGCACAGTGAAGGCTGGCAATCGTACATATTGGCAATTGGGCTTTAGGCCGCAGGCCGCCCAGTGGTGGAGAGGCAGATGTTGACGGGTGAAGGAGAATAAATACCAGTTGCATGTCATGTGAAGGGGGGGGGGGAGAGGGGAGAAGGATAGAGGAAGAAGTAGTGTATATATTTTTTTTATAATTTTCCGAGTGGCGAATGTTATTTTATGAAGTTGTGGCCATGGTTGGTTGCCAGTATGGTAGATTTGAGTCAATCAAAGGTGGATGAAATATTTGGTGGGGGAGCAGAGACGGTGGGATAGGTAAAACTCCTGTGTCAGGAAGATGGAGAAGGAAATATTTATGGATGCTTATCTAACACCAGAGGTTAGCATTGGGTTGCCCTGCCATGCAGTGAAATGTTGCGCAGGGGTGGATCTGGGAAAAGTCATAGATCAGTGACAGCCATATATATGGGAAGGAGTATGATAAAGATAATCTTTTATTTTGGGAGGAGAAGGGAGGAAAATGATATAGCAACGTTATATGAGTTGGAAATCAAATTTATGTGTTCAGTGTGTGGTGGTCAGTGTTTAAATTTTATAGAGCCAGTAGAAGGTCAGCCATGAGCTTGGGGTGTGTGGCAGGAGTGTAGTTTAAGGCTCCCATCAAAGGGTAGTGGGAGATGTGGTGAGATTCCATATGTATATTAGGTATGATAATGTGTATAGAGATGTTATGTTCTGGGAGAGATTCCATATAAGTTATTGGATTAAAGAGAAATATAAAAGTTTCCAATATAGAAATAAAGTTTTCCTTTATGTGACTTTATTTTTGATAGTTAGATTGATTTTTTTTTTGATGATTTTATACTATATATTTTTTTTATTTAGTTTCTATGGAATAAGTTGTCCAAAATGCGTCTTCTGATGTCCTATGGGGATCTTTTATTGGCATCTGGATCTTTTAGTGTCCCAAGGATCTTTCAAAAGAGAGGTAGAGGCCTTTGGAGAGGCAGAGAGGCTTTAGGGGAATCTCCCAGTGCTGTTGATATATTGGGCCAAGGCCCTATAGTTCCTTTTTATATTATTATGAGTAGGACCAAGAATTGTGTGGGATGAGAAATAAGTGGTTCCCAGTGTGGTGAGTGTCTGGAAGAGGGTAATTCTATGTATTGTGTATTTGGTGCAGTGTAGAAGGTAGTGTGGAATGTCTTCTATCACATGGCATGTAGTGCAAAGAGCAGTGGTACCTTTTGTATCATGAAAAGGTCCTTGTTGAGATTTGTTCTGCCAGTGCGTAGTTGATGAATTGCTGTTTGGGCTCTTCTTGATAGGTAGTTGAGATTTAGTGTGTGTGGGATGGCAGCAATGGTGGCTCTGAATGTATTTTTAATTGTGGCCTGTTGGATCCAGTTTTGTGTCCATGTGGAATGGAAGAATTTGTTGATTTCAGTTAGGTGATGATTATATGTCTCAGGGGTGTGATAATTTGGTGTAGGGATATTGTGTCCTTGTTTAGCAAGATGGTCAGCAGTGTCATTATGGGTTATGTTACAATGAGAGGGTATCCAGTGGAATGTTAGTGTTTTGTGAGTGGCAATTATATTGTGTGAAATTCTGTGAATATGGAAAAGAGAGTAATTTTGTGATAGGTTGTATGTATGTTTGTTGATGCTGTGCAAGGCAGATTTTGAGTCAGTGATAATATGTATGCTGTGTGTATTTTGTGTGGAGGACCATTCGAAAGCCATATGTATTGCAGCTAGCTCTGTAGAAGTACTGTTTTCTGCATGGTTCATTTTGATTATATGTGAGAAAATTGGTTGGGTAGAGTGGAAGGCAGCAGAGCCATTTGTTGTGTGTGGGATGTGGGAGCCATCTGTGAATATAATGAGGTCTGTGGTAGGAATGTTTGTGATGAGTTGTTCCGCTGCAAATTTTAGTTCATGTGGGAAGTGTTTATATTTTTGGGTGATGTGTGGTAGTGTGAGATTTATGGAGGGTTTTTTAATAGTCCAATAGGGGATTGTGTATCTAGGGTTGAAAGGTTTGATTTTTCTCCATGTTGAATATAGTGGGTGCTGCTTTATGATATGTGCAGTGGGGGATGTGTTGGTAGGAGACTCAATTCTATTTATAGTGGGGTGGTTGGGGTTTAGATGTTTTAATTTGACATAGTGTTTGCAAGTGAGTTTGTGTCTGATGTTGTCGAGGGGAGGCATGTTGGCTTCTGCCCATGTGGCCAAGTTTGGGCAGCCAGTTTTAAGACCCAGTGCAAGTCTGATGGCTCTGGTTTGTATGGTTTCAAGTTTGTTAAAAAATGTGGGTGAGGTAGTGTTTAGAGCTAGCAGGCCATACTCCAGTCTGCTGTTGATAAATGTTTTAATAAGGGTGATCATAGATCTATCACTTGCACCCCAGCTAGCTCTGGTGATTGATTTGAGAATGTTGAGAGCTCCATTACATGTGGATTGTGTATTTGTGATGTGTTGTTTTCAGTTAAGCTGTCGGTCTATAGTTAGCCCTAAATATTTGTAGTGTTTAACTAGGGGGATGGCGTGGTTGTTTATAGTTATGCTGAGTGAGTTGGCGGGGGGTTGTTTATGTGTTATGGGTAAGACCGCAGATTTAGGTGCAGAGATGGCTAGTCCCCATTTGTTTGTAAAGTCAAGGACCTGGTTGACTGCTGTTTGTAGGGCTGTTTGTATAATGAGGGTATCATTTCCTTTGGTCCAAAGCACTATGTCATCAGCAAAGATGGAGAAATTAATGTCCTTTTTAAATACTGTTGGTAGATCATGTAGAAGAATGTTGAAAAGTGTAGGTGATACCACACTGCCCTGTGGCAATCCCCTAGTTAAATTGTGGGGGTCAGAGAGAGTAGTCTCCAGTTTGACTTTAACCTTTCTCTGTGTGAGGAAATTTTTGATAAAATGCAAGATGTTTCCTGTGATTCCTAGTTGGTGTAATTTGAAGAGTATACTGGTGTGTGAGGCAGTATCAAAAGCAGAGGTTAAGTCTAGAAAGACACAGCAAAAGATTTCTTTGTTTTGAAGAGCAATTTCTGCTGAAGTGACAAGGTCAAAGAAATTGTATGTGGTGGACATGTGCTCTCTGAAGCCAGTTTGGCATAAGGGGAGTGTTTTTTTGGTTGCTAAATCTCGGTGATTCACTGCCATTTGTTGATTGAGTCACGTGGTTTATGGACGCCATGTTTTGTCGTACCGTGAGACGAAAACCTATGAGTTAGTGTAAGTGCCAAGTTAAAACTTCTCAGTTGTTATAATTTTATATATTTCTACCACTTTTTTTTATTTATAAAAGATGTTATATTTTATGAATGCCTCACTGAGATGCATTTGGGTGTAAAAATTTCATTCAAAGAAATAATTTAGTGAATATTTTTCTCCGAGAAACTTTATCAGAAGAAGAAGGCAAACGGCTGCAAAAGTAAAACGATCCTACTGAAAACCAACAAATAATTTTTTTTAAGGTTCGTTTGAAAAACGAGCTAATGTTTTCACTTCGTCCTCTGCCTATGCCAGTATTTGTTCGTCTGTCTGTTCGTCTCTCTGTTAACTGTTATCTATCCATCTGTCTTTCCACCTGTCTGTCCGTCTACAGACAATCAATTTTTTTACTTTTAGAACTAAATGAAAAATTCTTTTCGGATTGGATAGGTGTCAACAAATATTGCGATTAGCAAATTTGAAAACTTTCAATAGCTGTAATAGCGCACTCTAGCGGTCGGAAAAGATGGAAAATGTTAAAATTTCAAGCGAATATTACAAGCAAACTATATACACTGGAAACCTAAAATTTTGGTAGTAGAGTGTCATGGTGAGAAGGTTTACAACGGCAACAAGGTTTCGCCATCTTTGCCAAAAGGAGGGGGGGGGGTGCGAAAATAAAACTTTTTTAAGAGATAAACAAAACAATGTTTTTTTTTCTTTTGTTTCACACACACTAACAAAATATTAATGATTTAAACAATATTTGATAATTTCAGTACTACCTGTAGACGTTTAAACGTCTATAAATCAATAAATGTGTTTTGTGAAAAAAGCCGGCTTTAGTTCAACAGGTTAGAATGTTCTGGTGTATTTCTGGAGAGCTGCGGGTTCGAATCCCGTATGTCACCGAATTTTATTTCCAGAAAATATTAATATTTACGTTTTTCGAATCCCCATCAGCTGCAATTTCTAGTGTTAGAGAGTGCTAAAAGCGGTAAATAAAAACTCGAAAGGCGACCTCTAGCGGCGGAAGAAGCTGGAAAATACCAAATCTTTAAATAAATATTACAAATGATCTATTTTTGCTAGCAGCTTACGTTTTTGGTCATAGAGTGTAATGATCAAGTGGTTTACCCTAATAGTAATGATTTGTCCCATTGGTAAAATGCAACTTTTCTGCTTTAAGAGATATATGAAAAACTTTTTTTGCACATTACAGGTACTAGTAAAATATTAATAGTTTATTTTCTAAATTATACAGTAGTCCGAATTTTCACTGTCAGAGGGTACTGAAAGTGTGAAACAATTAGAAGAATGCATATCGCCTCTGGCGCACATGGGAATCTCATTTTCAAAGAGAATGAAGTTCTTTCTTTGCCTACTTTTTCACTCCTTAAAAGTTTTAATTATGGATGTTCGTGTTGTTTTTCTGCTGAGGTCCCGCCATCCTCATGGACCTACTATGGTGTATAAACTAACCGGTTCCTGTCAGACCTCTGTACAGGCAGCTGCTTCAGGGGTTATTTATTTTTTAATATATGCTGGGGGAAATGCACATTTTAGCATTTTATTAGTAATTGTAAGGCATAAAAAGTATTGTTCTTTTAGTTCTTAAATTTAAAAAGTTGCTTTTCTCTCACTCCTCTGAAAATAGTGGGCAGATCATTGCTGTTAGTGGAATTTCTACCATAACAGAACTCTACTGTCAAAATTTCTACCATAAAGCGATCACTTGAAACATTCATTAAAAGTTTTGCAGTTTCGATATTTAGTGATCTCTAATGGCATAAATTAAAACTACCTTTGAAAATACGAATTACATTTCATTAGTAACCAACCAAAAAAGAGATTTCCAATTTTCTCTTAAAACAAAACCGTTCCGTTTCTTCCATACCTTGGGCTTAAGGTCAACTCATTGTTGTCAATGAAATTTTCTAGACTGTCACATTCCACGACCAAAATTCCAAATTTCTAGCATAACTGCATCGTTTACAATTTTCGTTTTAAATTTTTGGTATTTTCGATTTTTTTTTACCGTTAGAGGGCGTAGTTTTAGCTTTTGGGAAATTCGCAAAATGCAAATTGCAATATTTCATCAATACCTGACCAACCCAAAAATAATTTTTAATTTATCTCTAAAAATAAACACTTTTCCGTTAAAAGAAAAAAAAAAGTTGCATTCACCTCCCCCCCCCCCCCCCTGGGTCTAAAGGGTCAAGTGATTGTTGCCAATGGTAACTCCGTAGCCTTCACATTTCAACACCAAAATTTTAAACTTCTGAATGGCCGAGTGGTTAGCGCGCTTGGCTACTGATCTAAGGGACCTGGGTTCGAGCACCGGGTAAGGCATGGTTGTTTGTGTCGCTTTTCTGCTGAAGATCTGACATCTTCACAGAGCTTCTACTATGGCATATAAACTGAGAGGCTCCTGTCAGACCTCTGTGGCAAGCAGCTGCTTGAAGGGGTATTTATTATTTTTATTAACATAACTACATTGTTTGGAATATTCGTTTGATATTTTGGAATTTTCAAATTTTTTCACCGTTAGAGGACGCAGTTATAACTTTTGGGTGATTCGAAAATACAAATCGTAATATATCATTAATTCCTATCTAACACAAAAAATAATTTTTTATTTATGTGTATAAACAAAAAAGTTCGATGTCTACAGACGGACAAGAGAACAAAACGATATTATTACTTTTTTTTTAAAGAAAAGAAAAGCCGTAAAATTTACTTTTCCTTTTTTTAGCCTTCTTCTTCTCTTCTTATACATCCTTCTTTCTAAGCTGGACCTATTTGTAAAGGGGGCCTCGGCTCCCTTATCATCAGGTCCATACGCATAAAGGGCAGTGGGTGCGGATGAAAACAGCAAAGACTGGCCAGCACAGTGAAGGCTGGCAATCGTACATATTGGCAATTGGGCTTTAGGCCGCAGGCCGCCCAGTGGTGGAGAGGCAGATGTTGAAGGGTGAAGGAGAATAAATACCAGTTGCATGTCATGTGAAGGGGGGGGGGGGGGGAAGGGGGGGAGAGAGATAGAGGAAGAAGTAGTGTATATATTTTTTTTTTATAATTTTCCGAGTGGCGAATGTTATGTTATTTTATGAAGTTGTGGCCATGGTTGGTTGCCAGTATGGTAGATTTGAGTCAATCAAAGGGGGATGAAATATTTGGTGGGGGAGCACAGACGGTGGGATAGGTAAAACTCCTGTGTCAGGAAGATGGAGAAGGAAATATTTATGGATGCTTATCTAACACCAGAGGTTAGCATTGGGTTGCCCTGCCATGCAGTGAAATGTTGCGCAGGGGTAGATCTGGGAAAAGTCATAGATCAGTGACAGCCATATATATGGGAAGGAGTATGATAAAGATAATCTTTTATTTTGGGAGGAGAAGGGAGGAGAATGATATAGCAACGTTATATGAGTTGGAAATCAAATTTATGTGTTCAGTGTGAGGTGTTCAGTGTTTAAATTATATAGAGCCAGTAGAAGGTCAGCCATTAGCTTACGGTGTGTGGCAGGAGTGCAGTTTAAGGTTCCCATCAAAGGGTAGTGGGAGATGTGGTGAGATTCCATATGTATATTAGATATGATAATGTGTATAGAGATGTTATGTTCTGGGAGAGATTCCATATAAGTTATTGGGTTAAAGAGAAATTTAAAAGTTTCTAATATAGAAATAAAGTTTTCCTTTATGTGACTTTATTTTTGATAGTTAGATTGATTTTTTTTTTGATGAATTTATACTATATATTTTTTTTATTTAGTTTCTATGGAATAAGTTGTCCAAAATGCGTCTTTTGATGTCCTATGGGGATCTTTTATTGGCATCTGGATCTTTTAGTGTCCCAAGGATCTTTTAAAAGAGAGGTAGAGGCCTTTGGAGAGGCAGAGAGGCTTTAGGAGAATCTCCCAGTGCTGTTGATATATTGGGCCAAGGCCCTATAGTGGCTTTTTATATTATTATGAGTAGGACCAAGAATTGTTTGGGCTGAGAAATAAGTGGTTCCCAGTGTGGTGAGTGTCTGGAAGAGGGTAATTCTATGTATTGTGTATTTGGTGCAGTGTAGAAGGTAGTGTGGAATGTCTTCTTTCACATGGCATGTAGTGCAAAGAGCAGATGGTACCTTTTGTATCATGAAAAGGTCCTTGTTGAGATTTGTTCTGCCAGTGCGTAGTTGATGAATTGCTGTTTGGGCTCTTCTTGATAGGTAGTTGAGATGTAGTGTGTGTGGGATGGCAGCAATGGTGGCTCTGAATGTATTTTTAATTGTGGCCTGTTGGATCCAGTTTTGTGTCCATGTGGAGTGGAAGAATTTGTTGATTTCAATTAGGTGATGATTATATGTCTCAGGGGTGTGATAATTTGGTGTAGGGATATTGTGTCCTTGTTTAGCAAGATGGTCAGCAGTGTCATTATGGGTTATGTTACAATGAGAGGGTATCCAGTGGAATGTTAGTGTTTTGTGAGTGGCAATTATATTGTGTGAAATTCTGTGAATATGGAAAAGAGAGTAATTTTGTGATAGGTTGTATGTATGTTTGTTGATGCTGTGCAAGGCAGATTTTGAGTCAGTGATAATATGTATGCTGTGTGTATTTTGTGTGGAGGACCATTCCAAAGCCATATGTATTGCAGCTAGCTCTGTAGCAGTACTGTTTTCTGCATGGTTCATTTTGATTATATGTGAGAAAATTGGTTGGGTGGAGTGGAAGGCAGCAGAGCCATTTGTTGTGTGTGGGATGTGGGAGCCATCTGTGAATATAATGAGGTCTGTGGTAGGAATGTTTGTGATGAGTTGTTCCGCTGCAAATTTTAGTTCATGTGGGAGGTGTTTATATTTTTGGGTGATGTGTGGTAGTGTGAGATTTATGGAGGGTTTTTTAATAGTCCAATAGGGGATTGTGTATCTAGGGTTGAAAGGTTTGATTTTTCTCCATGTTGAATATAGTGGGTGCTGCTTTATGATATGTGCAGTGGGGGATGTGTTGGTAGGAGACTCAATTCTATTTATAGTGGGGTGGTTGGGGTTTAGATGTTTTAATTTGACATAGTGTTTGCAAGTGAGTTTGTGTCTGATGTTGTCGAGGGGAGGCATGTTGGCTTCTGCCCATGTGGCCAAGTTTGGGCAGCCAGTTTTAAGACCCAGTGCAAGTCTGATGGCTCTGGTTTGTATGGTTTCAAGTTTGTTAAAAAATGTGGGTGAGGTAGTGTTTAGAGCTAGCAGGCCATACTCCAGTCTGCTGTTGATAAATGTTTTAATAAGGGTGATCATAGATCTATCACTTGCACCCCAGCTAGCTCTGGTGATTGATTTGAGAATGTTGAGAGCTCCATTACATGTGGATTGTGTATTTGTGATGTGTTGTTTTCAGTTAAGCTGTCGGTCTATAGTTAGCCCTAAATATTTGTAGTGTTTAACTAGGGGGATGGCGTGGTTGTTTATAGTTATGCTGAGTGAGTTGGCGGGGGGTTGTTTATGTGTTATGGGTAAGACCGCAGATTTAGGTGCAGAGATGGCTAGTCCCCATTTGTTTGTAAAGTCAAGGACCTGGTTGACTGCTGTTTGTAGGGCTGTTTGTATAATGAGGGTATCATTTCCTTTGGTCCAAAGCACTATGTCATCAGCAAAGATGGAGAAATTAATGTCCTTTTTAAATACTGTTGGTAGATCATGTAGAAGAATGTTGAAAAGTGTAGGTGATACCACACTGCCCTGTGGCAATCCCCTAGTTAAATTATGGGGGTCAGAGAGAGTAGTCCCCAGTTTGACTTTAACCTTTCTCTGTGTGAGGAAATTTTTGATAAAATGCAAGATGTTTCCTGTGATTCCTAGTTGGTGTAATTTGAAGAGTATACTGGTGTGTGAGGCAGTATCAAAAGCAGAGAAAAATCAAAAGCAGTCTAGAAAGACACAGCAAAAGATTTCTTTGTTTTGAAGAGCAATTTCTGCTGAAGTGACAAGGTCAAAGAAATTGTCTGTGGTGGACATGTGCTCTCTGAAGCCAGTTTGGCATAAGGGGAGTGTTTTTTTGGTTGCTAAATAGTATTTGAGTCTGGAGAGCACCATTCTTTCTAGAACTTTGAGGACACATGATGTGAGTGCTATGGGTCTGTATGAGCTGATTTGAGATGCTGGCTTGTGTGGTTTGAGAATGGGAATTATGTGAATTTCTTCCCATTGTGTGGGGAATGTGTGTTTTTCCCAGCAGTCATTGAATATGTGAAGTAGAGTATGTAAAGCCTGTGTGCCTAGATTTTTAAGTGTACTATATGTGATAGAATCAGGCCCAGGTGTGCTTTTTTTATTTGCCTGATGAATGTCAAT
This sequence comes from Ryuthela nishihirai, assembly GCA_038380435.1. Lineage (NCBI taxonomy): Eukaryota > Metazoa > Arthropoda > Arachnida > Araneae > Heptathelidae > Ryuthela > Ryuthela nishihirai. Next base: position 46,491,230 of record JAWZYU010000009.1, read on the forward strand.
GTTTTACTCATGTTGTGTGAATGGTAAGTTGATGGCGGGTAGTTTGCAAGGTGTATCATGTGTTAGTATCTGGTTCATGTGGTGGCAATGTTGTTGGTATATGTGGGAATTTGCCAGATGGTTGGTAGTGATGAGGTGTGATGCTATGTGGTTAGCCCCTTGCTTTGCTGAGAGGTTATTGGTCCACAGTACGGTGTGCCAAGGGGCTAAGGGCTGAGCCTGGGTCCTAAATGTTCTTATTGTTGACCAAATGAGGGTGGAGTCAGTTCTTGGGTTGATGTTGTTACAAAAGTTTCTCCATTATTTTCTTTTGGTGTTTAGTCTAATTCTTCTAAGGATGGCATTTTCTTTGTTAAAAGTAGTGATGCAAGTACAGTGGGGTGTCTTCTGGCTGTGTCCTCTGTTTTTCTCCTTATTTGTAGTTGTTTGGTTATTTCAGGGTGGTTTTTGGTGAAACCAGTCATGTGTTTGGTGGTAAATTTATTGTTTTGGATGCTGTGATTAATACATGTGTAGAATGAGGTTAAATTGTCTGGTGTTTGTGTGGTGATACTGGTTTCACAGTTTGCAGAGAAGTTGTGCCAGTTAATGTGTGTTTTTGTTGAGTATGCTGTGGGTTTAACTCCTTGAAGGGTGAGGAAAATTGGATAATGGTCACTAGCCCATGTGGAATGGTGTACTTGCCAATTTATGATGGGGGAAATGTCTGATGATGAAAGGGTGAGGTCAAGAACTGACTCATATGGGGGTTTGGTGAAGGTGGGTGAACCATCATTGTGTATGGCCAATTTGTAGTGTAGAATGAAAGTTTCAATTGTGGTTCCTCTATTGTTTGTGTAGTTGCTTCCCCATAAGGTATTGTGTGCATTGAAGTCTCCTACAATGATGTTGGGGCCAGGAGATAGAGAGAATATGTGATCAAAGTCTTTTATTAATGTTTTGATGTTGATGTGTGTATTAGGGTAGAAGTATACATTGTAGAGGTTTAAAATTGTATTATGCAATTTAATGTTCACTCCTACAATGTCCATGTAGGTGTAGGTGATTGGGTTAGGAATTAGGCAGTGGGGGTATTTTTTGTGTATCAAGGTGGTTGAGTTAGAGTGATTTTTCTTAGTATTGGCTCTGTGTATAATGTATGGTTTATAGTTGAAATTTTCTGGTATTCTGGTGTCATTTAAAGCCAATATGGGTATTATGTGTAGATTTGTGATTGTTTTTAATTCGAGGATTTTGTTGGGAAGGGATCTGCAATTCCATTGGATGCAAGTGCATGGGGTGGGGGTGTCAGGAGGGAAGAGGGGAGAACTGCCGCAAGAGGGGGAGGGAGGGGGTAGAGTTAATGTAGTTGCTGGAGAAGTGCCACTATGGCCTGTATGGCTAAGTTGAGTTGGGGGTTCTGTTTTGTGGTGGCAGAAGGACATCAATGAGAGGGACAATTAATTGCAATAGTTGGTGTGTGAGGTTGTGTTGGGTAGTTGTTGGTGATTGAGATTTAGCAGCTGGGGTCCTTTTACTCTTGGTTCTTCTCAGATAGTTAGTTTTTGCCCTTCTGGTGGAGAATTTGGGTGAGGGTGGGGGTATTTGCTGCTGGGTAAGTTGAACTGGTGCTTCTTCATCTGATGTGGGGATGATTGTTGGTTTCCTTGTGGGCAAGGCAGGGAATGTGGTGGGAGAGGTGAGGTCAAATGTATGGTCAGGGTTTTGCGTGGTGGTAGTAAGAGAAGGGTGTAGTTTTGCTTTCCGTTGTGGTAGGACTGTGGGAGCGGGAAGTGGAAGTAGAGGTTTAGGTGTAGGCAATTGTGGAGGAGGTGTGGTAGTAATAGTGGTGATTGGAGTTTTATCAGTCTTTGTGTTGGCGATGCTTGTGGTGGCTGCTGTTTTTATTTTAATTGCCCTTAGTCGGACAGGACACTTGCCAAAGGTGGCTACATGGGATCCTCTGCAGTTGCAACATAGTAGTGGTTGGGTCCTTTTGCATTCATATGACATGTGGGGTTGGGCACAGTATTTGCATCTTGCTGTGCTTCTACAGATTTTTATAATGTGGCCATGTCTTTGACATTTAATGCATTGTGGAGGGGGGTTGGTGTAGGGGGTGACTGTGTGTGTGGAGAGTCCAAGTTCCACAGTAGGTGGTAGGGGAGAGGAATTGAAGTATAAAATGACCTTGTCTGTATTTCTTCATATGGTGCTGCCATCCATGATGTGGTGGGCGTAAGTGATTCGTTTGATTTTGTGGACGTCGTATTCAGCTAAGGCTTCTAGGATACTTTTATCGCTTAAGTATTTATCAACACCTTCTATGGATCCATATGGCTTATTATAGGACTCTGGGTATTTTGACTTTATTTCTATGTTATGAATATGTGTTAGGGCCATGAGTTTTTTTGCCTGGCATTGATTTTTGGCATGTACCATGTACTCTCCTCTGTGAGTAAATCTGGCTTCAAGTGGTTTTTCTATTGTGGAATTTACGGTTTTGGTGATTAGATTAATGTTTATGTTCTGTAATAATGTGGTGGGAGTGGAGTAAAGGAGCACTGGAACATAGTCTTGAGTTATAGTGAAGTCGCAAATGGTATCGTTGTCAGAAGAAGCCGATTGTTTCCTGGATCTTTTTCTGTTATTTACAATGGTCCAGGAGTCTTCTGTGTCTTTGTCCGATGCATTTTCGTGTGTGTCCATTTGTGTTTGGTTAGATGATACCTGGGTGGGGAGGGTGAGTTGTGTGTGACTTGTGGTGGCAGTTGCTAAAGGTAAGATATTTATAGTAGCTAGGTTGGGGACCGATAGGCATTTTCCTGCCTTTTGGAGTTGAGATGAACGATGTGCCTGATTGCCAGCACAAACACTAGTACCAGCCGCCTTCACTGTTATCATACAGACCTGGTTTGATGTTTCAGAAGCTTGACGATGGTTGCTCCTGTCAGTGGCTTTAGCAGTCGATCTTGGGTCACTTGTCTTCACTGGATTCATTCCTGGATCCATAGTTAGCATTTCCTTCATCATATTTAAAAATGAGCGAAAACTAGTCTTTAAAAAGACTGTTCAAAATCGGAGAGAAAACAAAGCAGCCTGCTCTGTTTACCGCGGTTTCGAAGTCCCTTTTTTTAGCCGTTTTCTAAAATGTATCCAATCATGAACACTGGAATCTGTATCAAATATTACCCTACCTTTTCATGACTCTATAAGTATTCGTGCAATACCATTCAGCTATGCAAGCTAAACAATCCGAGCGACGACAAAACATGGCGTCCAATTTTGAGATAGCCACCAATCATTAATATGAATTATCTTTTTGGTATAATAATAATATAATAATAATAATAATAAATACCCCCTCAAGCAGCTGCTTGCCATAGATAAACTTTTAAATTTCAAGAGAGCTCTTTTTCCCTCAGAAACAGTATGAAAAACCTTATTTCTAATATCAAGTTGAAAGATTGCCAGTCCACCTGGTTATAAAATAGAGATGGCAAATAAATGGCACTCCAAGAAATTTTGATCGGCAAATGATTACCGCAAAATTTTACCTACAATGAAAACTAACACGAAAATCTAACTATATGATAATGATTAATAGCTTGTAAACTGACAGGCTTCTGTCAGACCTCTGTGGCAAGCAGCTGCTTGAGGGGATATTTATTATTTTTTTAATAAAAAACTTAGGCATAGCATTTATTTTAAAACAAAAATAAAATTTTAAATGAAACTATTCCAATAACCTTACATTTCCTATTTTTATTGTTAAAGCCCCCCACACACACACACTTGATAAAATGCATGATAAAATCTTATTTTTCGAGATGTAACAGTGATGTAACCCACTTTAACGCTACGTGAACGCTACCGGCGACCGACAGATAGTATCGATTTATCTCGCTATCTCCCAGCGTGCGGTTTATCTTCGCTTTGAGAGCGACATGTTCCCTCTTGTTTTTTTACCTCTATGGTATGGAAGACAGAAGACGATGGAACAATAAAAATCGTCAAAATTTTTGTTTGCGTAGGCGGGGGCTATTTGATGCATGAACCGGCTATATTCAGGATATTATGGTTGTGTGGGTCGGGACTTAAACTGCCATACTGATCCTCGACTGATCCTTGTCTAATGCATCTGTGGTCTAATGGCGAATCCATACGAGTTCTACTTCTAGTATATAGGAAACTGCGGTTTGAGAACTAAATTTGTTGATTAGAATTTATCTAAAAAAAGTTTAAATGTTCTCTTTTGTTGCATTTTTCGGTAAATAATGGTAATCTAATAATTAACTTTGAGAACCATGGCCTTGTGGTTAGCACGCTTGGCTACTGATCTAAGGGACCTTGGTTCGAGCCCCAGGTAAGGCATGGATGTATGTGTTGTTTTTCTGCTGAGGTTCTGCCATTCTCACAGACCTACTATGGCATATAAACTGATAGGCTCCTGTCAGACCTCTGTGGCAAGTAGCTGCTTGATGGGGTATTTATTTATATTTATAGTTTATCGATTTGTTTCTTAAGTGAATATTTCACATCTTTCTTATTTCTTGTAAAAGTAATTATTTGTATTAAATTTTTTTTATTATTAGATTGGTTAATTTGAAACCATTATTTAATATTTCAAAATAAACATTAGTTAAACTTCGTATCAATAGGACTCTTAGTCATAAAACATTGAAATTAGATGAAAGACATGGAAAATAATTCTACAATTCTGGATTTATAACGGAATTATTTCGAAAATTGAGAAAGAAGTTTTACCACTGTTTTCATGATTTGTTGTATTCGGTTGGATTAGTTCATCTGCTACATTCGGAATGGTCGGCAAGAAATACAACCAATTTCGTTACCTTCCCCTAAATCCTAAAACTTAGTTCTGACCTTTTTGTTTGCTAGTTTTTTTTTTCATTTTTGCTTTTTTTCTGATTAGAATAAATATCAAATAATATCTGATATTTAAGAATGCGACGAGTAAATATTCACTTAACAAGCATTTTTCCCAGACTAGCTTGAAAAAAATTCTGTTTTTAAAGGTAGAAAGCCTAAGTAAAATTTAACTTCTTACTTAGACAAAAACGCAAACGTTTTAACTTTAGAATGACAGTATTCGAATGCAAAATTTAGCACCGTTGCAATTGTGTCTTATCTTTGATGTCATAAAATTTATTTTCTTTCAATTTATCGTTATTAATTCTGCTCTGCGTTTTCTAAGTTGGCACCGATGGAGCTTTCACATTTAATTTTTGTGCGTTTTGTGATTCATCTATGATTTAGTCACGTGATCGCCACGTCAATGGAGTCGATCTTGTCTGCAATGTATTGGGAAGGAAGACGTGGCATAAGAAGTGTGTTAGCGTGAAACGTCTCTATAAATGAATGTTTAACTGTTTTATTTTGATGTTATAAAAAGTGCACTTTTTTAAACCTTACGCCCATTTGTTTAGTAGGAAGTGTGTTGTGGTAAACTCGATCGTCCCTTACTACCAGTTCATATATAATGGGTTTGACAATTTCTAGCATATTTACTCGTCTCTTTGGTAAAAAGCAAGTGAGAATACTGATGGGTATGTATTATATAATGTTTAAATATCTCGTGCCTTCGTGATGCTGTAGAGCTTCAAATATGCATGTATTATTAAGTTTTTTTTTTCATATTGCCCTGCATTTTTTTTTAGCTTTGAAAACCGCTGTAAACTTAGATTTAATCTTGTGTTTTTAAATTAATTGCCGGTTTTAAATACATTGTCAGAAATATATGCAGAGATTTCCTTTGTGTAAAACCCAAATTTTCAATGGTCACGCCAGTTATAAACTAGCTACATGTGATATTGGCAGTTAAATAATTTTCACCGTGCATTTTGACTACAGAAAAAATTTAACACTTCCTTAAAAACCTACCTTTAATGTTTAATACTCCATGATTTAAATTTGTCCAAAACAGTTTGTGTCTTATTACTTTATCATTGATCTTGCTATACAGTAATGCCTTTTCTCATGCTAAATGTACAATTTGAAATTATAAATAAATAAAATGAAATGTTAGCCTTTTTTTAAATATTTAATAATTCCCAATTCTAAAAACTCTAACATGGTATTATTTTTTACTGAAAGAGGATTTAAATTTTTTAAAAGTTCTAAAGTAATAAATGGAAATTTATATTACCATAGCTTGCATCTCCCTCATCACCTAACCTGGTATTCTGACTGCTTTTTTTGTTGCTCAGTTAACAGATGGCATCACATAAAAGTAAATGTAATGTATGCAAGGAGAAAAATGCAAGATATTGGTATTCTGACTGCTTTTTTTGTTGCTCAGTTAACAGATGGCATCACATAAAAGTAAATGTAATGTATGCAAGGAGAAAAATGCAAGATATTAGTAATGACATAATGTAATAAGTCTTATGGGTAATGTGAATGTGTTGAATGGTGTAACTTGAAGGTCATGGAAGTAGAAATGTGCAGGTTGTAACCCCTCCCCCTTCCCAAATTTTAATTTGAATGTCTTTTTCTCCTGTGATAGTAAATTATTATCCAGAAACCAGATGTCTGTGTTTAGAGTTATTGGATGTCCAGGAGCTTCCCAACAATGATAGATTACAGGCCTGCCCAATTGCTAAAAAAAGTCTACACAATCTCTTGAAATATAAAATCGTGCTAGATGACACACAAACATTGCACAAGCAAACAATTCTCTACAGTTGTTCATGTTGAAACAGTGGAGAAAAACTTAAAGTTACATGCATTTAAGAACCTCGGTGAAAGGAAAATATGCTAGCATTTGTGTTTGTAGCTTATATCATGTTAATATTTTTAATATGAAAACAATTTTAGGAATACAGTTGAATTGCTTTGGACAGTAAGACAAGTTTTTTTTCATATGGTAACCTGATAATAATGAACAATGTTCTATATAATGTTTTATCTCTCATTAGCAGGAAAATGTGTTTTTTATTGCAAAAAAGGTTAAAACTTTGACCAGTAAATAGTATAAAATTTATTTAACAAAAAATTTTTTCTCCTGAAAATTATATCAAAAGAATTTCAATTCAAAATATTCAAATTGAAATTCAAGAAAATATGCTTTCAACAATTTTGTTTCTTAATTTTAGAAAATATAAAATGACTCTAAGCTACAAACAGTAGAGGGGCATGAAATATTTGGTCAATGACAAGGCTAGTAAAATTTGTCGACATCTCATTTAGATATTGCCTTCATAACAAAGACTGAAAGAATGATTAAAAAACTTCTAAAATGCATTGTAGTTTAGTCAGTTGCTCTATATGTAACTTTAATATTTTTTAATGAAAGATTTATTAATAAAGAGAGTAACAAAATAGCCCCTTTATTATGGAAATTTATCATATGAAAATTTACAGCCAAAGGTTTCAGTCTGAAAGATAAAGCAGTTCCAATAATATAAAATATAAGCAACCTCCTCCGTCACCCCACCAGGGGTAGGGATGGCTCAGTCTGTAATTCCCAGGTTCGAGGCCCAGCTAGGCCAGCGTTGAGATTTCTATCTGCAAAACTCCCCGCCATGCCCTCAGTCAGTAGGGGACACCAGTGGATTTAGAAAGGCAGCCATCTGTTGTAGGAGATGTTAAGCTGTTGTCCTGTGTGTGGGAGAGTCTTACTCTGTGCATGTTAAAGAAAATGCTGGATGGCCTTGATAGGAGGCTACCATTGTAACACTCCAAAACATGTTACTTTCTTTACTATGGAATTTGTAACTTATCCAAAATGTATGTTAAATTACTGGATAGCTTGAACACCAGGCAATAAATCTTACCAATAAAGTTTAAATGAGAGTTCTTAGTATAATAAACATAGTAGAAAAAATTTCAAAGGATTATGAATTATTAAAGTTAATTCTAGTCAAAATTTTGAATTCTGCTCAAGTGAAAAAAATTAGAATTCAAAAACTATTTCATTAAACAAAGTTTATTTTCAAAAATCTACTCACCAAAGTGAAACTTCCTTTTACACAAAATTATCTGAGCAACTAACAGTTCAAAGTTTTAGCCTTTTTTCTCTTGAACAAACACAATTGCTCCTCTGACTCCAACAAAAAACTCGCCACTTTCTACATTCTTAACTGTCACCAAACTAGCTTACTACATGACCTAATGCCACTTACTATCCACATGGCATGCAACTGACGTGTGTTGCACACTGGGATAGTACATTAGCATAAATTTACACGCACTAGCTATGACTGAAGAGTAGGTGTTCCTTCCACATGCATTAGTGGCTATCAATCAAAAATTGGGGTTGTGCATATGCAACTCCTCTAGCAGAATGGGCGAAGAAAAAATGATTCAACTTGAAGAAAATCACCAAAATAAATATAACATAAATGATGGTTAAGGAGAAGTAAAAGTGAATGGGAGAACAATCGCAAAAAGAAGTCAAAATTTGATCTAACAGATTTTGATGAGCAATTTTGAATATAAGGAAAATACCTATGCTATTTACAAATTGGTGAACATAAATAAAGTAATGAGTATGTATACACAAATTTAATAATACAAACTATTCTCACTTTGATACAATCTTCCAGTACAACCAAAAGTACCTTCTCCCATTCTCCTAACATTGTTACCTATTGTAAATGTATACCAATTGTTGTGGCAGTTAACTGCATACTAGCATTAATCAGTCTTAATTGGTATCACATTGTGATGCAATCCAAAAGTTGCATACTCATAACTGTACAAATTGCTGGCTAATTTAACTCCTGCTAAAAGACTAAAGAGGGAAAAATGAAAAATACAGAAATTCTGCTCTTTTACAGAATATAATACAGGTGATCAAGCGGTATACATAACTTCCACTTATTCCCCTAACAACAGTCAAATATGCGAAATCTAATCTTTCTTGTACAAAGAAAAATGGGTATTGGTCCTCTGTTAAATCCTCCTAACTACAATCAACACATAGCTAATAATAATTTCATTTTACAAACAAGTGGGCATGTAACCACCCTTTAAAACTTCACATAAACACAATAATTAACAATCTAGCTGAAATTAAAATGCCATTAATTACGTCCCCTCATCGAGCTTTATGTCCCTCTCCCAGAGGAGATTTGCTAGTGACTGATTCTGTCATTAGGCTAAACTGTTGTGGTTGATCATCATCCTCTGAGACATCATTTTCTTGGCTTTGGTGTGGAGCATCCAGAACATTTCTGATCTGGAAATTCTAAAGAACTTTTATATTGTTTAATATTTACTATATTGTAATATCCTATTGAAGCATTTGTGGTTATATTGGCCAGTTCATATAATAAGTTTGAAAGTTTTTTCTTTATGTGGTCCAGCATATAATGGAGCAAATTTCTTGATGAATCGTCTTTCTCTGTCATTTTTGTGGTGTATTTTAATCAAGATCTTATCAATTTTAAATTCAGTATGCTGTTGTCTTTTGTTATAATCTTCCTATTGCTTCTGCTGTGCAAATAGTGAATTATCTTGTGCTTCTGAAATGGCTTGAATATGCTGTTCAGCTGGAAATTAAATGGATTGTGGAGATGCAGGTTGACCAGTCTACCTCAGGGTAACTTTAGCTCTCTTTCTATAAATATATTTGAAGGCATGAATTTAGTGGTTTCATGCAGTGATATGGCAATTTAGCCCATTTTGTGCAAAAAAAGTGTTGTACAGGGGTACAAGTATTCATATTCATTATTTTTTGAAATAAATTTTATTTGTATTGCCAGATTATTTTTATACTGCATGACTCTAAAAAAGCCCTATCAAAATAAAGCAAGTCATCTTTTTTTTTGTAATATTTTGTTTTCAGGAAATCCAGACTTAAATACTGATTAATTTGGCTCATAACATGCCATAATTCCTTTCATTATTGGCAAAAAAAGTTTTTTTTTTTGCTGGAGCATAGTGAAAAAACATTTGATCCTCTGCATGAAAACCCTTTTTTCAGGCAGGACCCTGGAAGGGTTAAAAATATGCTGGATGGCCTTGACAGAAGGGTTTCATCTGTCTCCTAACCTATCCAGTGAATCCATTTCCTCAAATTTCTTTGTGCCTTTTCCCCAATTTTCTCCTGGCCATTTAGCCCATTGTGTGCTTCAGTGGTAAAGTAACCCAAAGCAATGCTGTGCTAAGTGGGAGACTGGTAAGTGCAGGCCCATATGTATAAAAAAAATAAAGGGGGGGAACAAATGACTGGATCAAGGCAGAAAAATATAAACGTAGAGGCTAAGTGACTGGATTGCGATTCCAGTATAACTTTTTCTTTTCATTTTAGTGGACTTACATGCATTAAAAAAATAATGTATAAGTGTTCAATATTTTTGCCTCCATTTTCCACCTTTATCTAAACTTGGGTAAGTGCATGCAATAATGAATGAAAACATTGAGGCTACATTGACACGTTGAAATCTTTGAAGAATGTTTTTTAAATATAGTAAAAAGCTGTAGTTTAAATGCTTGTAATAATTCCTTGCCTCAATAAAATGCCAGTTCCTTAAAATACTTGTTTACATATTCCTTGAACAACCCTCATAATATACATTGTAAGATTTTTCTTCTTGCTTCTATTCAATTTATCTTTGACTTGTTTATTCATATTTTGAAATTCCTTTCACTTAAACTAGTTCATCCTTTCACATCTTTTACCAAATCCACAAACATTTTTGCTTGAAAATGATAAGACTTTTTTTTTAATTTTTATTTATGATCCCCTCTAAACTTGTTTTTAAATTTAGCCAAAAATTAAGTTTTCCTGCTCTTTTATTACAGTGGGTCTTGATGCTGCTGGTAAAACCACCATACTTTACAAACTGAAGCTAGGGGAAATTGTAACAACTATACCAACAATAGGTATGTAGAAATATAACTTTAAATTCAGTCATTAGTAAGAAATAAAAGTAAATTTGTATTGATAGCAATTTAGCTAGCATATTGTGGTGTGTTTATTATTTTTTTTTTTTTGTAGCAGATACTCTGAGTTGTATACATGATATTCTGGAAATATTCTGCATTATAACATATTTACTTAAATGTGTAGGAAAATAACAAGTTGTGATTTATATTTATTAAAACTTAAATTATTCTTCAAATATATTTATCATTAAAATAACATGCTTTACATGGATTTATTCAAGAAGTGTATTTTCTTTCTCCCTCTCAAATCCAGAAATATATCGTAGTGAAATGAAAGTGAGTCGAAGTGAATAAAATCTAAACTTTTACAGTTGTTCAGAAGTACTCACATTTACAGTAAAACAAACATATTCTCTCAAGTCTGATGGTGGTAACAAATGTAGGATGTTTCCTTGCCTCAATAAAATGCTTCCTTCACATCCTTCACATCAATAAAATGCTTCCTTTCACTCAATAACACTGCTTCCTTCACATCATATGATAAAATGCATTAATCCTTCAAGTACTTTTCAGGGGAGGGGGTGGCATAGTCGGTAGCATGCTAGGCTCATAAACTGCAGTTCTCAGATTTGAGTCCCATCTCTGCCAGCATTGAGATTTGTCTCCATGAAACTCCTATCCTCAGTCAGTAGGGAACATCAATGGGCTTCTAAAGGCCATAATCTTTTGGATGGGACATTAAGCTGTGGCCCCATGTGCAAGAGAGCCATACTCTATGATGTTAAGGAGCATGCTGTATGGCCTTGATGGGAGGCTACCATCTGTCTACTGTCCAGTGGGTCCCCTCCACTAACCTTCTCTGAGCCCTCAGGAAACCCTTGTGGACTTGCCCATTGTGTGCAAAAAGTGCCACTCAGGGGTAAACAATCCTTCAAGTATTTTCAAACTCTATAAACACTTGAAAATTACCTTAGGTAAGAGTTCCTCCCCGGGTATGTCCCTGACTAATGAGATTTGCACCAACTTTCTAGGAACTGTTCAGAATAAAACAGAGCATTATTAATAAAAATTCTGAACTTAAGTATGCATTCATAATTCTTAGTACTCTAACGATTTTTGTGCACAGATTAATATTTTAAATATAATTTGCTAAAATGACTTGAGGAAATTTTACAAAAAAGTGAAATTGCCTTCAGAAATATTTTAATGCATAGTTGACAAAAATTTAAAAGAAAACTAAATTCTTCAAAATATGGATATCATAATGCAATCAGTGTATTCTGTTTTATTCATCATTATAAGCAAAATGTCATATAATAATTTTCAATCCAAATTATTTCTTTTGTTAGAGAGAATCCTAAAACTCTACAGATACTTGAGTTAGCAGGTACTGTAGAACAAGTATACAATTAAAAAGACCTTCTTGCTCAGAAATTAATTAAAAATAATTTAAAATTCGCTGTCGTTAAGCAATAAAATTTTAGAGTTTATCCTTCAAACTATTTGCATGTTAAAAGTTCTTAGGAGAAAACTCAAAAGCTTTTCAGAGCAAGGACAGTGCTCCATCTTCAGTAAAGTGATGCTATGTGCCCTTCACGACGTGTGGAAAGAAGCTCTTTATCTAAACAGACCTACCATTACCACATGGCATCACTTCACTGAAGATGGAGCACTGTCCTTCCTCCGTAAAGCTTCTGAGTTTTCTCCTAAGAACTTTTAACATGCAAATAGTTTACAGGATAAACTCTAAAATTATATTGCTCAATGACAGAGAATTTTAAATTATTCTTAACTGTAGAACAATTCCTGCAAGTCATTATAATGCTTTGTTCTGATTTTTCCAGTAGTGAAAATATTTCTTTTGTAGAAATTCTATTTGCTTTCTCAAATTCATTTTATAAAATTGAAATTTTATTTTCTTTCACCTCAAGTTTTTCGGTTTCATCAGGATAGATTTCCAGCAAATCATTTGTTGAATCGTTTGATGATGTTGAACTATTTTTATCGATCCTTTCCTGCAGAAGAGATTGCTGTGCATTTGAATGTACTCTTGCAAAATAATTAAATGAGTTTTCTCTGAAATAGACTTCAAATAGCTTAAAAATAATCTAATGAGTAAATATAAGTAGAGGAATTGAAAACATTACCTATTCAACCGGGGCGGGGGTGGCTCAGTCGGTAGCGCGCCAGACTCGTAACCTGTAGTTCCCAGGTTCGAGTCCCAGCTGGGTCAGCGTTGAGATTTATCTCCGCAAAATTCCCCGCCTTGCCCACGGTCAGTAGGGGACACCGATGGGCTTGGAAAGGCCGCCGTCCGTCGGATGGGACGTTAAGCCGTGGCCCCGTGTGCGGGAGAGTCATACCCTGTGCACGTTAAAGAACACGCTGGATGGCCTTGACGGGAGGCTACCATCTGTCTCCCAACAGCTGTTCCAGTGGGTCCCCTCCCCCAACCTTCTCTGAGCCTTCGGGGTCCATGTGACCTGGCCATTTAGCCCATGGTGTGCAAAAAAGTGCCGCTCAGAGGTAAAACAACCCAACCCAACCTATTCAACTTTATGTAGTCTTCTTAAAGGATCTGCAGAGAAGTACAGAATATGCATAGTCACTGCTATATTGAAGCATTAGAATTATATCCAACATTTTTCTCAACATATGTACAAGGTGAGGTTGATTATTAACGTATTTGCATACACAATGGAAATGTTTGGGGAGGGGGGGTAAAAGATTTAATGGGAAGATCATAATCAAATGTTTCGACTATTTTCAAGAAGCGAATATCCTTTCTTCCAATTCTCTACCCTTATACCCATATTACCCCACCTTCATAGGGGCGGGGTGGCTCAGTCGGTAGCGCGCCAGGCTCATAATCTGTAGTTCCCAGGTTCAAGTCCCAGCTGAGTCAGTGTTGAGATTTATCTCCGCAAAATTCCCCGCCCTGCCCACAGTCAGTTGGGGACACCGATGGGCTTGGAAAGGCCACCGTCCATTGGATGGGGCATTAAGCAGTGGCCCCGTGTGCGAGAGAGCCATATCCTGTGCATGTTAAAGAATACGCTGGATGGTCTTAACGGGAGGCTACCATCTGTCCCCCAACAGATGTTCCAGTGGGTCTCCTCCCCCAACCTTCTCTGAGCCTTTGGGGTCCAGGTGACCTGGCCATTTAACTCAATGTTGTGCAAAAAAAGTGCCGCTCAGAGGTAAAACAACCGAACCCCACCTGCATAGTTCGTTTTCTAAATGTCTAATCTGATCAAAGAGAATTGCAATGTATCTGGGATTTCCCCCTGTTTTTGTTCTGAATGAATGGAGACAATCCTTTCTTTTGCACTGCAGCTGTTACCTGGCTATCACAAAGCACATTCTCTGAGTGCCAATTGCAAAGAAGGTGGCTGAGACATTGGCTCTGTAAATTCCTTTGGAATGTGTCATTGAGCTGAGTTACTGAAAATCTTTATATGTTGATCATAAAAGTAAATTTCACATTTGTCTGTTTTACTCAAGTTTCTAAGTATATCTAAAAAAAAACTGAAATGCATCAACATAAGAAACAGTGAAAATAATGAAATAATTTTTTTTCTTTTTTGTTATGTTTTATTGTTATAAATATTTTGAAATTCCTTTAATGTTATTCAAAAATCATTTCATTATTTCGTTATGTTACAATAATGTTTTCCAACACTGGAGAAAATCCTTTGTACTTGTACAGAATTCTAGACATGTTCCTTTGTGATAGCAGAGTGATAGCTCACTTTCATATGACTACTGGTATTTTTCATATAAATGTGAAAAATTGTAATGTTCAAAACTAGGATGTTAAAATCAGTGCATAATGTTTTCACCACTCATCCCTGAACTCTGATATGTAGATATGTAACACATCTGGAAGCTATATTGGTTACCAGATACTTACCACTAGATGTTCTGTTTTCTATGTTGGCTTTACCTCATATCCCTATGAATTCCTACTGCATTATATTTTCAGCTTATATGAGAATGACTTCTGATAGTTTTTTTTCTCTGTGTACCATACCAGTAGTCATTTTTTCAGATGTAAAAATATTTAAATTTGTTTGCATACTACATAGGTGATGGCTTTTTTTTTGTTATTGAAACTTTTTATTTAGGTATAATTAGAAAAAAACAAAAATTTCCTTTGCAATTTTTGAACAATGACAGCATTTGTTTTATAAAGAGGATAAAGTATACAACTAATAAATAAAATTGAATCCTATTCATTTAGTAAATCTTTTATAAAGTTAAAAAAACGACAAAATAGCATGTCATTTGCTGATTTTTACAAATTTTTGTTGCTCTACCTTGAATGACAACTTTTGTATATCAAACATAATTCATTGCTTTTAGTGCTATTATTATTTTAGTGCTGTACCAACTTCATCGTTTAGTCAACTTCTTATATTCAAATTATGAAGTTCATAGTGGCAAACACTGATTCAGGAATAAAAGGATTACAAAGGTGATAGTGAAAATTGTTATAAAAAATAAGTATTTATAGGAATTGCATTCCATGTGTTGAACACTTTGTTTTCAGCATTCTTCAGTGTTGATCCTGTTAAATGATTTTGCTCAAGAGTTTTTAGAACAATCCTTATGTCAATTAGCTTTTGCTTTTAAAAGTATATTGAGTTGGATTGTAGCTAAATCAGTTGCATTTTAAAATCCATTAAATCTTTCCATCAAGCATTTTTAAACTAAAATTTTATGATTTTGCATTGTTGACATACTCTATAAATTTTGCTGTTTCTTCAACTTTTCTGAATTGAAAAAAATATTAATGAAAACTCTTATAGACTTCCAGCTCTAATATCTGAAAAGAAGTATGAATAATGATGTTTTACAAATTGGTTAACATCTAATTCTTCATGAATTTGGATTTAATTTTTTTTTTGATCAATTTACCTGTCTGTCAAGCAAAACTGTCTCATATCCCTAGATTTGCCATCCCTGATATAGACTATCCCTATTTGCAAAATGTGCTCAATAGCAGTAGTCACCTTTGGAGATATCAAAAAGGTACTTGTACTTTCTGTACCACTTGCTAATATTTGATTTGAAATTTTGAGTTACTGTTGTTTTATACAATGTATTTAAGTTAATTCTTATACACTCATAATAATTCCTAAATTTATATTTAATAAGTAATTGTTATTACACTGAAGTGCCATTGAATTGGGGATAGGAGACGTTATCCAAATTCAGTACCTCAAGTCCCTCATTTGTGCACATGTGTGGGTGAAACTCTGGTCATATATAGCTGTCAGCTTTGGCTTCCCCAAGCATTCCTCACGAGAAGCATAATGGGAAAGGCATGGGATTTAGATGCATTTGACAGAGGACAGATCACAAGTGCCCAATGGATGGGACACTCTATCTCCGAAATTGTCAGTGAACTTGGATTTTTTCCTACAATAGTTTCAAGAGTGTTCCGCGAATATGAAAATTCCGGCAAAAGGGAAGCACCTGGACAACCAGTCTTGAATGATCGTGGGCTTCGCCATCTGACCCGCATCATACGGACCGATAGAGGCCAGACATCTGAAATCGCCTTCCATCTGAAGACTGGTTCCAGCTGGGAAGTCAGTGCACAGACTGTGCAAAGCTCACTTCATTGTCTGGACTTCCAGCTTCGGGAGCAGCCAACCTACGAGATTCCTACTTCTAATGGCATGACACCGGGTTCAACGCCTTTCCTGGGCTAAAGAACATCGAAACTGGACCATCGAAAATTGGCAACGGATAGCCTGGAGTGATGAATCTCAATTCAACCATCACACCGATGGGAGACTGAGGGTATGGTGTCAACCCCATGAAGCCATGGATCCTGCATGTCAGGTCAGAACACTACAAGCTGGTGGTGGCTCAGTAATGGCCTGGAGTGTCTTCAGTTGGATGTCTGTGGGACCTTTGGTTCGTGTACCGATGACTCTCAATGCATCCTGATACGTAAAACTCATTGCTGATCATTTACACTCGTTTATCGCCATCATGCATCCCAATGGAGATGGTGTCTAGCAGCAAGACAACTGTTCATCTCACAGGTCCAGGTTGGCTACTGCATGGTTGCAGGAGCATTCTGCTGACTTTGAAATAATGAATTGGCCATCTTAGAAGCCCAGATTTAAATCCCATCAAAAATCTTTGGGATACTGTCGAGCAGAATTTTCGGGCCCATGTCCCATCAGTGACGACCTTGAGAGAATTGTGTACAGCTCTGGAGGATGCATGGGTCACCATACCTGTGGAACATTTATGCAAGCTTGTGGAGTCCTTTCCTCGTCGTGTAGCAGCCATTATCAGGGCCAGAGGGGGTTCAACTCTTTACTAGGTTGCTATCCCTAATTCAATGGCACTTCAGTGTATAAGTGTTGGGTTGAACGAAATTTTTTTTCAGATTCTAAGCAAAAATTCAAACTCAAATATTAACTAGTGAAAAATACCTTTAATCAGTAATGTATCCACTATTTTGTTTGATTATCTTAAATGTTTGTCAGGCAGCTTCATTTTTTCCATCAGTGTAGAACTTGGTTTTTTGTTGAAGAATTGATCTAGGTGGTTTTTGACATCCTCCAAAGATTGGAACTCTTGACCATTCAGTTTCACAGCAATTGGTTCTCGCCACACACAGAGTGTGATCTTCTTTGGATGCAGACTGGCCTTGAGTTATGGTAATGGAGTCTCACCTCGTTTGCTCCACGATGTTTTGATTTTCAACAACATTTAGGACAGAGAAGAATCCTAGAAGCTACTCCTAGCTTTTACTGGTCTTCTAATACAAGGAGATGCCCTACTAAGACCAAAGTCACTGCTGACCCCATTGCCTTAGAGCTAACAATAACGCACAAACTTCACCTTGTTGGAACAGTTGCCAGCTCCCTAACCACTATGCCAGTTAAGGCCTTTTTCTTTGGACATTGTTGAAAGGATCCATTTTTCAGTGCCCATCACTAACCACTTCATAAATGGGTAAATTTCATTGCAGGAGTGAATCACAAGCAGAGATGCAGTCCGTTAAATGCACCAATACATCATACTGATTCATGTATCCAGTCTGCTCCAAATGCCTTACAATGGATGTTTGCAATATTTTTAGTGTGTGTGCAGTCTTTCTTATGGTGCTGTTCTGGATAGTATTGATTAATGTGGCAATTTGGTCTCTGTCAACCACGAACCTTCCTGAATATGGGGCATCTTCCAGAGAGAAATTCCTGGTTTTGCAATATTGTGAATCACTTCTGACATGTTTGGTCATTTATAGCATTGTCTCTGTACACTGCATAAATCATTTTTCATGTTTGTGTTGCATTTTTACCCTTCTGAAAAAAAGATAAGATGATGAAAATGCACCTTTGTATCTTCCATTTTCAAATTGACCCTACACAAATATCGCTCACTCAATCTGCATGATTTGTTTTTCACAGTACACTAGCAACTGTCTTTTATTGAAAACACACACTATTTATAGCTGCTAATGCATATGGTTGTGCAGAACAAAGACATCTCTTGGGAAAAATCCAAATGGACCTTTGGTTCAACCAAATATATTGTTATTTTTAACGCTTTAAGTGTTAGGTTTCTCACAATGCAATTGGAGTCAAGATAATTTTTAACCTTTTTCAGCAGAAAAACCAACTGAACTTTGTCCTGGTGACTAACAGCTATATATAGTTCATGTTATATATCAAATTGTAGAGCATTTCATTCTGAATAATAAAATTAAATTGAGGTTTACTTAAATCTACCAGGTTTGTTGATGCTGTAAGTCATATCAAATTTTAGCAGAGGAGAGAATAGGTGCTGGTCAGTAATGCTTGCATAACAAATGAAACTTCGATTTTAAAGAAATTGAAATTTCTGTTTGAATTCTCCCCCCCCCCCCCTTCCTCCAATATCATGGCCATACCATTCTGATAATACAGATGATTTTTTCCCCGTTTTAGAACAGGGAAGGTGCACTAATATTTTGTCACTTAGCCAAGATTCCTAAAATTCAACATCCAAAGAATAAAATTCATAAAGTTTTGTGTAAAAAAAAAAAAGTGTTCCTTCATTTCATAAACTGGAGAGAAAATTCGATTAAAACCCTTGTATAACAGAGGTAGGGATGCCTCATTTGGTAGCATGCCAGTGTCATAATCTGCAGTTCGCAGTTTTGAGTCCCAGCTGGGCCTGAGATTTACCTCTGCAAAACTCTCCATCCTGCACTTGGAAAGGCTGCCATCAGTCAGATAAGATGTTAAGCCATGGGCCCCATGTGCAAGAGAGAGAGAGAGCCATACTTGGTGCATGTTAAAAACACAGAATAGCCTTGACGGGAGGCTACCATCTGTCTCCCAACAGTTGTTTTGTGGGTCCTCTTCCCCCAACGTTCTTTGAACCTTTGGAGTCCTTGTGGCCATGGGGCAGGGGTGGTTCAGTCGGTAGCGCGCCAGGCTCATAATCTGTAGTTCCCAGGTTCGAGTCCCAGCTGGGTCTGCATTGAGATTTATCTCCGCAAAATTCCCCGCCCTGTCCACGGTCAGAAGGAGACACCGATGGACTTGGAAAGGCCGCCGTCCGTCGGATGGGACATTAAGCCGTGGCCCTGTGTATGGGAGAGCCATACCCTGTGCACGTTAAAGAACACGCTGGATGGCCTTGACAGGAGACTATCATCTGTCTCCCAACAACTGTTCTAGTGGGTCCCCTTCCCCAACCTTCTCTGAGCCTTCGGGGTTCATGTGACCTGGCCATTTAGCCCATGGTGTGAAAAAAAGTGCAACTCAGAGGTAAATCAACCCAACCTTATATAATCCTGGCCTGTGTTTTAAAATATATCACACTGAAAAGAGTCATTAAAAAAAATAAAAATCGTGTTTCAGGTAAATATTATTCAGGAAAAAATTTCAATTAATATATAATTTAACTGTTTTTATTCATCAGGTTTTCCTAAATAAAGCCTTAATTGCATATCTATTTTTTCAACTATATCACAGTGAAAAAAACTTAAACAAATTTATAAGCATATTTTAATAAATTAAAAAAAATAAAATAAATACCCCCTCAAGCAGCTGCTTGCCACAGAGGTCTGACAGGAGCCTGTCAATTTATATACAAAAAATTACTCTCCCCCCAATTGAATTATATTCAATGACTGCATCTGTCAGACCTCTGTGGTACAACAGAAATTAAATTAATTCTGTGTGTACAAACAGAAATTATCCCAATATTATTAGAGTAAGATGAACCAGAAATACTTTCACTGAGAACTGAAAAATTCAAAACTCTTGATTCATATCAAGAAAGAGAATAGCTCCCAAAATAATTTGTTATTAAAAAAATTTAAGGTCATTTATTATAACAGCCATCCAACACTGGCTTCTGAAGCACACAAATTTGTTAAAGAAAAATAAATACCCCCTCAACCAGCTGCTTGCCACAGAGGTCTGACAGGTGCCTGCCAGTTTAATATGCCATAGTAGAAGGTCTGTGCAGGTGGCGGGACCTCAGCAGAAAAACAACACAAACATCTATGCCTTTCCCGGGGCTTGAACCCAGGTGCCTTAGCTCAGTTGCCAAGTGTGCTAACCACTTGACCACGGTTACAACAATCAATTAAATTCATTTATGAAATTCTGCATTAAATTCTCCCTTATTAAAATACAATACTTGAATGTTAATTCATCTGTTATATATGAGAGAATGCACCTCTCCAAAATGAAGCACAAGTGATTTGTAGCACACTGAAACTGACTATTTTGCTGTAAGGAAAAGATTAAAAAATAAAATTTTCAAGGCTTTGATTTCTGGTTTACATTTTTGAGCTCCAGTAAAATAATAGTTGCTTGGTGCAGTTCCAGCTCTGGTTTCAGCTCCAAACCCTGCTGGCAGACCATTTTTCAACAGTATAGGTAGCCCAGTAGCCAGAACATTATAATGCACTTTAGTGATTGACCCCTTCAGTGGTGTGCCCGGAACAGTTCCATGATTCCCACTCTGGCCCAAGTCGTTATATTCTGGAACAATTCTGTGACTCCCACTCTGGCCCAAGTCATCATATCCTGGAACAGTCGATCATATCCTGAACATACTGCTCAAAGCATTATATCCTAAAATACTTCTGGGTTCTCTCTATGCATTTACATGTAGTTATTACACTTTGTGGTAAATGTCGCAGCTTATGGAGTCATTTCATGTGCATTTCGCAGTGTATTTGTGAAGTTTTAGACTTTTTCATATGGCGACACTCTAACCACAACATAAACTTATGCAACATGGCCAAGAGAAAAGCAAAAGAATGTGTACTTTTAGAGATAGATGATGAATCAACATAGATAAGTGATTTTAGTAGTTCAGATAATGAGTTTGAGGCAGTAATAGCAGTGAAGATGTAACCAATTCTAGAGATTTCTTACGCATCCAGTGCAGATATATCATTGCAATCTATAGCTGCAATAGATGTGACAACTGATCATTTCAGTGGGCAAAGTGAGATAATAATCAAATAGACACAGATATTTGTATGAGGCCTTCATTATCTGGTGAAGCATCATCATCATCCTCAAGCAGCCATGGGCTACGGAGGTCCAACCAGACCACACCAAGGTCCTGTTTGACATTGTCTGCCCACCGCATCCTAGGCCTCCCCCTCCTTCTGAGGCCTCTAGGCACACTGTTCATAACCCTATTCGCCAATCTATAATTATCCATACGGGCAACATGGCCAAACCAGCGGAGTCTCTCTCTGCAAAATATGCTGCTTAAAGGAGGTTGCAGACTCCTTTGCCTAACCTCATCATTAGTTACAAAGTTAAACCACCTAATACCCAAGATACTGCGTAAGCATCTAGAATCAAAAGCATCTAGATTCCTGTTATCTTGTTTACGCAGCGTCCAAGTTTCACTACCATAACTAACCCTAGAAAGAACCAAACTATTATACAGTCTAATTTTAGTCTTTAGGTGTATACGCCTATTTCTCCACAATCTCCATAGATTCTTAAAAGTCCCGGCAGCAATACCTATTCGTCTGTTAATCTCATGCCGCACATCACCAGTATCAGTTACATAGCTCCCAAGATAATTAAACTGTGACACCTACTCAAGACTGCAACCATTCAGATTAACTGAATCGCAACCTGCCTGACCAATTTTCATAACTTTAGTTTTCTCTCTGTTTATAACCAAACCTACTCTACTACCAGTCTCATCAACAGCTCGAATGAAAGAATTCATCTCATCAACATCATTTGCCAAAAGGGCTAAATCATCAGCATAATCTAAATCAGAAATTTTCGTATCTCCAGCCCATTTAAGGCCAAAATCTTTCCCTCGAAGTGAATTTCGCATAACATAATCAACAACCAAACTAAAGAGAAAAGGAGACAAAATGCACCCTTGTCGAACACCAGACGTAATGCTAAACCAATTGCTACAAGACTTACCAACTTTCTCACACATGACTCAGTGTTATTATAGAGAGCTTTCATTATGTTAACTAACTTGTCTGGTATACCATATGATCTCACAATCAACCACAAATTATGACGATCAACAGAGTCGAAAGCCTTTTTGAAATCAACGAAGCTAGCAACCAAAGGTTTCTGAAACTCTAAACATTTCTCAAGAATCTGTCTAAGTGAAAATATCTGATCTACACATCCCCTACCACTTCTGAATCCACATTGCTCATCACGCAATTGCCTGTCAACCAGATTCTTAATTCTATTAAGCACAATCATGGAAAGAACTTTACCTGGAACAGAGAGTAGGCTGATACCCCTATAGTTATCACAAGAACTGCGATCACCTTTTTTGAAAATAGGGATAATAATAGCTCTGGTAAAATCTTTAGGAACCATGCCTTTATCATAAAAGTTATTCAAAATTTCAGTCATCCAAGTGGTAACCAAAACATTCCCAGCTCTGAGCATTCCTGTAGTAATTTCATCTACTCTACCCCTGGGGATTTATGAAGTTTCAGTTTAGAGATAGCCAAACTAACTTCAGAATGTGTTATAGGGCCAACATTAAAGCTGCCAATGCATCTATCATCATTACAAACAATGGGAGTAGAACTAACCACATTGTTTAGAACATCACTGAAATGCTCAGCCCACCTAGCCATGACAGAATTCTCACCTTCTATAACCTTACCTTGTTTATCCTTCAATCCCTGTATGCCTGTCCGTTTTCTACCACATGAAACATTAACTATCTGGTACAGCTCTCTGCTGTTGTGCTGCCTAACTGCTTCCTCAGCTTTGTCAGCCAAAGATTTTTATCAGTAGCTAACTGATCCTTTACACGTTTATTAAGCTCTCTGTAATCTTTTCTATTAGGACTAGTAGGGTACTGATTAAGGACATTCCTGCAGTTCCTTCTTTCTGAAATAAGCTCAATTGCCTTATCACTTAAATAATTCTGCCTCCTCTGCTCCTTTTTTCCTAAAAGAGTACTGTTAGTTTACAAAAAAGCCTGTTTAAAACGACCCCATTCTTCCTCAACTTCAGTATTAAGCAAATCATGACCGTTATAATGACTAAGTAACCTATCATGGTAAGCTTTAGCTATAACTAGGTCATTCAGAGCTTCAGTATTAAAGGTAAATTTTTTAACTCTAGCACAACACTTTTTAAGTTTAAGTTGCAAGACACTTTTAACAAGGTAATGGTCAGATCCAATTTCAGCTCCCCTATATGCCCTGGTATTTCTAACAGAACTAGCCCATTTGCTGTTAATTAATATATAATCAATCATATTCCTATGCAGCCCATCAGGTGAAACCCATGTGTATTTATGTATGTCGCGGTGTTTGTAATATGTGTTAGTTATTCTGAAACCATTGAGTTTACTTACCTGTAGGAGACATTGCCCATTGCAGCTACCAATACCAAAAGGGCCTATCACCCCTCCCCAAAGATCAGAGTCAGTACCAACTTTGGCATTGAAGTAACCAAGAACAAGGGTAATATCTCCTTTCTTGACAGAATTCAAAATATCCTGAAGTTGTTCGTAAAACCTATCCTTCTCATCCTCATCAGCATCCTCAGTGGGGGCATAACAGCAGATAACATTCAAGTTTTTAATGCTTGTCTGAAATTTTGCTGTAAGAAACCTTTCATTAATGCACTCATATCCTATAGAAGAGCATCACTAGCATGTCTGCTGAGCAGCAGACCCACGCCTTGGTGATGCTTTCCATCCTCCCTCCCTGTAAAGAGAAATTTAAAGTTATTTTTAAGTATCTCACCTTTACTGTCCATCTGGTCTCTTGCAAGCCTAGAATATCTAGGTTATAGTGCTGGAATTCCTGCATGAGGACATCAAGAGAATAATCTCTTTGTAATGTCCTCACGTTCCACGTTCTTGCAGAGAGAAAATGATTAGTAGGATTTTTAAAGAAATTAGGTTTATTGAGATTGGTAGGGCCAACAATATCAAACAGCCCCCTGATCACAGGCATGGGGCAAAGACCCGTTCCTCCTCCGCTAAAGGCTGAAGTCACTGATGCTGGTAGGAACTTCAGGCACCAATTTTTCAAGTGGACTTTTTCAAGAGCCACATGGCCTGCCTGAGACGCATTACTCCAGTTTAGGCTTGACGATGCCCAACTAGCTAAGTAAGGTTCAGGTACCTGCGATGGCCTCTGATTAGGATTATCCACCAGCTGATATAAGGTATCCCATGCTTGTCTGTTCACTTAGAGCTGGCAACCCAGAAGCAAACAGAAAACACAGCGGCAGACTCTCCCTCAACAGAGGCCCACCAGTGCAGCAAGTCCAGGATCAATAATCAAGCTCAAATCCATAAACAAGTCCAGTCTAGTAGGTATAAATGGTCAGCACCAGGACCCTGTGAAGTTGACCACTCCTCAGCAGGGTTGAAAAAAAAGAAAAAAGTGGCCGTAGATGACCAGATCAGCAGGCCATACTGAACTGGCAGCCCTCCCCTTCCGTTCCCTTCCAAAAGAGAATATCTCTTTTGAAAGGTACTAACGGCCTGCACCACGAGAAGGCGGGGTCGGACATCAGGTGCTAGACCTGGCTGGTTCTGTGCATCATCATCACTAGGGATTGGTATACAGCTCTCCTTCCAGTTTACGCCTAGCTACCATTTACAGGCCAGGTGTAAAAGTGTTCGTATACCACTTTCTTCTGTCACTCCATTGCAGTGCTTTGAAAAACTTCTGATGACTGTGGGTAGTATCGCTACTGAAACAAATAGATACACTAATAAATGCTTTCACAATGTTATAGGTTCTGGATTAGGTTCAAAGGCAAGAATAAGATTGTGGAAGGATACTTGTGCATAACAGATGAGACTAATGTTCTGATTTTGACAATGGGTATAATTTAAAAAAATTAAAATTCTCTGTCACTGAGCAAAAAGTAATTTGATTTAGTTACTCAATGACAGAGAATTTTAATTTATTTTAATTAATTTCTGAGCAACATGGTCTTTTTTAATTGGGTATAATTGACAAACAAGAAATGAAGTTGTATTGAACAAGAGACTGCATATTCAAGACTGAAATATTCTATGAAACTATGCCTCTAAAGCGATTTCAGGTTGATGCTTCAATATCTACATTTTTTAAATTATGAAAGCACCAATAAAAATGAGTCTCAGAAAAAATTAAACCACTGTGGAAAAACTGCATACTTAAAGGAACCCATATACCACCAAATCAAGAACTATCTGTAGATGAAAACATTATGCTCTTCAAAGGAAGGCTAATCATGAAGTAATATATTCTGCAAAAGAGAGCCAGGTTTGGGATAAAAATATTTTTTGTCTGTTTTGTTTATACTGTGAAAGGTGAAGAGAGACAGGGTGGAGAGAGAACTTCCCAAATGCCATTCAGTCATGCATTGTTGACAAAATGTATGCTCTTTCCAGAACAAATAGGAAAGGGATACATTGTTTACATCAATGGGTGTTTTTCGAGTCCTGCATGTGGGACAAAAAATCTCTGAAGGAAAGAAATGCGAAAGAACTGCTGACTGCAAAAATAAAGAGATGTCCTTTGTTACACATAGGGGCATTTATCAGCAATAAAGTAGCAGGATAAAAAGGATGTATCAATTCTATCCACAATCCACATAGGAACAATAAGTTACAAGTAAAACTGACTGAAAGACAAAAGTCATAATGAGGAAACCAGATGCAGTCATTGAATATAATTCAAATTGGGGGGGGGGGACAGACTAGATAAGAGAATAAAACCATACAAGTGCCTCAGAAAAATTGTTAGGTGATAGAGAAAATTTTCACCTAATAGACATATCAATTGTCAATTCACATATAGTGTACAAGAAAAGTGGTGGAAAAAAATTCTACATTTTCTACACTAGGTGATTCATGGACTTTTAGAGAAGTACACAATGGAAAGAAATTCATTCAAGGAAGGAAGACCAAAAACTGATCCACCTGTTCATCTTATGGAAAGACATTTCTTTATACATATCCCAGGAAGAAAGGAAATGAGGTGGGAATGTAAAAAGTGTAGAGATATTCCATTACAGCCAGAAGGATGTTTTGAAGTAATCACACCTAAAGAAAATATTGGATATTTATTTTTTCATCTTTTTCAATATTTTTTAAATTAATAAACAACAGAATTGAACTTAAAAATTGTATGGTATTTTAATTATAACTTTAAATGAAAGAAATTCCATTGTAAATTAGAATAAATTAAGTGTAAACTGATGGTAATTTTTGATTTTTTCGAAAAAATTGCATACCTGGAAGAGTGGTATAGCTATTTCTAAGCCACCACTGAAAGGGTTAGATGATATGAAAGAAACTTTAACTTATAGTGCAACATTGTTTCTGCAACATGCTGATGAAATTGGAAGTTTTTTTTACAGGTTCTCAGCAAGAATAAACATGCCTTAAATTTAATATTAGTTCTCAAAAATAAAAGTATCAAAACCTATTTTTATTTGCTTCAGTGGGTGAGGCAAATCTGCTTTGTGGTCCATAGGTTGTGCAAGTCAGTCCCTGGTTGAGAGATACAAAAATATTTGACTTAAATTATGTTGATGGTTTGTTCAGTTTGGCAAGTAAAGTTCATAACTTGAACTCATTCATTAAAGTTGTTGATTAGGCTGCTAAGCTTGGTGATAAATTCATAGAAAACAAAGGTAAAAACTTGTCAGATTGATGATTATATTCTTTTGGGTGGTTGTGCCTTCAAGTAAAGGGTTCCAATTTATCTTAATTGTTTGACATATGCTGGCAATGTTCAATATATGGTAACTATGAGAATAGCCATTGCTCCTGGAACTTTTAAAAGTATGGGGAGAGTGAAGAAATAGGCAGATACACCTAGGAACTAAACCTTTGGTATATAATTGATGTATTCTATAGCATGTGTGGCCTACCCAAGCTTAGGCAATTTTTTCTCTAGTGGTTCATCACTATATTCTTAAGAGCTGCAGTAAAAATTCTCTACTTAAAAATGAAAACATACTTCTGTAATGAGTAATGACTGGGAGAAAAACTTTTTTAAGGAATCAAGAAAATATCTTTGTTAAAAAAAAATATTTTCAGTGAGTACTGTGAATTGGCAGAATTGTTTAGTTATACACTTTAAAATATTTGGGTAAAAAAAATTGGAAGAAATGAGCCAGATTCAGTATATTTTTTATTTGTTTTTATGAGCTGTGGGTTTTCCAGGCCTGATTTAGAGTTTTCTGTCATAGTGAAACTTCAGAACTTTGTAAGAAAAATAACAGAAATCTTGATTCTTTTGATCCCAGAAGTTCATACAATATCTTGGAAATTAAGTGGGGGTGATTGTGTAAATTGCACTAACGTCAGGAGCCATGAACTAAGCAGCATCATGTGCAGGAAAGATTGTGTTGGTTTGACCATGTTTGCTCATATGCAGAACTATGTACAGCTCAGTGGAATTAATAGTATGCCTTTAAAGGTTTTGGGAAAAAGTACAGGCTAAGAATGAAATTGGTAGATAATGTCAAAGAGAATCTTATTTGTTTGCAGTGGCCAAAAGCAACAGCGTTTGCTTAGGATAGACATGTTTGTAACTAAATTATGCCATCTGTTTGGACTCGAGCCTTTGGTTGCTTGTTAATATTGTATACACAACAATAAATTTCATTAATATTTTTAATCCTAGTCATAAATTTAGTTATAAGGTGCATCATTAGTATAATTATTTCCAAAAAATAACACTCTGCACCCTTATATGTGTATCTCTCTAACCTAAATTTCTTGAATGTCTGTTCTAAGATTAAACAAGTGAACTTGATGTGAAGTCTCAATAATTCACTTACCTGTGGAGAGAAAAGTCCACCAAAAAAGTAAAATCTATCAATCTCTTTTGAAAAAAAAAGTTTATTTTTGTAAAATTTCAAAAATATTATTTTGTGAAAACTTCTATGAGAAAATTGCAAAATAATGTCCTTTTATAAGTAATTTCCTGTGACATTTTTTCTGAAGCGTTCTTTTCTTTCAGGTTTCAATGTTGAAACAGTGGAATACAAAAACATTTGTTTCACTGTTTGGGATGTTGGGGGACAAGACAAAATTAGACCATTGTGGAGACATTACTTCCAGAATACTCAGGTAAACTCAGTTTTAATTAACAGATATGAGTATAACTCACATCCTCCATAGCATGCAAAAAAAAAAAAAACACAGTGGCCTGCTTAACTAGAGTAAACAGGACTCAGTGGTAAGGCTGTTAAACCCTTACAGTGTTGTTTTTTTTTTTCTCTAGAAATGAAACCCAACTTCTGAGCCTCATGAAATAACTAATGGATGAAATTGTTTACCTTACATAATAAATTGTAAGACCACTTAATTCTGAACAAAAATATAAAAATGTTTGTGAAAAGCATAAAAATAATACTGCAGATTCATTAGTACTGATTTTTAAAAACTGATTACTCAGTTTCTGACACTCAAAATGTTAATCAGAAAGGGATAAATTCAGTTATATTCTTCGGTTAGTGAAATGATGGATAAATAAAAAGTGTGTGATAAAAATGCAGCTTAGAGTGGAAATTGCCATTGGTATTTATTAGTCATTATGAGGATATATCAATTACAGCTAAAAATCTTCAAATGATGTAAATTATTAAATTTAATTAGTAAAATAATCCATCTGTTTTTTTCTTTATTGATGACTCTTGTTACCACATTCTCTCCACCTTTTAAATAGTAGAATGTTCATCTATGTAGATTAAGATTGCTGCTTATACATAATGAAAGGCCATATTTAGAGCTCCCTCCCCCTATTGCATTGTATATTTTAGATTGGATTAAAATCATCTGCTTTATTAGAAACTTGATTGTTTTCTGTCTCAGTAGTGGTTAATCACTTTTAGCACTCACTTGGAAATGCTAAAAGCAGCCAAAGCTTACTGTGACAGATTTCTTATTCATTATGATAGTTATCTAACCTATCACTTTAAAAACATTGAAATAGTTTTAAACCACTATGATGTTTGGGGTAAAAATATCAATTAGAAATTTTTTTTTTGCTTTGTCACTATATACACATCTATCTTCAGAACTGTTACATTGCTACTACCCTACTCTTGTTTTCATTACGATTCATAAATATCAACCCCCAGTTCTCTCCTGCATTTTTGGAAAGGGTATGTGGGTTCATGATTTGTGTTAGCCCACAACAGTAAATGTCACAAATAATCTGAGATATAACTCATTTTAGCAACCCCTTGCAATTTCTATTCTGAGGGGAAAAGTCGTGGGGGGGGGGGGGGGGGGTGAGGAAGCAAAGCTCAAGGTAAAATAAGAGTTCCACATCATCAGCTTTCAATCTTTCATTAAACACCTAATTCATAATTATCAGCATTCAAAAGATATAATGAAACAATGATTTTCGATATTTTTAGTGACATTTTTTAGAACATGGGAGGCAAATTCTTACAGCCTATGACTCTTTACATCCATCACAAACTTTCATTTGACACATTAATCGTGGAGATTTATAAATGGGTTGGGTAGATGTGATGGAATAAGTGCATTGATAAGCACAAATTGGCAATATTATAAAAGCAATAAATAGGTAAAAAGGAGTAATAGAGCTAGTTTTTTAAGTGCAAGGACAATATAGCTTATTTTTGCTAGAAAGGAATGCAAGGACAAACTGAAAGAACACTACTAGGCTAGTCTTAATAGAAGAGCATTACAGGAGCTTAAGAGATATTTAAATTATCAGTTAAAAGGGATATGAATTTTTGTTTGATAGCCTGGCAAGCAGTTCACAAATAGAGACTAGACAGAACAATAAGAGAGACTTGTACTGGATTTTTACCTTTTAAAGTATTAAGAATATAAAGTTATACACTATAGTAAACAGGGTTGAAGGAGTTGTGAAAAAAAAAGGGTTTGCTTTAAGAAACATTTTATTATATAGCACAGGCCCTTACTTTCCCTTATATTAATAAAAAAAAAAATTGGTGGGTGGGTAGGATCTTGTATTGCAAAGTTTGAATAAATTGCATAAACTGAATTATCTCCCAAATGCTTTTACATGAGATTGTAAAATACACTGCATGAAGAAATAATTTTTGATTTACCATTTGCTGTTATGTAATTGCAAATTTCTGTTCATTGCATCTGTTGTTATGTAATGTAATAACATTGGTTGTAATCACAGCAAGCTCATGACTGTGATATGTATATATGATATGCATGCATACACATAAGTACATACTAAAAAAAATTCATGCTGCCATGGGCTACAGAGATCCTACCAGACTAATTTATTTCATCAAGCATGTCTGTCCTGAGCGACAGCTGCTGCATTTGGCCACTGTAAGCCAATTATAGCAAGGTCCTGCTTGACATTGTCTACCCATTGCATCCTAGGTCTCCTTTTCCTGAAGCTTTAGTCACACTGTTCATAATCCTATTTGCCATTCTACAGCTATGAATATAGGCAAACATGGGCAAGCCAACACAGTCTGCCTTTTGCACAAAAAGCTGCTAAAAGGAGGTTGCTTACTCATTTGCCTAACTCATCATTACTTACAAAGTCACACCACCTTAATGCTCAAGATATTACATAAACATCTAGAGTCAGAGGCATCAAATTTCCTGTTGTTTACAAAAAGTGCATATTTTGCTACAATAATTAACCTTAGAAAGAACCACACTCTTATATAGCCTAATTTTAGTCTTTAGGTGTAAATGCCTATTTCTCTACACTCAATAGATTCTTAACCCTTACTACCATGCCACTCCTGAAAACCCGAATTGTATCCTGTGGTCAGGCTTTTTTTTTAACTGTGTTCAGACAAAACAAAAGTGAACTTTAGAACTTTATTGCCAAATAACTATTGAAAGGAATTATGTAATGTTGTATATGCCAAATTAATCAGCATTTAATTCTGGATTTTCTGAAAATAAAATATTTAACAAAAAGATGACCAGTTTTGTTTTAATAGGGATTTTATAAAGTCACTGGTAATGCAAATAAAAATTTATTTAAAAAAAGTTATATATCAAAAGAAAGAACATGAAATTGGAATTAAGAAAACGACAAAAATTAAAAATGAGATAGTTAAGTAAAGTTTTATGAACTTTTTTTTTAAAGAAATTGCAAGGTTTTTACTGTAATTTTTACATTTTAAATTCAGTAAAAATTAAAAAATTTTGTCATATTTTCTGAAGTATTTTACTACCTTTATATATAATTCATAATATTTCTTTCATTTATTAAATTTTTTCAAAATTATTTGGTTGTTAATGCTAACAACACACAATGGAGATTTTTTTTCAATCAGTAAACTAAGATAGCAGTGTTGCAAAAATTTATTTTGATTTAAAACAAGAGTATTGAAGTTAAATAAAAGCTGAAAAATAACTAAAATAGAATAAAAAGCTATGAAGAAATTAAATAAACTATATTTGCTTTGAAATATTTTTATTTTAACCTCTGAAATTTGAGACCGAATTGTTCCAGATCAATTTGCATTTTTATGCTGATTACTTATGGAAAAGTTGAACTTTACAAAAATGGCAAAAACTTGACTTAGAAATTACAAATTCTGAATACTAGTAATGAAATTGCTTCAATTTAACTAAAAAATTGTTCTAAAAAATCCTATCATTTAATTGTTTAATTTTTTTTGTTATGATGTCCTTATCAGATGTCTCCTAAAGTAGCTATTTTTTTTGGTCAAGCTTCAAATAATTATTCTTTCTAATTGCAGCATATATTTGAAAAGCAATATAAATAATTCTAGAAATAGTTGAAATTAATCTCTTTTCAGAATCTGCCAGAATTCATCTGAATCAGTCTCAGAATGAAATATTTTAGTATAGAAAAACTTGCAATTTTCATGTTAACTAATATCCATATGATTTAATATCCATGGGATAAAGTTATTGTCCATCACTATTTTTTAAACTATATTTCATCAGCAAAAGAAAACACAAAAACACTCTGAAATATTCAATCTATACAGCCTAACATTCGCACAAAGTTTGAATCAAAACTAGTTGCTTGCTGATTGATATCATGCTCCTATTATATTGTCAATCATGTGATCAAAGAAATCTCTATTTTTCTTTTCATATTCCATTCATAAAAGATATCCAATAATAGATAAAAAAAAAATTTAGAAACACTAAAATAGTTTTTAATCACAAAATATACTAAAATGATGCAAAAACGTATATGCTGTATTTTTGTGCAAATCACTGAAATCCTCAAATAAAAAAATGTTCCCTTGGCACCTGATTTCATTTTATTTCAAGCACAGATGATCAGATATTTACAAAATAATTCAATTAACTCGCTGGAACTCTCAGCCAGCCAGTGGGGGAATGTTCTAAATATAGAACAGCAGATACAGTAATAGTGCACTTTGGACTGTGGTAAGAGCAGTTTGAGCAAGAAAATTGGCTTTTTATTTTCTAAAACATCAAGTTGAGGAATAAATTGAGAAAATTAGCACTTTTTAGGAGCTCTGAAACTTCTACATATATACATCTAAGAGCCAAAACCTTATGACTACCTGCCTAATGTGATGTTGGTCCTCCACATGCCTCCAAAACAGCTCTTACCTAGCGAGGCATGGATGCTATAAGATTTCTAAAGGTGTCTTGTGTATCTAGTACCAACACATTACCAGCAGATTCTTTAACTCTTGTAAGTTTCCTGATTGAACTGTTGCAGATCAGATAAGCTGTTCCAACACAAAGCCACAGATGCTCAATTGGATTGATTTTGTCTGGGGAATTTGGAGGCCAGAGCAATACCTGGAAGTCTTCCTCATGTTCTGCATACCATTCTTGAATAATCCAGGCAGTGTGGCATGGTGCATTATCCTGCCGAAAGAAAGTGCTATTAGAGGGATATACAGTTGCCATGAAAGGATAAACCTGGTATGCAATGATGTTTAGGTAGGTGGTAAATGTCATAGTTTCCTGCACATGAATGACTGGACCCAGGGTTTCCCAGCAGAACATTGCCCAAAGCATTACACTTCCTCCACCAGCTTGCACACATGGTTTTTTGCATCCTGGTGCATCAAAGTTTTTTTTACTAAAAAAACAAGAAATAATAAAATAAAAATTACATATAACCTATGGAATGTTAAATAAAATATCTTCAACAACTTTTAACCGGCCTCCGATCTAGCATAACTCAGAAAAATTGATAAATCAGCCAATCGTAAGATCGCTAACTAACGGAAGTAAATCTATAGAAATGAATTTGTTTTCGTATCCAAAAACTCATTTATTTTCAGAAAATGATACAAAGTTTTACTGGAAAAGTAATAAATAATAAATTAAAAATTGACATATAGCCTAATGCGATGTTACCACAAGTTGTAGGCTGGCCATACGATATAGCATAACTATGAAAAAAATCGATATTTATCGATCGGCCAAAAGATTGCTAAATTCCGAAAATAAATCTACTGAAATGAAAACTAACTAAAGTTTAAATATAAAAAAGAATTCTAACTTGACAAAGAGTATCCAATATGCTGGACCAAAACTGTAAACAACACATAGCACAAACAACGGAGATTGCATCAGCCATCTGTGGCTTGTTTGCCTCAGTGAAGCATAACTAATTAAATGCAGGTGCAACCAGAATTTATAAGAAGGATGTGTTTACTTTTAGTTTCGATTTGAAGGCAAGAAAGATGCATAGAATGCTGGGAAAAATAATAAAAGTAACTTGGGAATACTGACTAGTTTTTTGACAGGAAAGTGTGTGAAACAGAAAAAAAGCAGTACGTATTTTGTAATTACTCCCAAAATCTATCATTTTTAAAAATAGCATTTTTTTGTTAATTTTTAGGAGATTTTCGAAAATTTAGGGAAAAATTTGGTGATAATAGCTCAAATCAAACTTGTGAGCTTAAATCAGAAGGTTGCTTCAGCAAATAGGAATGCTAACAAGCAAATCGACAATACCGTTTAGTTCTTCTAAAAAATGGCAATCAGATGGCTTTATAAAATTATTTATATTGTAGTTTAGTAAAATATGCATCAAATTAAAAAGCAATATTATTTTTGAAGCCTGAATTATATATTTTTTTAAGATATATATAAATTACAATGGCAATTTAAAAAAAAATCGATATTTTTTTGTTGTACTAAAAACGCGTGCATGCGTCCTCCGCATATTTTTACGGATTCTCCGAACATCTACAGACGATGTGGACACTGGAAGGGTTAAGCCTTACTGTGGTACTTAAAAAGTAGAGAGAAGGATCTTTGCCTTAACACTCTGAAAATCTTGCTCAAGAGTGCAACCATTCAAAGCTACTGAAGGACTTTTCCATGACCATTTTTCATCACTATAGTTTTCTTTCTGTTTATCACCAAATATACTCTATTACTAGTTTAATCAACAGCTCTAGTGAAAGAACACATCTTATTAACATCATTAGTTGATCGGCCAAATTGTCCACATAATCTAAATCAGAAATTTTAAAATATTGAGACTATTTGAGACCAAACTTTTTCCTTTGCAAAGAATTCTGCATGACATAATGAAATAAGCAAACTAAAGAGAAAAGGAAACAAAATGCACCCTTGTCTACTTCCGGTAGCAATGCTAAACCAATCACTACAAGCCTTACCAACTCTCACACATGGCTCAGTGTTGTTTGAGAGAGCTTTCATGATGTTGACTAATTTCTGTGGTATGCCATACAATCTTATGATCCATCACCAATTAAGCCTATTAACAGAGTCAAAAGCCTTTTTGAAATTTACAAAGCTGTTAACCACAGATTTCTGAAACTCAAACATTTCTCAAGAATCTGCCTAAGTGAAAATATTTGATCTATACATCCCCTACCACTTCTGAATCCTTACTATTCATCTTGCAGTTGTCCATCAACCAAAGTCTTAATTCTGTTAAACATAATCATGCAAAAAACTTTACCTGGAATGGTCAGTAGACTGATTTCTCTATAATTATCACAAGAACTACAATCACCTTATTTTAACCCTTCCAGGGTCCTACCTGAAAAATGGTTTGCATCCAGAGGCCCAGCTAATTTTTCACTATGATCAGCCAAAGAAAAAAAAAATTATAACTTTTTTGCCAACTAACTAATGAAAAGAATTAAGGCATCCATCCATAGTAAATACATAGATTACCTATAGAAATAGACCTCAACATTATTTCTAAAAAAAAAAAATTATTACTGACAAGGTGGGATCTACAGGTAATCTGTGTATTTATTATGGATAGATTTTTAATAATAAATGCTTGAGTGTGACCTTCTCATTAACATCTAAATCAATAGCAACAATTGGAAAAGTTGTCTCTGTTGAAATATGGATGGCACCAGATCCATCACATCTCAATGAAAGATTTTGTAAGGATTTCTCTGAAAGATTCTGAAAGATTTTCTCGTCCGATGCATGGTGCACACTCTGGTATGAATCTGTAGAGTTGTGGGTTCGATTCCCACTGTGTTGGCGATAAATTTTTTTCATAAATATTAATGAATTATGGCATGTTAAATGCCAAATTAATCGGCATTTAATTCTGGATTTTTTGAAAATAAAATATTTTACAAGAATGACTACTAGTTTTAATAGGGGTATTTCAGAATCTTAGTAAAAAACGCATATGGAATGCAAATAAAAATGAAAAAATAACTAATAGAAATTATAATGTACCTGCATAGAAAGGTTGTTTCTGAATAACCAAAAAAAAAAAGAAAAATTTATGTTTACTTGAAACAAGAAAATTACTCCCATTTTGTAATTTTTTTCTTAGTACCATATTTTGAAAAAAGTCCAGGTTTTTTGCCAACTGTGCTGGGTCAAACAAGTAAACATTAGAATTAAAAAAAATATATTAAAATGAAATACAGCATGTTGTATACCAAATTAATTCTGAATTTTATGAAAATACAAAACGAATTTATAAGCATATTAATTTTAATGAGACATTTTCATTGTGATATATTGAAAAACTTATTGGACTATGCAATTAAGGCTTAATATTAGAAAGTCTGAAGAATAAAAATAGTTAAATTACATATCAAAGGAAATATCTTCCCGAATAATATAATTACCTGAAACCTGATTATTATTTCTTTTAATGATTCTTTTCAGCTTGGTATATTTTAAAACAGTCGCTTGGATTGCTCACATTAATGAGATTTTCTGTCTTATTTATAAAATGGAGGAATGCTTTCTTGACTGCTTTTCTGTTTTACTAAATATTAATTTCTATATAACTTGAATATTGGGATCTTGTCTAAGTGCCAAAAAGTTAATGCACCAAAGCAAAGAAAAACAATCTATATTGTCAGAGTGGCAAAGCCACGATATTGGTGGGGATGGGGAGAGTAAATCATTAAAAAACATTCAGTATAAACTTAAGAAAAGTAAAATTTTCCATGGAGGAGGAGGTTAAAAACATTTGCTGAAATTGCCCTGTTAAATGAGGACTGATTTCTGTGTCAAGGAGCTTTTTTTTGCTTCCATATCCAAGACCTCATTCATTTTCAGGGAACAATATAGGATAAAAAAAAATTTACTGGAAAATATGGAAGTAAAAAAAAAAAAATTAATGTATATCCTTTTTCAGTGTTAAATGAAATATCTGCAACAACTTCTAAATCTCCCATCTGATGTAGCTTAACTCCAGAAGATAAATAATAATCTATTGATAGATCAACTGACCAAAAGATTGATAATTTATGGAAATAAAATCTGTAGAAATGAAATCTAAGGTTGAATTATAGAAAGCAGATAAAAGTTAACTTTACAATGGAAGATGGTATCCAATGGGTGGAGAGGAAGAATTTGGACTTAAATCAACAATGCAGCTACTTAGCAGGTGGCTCTCGTCACTCTCCCACTCGTGAGCAAGCAATTGCTAACACCTGTAACTTCCTCTCATTTACATCATGTACTGCAACAAGTCTTGGAAGAGCAAGCTCTGGCTAAGAAGGCTCTTAGTTATAGTTTTGATTTGAGGAACAGGAACAACACATGGAATGCTGGGATAAATGATAAAAATTAATATACATACATACAAAATCCTCATGCAGCCATGGACTACAGAGGTTCAACCAGACTGTAATTTTCCTCTCCAGACATGTCCCTTCTGAGCTACATTTGCTGCATTTGGCCACTCCTTGACCAATTCTAACAAGGTCCTGTTTGACATTGTCAGCCCATCACATCCTAGGTCTCCCCCTTTTTCTGAAACCCTTAGGCACACTGTTCATAATCCTGTTTGCCAGTCTGCAGCTATGCATATGGGCAACATGGCCAAACCAATGCAGTCTCTTTCTGCACAATATGCTGCTCAAAAGAGTTTGATGACTCTTAACTTCATCATTACTTACAAAGTCAAACCACCTAATGCCAAAGATACTGTGTAAGCATCTAGAATCAAAGGTATCAAGTTTCTTGTTATGCTGCTTACAAAGGGTCCATGTTTCACTACCACAACTAACCCTAAAAAGAACCAAACTATTATACAGCCTAATTTTAGTCTCTAGGTGTATATGCCTATTTTTCCACTCTCTGATAGATTCTTAAAAGTCCCAGCAGCAATCACAATTTTCTATTTATTTCATGCCGCACATCACCAGTATCTGTTACATAGCTCCCAAGATAATTAAACTGAAACATTTGCTCAAGAGTACAGCCATTCAAAGCAACTGAAGCATAATCTGCCTGACCAATTTTCATCACTTTAGTTTTTTCTCCATTTATCACCAAACCTACTCTATTGCCATTCTCATCAACACCCTAATGAATTAATTCATCTCATCAACATCATTAAGCCAACAGGGCCAAATCAGACCAATGGATAGTGCTGATGGACAGTGGGATCTGCTGATGGGGAGATCAGATGGACAGATAAAGATCAGATATTTAAAAATAATCTTAAATTTCTCTTTTCAAGGAGAGAAGATGGAAAGCATCTTCAAGGTGTAGGTGTTGTTCTCAGCAGACATGCTAGTGTTGCTCTTCTAGGATATAAATGCATTAATGGGAGGTTTCATAGCTAAATTTAAGACAAGCATTAAAGACTTGAATGTTATCTGTTGTTATGCCCCCACTGACGATGCCAATGAGAAAAACCGGTTTCGGGGACAACTTTAGGATAATTTGAATTCTGTCAAGAAAGGAGATATTACCC
Source organism: Ryuthela nishihirai (assembly GCA_038380435.1). Taxonomy (NCBI): domain Eukaryota; kingdom Metazoa; phylum Arthropoda; class Arachnida; order Araneae; family Heptathelidae; genus Ryuthela; species Ryuthela nishihirai. The sequence continues at coordinate 46,529,712 of JAWZYU010000009.1, forward strand.
TTGTTATATAGGTGACTTCAATGCTAAAGTTGTTACTGAAACTAACATTTGGGATGGTTGGCAGGCCCCTTTGGTATTGATAACTGCAATGGGCAGCTTCTCCTATAGGTAAGTAAATTTTATGGTTTAAGAATATTAAACACATATTGCATGTACCATGACATACATAAGTACATATCAGTTTCACCAGATGGGCTGTATAAAAATATGATTATGTGTTAACAGCAAATGAGCTAGTTATCATAATAATACCAGGTCATATAAAGGAGCTGAAATTGGATCTGATTGTTACCTTGCTAAAAGTGTCTGGCAACTTAAATTTAAGACGTATTATGCTAAGGTTAAATAAGTTACCTTGAGCACTGAAGCTCTGAAGACCTAGTTATAGCTAAAGCTTACCATGATAGGTTACTTAGTGATTATGACAGTCATGGTTTGCTTACTACTGAAGTTGAGGAAGAATGTAACCATTTTAAACAGGCTTTTCTTGAAACTAATAGTACTGTTTTGGATAATATGAGCAGAGGAGGCAAAATTATTTGAGTAATAAGGCACTGGAGCTTATTTTTGAAAGAATGAATTGTAGGACTACCCTTCCAGTGTCCACGGTGTATGTATACATTGACAGAATCTGCAAAAAGGAGGGAGGATGTGTGTATCAGTGTTTAATACAACAAAAAAATTACATTTCAAAATTTATATATATATATCTTATAAAAATATATAATTCGGGCTTGAAAAATATATTTTTTCCATTTGATGCTACAATCTAAATAAGTAATTTCTTGGGTTTGAGCCCCAGGTAAGGCTTGGGTGTTTGTGTTGATTTTCTGCTGAGGTCCTGCCATCTGTTATGGTGACTGACAGGCTCCTGTCAGACCTCTGCAGCAAGCAGCTGCTTGAAGGGGTATTTATTTTTTATTTATATATAAATAATTTATTAAAGCCTCTGATTCCCATTTGTTAGAAGTGCTACATGGTATTGCTGATTTGTTTGTTAATGCTACTCTTTGCTGAAGCAACCTTTGTATTTAAGCTCACAAGTTTGATTTGAACTATTATCAACAAATTTTTTGAAAAATCTCCTGAAAAATGCTATTTTTAAAAATGGAAGATTTTGGATATTATTGCAAAGTATGTACCTCTGTTGTTTTTTTCTGTTTTACACTCTTTTTCTACCTTAAACTTATTTTAATATTCATCAAATTATTTTTATCATTTATATCATTTATCCCATCATTCTATGTGTCTTTCCTGCATTTCAGGATCAAAACTATAAAAACAGAGCCTTAGAATTCAAGACAAGTTGCAACTAATATTATGGTTCCCTGCATCGAGGACTCGGGTAGCTTCAGAAGTGCAATCTCTATTCCATGTATTATAAGTGGCTCCATAATAGATTGTTCACAGTGTTGTTCCCATTAGATATATTTCCTTTGTAAAATTAGTATTTACTATTTTATGTTTAAACTTCAGTTTTTATTTCCCTAAATTATTGATCAATTTTTCAGTCATGATCTGACCAAAAGTATCCAGACACCCCTTCTGAAAAGTGGATTCGCCCATATACACCAGACATAGCCCAAACAAGTATAAAAGCATGTACATGGCCTGACAAACCTCATAGACATGCATGAGTAGGAGAATGGGCTTTACGGCAGAGTTCAGTGACTTTCAACATGGCATGATCATAGGATGCCACCTTAGCAGTTCAGGACATTTTGGCCCTGCTGCAGCTGCCGTGATCAACTGTAAGTGATGTTATTGTGAAGTGGAAATGCCTAGGAGCAACAACAGCACAATCGCAACCTGGCAGGCTATGTAAAATGGCAGAGTGAGACTGCTGAGTGCTGAAGCTGGTGGTGCAACAAAATCGCCTGCCTCTGTTGCACCACCAAGTTCCAAAATGCCTCTGGAAGCAATACCAGCACCATAACAGTTCATTGTGAGCTGCAAGAAATAGGTTTCCATGGCCAAGCAGCCTCACACAAGCCTAACATCAACAAGATCAATGCCAAGCGTCAGTTGGAGTAGTGTAAAGCATGGTGCCAGTGAACTATTGATCAGTGGAGCCACTTGATCATGTTTGGAGTGATGAATCATGCTTCACCATCTGGCAGTCCGAAGGACAAGTCTGGGTGTGGAGGATGCCAAGTAAATGCTACCTGTCTTTGTTGTGCCAACTGTGAAGTTTCTTGGAGGAGGCATCATACTCTGAGGCTATTTTTCGTGGTTCGGGCTGGGCCCCATAATTCCAGTGTACGAGATTCTGAATGCCATGGCTTATGATATTCTCGACAATTCTGTGCTCCAAACTTTATGGCAATAGTTTGGTGAAGACCATTTCCTATACTAATATGACAATGCCCCCACCACAAAGTGAGGACCGTGCATGAATGGTTTGATGAGATGGGTGTGGAAGAACTTGACTGGCCTGCATAGAGCCCTGATCTCAATCCCATGGAACACCTTCGGGATGAATTGAATTGCCGACTGAGCCAGGTTGAACCACCCAACATCAGTGACTGGCCTCACTAATGCTCTTGTGGCAGAATGACAGGAAACAGATGTTCTGGGCAACACAGTTACGGACGCATGAGAGGATCAGCATATCAGGAGGGCGGCAGTGGCAGATCGGATGACTATGGCATAACAAATTTGATTCTCTGTCATACCAAGGGTACCTACAAAATTATACGCAATCATCTTTTGGAAGCAGGATTACGGGCATACATGCTGCTGGCATGGTTACCACTGTCACCTCATCTCTGTTGAGCATGTTTGCAGTTGTGTCAAGAACGAGTTTGTTGGAGGGAAAAATGGCAGTTCTGTGATATTCAGTGATGAAAGTCGATTCTGCTTAGGAACATCTGATGGTCATTTATGTCTCTGAAGGTGACATGATGAGTGGCTTCTTCCATCGTTCATCTGCCAGCGACACACAGGGCTGGGCATCATGGTGTGGGGAGTGATTAGCTATCAGTCTCATATGTGTCTGGTGTTTGTACAGGGTACACTGAATAGCAATACGTACATCAGGAACATCATACAGCTGGTCATCCTGCCATATTTGAATGTAATCCCAAATGCGATATTTCAGCAGGATAACATCTACCCACACTCCGCCCAGTTAACTCAACATGCTCTTCAGGCAGTGCACCAACTCCCTTGGCCATTGTGCTCTCCGGACTTGTCTACAATCAAACATGTCTGGGACTGGATTGGACAAAGAGTCTTCTGCATACCGCGGCAGGCAACAACCATCGCTGAATTATGCATCCAAGTTGAACGTGCATGGAATGGTATCCCCCAGCGTGATATCCAGCATTTGTACGACCAATTGCATGTCAGATTGGAAGCTTGTATTGCTGCTCGAGCACAGATAAGGGAGAGTACAGTTAGGAATAGATAATATCCCTTAGACCCCCATGGTTATAGGGAAGTGACAGCAGTGCCCCTATAATCGAGGCCCCGTTGTTCCATAGAAGCATCCACCACTCCCTGGTTTGGCTATTATATTTTGTGATCACCCATCCCCCAGCCACACCCTCAACTTCGGCTTATTTATAATTTTATTTTACTTTCACAATTGCCTCGAAGGTTTTCTTATGTATTTCAATAAAAAGAACGCAAATAGATTTTTATGGATCGAAACTTTATTTTTAGAAATTTGGTAAATACATATTGAAAATAATATTTTAAAATAGTTTCTCATAATTCTTAAGCATATTATAGAGGAAATATCAAAACTAATATCAGTGGGAAAAAATTATCTCGAAAAATTGTATAACACAATGGCAATGAAAATAATGGGCCATAAAAATGTTTCCAATTCCTTTTTTTTTTGCAAAGATTAAGTTTAAAAGTTACATTGTTACATACTTTTCTTTCAATGAGAAAGCGTTTTTATTTTGTGCCCTAGCTTTTGGCCATCTACAGACATTAACTGTTTTTTGGTTATAAGGATAACTAATTCTGTTTTAATTTAGATAGTTATTTAAGAAATGCAAAGTTTTTTTCAAGTCCAGATTATATCACCTTCTGATGGTGGAAAACAGCAAAACTCTAGATTTTTAATACAGATATTTGGCTATATATAAAGTTTTGGTTGAGTGCAACTGTCCAAAGGTTTTATATTTCAAAAATAATTATTTAATCATGTGACACGGAGGGGGGGGGGGGCAGCAATTTTTTTGTTTTTAAAGATGAAATCGTTTTTGGTTGAATAGCTAGTAATAAAATTCTAGGATTTAGTGCATTTTAATTGCCATCATTAACGGGTAAAAAACTAGAAACAGAGCAGGATCTTGGGAGCTGCAAGGGAGCCATGCCCCCCCCCCCCCCATGCTAGTAAGGGTAATAGATGAAAAAAATTGTGAAACTGATTTATATTTCATACATTTTTTTAAAGACTGGTTAAATGAAGGGGAAAACGTTATAATACATTGGAAATCCAGCCTTTGCCCCCCCCCCCCCACACACACACACACAATTTTTTTTCCTATGCCTGACTTAGAGTAAATCTTACAAATGAATGTTCATGCTATAACTGTGTTTACACATTTTAATATGATGAAAATTAAGTGGCATGGTTTGCAGGTATTATTAAAAATGTGCAGGTATTATTAAAATAATGGTATTTGCATTTTCATAATTACCCCTTATATCAAAATCTCCAATGTTAAGAATTGTAGAAATCAGTAAATAAAACACTCCATTCTCTTTAAAAATGATTATACTATATTAAGTTTAACTAATGGTCTATTTTTTTTAAACCTAAAATAGATATTTTGTCCAGAACCTAGAAAATTATTAAAATTGGTGTCTTCTGCACTTTTTACACTTACGTACCATCTATTTAGGAATTTACATAATCAACAATATTTCATTATCTTTTTTCGTTTCTATTGCAACTTACCTTTACAACAAATTTTCTATAGCCAAATATCACGACATAAAATCAAAGATCTAAATAATATGTAGATGTCATTAATATTTAAATTATGAAATTCTTTTGAAAAAGTTGTTTCACTCCTAGTTAATTATTTTTATACGCATAGGCTAAATTGCCAGGTCACAGGCAATCCTAAGGGTTGAATTGTTTTACCTCTGAGCAGCACTTTTTTTTAGCACATGGTGGGCTAAATGGCCAGGTTACAAGGACCCTGAAGGCTCAGAGAAACCCCTCACTGCGAGCTCCTGCCATGCACTGATACCCGTATCCTGGGAAAGGAGAATCCTGGTAGTTGCTCGGGGGTCTCCTTTGGCTGTTTTGTCATTGGGGAGCCTGTCATCGCGGGGCTGGGCAGCAGATTCCGGGGCCTCTGCTTCCGGTAAATGGGAGCTCTTGGGGTAGCCACCCCAGGAGCAATCGGCTGGTGGGCAGGTCCTGCTAGGGTCAACTATGCAGAGTGGTGAGTAACCTAGCCCACATCCTGGTACAAGTTTGCGAATTTCCTCAACTTATTTTCCTTTCATAGTTATAATTTCTTTGTGAAGCTGGTTTGGTCGTTCACAACTTTGCTATTTCCACTTAGTTCCTTTTATGTAGAAAGTTTACTTATGCACATTTCTCTTTTCATTTTCCTTTTATTCATTTGTGAGAACTTGGCTCACTGTCTGTGATGGTATAGTGCCTACGTAGCCCTGGTGCCCGACTGGGCGTCCCCTTGGGCTCCGTGTAGGGTGGGTACAACGGGCACTGAACCACACAAAAACAAACATGAGAGAGAATGAAGAAACTGATATGATCAATGCAACAAGAGGGCTCGACATGAGCCGTCTCTGTTATCTCTGCCGTCATCTTCATTCCTGAGGTTCCTGAACATCCACTCCACAGGTGACCAGATACTTGGGGACATGTCCCCATTTTTTGTCAACAAAGATTTGAAAGGTTTTGTGGGAGAGCTGAAATCTGTCAAGCACTTACGATCTGGTGACTTGCTGGTTGAGACCACTTGTTCCAAACACTCGGAACTGCTCCTGAAAGTCAGATTGATGGGGTGGCTTTCGAAGTCACTCCCCACAAAACTTTGAATTCCTCTCAGGGTGTGATCACTGAGTGGGGCCTCCTCAAAGTCACTGAGGAGGAGAACCTTTCAGAGTTCACTCCCCAAGGAGTAACAGCGGTTTACCTGGTTTCGACATGCTGTGATGGTAAATTGGTACACACGGGTACTGATTGTGACATTTAACACGCTATGCCTGCTTCTTCCATCTAGGCAGGTTATTTGCATTGTGAGGTATGGCCATATATTCCGAACCCTCTGCTTTCAGTGTCAGATATATGGTCATGCCCTCACAGCTTGCCAGGGCAAACCCACCAATGCTTGCTGTGGCAGTAAGGATCATCTTGATCCTGACTGCACAGCAAAAATGTGAACCGCAGTGATGAGCATCTGGTGTACTCCCGTGACTCTCCCAATTGGAAGGAGGAAAAGGAGATTCAATTCCTTGAAATTTGTAAACAACATCTTTTATGCTGAGGCAAGAAAGCTCGCTGCACCGCCAGTACCACCTGGCAAGGTATCCTATGCCAGTGCAGTCATTGGAAAGCCCATCGTTCCAATGGCTTCGGTGATGGTGCACCCAGTGTACCATCTACTGAGTCTTTCTCACCCGCAGCCAAGTACCTCCTGACGCAGGCGAAACTGAGGGTGGTGTTGACTTCAACATCAACCCTGGTTTCCGTTCCTGCAACTCAGCCTTCCACCTCCACTGAAAGGCCTCCTACTTCTTACCCTCAGACAGATCTTCCAAACTGAAGGGGCCCCCACCGGGGCCAAAAAAGAAAATAATCACTCCTCCACAAAGGGTGGTCACCGATCTGTGTCCCTTGGACGATTCCGAGGACATGGATACCAATCACCCCTATTCACTAAACCGTCCTCTGCAGCGGTTAAGTTGTAGGAATTCGTCGTTTACCCACTCTTCTAAGTCCTGAGATGGCCACACTCCTACAATGGAATTGTTGTGGATTCCAAAAGAATATTGATGACATCAAAGCTCTCCTTCAGGCACACCAGCCTATCTGTGCATGCCTGCAGAAGACATACTTGCAGACAGTCACAGATCCCATGATCCGGCACTTTTCACTAGTTCGTCGGGGACCAGGATGGAGGTGGTCAAGCTTGTGGGGGGTGTCGCCATCCTCGTGTGCAACCATTCTCCGTTCCAGGTTATAGCCCTCACCACCAACTTAAAGGTGGTAGCCATCCACCTCTTTGGTTTTCCCTGACTCTGTCAGTATATCCTCCACCTGGAAGCATCATCTACCAGGAAGACCTTGATGATCTTGCCTCACAGCTGCCATCCCCCTTCCTCATCATGGGGTGATGACCTCATCTGGACTCATCATGGGGACCTGGAAGCATCGTCTTCCAGGAAGACCTTGATGATCTTGTCTCACAGCTGCCTTCCTTCTTCCTCATCATGGAGGACCTCAACAGACACAATCCACTTTGGGGCAGTGCTGACACCAACAGGAGGGGCGGGGTCCTGGAGCAGCGGCTCCTGGATCCTTCTCTCTCCATGTTGAATACCGGTGTCAGTACTTACTTTCACTCCCCTACCTGCACATTCACTGCCATTGACTTCACCATCTGCTCCTCCTTGATCCTTCCACTTTTTACAAGAGAGGTCGAAGACAACCATTATAGAAGCAATCACCTCCCTGTTTTGTCACCATCTCCCATTGGGGACAATGCAGCCCTTCACCCGTTTCACGGTGGAGATTTGATCGGGCTGACTGGAGTGGTTTCAAGCTGCTCTCTGAGCTTGATTACCACTCTGTCATCCAGCAGCCCATCAATATGGCAGTAGCGGAAATAAAAGATTGTATTGTAGATGCAGCTGCATCAACAATTCCTCAAACTTCGACAAGGTTTCCCCTTTTTCTGAAACTGTGGTGGAATCCAGATTGCACCGCAGCTCATAAGGCTCAGAACAAGGCTTGGGGGGTGTTTTGGAGATATCTGATGACCACCAACCTCGAAATGTTCAAACCCGCCAGGGCAAAAGCTAGTTTTATCTGGTGCCAGAGCCAGAAGGAACCTTGGATCAAATATATGTCTTTTATCACCCGCACAATCAGTTCTAAGGTCATGTGGGATAAAGTCTGGAAGATGAGTGGGAACTACACGTCCCACTCGTTATCTATCTTGGAGCAAAATGGACAGGCAATTGCTGATCCCAAAGCAATTTCTGACACTCTGGGGAGTCATTCTCCTCCATCTCTTTTTCTTCTTTTTACTTCCCCAAGTTTCTGGCCCAGAAGAGCAGGGCGGAATGTTCTCTGCTGTCCTTTCACTCGAATGACCTGGAACCTTACAACAGGCCATTCATAGTGGAGGAGCTTCACCTCACTCTGCACACCTCTTGTGCATCTGCTGCTGGGTTGGACAATGTCCATTATGGCATGCTTCAATATCTCTCACCATCGAGTAAGGATCAGCTGCTCTGTCTTTTCAATCGCATTTTTCTTGAACAGTTTCTGGACTCCTGGCAAGAGGCCATCGTCTTGGCCTTCCCGAAGCCAGGAAAGGATTCCAAGATTCCTTCCAATTATCGTCCCATTGCGTTGATGAGCTGTGTATGCTAGGTGTTGGAAAGAATGGTAATTGTCAGACTCATCTGGTATTTAGAACACCACAACCTTCTTTCCAACACCCAGTGTGGCTTTCGCAGGCAATGGTCAACTCTTGACCACCTGATACACCTCGAATCAGCTATCAGAAATTCATTTTTACGTAGAGAACATCTGGTGTCAATTTTCTTCGACATCGAAAAAGCATACGACACAGCTTGGAGATTCAGCATTCTGCGTGACCTCTGTAGCTTTGGCTTGAGAGGTCACATGCCGATCTTCATCTCCAACTCCTTATAGTCACGTTTTTTTTGTTCCGCGTTAGCAACACTCTGTTGCGGCCATACTCCCAAGAATAGGGGTTGCCACAAGGCTGCATTCTGAGTGTTATGCTTTTCACTGTCAAGATTAATTCTATTACTAGACAACTTCCTCCATCTGTAGGCAATGCCCTCTATGTTGAGGACTTTAGCATCTTTTGCTCTTCGTCCAGCTTGAGGGTTATTGAAAGCAAATTGCCCTGAACAATCTTTCGGTTTGGGCAACGGCAAATGGGTTTCAGTTCTCCCCACAAAAGCCACTCGTGTGCACTTTTGCCACAAGTGTAATCTTCACCTGGATCCTGAGCTATGGCTCAGGGGTAACATAATTCAAGTTGTGGTTGAGACCAAGTTTCTCAGTCTCATATTCGATCGGAAATTGACCTTTTTACCACACATATGTCATCTCAGGTCCAAGTGCACATGGGCATTGAACATCATCAAAGTTCTCTCCTGGGGAGTTGACCGATGTTCTCTGCTCGGCCTGTACTGTGCACATGTCTGATCGAAACTGGACTACCGATCCCAGGTGTATAACTCCACCCAGGATTTGGTGGTGAAGATGCTGGACCACCTCCATTATCAGGCCCTCCATGTTTGCACAGGAGCCTTCCACACCTCATGAGTCCAGAGTACGTTGAGACCGACCAACCATCTTTATCTCTTTGTCATTAGCAGTTGTCCCTACAATACGCATCTAAATTGCAATCCCTGCCTGGCCATCCCACTTGGGACGGTGTTTTCAGTCCAAAGTGGGAAATGCTTTACACTAATCAGGCGACCTCCATTTGTCCTTTTCGTTTGCGAATCCGAGACTACTTCAGAGACATCAACACCAATCTCGATAGCGTTGCATGATCAACAGTGGAGCCACTTCCACTGTGGCTCGCTGTTTCCTCTTCCTGTGATTTTTCCCTGTGCAGGACAGGGAAGGCCTTTACACCTGACTGTGTGTACTGGTAACATGCTGAGTACCCGGACTTCTTGCCTGTCTTCAACAGATGGCTTGAAGTCTGGCACATTGGTGGGATCGGCCATGGTCTGCTGTGATGTAATCATTGCAGACAAGATCCCACTGCAGTGTTCCATCTTCACTGCAGAGTTGCACGCTATCAGCCTTGCCTTGGACCATGTGGTGGCTAAGCATCATCGTTGGTGTGTGCTTTACAGCGACTCGCTTAGTTCGCTACAAGCTTTGATCTTGGTGAGGCATCGGCCTCACCCAGTTTTTTTTAAGATTCACCAGCAGCTACATCGTCCGGCAGCCACAGCAACCATCCATTTCTGTTGGGTGCCCGGTCATATCGGTATCAGGGGCAATGACTTGGCAGCAGCATCTGCCAAGTCTGCTACACCTCTGTCTGGCTCTCCATTGCCGGTTCCATATCTATATTTCCGGCAACATTTTACCATTGAGCTCCGGGCACAGTGGTCTAGATCTTGGTCAAAACAGCTTACCAACAAGCTCTGTGAGATCAAACCTAAGATCAAACCATGGCAGTCTTGTTACCGCAGGAATCGCAAGGAGGAAGTTGTACTTGCTTGGCTCTGCTCAGGTCATTCGTTTCTTCTTTGGGCGGATGACGAACCTAAGTGCGAGTTTTGTGACACTGGTTTTAACTATAAAATATATTTTAATCGAATGCCCTTGTTTTAATATAGAATGATATTTGCATTTTAGCTCCCATAATATTATGTCGGAGCCTCATACACTTGGCATCTTTTACTTGATCATTGCTTTTTACCACCAGTTTTTTCCTTTTTAAAATATTGTGGATATTTTATTACTCTGATTTTACCCTAGCTTTGTGCATCATTTAACCCAGGTCTCTTACACCTGGAATTATTTAGGAATTATTACCTGGAATTATTTCTCGAATTGTTTTAACCTGTTCTTATACACTTGTTATTTGTTTTTTACCACTTTACAATGTAGAATTTGTATTTTAAATTTTGGTTGCGGGGTTATATGCCTTTTAACTTTTATGTTGTCTTTTGTTTGGTGCATTATGGTCTTGTCGCTGATGCACCATGAAACCCCAACCAACCAACCAAGGCTCGGAGAGTGTTGGGGGAGCTGTTGGTAGCCTGCTGTCAAGGCCATTATGTTCTTTAATGTGCCCAGGGTATGGCTCTTTGACACATGGGACCAGGGCTTAACATCTCATCCAACAACCTTTGCAAGCTCAGCAATGTCCCCTACTGACCATGGGCAGGGCGGGGAGTTTTGCGAAGATAAAATGCCACTCATAATGTATCGGAGAATGCTGTTTAAATAATATTGCAGCTGAACTTCCACTAAAGCAATGTAGCATTTTTTTTAATATGCCCAGTCTATGCTAAAAACATTTAAACCTTTATTACCCAACCTCCCTTTCACAGATATGTGTTAATATCTACAGGTACTGGACAGAAATGTGGAACACTTATAGCTCTTATTCTTTTCTCTTTCAGCTACATATAAACACTGCTAATTTGCTTCTATTTATTGTGCATTAACCTATAATTCAGTATTTTGGTTTTGAATAAAAATATGCTCTTAAATAAAAAATACATTTTTCCCCTAAATCCAGATTTGACTTGAATTTAAATCTCACATATGAAAGTTCATGTTAGAACTGTGTATTTTTTTTTTGTCTGTGGGCTTAGGTGGTTTGCAATGAAGGAACAAATTCTCTCCTGAACCCTAAAGCAATTGTTTCAATATTTTTTGTTACCTAGCCTTTAGAAAGCATAAGTTGTTTAAATATATAATTATTCTCTTAAATTTACAAATTTGTATAGGATCTTATAGCATGTCAATGCCTTGTATATCACTTGTAAATTACTAGTACTAAATTACCTACTATCCATGTGCCATTTTTTTCAGGAAAAAAAATAAGATGTGCCAAAATTGGCTGGATTAAGCAACTGAGGCCCTGGATCCATGGCTGAAACTTTAAATTTGTCTTGTTTGGCACTGAGCAAAATATCCTAGTATAGGTATGACTGAGATTGACCATAATATTATTAGGGTAATTTATTATTATACAAACAAGACAGCAGTCGACACTTGTTGAGTTGCCTGTCTGACTTCCCGTTTTCCTAACACAACTCTTAGGTAAGAAATGAATAATAAACAAATACCCCTCAAGCATCTTGCTTGCTACACAGGTCTGACAGGAGCCTGCCAGTTTATACACATTGGTAGGTCTGTGAGAAAGGCGAGACCTTAGAAGAAATATAACACAAACATCCATGCCTTACCTGGGGCTCGAACCAAAGGTGCTAACCATTCACAAATACCAGAAACTTCTATTGGCTTAGGGATGTGGGGTTTAACAACTGGAGTCTATTTAGGGGTCATAGAGCTTGATGAGAAGTCCGATTTTCACAGACATCCTTAGAACACGTTATTCATACTCGTAGAAAATCTTATGCCAGCTGTTATGCATTATAGAAATGGGCTGATGAGAATAAGTCTTTTTAGCTCAATTTAAATTTATTTCAATACCTGCTCACCTTGCTACTATTTGCAAACTTCACAATCCTTTTAACATCACACTCTTTTAAAATCCGATTAGTTTTTTTATGAAAGAAAATGTGAAAATCCTACAAAACAATGTGCTTACATAAGTTGACACAAATGCCTTGTATTCATCATGTATGTTTAGCTGATGAAAATCTATTTGGTGTAACAATTCTTATTTAGTTTCCGAAATTTTACCTCATATTCTTATTTAGTTTATGAAATATTATTATTCTGCCTCATATTCTTATTTAGTTTCCGAAAAACTATTCAAAAAACCTTTTGGAAACTAACAGTGCTCTTTTAGGAAGAAAGGGTTGGGTTGTTTTACCTCTGAGCAGCACTTTTTTGCACACCATGGGCTAAAAGGCCAGGTCACATGGACCCCGAAGGCTCAGAGAAGGTTGGGGGAGGGGACCCACTGGAACAGCTGTTGGGAGACAGATGGTAGCCTCCCGTCAAGGCCATCCAGCGTGTTCTTTAACGTGCACAGGGTATGGCTCTCCCGCACACGGGGCCACGGCTTAACGTCCCATCCGACAGACGGCGGCCTTTCCAAGCCCGTCGGTGTCCCCTACTGACCGTGGGCAGGGCGGGGAATTTTGTGGAATTAGGAAGAAAGGAGCAGAGGAGGCAGAATTATTTGAGTGATAAGGCACTTGAGCTTATTTCAGAAAGAAAGAACTGCAGGAATGTCCTTAATCAATACCCTACTAGTCCTAATAGAAAGCATTACAGAGAGCTTAATAAACGTGTAAAGGATCAGTTAGCTGCTGATAAGAATCTTTGGCTTGATGACTTGGCTGACAAAGCCGATGAAGCAGTTAGACATCACAACAGCAGAAAGCTATACCAGATAGTTAATGTTTTGTGTGGTGAAAACGGTATATAGGGATTGAAGGATAAACAAGGTAAGGTTATAGAAGGTGAGGATTCTGCATGTCTAGGTGGGCTGAGCATTTCAGTGATGTTTTAAACAATGTGGTTAGTTCTACTCCCATTGTTTGCAATGATGATAGATGCATTGGTGGCTTTAATGTTGGCCCTATAACACAATCTGAAATTATTTTGGCTATTTTTAAACTTAAACTTCATAAATCCCCAGGTGTAGATGAAATTACTGTGGAAATGCTTAGAGCTGGGTATGTTTCTATTACCACTAGAATGACATATTTTGAATATCTTTTATGATAAAGGCATGGTTCCTAAGGAATTATCAGAGCTATTATTATCCTTATTTTCAAAAAAGGTGATCGCAGTTCTTGTGATAACTGTAGGGGTATCAGCCTAATCTCCGTTCCAAGTAAAGTTCTTTGCATGATTGTGCTTAGTAGAATTAATAATCTGGTTGACAGACAATTGCGTGATGAGCAATGTGGATTCAGAAGTGGTAGGAGGTATGTAGATCAGATTTTTTCACTTAGGCAGATTCTTGAGAAATGTTTAAAGTTTCAGAATCCTTTGGTTACTAGCTTTGTTGATTTCAAAAAGGCTTTCGATTCTGTTGATCATCATAATTTGTGGTTGATTGTGATATCATATGGTATACCAGACAAGTTAGTTAACATAATGAAAGCTCTCTATAATAACACTGTCGTGTGTGAGAGTTAGTAAGGCTTGTAGCAATTGGTTTAGCATTACTTCTGCTGTTCGACAAGGGTGCATTTTGTCTCCTTTTCTCTTTAGTTTGGTTGTTGATTATGTTATGCGAAATTCACTTCAAGGGAAAGATTTTGGCCTTAAATGGGCTGGAGATACAAAAATTTCTGATTTAGATTATGCTGATGATTTAGCCCTTTTGGCAAATGATGTTGATGAGATGAACTCTTTCATTCGAGCTGTTGATGAGACTGGTAGTAGAGTAGGTTTGGTTATAAACAGAGAGAAAACTAAAGTGATGAAAATTGGTCAGGCAGGTTGTGATTCAGTTAATCTGAATGGTTGCAGTCTTGAGCAGGTGTCACAGTTTAATTACCTTGGGAGCTATGTAACAGATACTGGTGATGTGCGGCAATGAGATTAACAGATGAATTAGGATTGCTGCCGGGACTTTTAAGAATCTATGGAGAGTGTGGAGAAATAGTCGTATACACCTAAAGACTAAAATTAGACTGTATAATAGTTTGGTTCTTTCTAGGGTTAGTTATGGTAGTGAAACTTGGACACTTTGTAAACAAGATAACAGGAAACTAGATGCTTTTGATTCCAGATGCTTACGCAGTATCTTGGGCATTAGGTGGTTCAACTTTGTAACTAATGATGAGGTTAGGCAAAGGAGTTTGCAACCTCCTTTAAGCAGCATATTGTGCAGAGAGAGACTCCATTGGTTTGGACATGTTGCCCGTATGAATAATTATAGATTGGCGAATAAGGTTATGAACAGTGTGCTTAAAGGTGTCAGAAAGAGGCATGAGACTTAGGATGTGGTGGGCAGACATTGACAAACAGGACCTTGTTAGAATTGGTGTGCAGTGGCCGGATGCAGCAGATGTAGCTCAGGACAGGCATGTTTGGAGAACTAAATTTCACGGTCTGGTTGGACCTCCGTAGCCCATGGCTGCTTGAAGATGATGTTGATGATTCTTAATTATATTACATGTTTGTAGGTCACTACTTGAAACTAGTTCAGACAGTTTATGAATGATGGAATGTAATGCTACGGATGGTGTTTTCAGTGACTGTCTATAATCAGAAAACTCTGAATGACAAAAATAATGATTTTGGATCATACCTGCCATCTGATGTTAAGTTGCACAACTGGTTTTCTCAATTGTAACAGTGACTTATCTGATTTAAAAGTTTTTCAGTAATGTATCCAGAAATATAAAGTATTGCATTTTTATAGGCAAAATTTACAAGGTATATGTGTCATTGATAAATCCTTAGTTTAAATATTGACATTATATTAACAATTTGTGGCAGTATCATTTTCAGCACTGTTATCATGAAATTGTTCTTCAGTTGTATTTGTCACACCACCAGTTAAATTACTTTCTAATTATTTATGTCCTGCCATCCTCTCAGATCTTCTACTGTGGCATATAAACTGACAGGCTCCTGTCAGACCTCTGTGGCAAGCAGCTGCTTGAGGGGGTATTTATTTATATTTATATTAGGGAATGCCACTATTTCATCTGCTTCCTCTCCTGTATTGCATGCATTGGATGAATTAAGCAAAGAATTAATGGAAATAGCTCAATACACTTCACAAACTGGAGGCAATCTGGGTTGTTATCACAACTGTATTTATTGCGAATAATACTCACTGTATTCTCCAGGACATCCTGGTTGTCTTCTCATCATTACAAATTTCTGGTCAACAAAAAGATCATTGCAGAGGCCAATTGCAACTTTTAGTACAATTAACAACCCTTTCTTGAACTGTACATATATTGATTTGCCTTGATGATTAAGAAATATCCATAAGGTTACAAAATTTAACGATTTCTCCACAAAATTTTAAATGGGGTGATTGTGGCTGCACAGAGGAACTTTTTTTTTTTGGCAAAAATTGAACAGCTATTGAAACTGTCAAAAAATTTATCCATTTTAATGACAAATTCAGGTGTTTGTGATGCAGCAGCAGGTAATAATTATTTTAGTAGTTATTAATAGTAGCTATTAATGTGCTTAAAGCAGCTCCAGCTGAGTGCTTGAGTGGCTAGCTTCACTTTCATTCTATTTCAACCATTGGGGCAAACATGTTCATTAGTTAGTTTTGGGTACAGGTGATACTGAAGTTTAGAATCAAAAACATAGTAATTGTAAACATATTTCTGTGATGCAGTTTTATCAGCATATTTAACCTAATATCGAAATAAATTGTTCCGGACATACTTAAAAAGAGAGGAACATCATAGAAGAAATATTTATCTTTTGGCAATTATAAAATATGGCTTACGTTCAGACACACCCAATTCTGTTGCCATTTTCATATTATTTTCCCCCTGATTGCAAACTGTGGCAATAACTTTAAAACATGTTTTGCAACTTTTTGATGCACTTTGAAATTAATTGTGATTGGGTGTTGCCTGACATTCCATGAAATAATAAAAATTATCCTATTACTTGCTTCCACTTTTTTGTCAAACCTCTTATCATAAATACAAGAGCATGAATAGCAGCTTCATTGCAAGCTTGGCCTGATTTAGTGTCAGTTGAAAAACCAATGATTTTGTCTTTGGCACTGATGCATTGGAGAGATGGTCAGATTGACATCTCATCCAGGCATAGAACACATTGTTTGTGCTTGTTATCCATCTTGTTCACTTTCTGTAAAGCTCTAAATAATACATCACAGAATCCTGGATTTTGAAAAACACCAACAATGATTTTCTTTAGTGTACTTATTGAAGGTAAATACATGAATTTTGCTAACAAGCTGTAAGCTGCAGGGTTACACAGGTAAATGTTTAGGGCAAATGTTTTATTACGGACAGACCATCGTCGACCACATGGATGTTTGAATGAATATTTTAGCTGGCTGGCCACAATAGTATACAACAAGGTCTCAATACATTCCTCAACTGTTGCAACTCAACTGTGCAAGTTCCTTTCCAAAGTAGTTGCACTCAGTGTATAACAGAGGGCACTCTTTTCATTTTGTACAGTTTTTTCACTCAACCGAGAGAGTCATGCTCAAGGAACACAGTTTTTTGGTTTTGAGTGTACTATTAGAAGTAGAATCATATTTCTTTACTGCTTTTGATGTGCTATCATAAGTAGAATCTGCATTCTACACTTATTTCAAAGTTCCTTTTATCAAATTTAAAATTGCTGCTGTTTTTGGATTTGAAGTTGCTACAAACACTAGTGACTGATCCACTTCATCACCATCTGTGATTTCACAAAGAGGGGAATACATATCAGCATCTGTGATAGATCTGTAAAGAAATAATGAAGAATTGTCATTTGGATTTGATCAATTAGCATATTTGTATGTATATATCAGAAAATACTTCATAATGCAGTTATTAAAAGAAGACATATACACCCAAATCTTTTTTTACACGGTAGATAGGTTCCTGAAAAAACCGTGCAAAAAAATGTAAAAGAAATACAATGCATATGAAGAAAATAGAAGATAGGTTCCAGACGTGAAAACCCAGTACAAATAATATGTTGTTTTTAAACAAATCATATCAAAATCTTTATTTGATTTTTATTCATTTAAAACACATTTTGTATTTTATAAACTTATAAAGATAATTAAATGCACATATATAAAGTAAATTATCCTTCATAAGGAAAATGTCACTAATTCAAGAATACAAAAGGGCAAAAAAAATGACTTACATTTGCTTATTAACTAGATTTTATTCATTGTCATTTTCTGACAATAGACACATTCACAAAATTTCTTGAAACATTTTGGCCGTTGTGTTCATACTCTAATGGTGTATCTATAATACATTTTTAAAGTTAACACTACTTCAAAAAATGTAACCATAAAAGTGCCATCTTTGTTATAAATGTAAATTCTAGGAATTTTTTCTTGAATAGGAATATTTTTTCAGAATTAAATTCAAATGGAGATTTTTAAAAAGATGCTGTTTGAACCTTGTTAGATCAAAATAAATCGTGTAAAAAAGAGAATTTGAATTTTTTTCTAAGCCATGTTAAATCAAAATCGTGTAAAAAAAAAAATCCGTGTAAAAACAGAATTGGATGTTATAAATATGAATGATAAGACCTCATGGCTCACTTCCTACTACTAATAATTGAGAGCAAAACATTAAATTTTGATGTTTTCCTTTTAAAACATTTTAAATTTAAATTAAAAACAAAATATTTTATTACTAAATTAATGACCCATAAGTTAATGAACAACAATGTGTTAATGATACACACAGCTAAAATTCTATAATAATTTTATATCGTGATAATGCTGTGGTACAAAAGTTAAAAACATTCTTCCAGGGAGTAGTTTTCAAGCCTTGGGAAGTGCAGTACATTACCATTACTAATTATGGAATATACTTAAATAACACCTTAAAATTTCCCCAATTTTACATATTGACTCAAAGTTAACTCTTCCAATCAGAGACTAACTAGAGTTACATATAAAATGAACATATTTACCAATTTTGCTGGTACAATTGCATTTTCAGCGACGATGTCATGCTGCAGATGGTGATTATAAATGCTACCAGTCCTAAAAATAGATGTTCTTGTAGTTTTACAATGTATGCATAGAGGTTATGAACTGAGGAATTTCTTTAGTGTCCACATCCAGGTCTGAAGCTTCATTCAACATTGATGCTTGAAATGTGGTTTATGATGCCAGTTGTTCGTGGTTTTATCAGTTCGATCTCTTCATTACAAGATGTTATTTACTGCGACGCATTTTGTCACGTAATTGCACATTGAAAACATCAAGGAAATGGTATCTTCTGTAAGGTAATAATGAACAGTTCACATACGGTGAAGAGCACTTTTTTCCCTGCTTGAAAATGATTTTAGTAACTCAACTACTGAAATCAGGTAATGTCTTAATGACCCATTGTTTAACATAGGTCAAAAGCCATTGCTTTCTCAACGTTAAGAACTTTAAAAACATCTAAAAACAAGAACCTTCCTGGTTCATATGCTACGCGTTTCACCACAAACTCAGAACACATGGCATCCTCAGGCAAGAGAGATGGTAACAGGTGAGTGTTTAAGTAGCCGCCTTCAGTCTGGCCCAGCCTACTGCGTGCTCAGTTCAATGCGCAATCAGTGCGCAATTCATGACTAAGGCTGCAGCAGGAGATGCCACACTGACGGGAGGGGTGGAATTCTCAGTATTGCAGATCTCGTCACGATGTTTATGAATATGTAAAGTCTCGGCATATTGTAATTGAAATTTTGTTTTTGGGGCTATTCCAGGTTTAAAATTAATTTTGTCTATTTTAATATTGTTCTTAACTATTGTTTTTGATAAAGCTGTTGTAAGGTTCTTTTTACTTATATCTGTGAAATGTTCATGCATCCGTGTCTCATATTATCTATGTTTTTCCTATGTATTTATTTTTGCCCCCCAATAAGTTATCAGGATCAGGGATTTCGACTTCCTATACTCCCCCCGTGGGGGGTTTCGGATCTCTATCATTTAAGACTAAATTTTTAATAGAGTGGGTAATGGTACTGGGTAATATAATATTATGTTTACTTAAAGAGTTTTCAAGTGATTTAGTTATAGTTTTCATATAAGGAAGACTAATAGCATATAGAAAAAAAAATCAATATGCTATTAGTCTTCCTTATATGAAAACTAACTAAATCACTTGAAAACTCTTTAAGTAAACATAATATTATATTACCCAGTACCATTACCCACTCTATTAAAAATTTAGTCTTAAATGATAGAGATCCGAAACCCCCCACGGGGGGAGTATAGGAAGTCGAAATCCCTGATCCTGATAACTTATTGGGGGGCAAAAATAAATACATAGGAAAAACATACAGATAATGAGACACGGATGCATGAACATTTCACAGATAAGTAAAAAGAACCTTACAACAGCTTTATCAAAAACAATAGTTGAGAACAATATTAAAATAGACAAAATTAATTTTAAACCTGGAATAGCCCCAAAAACAAAATTTCAATTACAATATGCCGAGACTTTACATATTCATAAACATCGTGACGAGATCTGCAATACTGAGAATTCCACCCCTCCCGTCAGTGTGGCATCTCCTGCTGCAGCCTTAGTCATGAATTGCGCACTGATTGCGCATTGAACTGAGCACGCAGTAGGCTGGGCCAGACTGAAGGCGGCTACTTAAACACTCACCTGTTACCATCTCTCTTGCCTGAGGATGCCATGTGTTCTGAGTTTGTGGTGAAACGCGTAGCATATGAACCAGGAAGGTTCTTGTTTTTAGATGTTTTTAAAGTTCTTAACGTTGAGAAAGCAATGGCTTTTGGCCTACGTTAAACAATGGGTCATTAAGACATTAGCTGACTTCCAGTAGTTGAGTTACTAAAATCATTTTCAAGCAGGGAAAAAAGTCTTTTCACCGTATGTGAACTGTTCATTTATTTCCTTACGTAAGATACCATTTCCTTGATGTTTTCAATGTGCAATTACGTGGCAAAATGCATCGCAGTAAATAACATCTTGTAATGAAGAGATCGAACTGATAAAACCACGAACAACTGGCATCATAAACCACATTTCAAGCATCAATGTTGAATGAAGCTTCAGACCTGGATGTGGACACTGAAGAAATTCGTCAGTTCATAACCTCTATGCATACATTGTAAAACTACAAGAAGAACATCTATTTTTAGGACTGGTAGCATTTGTAATCACCATCTGCAGCATGACATCGTCGCTGAAAATGCAATTGTACCAGCAAAATTGGTAAATATGTTCATTTTATATGTAACTCTAGTTGGTCTCTGATTGGAAGAGTTAACTTTGAGTCAATATGTAAAACTGGGGTAATTTTAAGGTGTTATTTAAGTATATTCCATAATTAGTAATGGTAATGTAAAACACTTCCCTAGGCTTGAAAATTACTCCCTGGAAGAATGTTTTTAACTTTTGTACCACAGCATTATCGTGATATAAAATTATTATAGTGTTAATGATACTATCAAAATAGGTGGATAGCATATTTTTGCACTGATGTATAATATATTATGGTGAACAGTGGGTGAATTTTACTGTGTGTAATAAAAGTCACAATTTGAAATGTCTTTTCTCTTCAGCATATCTAATTGTGACTTTTAATACACACAGTATAATTCATCGCTGTTATACATCACTACAAAAGTGTGTTATCCACTTATTTGGATAACAATGTGTCCTCTATAAGTCTGTCCCGAGCTACAGATGCTATGTTTTGCCACTGTAAACAAATTTTAATAGTCATGTTTCACATCTGCCGACTGTGTCTCAGGACTCCCCCACATTTTGTATAGATTTTAGGCACACTTTTATTAACCCTATTCAATAATCTGTATTTATGAACAAGGGGTAAATGACTGCGAGTTTAAAATATGAACTATCCCAAATCTTTCAAGATTGCAGATAATTTATGGGATCCATAAATTGATCCTCTATATTATTATATATCTGAAAATCGGTAATATCTATACCAATATATTCTGAAATGACCTTATTACATGCATTGACTTTGAGCCATACCTTTAATATTATTCATACATATATACAACATAATCAATTAGGCCTTCTAAACAAGCAGGCCTAATTGATTATTTAGACTAACAATCAACTTGGTGGCTTCAAAATAATAGTATTAACAATATAGAACTCCATGCAATAACAGTTACTGTAGTGTGGTAAATTACAGTTTATATTACATCACCAATTCATAAATCACAGTAGGTCAGGTTGAATATAAGCACCAAAAAATTTTTGTCTGTGGTGCTGAATATAAAAACTCCTTTATCTTATTTTTGGCCCTTCATACATTCATGTTTAACTGAACTTTGCACTTAATTGGAGAGTTAAAAGTGAACCTGGACTTTCCTGTGATACATTATTAGTAAACTGAAATATTACCAGGTAAATTAACTTATGAAGAGCAAACTACATAATGAAATATATCTCAGGTGACAGCTGATATGCAATTTTTGAAAAAATCACAAAATAACTGGAATTACCAAATTTGCAATGCTATTTTCATTACGATAGCACATTTTATTATTAATGTTGTATAGAAAAAGTTGTGCAAACTATTTATACATACCTTGATATAAAAGCTTCAGAGCAAAGCTTTTTTCTTGGTGATTCATCACTTAATGATGGCACTGCAAACTTGATAAGATGCCATTTAAATGTATCTGTAAATGCCTCCATTTTGAAATGGTTACCACACATTTTAAATTTCGATTTGAGGCTTTTAATGTCAGTTTTTCAAGCCACTGCAGTGATCTAAATATACAAAAATGGATAAATATTGGATAGAATTACTGCTACTCACATTAATTTGAAAATATGTTTTACACAATTTATTAGTTACAATCTGTGGCAAGTATTTGATTAGAAAGTAGTTTATCATTGAAATGTTTCAGTATTCTAATTTTAATGTTTTGCTTCCACAGTAACTCCTATTTTGTTCTGCTTCATCTATTCTGAGCCTGCAGTAGAATAATGTGCCCAGATTGTCATGTTGTTTTCCCTAATAAGTTTATTATTAAACGGATTCAGAACTTTTGCAACAGATAAAATTACCCCTGAAGTACCCTGCAGAGATCCAACAGGAGGCAATCAGTACATTTGCTTCAGATTAGATTTCGAAGGAACAGGGTTGAAACCAGGTCCACCTTGTTGTTAACGAAGTGTACTCCACTGTAATAAATATATTTCTTTATATCCATTTCAATATTTTTTGCCCATGTTTGAAATTTGAAATATTAGTGAGGTTATAAGGATACCAATACTATATATAATGAATTCATCTAATGAGAAATGCACAGTGAATGATGCCAATGACTAATCAAACTATTATTAAGAGTAGAGAAAGGTAAAAAGTGCGACTATGGTTCCAGAGTCTCTGCCAATATTTTTTTACTTATTTAAAGTACCCTATTATGTTTTATTAACCTAAATTAATAATCATATATTGAGTACTGCTGCTTTAATTTTATTTTGCCAAATGACATAAGCAAAGAAATGTACCATATTGAGAATAAAAATTTTTACAGCGTAGATTTTAATATTTCATTGCTGCAAAAATTAAAGATTGAAAGAATAACACATAAACTTCCTTTTTCCAAAATTTTATGCACTTTTGTCTATATATTATTTATGGAATAGAATAATTAACAACTGCTAAAAATTAAATTGATAAGAATCAAGGTTGGGGGGGGGGGGGGGGGGGTCCTAAAATGCTCAAATTCCCCAAATCAAAAAGGGAAAAGTATTGAAATGGCTTAAAGCAGTCAGTACTTGGTTGATGTCAAAGAAATAATGTGTGTCAAATTTTTAGACACTTGTTTTATATACTAAGAAACCAGTACCAAGAAAGCACAATTTTTTTTGTTGCCTAAAAAAATTCACATTGGAAAAAACTTTGGGGGGGGGGAGTGCTGAATAAATGTGACTACTGACTTTTTCTTTTCTGAAAAGTCATTGGTTCCCAAACTTTTGTATTCCAATGACCCTTTAATGAAGTATTTTAAAAAATACAACCTTTTTAACCAAAAATTATTTTCTAAATCCCACAATCAGAGTAAATAAATTAATTAAAAAATAGTAACAGTACTCCCTACCATTATCGGTTTACTAAACAGATAAACCCTTTTTAAAAACCACTGATATGTTTTAATATTCTAAATACAAATAGCTTCCAAAAATTAATTTGCTACAAATTTAGAACAATTTTTAGAATTGTAGAATTAAAACTACTGTTGATATATGAAAACCAGTTATTTACTTATGTGACGAAATCAATTTTTGACATTACCTTTCATGGTCTCTTGGAAAAGAAAACAAAAGGACATCAGAATTGATTGAGGTGTTTGGACAAAACTCCACAATATTTAATACATGGCCTGGTGGACATACTATAAACAATTATATTAGTGTTATTGTTTTTAGTAAAAATATTTATATTTCTTATACCATTTGTACATATGTATAAGAAAACGTGTAAACGTGCAACTACTTGCAAACTTATGAAAATAATTTAGAACAGAAAACTAATAAGTAACTATTATTTATACAAATAATTAGATAATAAATATGCACATATAGATCCAATACTTTTAGATTATACAGCACCATACCTGTTGAATATAATCCTTCATGAAACAAACATGAGCTTCCAGAAACTATTTGCAAAACCTTCGTATAATGGCGCTATCAAACACAATCTGTGATAGCACAAAGGTCGGTCTGATCTAGTCGACAGCAGAGCGAAAATGAGTTGTTCAGATCTCACGTTAGATGCTGCTGCTTTACGTTTTGAAAGAGTAAACTATCTGTACTCTCCCTTATCTGTGTGCTTGAGGAGGTTCAACACCTTATTAAAATGTGCCTTCTGTAAAATATAACGCTCATTAAAAGGTAAAATAAACATTGAATCACTTCACACATGTGATCACTGCCCTTAACAAGTTGTTTCTACTAAATTAATCTCCTAATTATGCTTCAATTGCTAATGATGTTCTTTTTTCAATTTCCACCAGTGTATTTCCAAAATCTTCCATTTTTAAAAATAGCAGTTTTTTGATAATTTTTAGATTACCAAAACTTAAAAGAAAAATTTGTTGATAATAGTTCAAACCAAAATTGTGAGCTTAAATCAGAAGGTTGCTTCAGCAAAGAGGTATGCTAACAAGCAAATTGGCAATACCGTTTAGCACTTCTAAGAAATGGCAAGCAGATGGCTTTAACAAATTATTTGTAGTTTAATAAAATATGCATCAAATGAAAAAAGAAAATATTATTTTTGAGACTTGAATTGCATATTTTTAAAAGATATATCTAAGAAAATTTTCAAGTGGCAATTTTGTTTTTAAAAAATCGAAGTTTAATGTGTTGTACAAAAAACGTTAATTCTCAATGAGTGCAGTGTCTGCACATTGTCACAATGTCTGCAATGAGACATTGAGACAGAAATCATAATGAGTGGTCATTCATTATGACCACTCGTGATTTCTGTCAATGTCTATGTTCGACAAGTGACCCCAAAGAGTTAATGTCCCATCCAGCAGATGGCACCCTTTCTAAGTTTCTGTTGCCCCCATTCAATGTCCCCTATTAACTGAGGGCAGGGAGTTTTGCAGAGATAAATCTTAACACTGGCTCAGCTGTGACTTGAACATGAGTACTACAGATTACAAGCCTGGCACACTGAAACCTCTGTTCCCAAACAAGTGCATAATGAAGATTCTAAAGTTACATTTGTTTTTGTTTTAGGCTTACATGGTATAAGTAAAATGTAGGCTTATTGGGCTTTTTTGAGGACTGCATGCAACTGATACTGATCTTCTGATACTGCATGCAAGTTTTGTTAAAGGTTATGGACGACAGCAATTTACTACCCAGCAAATGGCTTAAAAGGTTGCCAGAAAGCTCAGTTATGTGGCATTATAATTGAATTTGAAAATGTGGATGGAAATTTGTAAACTACAAAAGCACAAATAGATTATGCAATCATTCAAAAAATTAAAAATTGTGTCGAAAACTTTGCTTTTAAAGATGAGTTGAGGAAGCTGAGAATACTGAGGAAGATGCGCTTATTGCAAAAGATGCCTTGGATGCTCTAAAGACAGTATTGAGATTTTATGAAACAATAGAAAGTGATCATTGAATACTGCAAAAAAACATTGATGTTGAAGACAACCTCGAATGAGTATATTGGGTTTCAGCAGTAAAGCAAAAGAAATTAAAATTTTTTTCACCCCATTGTGAAATTAGGGCCGATATTGGTTTACTGAAGATCCTGTATTAATATGTTGCTGTTACACAGTTCTCAAGTAAAAAAACTTACTTAGTTTAACTTTAACTTTACTTTTTTAAAACTTGAGTTCTGTTTTCATAAATAACCCTTTCAGGACCATAAGGTTTCTAAGAGTAAATAGTAGTATGTAACTGTTTATTTTAGTTTGTTTAGACGTAAAATAAATGAAATTCATAAGAAAAATACATAACAATGTGTAGTTTTTTTGGAATTTTATGGGAAATATTTTTCCCAATGGACTATAAAGGTAACACAAATTATAGTTAGGCTTATTATGCAATGTCTTTTATTTATTGGTTTATTAGAACAAAATGTTAACTAAAATAATACAAAATTATGAAATAAAATTACTATACAAAATGATGTGCTAATTATGATATTCGGCGAAGCAATTTCTTTTGGTAGTGAGGCAAAGATGGACATTGCACATAGTACATATATTATGCGTCCTGACAGTTCTGTTTTTGTTTTCTAAACGTTCCCGTTTACGTAATTGCGTTCAGCATACATTCTATTTTGACATTCTGTTTAAAAAATGCAGATAAGGTTATAATTAAATACGACAATCACCAATTTTAAAATGGGGAAAAATGTTTCCCTTAGTCGTGAAAGGGTTAAAGATGTACAGATACATAAAGAGTTTTTTCTTCTTCAAAGCTATTATTAACTTGATCATTACTTTTGAAGCAAATACATACTATTATAAGTAGGCATAACTTTATATTTTAGACATTTTATGTTCTGATTTGTCGGCCTTGCTTATTACGATACTTCGACATAATGCGATAAATCTTGTGGTTCCCGAGCTATCATCATAACAGAGTTCTACTGCATATCTGAATTTTTATATTGGTTTCATGCCTTTATATTCTTACTAGCTGTTGTGAATATTAATTTTTTTATATTAATATGCTACATATATTCATATCTGATAATTTTTAAACTGCATGCTGTTGGTTTTTAAATAAAAACTATACCACTTTACATTTGTAATTGGTATAAATTATTATATAGCTTGTCCATCATGACTTTTCTTTAAATCTAATAACCCTCTCTACTTCTAACAGATTTTTTAAATCTATATCAAACTGTTTCCAAAATATGTTTTCCCCAAAAATTAGTAAGCATTTGTCATCTCAATATTCATAAATACAAATGCATTACCTGCTGAGCTCTGAGATTTCTTAATTTTATTACAGAGGCAATGTGATTGTAAATAATGGTTTCAAATGTCAGGTATTATTAATTAACTAAAAGTTCACTTTCTTTTTACTCTTCACAATAATTTGAAGTATTTCTCCTGAACTTTTTTTTTTGAAGTTTTTATTACTTGCATGAAATGGTTGTACTGGGAATTTTTGCATGCATTTCGTGTAAGATACACATGCAAATGATAGTTACTATTTTTATCATAGTACATTATTATAAGTATTTTTGAGAAATTATAAAGCTTAATATTTTTGGGAAATTATAAAGCTTATTTTTCTTACAGGGTTTAATATTTGTTGTGGATAGCAATGACAGAGACAGAATATCTGAAGCACAGGATGAACTTCAAAAAATGGTAAGAAGATGGCCATTTAATGATTTATATTTATTGCATAATTCTTGGCTTGTTTCTGTACTAATTTATTTACATCTGTAGCATTTTTTCTAATTAACATTTGCAGTAAAGAATGAAGATAAAACAGTGAATCTAATTGCTGGTTGCAGTTTAACTTCTCAGTAATAGAAAAATATGTGGAATTTCCTCCTAGGTAATATTTGTTAAACGAAACAAAGAAACCCACAATAATTTTTAATGTGTGGATTGAGTTATTAGATTGTTTTTTCCTCTGAGTGGCACTTTTTTGCACACAATGGGGTAAATGGGCAAGTCACAAGGACCCTGAGGGCTCAGCAATGGTTGGTCGGGGGGAGGGACCCACCAGACAGCTGTTGGGAAACAAATGATAGCCTATTAGCAAGGCCATCCAGCATGTTCTTTAACACACTGGAGGGGTATGACTCTCCCACACACAGGACCATGGCTTAACATTTCATCTGATGGATGGCAGTCTTTCCTACTCCATCAGGGTTCCCTATAGACTAAGAGCATGAACTTTTGATGAGCTAAATCTCAATGCTGGTCCAGGTGGGACTCGAACCTGCGAACTGTAGATTATGATCCTGGTGCACTACTGACTTAGCCACCCCTACTCCAATGTATAGATTAAAAAACCCTTCTTAGTAACTTCAGTTAAATTAAAGAATGAAATGTTACTAATGGCAATGCACATAAATATTAAGACTACAATAGATATTTGTGTATATATATATATACACTGCTCATCAAAAGTTAAGGACAAATCATTAGTATGAATAAAAAATAATCATTAGAGATAAGTGAAAGATTTTTAATGTACAAGGTATGGAATGTGTATTAATGAAATTTTCGAAAAATCAGCATGTAAATCCTATATTACATTATAGAATATGTGAAACAGATACCCTATAAAAGGAGTACTTTATTGGATGTTTGATAATTTCAAACTGATTAGCTCATTACTTGATGATGCTTCAAGGAAAGTGCCAAGACAACTCTAAACAATGGAGAACCATTGACAGGTTAAAGGTTGGTCTAACAATCATGGAGGTGACCATATTCTTTGTTCATTATTCTGATATCTGAAGGCTATGGCAACAGTTATCATAATTAGTAATAAGGCAAGTGTGAAAAAACTGTAATGAGATTAATTCCTTCCTAGTTATCAGAAGACCTGTGCCGAGGGTGTTCTAGGGTTACAACCTCCCATGATGGTTATTATATTGGACTACTATCCTGTAATAATAGGAGAGCAAATAGCATCCTCTCTGCATTCAGACTCATTACTCCCACAGGAAATCTAAAGACTTAATAATGGCCAAGACTTCACAAGTCCAAACTCTATGCCCATTGACTGTTGTGTGCATCCATTTAAGCTCTATAGATAGATAGGCCCGCTTGAAATGTTGTGACAATCATGTAGCTTGGACCCAAGAACAATAATCATACCCTGTTCATCGTTGAGTTTCTCTGCAATCGGGCAGCAGACGTGCTGATCTTGTGTAGGAACCTGCAGACAGCTTCATAACTCTATTGGAAGACATGCATTTGGTAGTGGAGACCTGATTGTGTGGGGTTAGTATGTCATTGGTGCTTCTATTGACATCCATATGTTTGATGGAGGTTTTGTGAACTCTGTGTAGGGTTTGTGGATTCATTCCAATATCAAGAGCAAAGCACTTGATATTGGAATGAGTATTCTTGTCGTCAATAATGCCTGCCTACAAAGAGCAAGACTGACAGCAGTATCTTGGGAAAGAAGGTATCCAATGAATGGAGTGACTTGTATTTTCTCCAGATCTCAACCCAATAGAACATTGCAGGATACCTTAGAGAGATGTTTTGGCACCCTTCAATCCCCTAACTCTCTGGACTCAGGACTGCTCTAATTGTTTAGTGGACTTGATTACCCTCATATTCTTTGAAACTTAGAATATATCTGAATCAACATTGAGTCTTTCATTAGTGCTAGAGGAAATCACATCCCCTATTGACATCCCCTATTTATGTTTTGATATTCATGGTTTCAATACCACTTAATTGTGTAAAATCTGTTGACATTGTTCTAATATCAGTCAAAAATGATTAGTTGAACTCTCACCATTCTATTCTTTCACTGGCTAAAACAGTCTGTCAGCCACAGGCCATTCAATATATTCAAATACTTTTGATTATTTTACATCTTGTCTTTGCAGTAAGTAGTTTTCAAATTGTGTAGAGATTTTTTTTATCTACCCTATATATTTATTTCTTGAGTATCTTATGAGGATTATTTCTTCTGTTATGTATTGTTAGCCAATATCATTAGCATCACAGTTTAGTCACTCTCTGCCATCACATTCTGAGCATCAGAAGAATTCATTTAGGATTATGCTTTAATTAGCTACTTAGCAGTTCCAGCAGGCTTTGTATGTCAGTGTTGGCTCAAATTTAGGCAGTGGTCAGTTAACTCTGACTTCAGTGTTAGTGAGGTGAATGGTACAGTATTTAAAGTTTTATGTTATTGCATGAGAAAGCTTGTACAAGCAAGGAATTTTTCTAAGATACTTCTCTGGCCTCTGAGTTGGAAATAAAAGATTTAGTGATACAGTTAGGCCATTGATATTTCTTTGTTTTTGGCTTCCTCAAATGCAGTGTTAAAAATCTTATCTATGCATTCAAAGGAGTTTTCTTTAAAAGAATTCAAAGAATTGATCACTATATATAACAACATTCTCTCTGAGATTGTTTTTTTTTTAAATCTTGCAATGCTTTCTTGGTCAGCAGTATCAGCAGCTAATTTTATCTAGTTAATGAACATCTTACTGTATGTCTAATAATTATTACATACTGTATGTCTAATAATTATTACAGCTAATTTTGATAGTATAAATTATTTAAATGTCAGAAACTGAGAAAGTTGTGTAATTTTGTAGAATATAAAGCTTAAAATATCAAAAATATTTATGCAATCTTACCAATATAGCTGAGATTGCAATTGAGGTGAGTGTATTCAGTGTCCAAGTCAATCTCGAACACTTGAGTAGATTAGATGAAGTAGATAAGGGCTAATTACCCTGTACTGCACATTGTCATTAAGAATCTTTTGAGGCTTTTCAATATTTTTACATCCAACCACTGTAAAGGATTAAGTCATGAAGAAATGGAAGATCTTTCCTTCTTGAGCAGCTGAGAGTCTAGCGATTTTTGGCCACTGATCATTGGTTTGATTCCTGAATAATGTACAGATATGGTATAAGTTTTTTGGTTTAGCCTTATTTCATATAAAAATGATTATATATTCTTGTAAATGCAAAAAAAATGTAAACGGAATATGCATTTCAAAATAGTTTTTTTTTTCTTATAAAAAAGGAAAAGATTAATATACTGTCAGTTTGTTTGAATTTGCTATTTGGTATTTGTAAAATTGTTATGAGAATAAACTAAGTCCAATTCAATCATTTCAACTAAGAAAGAATTTTCTGAGGTTCATTCTTTAAAATGGATAGACAATTAATGGAAACCTTCATACATCTGTTACTTTGAGAGAAAGGCATCTGTCCTAGACTCATTAAATCTATGCATAACATTCAAAATTTTCATGTAGCCATGGTCTACATAGGTCCTACCAGGTTGTTTAATTTTTCTCTCCAGACATGTCTGTCCTGAGCTACAGCTGCTGCATTTTGCCATTATAGGCCAATTCTAGTAAGGTCCTGTTTGACATTGTCTGCCCATTGCATCTGAAACCCTTAGTCACACTGTTCATAGCCCTATTTGCCAAACTGCAGCTAAGCATATGGGCAACATTGCCAAACTAGCACAGTATCTCTTGGCACAAAATGCTGCTCAAAGGAAGTTAATGGCTCATTTTTCTAACTTCATCATTATTTACAAAGTCAAACCATGTAATGCCCAAGATACTGCACAATCATCTAGAATCAAAGTCATCAAGTTCTTGTTATCCTGCTTACAAATGGCCCACGTTTTGCTACCATAACTAACCTTAGAAAGAACCAAACTATTATACAGCCTAATTTTAGTCTTCCAGTGTACACTCCTTTTTTTCTCACTCTCCATAGATTCCTAAAAGTGCTCCCTATTTTATCAATCCCTATTTTATTTGTCTCATACTGCACATCACCAGTATCTGTTGAACAGCTCCCAAGATAATTAAACTGAGACACTTACTCAATGGTACAACCATTCAAAGCAACTAAAGCAACATCTGCATGAACAATTTTCATCACTAGTTTTTTTATGTTTATTACCAAACCTACTTTATTACTAGTCTTATCAACAACACTTAAAATAACAGCTTAAAATCAATCTTAAAATCAACAACAGCTTAAAATATCAAAAATATTTATGCAATCTTACCAATATAGCTGAGATTGCAATTGAGGTGAGTGTATTCAGTGTCCAAGTCAATCTCGAACACTTGAGTAGATTAGATGAAGTAGATAAGGGCTAATTACCCTGTACTGCACATTGTCATTAAGAATCTTTTGAGGCTTTTCAATATTTTTACATCCAACCACTGTAAAGGATTAAGTCATGAAGAAATGGAAGATCTTTCCTTCTTGAGCAGCTGAGAGTCTAGCGATTTTTGGCCACTGATCATGGGTTTGATTCCTGAATAATGTACAGATATGGTATAAGTTTTTTGGTTTAGCCTTATTTCATATAAAAATGATTATATATTCTTGTAAATGCAAAAAAAATGTAAACGGAATATGCATTTCAAAATAGTTTTTTTTTTCTTATAAAAAAGGAAAAGATTAATATACTGTCAGTTTGTTTGAATTTGCTATTTGGTATTTGTAAAATTGTTATGAGAATAAACTAAGTCCAATTCAATCATTTCAACTAAGAAAGAATTTTCTGAGGTTCATTCTTTAAAATGGATAGACAATTAATGGAAACCTTCATACATCTGTTACTTTGAGAGAAAGGCATCTGTCCTAGACTCATTAAATCTATGCATAACATTCAAAATTTTCATGTAGCCATGGTCTACATAGGTCCTACCAGGTTGTTTAATTTTTCTCTCCAGACATGTCTGTCCTGAGCTACAGCTGCTGCATTTTGCCATTATAGGCCAATTCTAGTAAGGTCCTGTTTGACATTGTCTGCCCATTGCATCTGAAACCCTTAGTCACACTGTTCATAGCCCTATTTGCCAAACTGCAGCTAAGCATATGGGCAACATTGCCAAACTAGCACAGTATCTCTTGGCACAAAATGCTGCTCAAAGGAAGTTAATGGCTCATTTTTCTAACTTCATCATTATTTACAAAGTCAAACCATGTAATGCCCAAGATACTGCACAATCATCTAGAATCAAAGTCATCAAGTTCTTGTTATCCTGCTTACAAATGGCCCACATTTTGCTACCATAACTAACCTTAGAAAGAACCAAACTATTATACAGCCTAATTTTAGTCTTCCAGTGTACACTCCTTTTTTTCTCACTCTCCATAGATTCCTAAAAGTGCTCCCTATTTTATCAATCCCTATTTTATTTGTCTCATACTGCACATCACCAGTATCTGTTGAACAGCTCCCAAGATAATTAAACTGAGACACTTACTCAATGGTACAACCATTCAAAGCAACTAAAGCAACATCTGCATGAACAATTTTCATCACTAGTTTTTTTATGTTTATTACCAAACCTACTTTATTACTAGTCTTATCAACAACACTAATAAAAGAATTCATCTCAACATCATTAGCCAACAGGGCCAAATCATCTGCATAATCTAAATTAGAAATTTTGAAATCTCTAGACCATTTAAGGCTGAAATTGTTCCCTTGCAAATAATTTTGCATAACATGCTCAATAACCAAACTAAAAGGAGACAAAATGTACCCTTGTCTAACTCCACTAGAATGCTAAACGATCACTACAAGCCTTACCAACTCACACTTTACTCAGTGTTATTATAAAGAGCTTTCATTGTGCTAACTAACTTGTTGGGTATTCCATATGATCTAACGATCAACCACAAATTGTGTCGATCAACTGAATCAAAAGCTTTTTTTTTAATCTATAAAGCTAGTTACCACAGGTTTCTGAAACTCTAAATATTTCTCAACAATCTGCCCAAGGGAAAATATTTTATCACTACATACCCTATCATTTCTGAATCCACACTGTTCATCATGCAGTTGTCCATCAATCAGATTCTTAATTGTATTAAATATAATCAGGCAAAGAACGTTACCTGGAACAGAAAATAAACTAATTCCCCTATGATAATCACAAGAACTATGATCACCTTTTTTGAAAATAGGGGTAATAATAGCTCTAGTAATTCCTTAGAAACAATAAATAAATAATAATAAATACCACCTCAAGTAGCTGCTTGTCAAGAGGTCTGACAGGAACCTTTCAGTTTATACACCAAAGTAGAAAATCTGGAGGATGGCAAGACCTCAGCAGTAAAACAATACAAACATCCATGCGTTAACTCAGGCTTGAACCCAGATCCTGTTGATCAGTAGCCAAGTTCACCAACCATTCGGCCATGGGACGGCATTAGGAACAATACTGTTATCATGAAAACATTCAAAATTTTGGGCAGCTATGTGACAGCAGAAATGTTGCCAGCTCTGAGCATTTCAGTAGTAATTTCATTAACCCTGGGGATTTATGCAGTTTTAATTTAGAGATAGCTAAAGTTACTTCGGAATGTGATATAGGGGTAACATTAAAGCCAGTAATTACAAACAATGGGAGTAGAAATAATTACATTGTTTAGAACATTACTGAAATGCCATCACAGAATTCTTACCTTCAAACATCTTACCATGTTTATCCCTCAATCCCTGTATACCCACCTTCTTCTTCCCGTACAAAAGATTAACTATCTAGTACAACCCCCTGCTGTTGTGCTGTCTAACTTCTTCCTCTGTCAGTCAAGCTATCAAGCCATAGATTTTTATCAGCTGCTAACTGATCCTTTACACGTTTATTAAGCTCATTGTAATGCCATCTGTTAGGACTAGTAAGGTGTTGATTGATATTATTCCTGCACTTTCTTCTTTCAGAAATAAGTTCCATAGCCTTATCACTCAAATAATTTTGCCTCATCTATTCCTCTTTACCTTGAAGTGTACTGTTGATTTCAAGAAAAGCCTGTTTAAACTGATCCCATTCTTTCTCAACTTCAGTAAGCAAACCATGATTGTCATAATGGTTGGGTTGTTTTACCTCTGAGTGGCACTTTTTTCTTTGCACACCATGGGCTAAATGGCCCGGGCCAAGGACCCTGAAGACTCAGAGAAGGTTGGGGGGAGGGGACCCACTGGAACAGCTGTTGGGAGACAGATGGTAGCCTCCTGTCAAGGCTATCCAGTGTGTTCTTTAACGTGCACAGGGTATGGCCTCTCCCGCACACGGGGCCACGGCTTAACATCCCATCTGATGGACGGTGGCCTTTCCAAACCCATTGGTGACCCCTACTGACCGTGGGCAGGTTGGGGATTTTTACGGAGATAAATCTCAACACTGACCCAGCTGAGACTCGAACCTGGGAACTGCAGATTGCGAGTCTGGCGCCCTACCGACTGAGCCATCCCCGCCCCATTTGTCATAATGACTAAGTAGCCTTTCATGGTATGCTTCTGGATCTTTCAAACCTTCGGTGTTAAAAGTAATTCTCTTAACCTTAGCACATTTCTTAAGCTTCAATTGCAAGACACTTTTGACTAGGTAATGGCGAGATCCATTTCAGCTCTCCTGTATGATCTGGTATTTCTAACTGAACTAGCCTGTTTGCTGTTAATTAAAATATAATCTATCAGATTCCTGTGCAACTCATCAGGTGAAACCCGTGTGTATTAATAAATGCCCCTGGTGTTTGTAGTATGTGTTATTCACAAACCATTAAGTTTACTTACCTATAGGAAACATTCCCCAATGCCAAAGGGACCTAATACTCCTGCCTAAAGGTCTTTTTGCATGGAAGTCACCTAGCCCGAGAGAAATATCTCCTCTCTTGACAAAATTCATAATATCTTGAAGTTGTTTGCAAAACTTATCCTTTTTCTCATCAGAGTTCTCTGTGGGGGCATAACAGATGAACCAAATGCATATGATTAATTAGAATTATTCAATTTTTCAATGTGAATGATGACTGCTTCAGAATTTGCTGTCTCTTTATTAGTGTTCTCCAAAGAAAAAACAAGATTTGGATAGTCTAAATTTTGAATTGATGCTACTAGAGTATGATAGCCTCAAATAAGCAAAGTGGCCTTAAACTGCTTAGTATGCAACAAATGTGATGTAGAACAAGCTTTTAGCAAATTAAATCATCTCCTGCCGCCTAACAGAAGTAATCTCTCTGAAGAAATGTTGGTGATTCATGTTATCATATGCCAAAAATAAAAGTATTGCATTTATTCGGTTCATTGAAAAAAAAAGATTTTGCCCAATAATTACCTCCCTAATGGAGTATTTTTAACCTGAAAAAGTCATACACTATGTATAGATGTCTTTCTTCTGAGGTTTCTCCTTCCTCACAGATTGTCTCTATGCCATATTATACTGACAGTTTCCTGTCACACTTCTGTGACAAGCAGCTGTTTGAGTAATAATTTATTTTTATTTTCATTTACTTAGATAAATTGATTATTGCCCTAAGAAACTGAATTCATTTAGGAGAAATTAACCAAAAAATTTACTCTCAGTAAAACATTCTAGAGTCAAAGAGCCATTTTACTCTGAATCTTATCTCTGGAAACTACATTTCAGATTGTCACTAGAAAGCAACCAGTTGAAGAGAGTGCAGCCTTCAGCTGTGGAAAAAAATTTAGGTGTAACTTTGTCTGGCACTGTGCATTGGAGTGAATATTTGTGGTTTTGGAGTGTCAGCAGCAATCACAACCATTTTCTCTAAACCACCTTAACCTGCAGGAAGTGGTCAGAGCTATACCTTTTTGGGCATGCAATAAAAGAGAACATAAGGCATATCTGCCAAGTTTATCTTGTTTCAGTAGCCAATGCTGCGAAGAAAGTATCAAAAGAGACAAAATGAAAGATAAAATAAAACGGCTTTCAAAAATACAGTTTTGAAGCAGAAAACAGTATGTGAAATTTAAATGCAATATCTGAACTATAGACTTAATTGCAGAGTTTTTGGAAGGAACTATTTCTAGTGAACTTTAATATTTCATCAAGAGTGAATTGTGCTTGATGTAATTATGTGATCATAGTGGAAATTCAGTAATGAAAATAAAAAAAGTAAAATGCTATCCATGGGTGTCGGCAGAGGGAGCTTGGGGAGAAGAAGAGGGCCAATCTCCCCTCTCCTGGTAAAATTGATCAAAAAGTTTATTATGAATAATACAGGTGTACCAAATAGTATTGTTTTTTCCTTACAAAATGTAATAATTATTTTTTTTTGCATTTTTATTTTCGTTTTCAGAAGCAATACAAAAAACGTTTTTACATGTATTTTCAATCAAAGTTTTTCATTTTTATCTGATTTTTAAAGAAAGCGAGATAATAGTTTTGCTTTGTCGTCTGTCTGTAGACATCGAACTTTTTTGCTTACAGAGATAAATTAGAAATTGTTTTTGTGTTGGATAGGTATTGATGAAATATTACAATATTTATTTTCGGAATCTCTCTAAAGCTATAATTACACCCTCTAGCAGTTGAAAATTCCAAAATTTCAAATGAATATTGCCAACAATATATTTATTCTAAATGTTTGAGATTTGGTGGTGGAATGTGAAGGTCATGGAATTTTCATTGCCAACAATGAGTTGGTGCCTTAGACCCAGGGGATGAGAAAACACAATTTTGTTTGTTTTAGCAGAAAATTGTTTGTATTTAGAGATAAATGAAAAATTCTTTTTGTGTTAGATAGGAATTGATAAAATATTATGATTCACACTTTTGGAATCTTTTAAACACTACAATTGCACTCTCTAATGGTGAAAACAGTTGAAAATTTCAGAAGAATATTGCAACAATGTATTAATGATAGAAATTTGAGATTTTGGTGGTTGAATGTGAACATTATGAAGTTTTCATTGCAAAACAGTGCAAAGTGATAATTTGGAAACTATTTTTGTTGGATTGGTAGTAATAAAATATAATTTGCATTTTTCAAATACTTAGGTAGTTTTAATATATATCTTTATAGATCACTAAATATGGGAATGATAGAGCTATTATCTAGTTTTTCAAATAATATGTATAAGAAATTTGGAATTTTAGTGGTAA
The DNA here is from genome assembly GCA_038380435.1 of Ryuthela nishihirai. Lineage (NCBI taxonomy): Eukaryota > Metazoa > Arthropoda > Arachnida > Araneae > Heptathelidae > Ryuthela > Ryuthela nishihirai. Next base: position 46,567,353 of record JAWZYU010000009.1, read on the forward strand.
CTTTTCAAAAGATATTCCACTGACAGCAATAATTTACCCATTTTTCTGAGAGATGTTTGGAAAATGCAACTTTTCAAATTTAAAAATTAAGAGACTAATATCTTTATGTTGTATAATTACTAATATTCTATTTACATTTTCTCATCATCTGCTAACTGAAATTAAACCTATTAAGGAGTGAAAGAATATGCAAATGAAAAATTTCATTCTTTTTGAAAACAAATAAACAAGTATTTTGAAAACATATGTGCCAGAGGCAATATGTGTTCTTCTAGTATCATTCTGTTTCAGATATCCTTATTGCTTTATGGTATGATATATGCATGATTACTGTTTTTGGAACTGCTCATATTAATGAACAACTTGACCTAAATATTTCTATCTTGAACTATTTATTTGCTTCCCTCCTTCCAGAAAAAATTTCACTCCATTCTGAAATCATTTTTTCCCCTCCTGAAAAAAATTTCTGCTGACACTCACGGTGCCATGTGAACAAAAACTCATTACAGTTTTGTTTTTTCTCGAACGGTTTTAAACATTAACATGATTTATTTAATAATCAGTTTTTAATCCTTTTATTTTTCTGTTATCATTAATTAATATTGGGTGGAAGATTAAAATCAAAGTAAAGAAATTTTATTTACACTGATTTCAGTCTTCTACCTCCACCGAAAATAAACTGTGCTGACTTCTATAAGAATATTTCCGAATAATGCAAGGTCCAATCGTATTTTCCATAGAAATGGCTGGAAATATTCTTCATGAAGAAACAGATTTTCAAATTGTATGCTGAGGTGTGCTACTGAAAAATGGTTTAGAAATTCAGCAGATGATGATAGGTTCACAACTTCAGTGTTTTTTACTACCAGCCTAAATTAAATGAAGATCAGTAGTACATCTTTTGTTTTTGCGACAAACTTTTCATACTTATAGACTCCTGAAGTTACATGGAATGATGTCAATCTTAAGAATTTGTGCCATTAGACATAAATCTTGAACACTTGACTTTTTACAACACAATTGCAATTTTTAAAATATTCCCTATCAGTTGTGATAAAACATGTTACACATCCCAAAAAAATTGGGCCAGTTTTAGAGGTAAATATTTCGATAATGGTAAAAAAAAAATAAGTTGTCTGACCCCGATTTTACTAAAAGTGGTAATACAAAATACAGATGCATACAAAAGCTTTATGGCAAAAGAAATAAAAGAATTATTCTAATTCTTTTATCAATCTGATTCTGAAATAAAGAAATTTCATGTTTTAGCTACAAAACTTTAAAATCTGGTGGTGTATCACAGAATGGGTGATAGGTATTAAAAAGAAAATATAATTTTAACCTTGTTATAAACAAAAAATAGGAAAACTAGCTGATATTTCCACTTTTTTTACCTGTCTTCCCATGTGTATACTTTTTTTTCATTTGAAGATATTAAAAATGCTTTTTGGGTTGGTTAGGTATTGATGAAATATTACAATTCACATTTTTGGATTCACATTCTAAATCTTTTAATAGCATCCTATAATGGTGGAAAAAAGTATGAAAATGTCACAGCTTTTAACAAACATTGCAAATGATCTATTTATGCTAGAAATTTGGATGGTAAATTGTGGTGGTTATGTGGTTTACATTAACAAGAACGATTTGCTTATACTTCCAAGAGGTGGGTGGGGAAATACAATTTTTTTGTTTAATTAATAAAAAAATTCAATTTTTGTGGTAAAGTACTAATAAAATATTACTATTTGAAAATTTTCATTCATCTATTAAATCAGATTTCAACTAAACAGGATTTTTAAAGACAGAAAACAAAAAAATCATCCTTTTTGAAAATCAATATCCCTTATTCATCAGAGATATACCCTTTATCATCAGCAATGCCAGTCTTAAAGAAACTTATAAAATTGAAGAATAAAGAAAAATTAAAGAATTAATAATAATTTAATAAATAAATAAATTTAATAAGAATTAATAAATATTTAATTTTAGAAATAATTATAAAATTAAAGAAACGTACAAAATTGAAGAATAGTGAAAGAATTCTTTACACAAAGTTCTAAAATGCAAACTTATTTTATTAAACACTTTGATATAATACTTATTACTAAGTTTTAATTAACTTCTGAAGTCAATTTTTGTGGCTGGCATTGTTATCACTAAATATTCAAAATTCCTTAACTCAACAAATACTGAACGAATGTTGTTGGAAATCAAGATATTGATTTATTTGATTGAGATCTTTATCTGCAATCACATTTTTCAAAACAAAAAACTTAGAAATTTAGAGCTTTGACATTAGCTTCCCATTGACTTAGGAATTTTCCTTAATTTATGGAAACTAGTGTATTTTGAATTATCACTCTTAAGAGTACAAAAGTTGGAAAATGATAAATTTCATTCTCTTTGAATGAGCATCTTATATTTGCCAGAGACTATATATGTTGTTCTAGTGTTTTGCCAGAAATTATTCTTGCTGAAAAGGGGCAGCAAATGATTTTTCTCATCTTTGAAGCAATCTGTCAGAAATCAGTATTTTTAAATATCTGTATAGTACATAAAAATATTGTCCCCTTTCAGCTCACCCTCCTCTCTACACACATGGGGCAGGGGAGGCTCAGTCGGTAGTGCACCAGGCTCATAATCTGCAATTCCTAGGTCCGAGTCCCAGCTGGATCAGTGTTGAGATTTATTTCCACAAGACCCCTGCCCATGATCAGTAGGGGACATTGATGGGCTTGGAAAGGCTGCCATCCCTTGTATGGGATGTTAAACTGTGGCTCTGTGTGCAGGAGAGCCATACCCTGTACACATTAAAGAACAAGCTAGATGGCATTGACAGGAGGTTATCATCTGTCTCCCAACAGATAAATCCTATAATTTAATGTTCCCAATTTCTAGTCCTAAATGTGCTCCATTAAGATTTTCTTTCGCTAACCTGTTTTGTGTACAGTGAGAAAGGGGACACTGTTGGGCTTAGAAAGATGCTGCCAGTCAGATGGAACATTAACCTTTGGCTGTATACAAGACAGCCATACCCTGTGCATGTAAAAGAACACACTGAATGTCCTTGATGGGCATTCAGTGTGTGCCATCTTTCTCCTAACAGGCTCTCCAGTACATCTCATATCCCAATTGGGACAGGGGTGACTCAATTGGTAGCATGCCAAGCTTGTAATATGCTGTTACAAGGTTCAAATCCCAGCTGGGTCAGCATTAAGATTTATCTCCGCATGAATTCCCGCCCTACCCATGGTCAGTAGGGGATACTGATGGGCTTGGAAAGGTCCGTTGGATAGGCCATTAACCTGTGTGCAGGAGAGCCATACTCTGTGCACATTAAAGAACACACAGATGACCTTGATGGGAGGCTATCTGTCTCCCAACAACTGTTCCATTGGGTCCCCTCTCCTAAACTTCTCTAAGCACTTATGACTTATCCATTTTGCACATTGTGTGCATCAATGTGCAGGTGCAGCGGTAAAACAACCTAACTACCTCCCAGTGCTGAGTACAATCACTTTGTACGATTTTTTTACTTTGTTTTTAATCACTGGAACATGAATTTGCACATTATACAATCAATATATGAGTGTATAATAATCATCCTGAATCATATAGTTTCATACTGTAATGCTTTGATTATTGAACTGCACTTTGCTAATAGCCAAAGGGAAATGAATTTGAATTCCTGTCAAGGTATGGATATTTTTTTTGTGTTGAATTTCTACTGAGGTCCAACCTTCATCACAGATGTGATGTGATAAAATGTGTTGGGAAGGTTTAGAAACCCTTCAACAATGGGCTTCCTGCTATCCCAAATTCATCACAGATCTTCTCCATAGCATATTATATTAACAGGCTCCTCACACACCTCTGTGACAAGGTGTCACAGAGGTGTGGAGAAAACAAACATTTTCTACATATTTGCATAAAATACATATTATGTAAAAAATGTTTCCATAGGTTTGGGTGTGCATTGAATGAAAAGTGGATTGGGGAAGGTGGACATATTCAAATTCTTCAGAATGCCACAGGTATGAGTAATATATATCCACTGCCCACTTAGAGCATTTCATGATATCAAAGAGAAGCATATTCAAATGTATGGTAAAATTTTACTGTTAGCTAATTATAACACATGACTAATTCTATATTTTCAACACAATTCACTCAGTATTTAAAGGGTTTTAGAAATTTTAATATTTAAAAACCTCAATGTATCATAAATTTATTTCAGAAGTACTTTAAAACTAAATTTTATATAGACTGGATCTAGAAAAAAAAATTATGTGGGAGAGCAATTAACTGGATTGAACAATGGGGAAGAAAGTAAACATAAGTTTAAAAATTACTGGATTGCTGTTTCAGTATAAAACTCTCCCTCTGTTTATAGTGGTCTTTAAAAAAATTCGTTTTATATATTTGCTTAATATTATTTTCCCCTCCACCTCCAATCTGATTACTAACATTCTGAATATGGGGGAAGGTGGAGATGCATCCCCCTCAACCCTAATATATTCAGTCTATTTTGTTCTAATCAGTTTAATGAAATGAGTGTTTTGGAAGTTTGTATAAATAATTATTGCAGTATTAGTCAAGATTATATGTTCTCTATGCATTAATATTCCAGCATCTACAATTCTTTAAATAGTAAGAGAATGTTATTGAACTTTAAGTTTTAGCTCCATTAATGTAGGGTTTTTTTCCCCCATTTTACCATAAAAATCTTGTATCTTAAGTTAGAGAGCTTCAAAAGTTAGCATTACATATTTAAAATATGTAAATTATTCGATATTGTTATCTAAGTAGTATATGTATACATAGGTGCTGAACAAAAAAAGTTTCATATTATTTAAATATGAAATCATATTCAGATATCGGTGATTTCTTAAGTAATATTAATGCAGAAAATATATGACTAAAGTTATGCTTAAGGTCTTGATCATATCTCTTTAAACCTTGAATTTTCCACAAATAATGTTCAGTATTCAAAAAATTATGCAAGCTAGAAAATATATGCAATTAAAACCTGAAAAATTAATTCAAACATATTAAAATGAAAATATAATCATTATATTTTAACATTAATAAGATATACAGTTTTAGCAGTATGTGTGATGATTGGATAGTATGGATTTTGAATGGTTTTTGGTTAACAAAGTTAATGTTAAATATTCCAACTTCTACAACTCATTAAATATTAACAAAAGGTCAAAAATAGATATTTAGGCAGACTGGAGTCAGATCTTTAATTTATCAGTAATCACATTTTTCTATAAAAAAAAAAAGCACATTTAAGAAATTGCAGAGTTGTGAATTTGATTCTCTCTTGACCTGACATTTAACTGTTTCTATTTTTCTGTTGAGTGCCTATGAATGTATGAGAGTACCTTATTCAGTCCTAAGACACTTCCTTCTCTTGAAATCCAGGGAAATGATTTCTTGTATCATTTGCTTTTTGCTGAAATGTAAGTTCAAAGAAAGCAGTAAACAACGCACATTCTGCAGCCTACTTGAAGGTTCTCTGTGTACATGCAGGGAGGCAAGAAGTTGGTAATTAGTTGCTAATTGACGTTCATATGAACCCTCTGAGCAGGAGATGCACAAGGAAGGGGGGAAGGAGAGTTCAACATACCTCTCCCTTACCAGCCAGCTGGTATAGCAGCAAAAGGACCATGGTCAATGTCAGCCATTATGGTACTGAAAGGGTTAAAGTTCAAACTAGCACTTTTTAAATATGAAATGGGTGGTTTTATAGTCATGGCAATCATACTGGCCACTACCAGTTTCTCTTTCTGCATCCGTTGTTATTTTGCATTAATGAGATACTCGCCTGTATTTGTGGACTTACAACCCAGAATTGTAAGATAACTGCCCTAAATGAGATGATATAGTTACTTCCAGTGAATGTGCTTATGGCTTTTTTTTTTAAAGAATCACCTTACGTTTTTTGTAAATTTTTTAATGAAAAAGTTGTATTTTAAAGCTTATAGTACTCAGAATTATGCTTGTGTCAATTTATTATGTTATGCCCAAAATTCATTTTTGAACCCAATTTTATCCATGAGAAAATCTAAATCCAATTTGTAGAGAGAACTCAAATCAGGATTACCAAATTAGTCATCTAGATCAGTGGTTCACAAAAGAGGTACTTCTGCCCCCATAGGAGGCATTTTAAAAATTTGTGGGGGAGTTTTCTTGAGTTTTTCTGTGGAAATAGAATATCAAATGCTTCATAAATTAACACATCCTTCCATGAATGGGGGGAGGAGGCATTTGGCCCAAAAAGATTGGAACCACTGATCTAAGGTAATCAAAAATTAATTAGACAATGGTTAAAATATACTGAAATTTGACTAAGAAAAAAATAGATTGAATTTACTGAACAGAGGTAATTTTCTTCAAATAATATGATATCTGTACTGTGTATTTAACAAATATTATACAGTTTTCTCAATGAGCCACCACTAGATGGCAGATGTATACATGAATATTACAATGTTTCTTAAAAGGAAAACCTCACCTATTCTCTACAATATGTTTCTACCCATGACAATTAAAATTTCAATACATGCAAAAGTTGCAAAGGTCATTTCAATAAAAACAGCAAAAGTTAAAAATTGTTTTACTCAAACCAAAACAAAATTATGCATGGTAATCTTCAGTGTAGTCTCAGTTCCATTCAATACACTTTATACAGTGATGTACTATTGACTGGATTTGTGGAGAGAATTTTGATTGGTACTGGAGGTACTCTGCACTGTGGTATAAAATAAATAAAAATAAATACCCCCTCAAGCACCTGCTTGCCACAGAGGTCTGACAGGAGCCTGTCAGTTTATATGCCAATAGTGTCCAAAAAAGTGGTAAAAATTCTGCACTAAGTCTGCTGAATATGGAGGGTGAGGTAACACCTCACACTTCATATCATGTATCTGCTACACTGTAGAACATGCAGTATGTGATGTTGGGCATTGCTATATTGCAGGTACATTCCTAAGAATAACTGCAATGTTTCTTCCAAATTGCTGTCTTTAGATGATTCAGAGACTCCTCACAGTACTTTGTACTTATCAGTTTGTCATTTCTCCAGGTAGTGTTTTAGAATTACCCCTTTATGATCCCAGAATATAGTGAGTAAATACTTTTCTGGTTGATGCTTGGGTGTAGACATGCTTTTGTTGAGGTGCTGCCACTCTGAATTTGCATGTTGGTTTTCTGGTATGAATTAGTACATCCAGGATTTGTCACTGATTGCAATACATTGTAAGAAGGTATCTCCTTCACTTCATGTGTTAAATACTGAGGAATCCAATGGACCACACACTTTTTAAAACTGCAACTTCTCACTAATGATATATGCTGAACCAACATTGGTATTCAACATATGGGGTTCTTTAATACTAATATGACTATTTTCTCATCTGTGCTCTTCCACTGCCATTTTGTGGTGTCATGATGAGCTTTCCTGTGTCATAGAGCATCAATGCATTTGATACTATTCTTGAAATTATCCACCCTCTCATAAACCTGCCTTTGACTCGTGCATCATCCACCATACTGATCCAAATTTTTGTGATAAATTTCAACTGGTTGAAAATGAATTACAGATTGCATCTCTCTCTGTATGATTTTAAGGATGCTACCCTCTTTAAGACTGTTTGCAAATAACACCAGCAGATAGAGCCACATGGGCATTCATTGTTGTTGACAGATTAATCAGTAATGTGATGCAAGATTATCGTTATTGTTTGCATCTCATGCATTTTATGATGGTTTTTATTAGAATGACCTTTGTCTTGCAATAAAACAGCTTTTGCCCATGATTAGTAGTTACCAAAAATTTAGCAGTATAGGAAATAACTTGAGAAGATGCAGTTGAATACTATAAACTTTTACTAATCAGTGGAAGCTTTATCAGAGGTGAAGTAGTTATTTCTTATATAGTTATGAGATGTAAGAAGGAATTTAGCAGAGTTACTGATAATCTAATAATGTTTGAATTGGTGCTTGACTTTACTATAAAAACTACATCTTTTTGTGAGCTGTAAGTATGCCACATTCCTAATCAATAGATTGTAGCACAAGCACTTCTTGATCACTGAAATATATTCATAGTCTCTCCTTAGCTGAAGATTGTCAAGGATAGCCAAGTTGGTGAGATTATCTGACATGTGATCAGGAAGTTCTAAGTTTGAAAAATGTTTGTGTAAGTTGCTATTATTAAATTCCTGTGTATTAACTCTTTCACTGCCATACCAGCCCAAACTGCAGATAGGAGGTAGTGAAGAGGAAGAGCATTGATTATTGGACGATTCCATTTAAGATCTCGGCCACTTTGGGCAGTATGATACAGAAAGAGTTAAGACATAAAAATTAGGATTTATGCAGTTTATGTGAAATAATATGGTAATTTCATTATTAATTTTCCTATCCCCTGAGTTTTTTTTAGGAGTAATGTCTTTTCTCTGTATGTAGCATTTGAAATTTGTATTAAAGCCAAACTTTTCTTTCCTTAGCTCAAAGAAGATGAACTAAGTGAAGCTGTGTTACTTGTATTTGCAAACAAACAGGACTTACCAAATGCTATGAATGCTGGTGAACTAACAGATAAGTTGGGTTTAAATCACCTTCGTAATCGAAGAGTAAGTTCGTTTTTATGTATATTGGGAAAGTTTTTTTTCCTAAATTGTAATCTTGGTTAAAATTCTTAAAATACCTGCATTTTAGTAAGTAAATAAAGTAAAACTCATTTACGCAAAAACTAAGTTGAAATTTGTCCTGTTTCAAACCAAAACTAATGCTGCAATAGCAAGCACAAAACTAATGCTGCCATAGCAAGCACAATTATGGATTATCCAATTAGCTTGATTTAAGCTAATTGGATAATCCATAATTTGAAATAATTAGAACTGAGTTGGAAAAATAGTAATACTAGTAGTTAGTGCACTTGGCCACCAATCAAATGGACCTGGGTAAGATATTGATGTTTGTTATTTTTCTGCTGAGGTCGCACCATCCTCACAGACCTACTATGACATAAACTGGCAGACTCCTTTACCAAACAGCTGCCTTGGCAAGCAGCTATTTGAGAGGGGAATTTTCTTTAAAATTAAAAACAGATGAGACATATGTGCTTCACAAAATATGAATAACACATGAGAACACTTTAACTTATATTAATAGAGAAAACTGTTAAGTGCAAAATAATGTCTTTCATATAACAACCTCAAATAATATCTTTCATGTAACTAGTACAGAAAGGTATTCAGGTTACCAGACACATAAAAGAACTTAAAAGCAATAGTCTGGCTGATTTTGCCTTCGAAACATCCAGTCCCATTCTATACCATGATCATATTTTGTGTATTCTTTCAAAACATGAAATGGGAAAAATAAAATATTCAAAAATCAATGCATAGAAGAAAATGTTTACAGAACCAAGTTCTATCAGTAGCAGTGAAAATACCAGCATGCACTTTTTAATTTTTATGAAAAGGAATATTTCCCTAAAGGAAGGAAAGATATAACCTGAAAGATTTATCTTGCTTGTCCTGGTTTCTCATACTCCCCAACAACTCATACTCCCCAACATCAAACCCATGCTACGCCATTGGTAAAGACCACTTCTTAAACGCTGTTTCTTATCTGAATGCCAACATATACTTGCTCAATACAGAAAATGCCACACCATGAAGGAATGCACAAAATGAGACTAAACTTACCACACATGTAGACAAGTAGGTGGGGAAAGAACTGATTTAATTTCTGAGGGATTACATAATGCGACGGGTGAGGAGACAGTATATTGTAGCCTGAGTCAGTAGGTCATTTGACTGCCATGCTGGACTATCTTTTTTGGCAACACTGCATGGCATCGAGTGGAAAAGTCACTGGATGGTGTGCTGAGGTGTCATTGATCTGTATCCATAATTCACTGACATTGCATGGGGGGGTGGGTTGTGCAGAGGTGTGAAGTTGTCTGCCAATGATGTCTCACCTGTTTGCTATTGGGGAGAAGTCTAGGGATCATGGTCCAAGGCCTTTACACTTGAACATCTTTTATCAGATGACTTGCTTTTAACTCCTGTCTTTGTTTTTTTATGTTTTATTCTTGTGCCATAAAACCCCAACCAACTGGGGATCACGCTGGCCAAAGCAGCACCTGGACATCTTGAGTGTACTGTCTGCTGATGTTGGCAGTGTACAGGCTGGCATTATAGTGTTGAAACTGGGCATCAGGGATGACTCACCACAGCACACCATCGTGCAAGGAGATATCACAACAAAACTGGCTACAGCACCTCATTGACATATTGTCATGCAGTCATTATACCCATTATGCATATGTGTGATGAACAGCTGTTGAAACTGATAGCACTCCAAACTATGGCACCAGTCTGAGGAACCATATGACACTCACAGATAGTAGCAAGATCAGCCCAGTGATCATGTCATCCCCAGACTTGTCGTATTCAGCAACTAGTCTCATGCCGATGATCAGCGACTGTTGGCAGGAGACTAGTTGCTGAATATGACATGGTTCCATTCATCCCGCCATGCATGTCTGGTACAGCACCACTGCAACCTTGCATGACGGTGTGCTGTGGTGAGTCATCACAATGGCTGGTGAGAGTGCAAACCTGCCTCAATCTGTGATTCACAGTCTATGTTGACACTGGGATTCCCTAGCTTCTTGTATGCTGCGTAAAATGTCATCCGCTGTGGATTGTGGGACTACTATGACTTGCCATTGAATGCGGAAATCAAGGCTTTTAGACATCACTTACATGTTAGCTTTACATGTAGCAGCCCCACTATGGCGATACACATTACCTTCCTCCAACCACTGTCATCAAAATCAACTGACAGTTGTTGCATCCTGATGTGTTTCCGCTGCAATGCGATGCAGGGACCAACCAGCTGTAAGTAGCCCTATTATGAAGCCTCTGGTAAAGGTGTTCATTTGATGGTAGGATTCCCAATGATGTCACCTAAGCATTCTCTCTCCTTACACGTGGTTTTCCCACAGATCACTTCGATGCAGTGGTCCACCATGCCCAGTAAGGACATTCAAACTTAGCTATGCAGAGTCATTTTGCCTTGTTAGCTCCCTCACATCACCTATCACATAATTGGTTCTCAACTGCTTTCATTTCCATAATCCGACTGTCAACATATACCCACCTATTTGCATGGCATTCTGACAAATACTTCCTGGTGTGGCATTTTCTCTGTCGAACAATATATTTATGAAAATGGATTAAATGCTCATATGAAGACTACAGTGTTCCTTTTCATCATATATTACTTTCCATCATGACAGTTTACAGTAAATACTTTCTAGAAGATATAGATGGCTTTTTATGTGAAAGTCTCACATTTAACATATTTATTGAATATACCAAAACTGATTTTCCGCTCTAGTAATGTACTTAATTTTTAATAATTTTGCAATAAGAACCTGGAAATATTTTACCGTTTCATTATTAGGGTGACCAGGGCCCACATAGCATCGAGACCAGGAATGTGTAATGTGTCAATCAAATTTAGATGGGTAAAAATCATTTCATATGGATGAAAATTGGCATTATTTTTAGAATACTTTGTATTTATGCTTGCAGACAGGGGCATAGCTATGGGAGGATGGGAGAGGCACCCCACCCACCCCCAAAAAAAGTAACTCAGAGTTGGCAAAATTCGAAGCAACTTCGTAAAATCTAGGTGAGTTGTGAAAATTTGTAATCTTTTTTTTTTTGTAAAATTAAGGGGAATTAGAAAAATCTAGACGACTTGGCAAAATTTAGGGTAGTTGCCAAAATCGTGGGAACTTGACAAATCTAGAGCAGTTGGGAAATTGGAAATGGTAAAATTCTGAGCAGTTGGAAAAATTAGAAATCATTTAATAAAATACAGGTGAGTTGGCAAAATTCAGAATGACGTTGCAAAATCGTGGGGAGTTGGCAAAATTCAGAATGACTTTGCAAAATCGTGGGGAGTTGGCAAAATTTAGGTGAGATGTAAAAATTGGGTTTTTTTTCTGTGAAATTATGGCGAGTTGGCAAAATTGAGGAAACTTGGCAAAATCTAGGGGCAGTTGTCAGAATTCGCAGTGACTTGATAAAATCTTGGGGAGTTGGCAAAATTCAGTGACTTGGCAAAATCTTGGGGAGTTTGCAAAGTTCGGAGTGACTTTGCAAAAACCAGGTGAGATGTAAAAATTGGGATTGTTTTCTGTAATATTGTGGCAAGTTGGGAAAATCTAGGGCAGTTGGCAAAATTTGAATTCACTTGGTAAAATACGGGCGAGTTGTGAAAATTGGGATTGTTTTTGTGAAATTACAGAGAGTTGACAAAATCAAGAAAACTTGGCAAAATTTTGGAGAGTTTGAAAAATTTTCAGTGACTAGGCAAATTCAGGAGAGAGATAAAAACTGAATTGTTTTTGTGAAATTAATGAGAGGTGGCAAAATTGAGGCAACTTGGAAAAATCTAGGGGAGTTGGCAAAATTGAAAACCACTTGGCAAAATGCAGGTGAGTTGTGAAAAGGCCACTTTAAAATATAGGCTAATTGTGAAAATTGGGATTATTTTTGTGAAATTAAAGAGAGTTGGCCAAATCAAGATAACTTGGCAAAATCTTGGAGTGTGGAAAATTTGAAGTGACTTGGCAAAATCAGGAGAGAGATGTAAAGAATTGGATTGGTTTTGTGAAATTAAGGGGAGATGAGAAAATTCACACTGACTTTTGCTACAATTCAGGTGAGATCTAAATATTGAGATCATTTCTGTGAAATTATGGGTAGTTGCCAAAATTGGAAGTTGCATGGTAAAATGCAGGATAGTAGTGACCTCTCCACACACACACACACTGCAAAAATTTAGGTGTGAACCTGACAGACATTATTTTCTCAGTTGGAAAAATTTGATTTTTGATTTTGAAAATTTTCGATTTCTTCCCCCCTCAACCATAGTTCTTCGCTATACCCCTGCTTGCAGATAAAGTGTAAGAAAGCTCCTGAATTCAGTCATTCAGTCATTTCATTGTAGGTACAGGTAGTTTTGCTCAAGGTTCATCATAATTATATCTAAAAAGAATGTTGTACTGATATATCAAAGCTTTAATACCATTTAACCAATATAATGTATAGTCTGGCCTGAGATTTGCTTCCTTTATTACAAAATGGCTCACCTGTTGTTGCTACTTTCAAACAATCTGCCATTGAAAAGACAGCATCCCTGATCTAGACTAACCTAATGATGAATCAAAGTGATAGATAACATGAAAGAAATAGCCACTGGATATAACTTGTGCATAGAAATTATTCATTGCCCCTTTAAGCAATAAAATTGTGTTCTACCAGCATTGCACAACCCTATACGTAATGATGAATGTGTTAAATTGTGTAATGTGTTAAGCATCTTAAAGATTTTATTAATGTAAATTTTAATATTTTCTTTCAGTGGTATATCCAGGCAACATGTGCAACACAGGGTCATGGATTGTATGAAGGTTTGGATTGGCTGTCTAATGAACTTTCAAAGGCAAAGTAAACTGATAATGCCTAAGTTTCTCTCTTGCGTTTACTGGGCTCAGTCATCCTTTTTGTGTAAACAGGATAGGTTTCCATCATCATGAAATTACCATCATCCTATTAGTAGTGTCAAGTCATTTTTAAAGCAGTGCATAATGAAAGACTATTGTTATTAAATCTGCTGTGCAGCTTTTGAAATGGGTCTAATGACTTTTATATATATATATGAAGATTTTCATTATAATTTTTCTGTTTGTTTCAAAAAAACAAATCTCTTTAAAATTATTTTGATTAATGGTTCTGTAAAAATGTTTGTTGAAATAGCAGCAGTGATCAATCACTTGAGGGATTAAACAAAACCTTAAAGACCAAAATAATAAATATGAAATATGTGGAAAAATTTATTCATCATATACATGCCATCGAGATGATGTTAAAATTTAATCTTTTCGCTTCAACAAAAGATTTTTCAAAACTCGAGGTTTTGTAAAATAGTTAGTGAAACCTTTAAAAAAGTGTTTTTCTTTGCAATCGTGATAACTTGGTTGATCTTGAAAAAGTTTTAAATTTTTAAAAACTTAAACTGATTGATGATTGTTTTAAGCATTGCAAAATATTTAATAGTGCTTCATCACTATTAAATATCATGCTTCAATAGGTAATACAACCTTTTTATTTTCCATAATATCAGTTCATAACTTAGGGGCAAAAATAGTGTTTCCATAATTTTCATTTCTTTTTAGATACCTGTTATTCATTTAAAGTGTTTGTTTAGAAACAATTTTAAGCTATTTTTTTTTATTTTCAAAGTTGTATGCCAACCTGAAGGTGTTTCTCTTGGAAATACTAGTGTCAGTGAATGCAAAAGCTCTGTTTTAAATTTTTTCAACAAAATTGCATAAATTTTATTTTTTTGACAGTGTTGGCCCACTTAAGGAAGAATATTTTTTTTTTTCTGTTTTTCCTTGCTGACCTGTGTTTCATATGGGGGAAGTAGAGATAAAATAATACAACTGTGTAGAATATAAATGTAATCCAGTACATTATTGCTTTCACGCTGTATTTAGAGAACAGATGATACAGATGTAGTTCCCAACACATCTTTGACCACTTTTTTGCACAATTTTTAAAGGATATAGCCCCCTCCATAAAGATGTGATGGTAACCACATCTTTATCATCTTTTCTCCAAATACAGCATGATAGTGATAATGTACTGAATAAACATAGTAGCTGTGATTATCTTGGAAATTAAGTTAATATTTACTAGTAATGAGTATCCTTAATAAGAATGAACAGCATTTTATTCGTGAGCATAGGAGATTAAACAGATATGCACTAAACTTATCGTTCCTGCTTCACTGTAAGTAACTAAAAGTTATTCCCAATTTTCTAAAATTATCAAGGAAATAATTTGATAAGAACAATACCCTCAACACAGCAGAAGAAAAAATTCTGTGATCAACTATCAGAACACATTAGATAAAGGCAAGTCCCAGATGCTTCGCAATACATCGACTGCACTACATCTATAGGGAGAATGCCTGAAAACACCACTACCTACACCGGGGCAAGACAGTGCCACAAGGACACAGCTCATCCACGGCTACCTATGGTGAGCAATCCTATAGAAGGAAGGTTCATCCATCGGTCAAAATTTAATCTGTTCCCTGGTTAGCCACAAAGATGGTATATAGAACCAAATTGACTCGGCTCCCGGGGTAGAGACTCTTAGTCTGGCTTTTCCATCATTAAGCCCATCAGCCGGGGGCCCACTCTTAGCCGCGAGCCTTCAACTTCGTCCTCTCCATTGTGAGTGGGCCGAAGTCCCCCCAGTGAACAGTCTTCTGACCCACGATATCACTGAGACTGCATCGATGAGCCTACTGGACCAAGTTCCCCAAGCCCTATCTGCAGAACCCTCAAGTATGGCCCCTCAACTGGGGCTGCAACCCGGAGCTTCTCAGGGGACAAGTCAATATGCCCACTGGACTGGCCCACCCAAAACCAGTCTGCAGACCCTCAACAGGCCCCTCCACCAGAGGTTACAAGATCTCGTGAACCCTGGAGGGCCAGTGAGCCGAACCCAACTTCTCAGAGGCACCATTCAGCCCCCCCACCACGTCATCCTATCGTTCAAAACAAAATGTTTTCAATTTGTATTTAAAATTAATAGGTCAATAAATATGTTGCAGAAATTTTTTTTGTCGACATACGGGAATTGAACCCGTATCTCTCCAGAAACATGCCAGAGTATTCCAGTTGAACTAATGCCAGCTCATCTTTTTTCCACTAATTTTAAGACTAAACTCTATCACCAAGATTTTTGGGCCAACCATTGGCGCCATCTATGATCTCGGGTGGCAACTATTACCATTATATTGCACAGAGTGGGATGAAAATAAATAATAGTCTCATCATGCTATTTAGCGTTATTAATGATTTAAACGTAGATGATAATCACAGCGTTACCTGCTGCTCTTTTGGCATTGATAAATCAATAAATATGTTGCAGAAAAAATTTTAGATGACATTTGAATCCGTATCTCTCTAGAAACATGCCAGAGTATGGGTTCAAATCCCATATGTCCGCAAAAATTTTTCCCGCAACATATTTATTGGTTTATCAATGCCAGAAGAGCAGCAGGTAACGCTGTGATTATCATCTATGTTTAAATCATTAGTAATGCTAAATAGTGTGATGAGACTATTATTTATTTCCATCTCCACTCTGTGCAATATAAAGGTAATAGTTGCCACCCGAGATCATAGATGGCACCAATGGTTGGCCTGAAAATCTTGGTGATTTCTACTATGGCCATATAAACTGACAGGCTCCTGTCAGACCTCTGTGGCAAGCAGCTGCTTGAGGGGGTATTTAGTCTTAAAATTAGCAGAAAAAAGAAGAGCTGGCTTTAGTTCAACTGAGAGAATACCCTGGCAAGTTTCTGGAGAGATACAGATTCAAATTCCATATGTCAGCGAAAAATTTTTCCACAACATATTTATTGATTTATCAACACCAAAAGAGCAGCAGGTAATGCTGTGATTTTCATCTATTTGTAAATGAATCAGTAGTACAATAATTCACATTTCAATGGTCCAAAAAATTGCACACAACTGACTCAAAATGGACAGTAAATTAATGGACTATAGACATGAAAATAAATTACTACAGCTGCAGTCAATGCAACAACAATGAGTAAAGAAAACTCATCACAATTGATGTTATAAACTTATCAAAAGTGCATATGAATAATAGTGAATTTAAATCATGTGCCAAGGACCTAAGTATGCCTACCTGTAAGCCCATCCTCCATTAATCAAAGTTCTACCAATCATTGAGGAGGTTATAAAATCAATCCCATAGCCACAAAAAGAAAAAGCCAGATATACAGTATACCGAGCATTCAAAAATAACACCATACAAAATAGAGGACGACAAAATAAACAGGAGGAACAAAATTATCTAAAAGTGCTAAGAAGACTCAAAGACATCAGAATAATGTCGGCTAACAAAACAAATTTATAATCATGGATGAAGATTTCAACCAGAAAATCGAGGAACTTCTAAAAGAACAAAATTGTGAAGTAATGCAAATGTCCCCACAGAGAAAAGGATTAAGCAGTTGGCTTGAAATACTACCAAATGACACACAGCTAGAATGCCAACCACTCGTGTATCCTTCCATCCCATTGCTGTTCGTAGAAGCCCAAATACATAGAGGGAATCCTGCTTCGTCCCCCAACTGCTGTTCCAGTGGGTCCCATCCCCCAACCTTCTGAGCATTTGGGTCCTTGAGACCTAGCCATTTAGGCCATTGTGTGCAAATAAGTGCTGCTAAGAGGTAAAACAACCCAACTCACTTTGTCCTTTAGTAACAAAACCCCACTACCTAACAATCAAACTCAAGAAAGCTCTGTACCTATATTTGCAACAATATTTTGAACAAACAGAATTCTTAATCACAATTATAATAGATCTTCAAAAATTGAAAAACATGAATATCCAGCCCGAATACTGAATAGCATCATTTGATGTTTACTTTTCCCACAATCACGTGTATGAAAAGTGCTAAAAAATTATACAGACAAGAATAGAAGCTTGCAACAGAGGTTCCATCCCATTGACCAGTGGTTCATAAAAGCGCTAAAGTTCATTGCAGAGCACAATTACTTTAAAATCATCGACCAAATTTACTGCAGAAATTGTGTACCAAAGGGCTCCCTTCTAACACCTCTTCTAACAGATATAGCCCTTAGTCACATTGAAGACAGTGCTCAAACATTCAGCATCATCCTCAAGCAGCCATGGATTACAGAGGTCCAACCAGACTGTGCAATTTAGTTCAACAAACAAGTCTGTCCTGAGCTACATCTGCTACATCTGGCCACTGCACACCAATTCTAACAAGGTCCTGTTTGACATAGTCTGCCCACTGCATCCTAGGTCTCCCCCTCCTTCTGAGGCCTCTAGGCACACTGTTCATAACCCTATTCGCCAATCTATAATTATCCATACGGTCAACATGGCCAAACCAGCGGAGTCTCTATATGCACAATATGCTGCTTAAAGGAGGTTGCAGACTCCTTTGCCTAACTTCATCATTAGTTACAAAGTTGAACCACCTATTGCCCAAGATACTGTGTAAGCATCTAGTTTCCTGTTATCTTGTTTACAAAGTGTCCAAGTTTCACTACCATTGCTAACCCTAGAAAGAACCAAACTATTATACATTCTAATTTTAGTCTTCAGGTGTATATG
Source organism: Ryuthela nishihirai (assembly GCA_038380435.1). Lineage (NCBI taxonomy): Eukaryota > Metazoa > Arthropoda > Arachnida > Araneae > Heptathelidae > Ryuthela > Ryuthela nishihirai. The sequence continues at coordinate 46,585,655 of JAWZYU010000009.1, forward strand.
CCTATTTCTCCACTCTCTCCATAGATTCTTAAAAGTCCTGACAGCAATCAATTGCGCGCCAGGCTTGTAATCTGTAGTTCCTAGGTTCGAGTCCCAGCTGGGTCAGCGTTGAGATTTATCTCTGCAAAACTCCCCGCCCTGCCCACAGTCAGTAGGGGACACCGATGGGTTTGCAAAGGCCGCCGTCCATCGCATGCGACGTTAAGCCGTGGCCCCATGTGCAGGAGAGCCATACCCTGTGCACGTTAAAGAACACTCTGGATGGCCTTGACGGGAGACTACCATCTGTCTCCCAATAGCTGTTCCAGTGGGTCCCCTCCCCCAACCTTCTCTGAGCCTTCGGGGGTCCATGTGACCTGGCCATTTAGCCCATGGTGTGCAAAAAAGTGCCGCTCAGAGGTAAAACAACCCAACCTGACAGCAATCCCTATTCGTCTGTTAATCTCATGCTGCACATCACCAGTATCTGTTACGTAGCTCCCAAGATAAACTACGACACCTGCTCAAGACTGCAACTGTTCAGATTAACTGAATCACAGCCTGCCTGACCAATTTTCATCACTTTAGTTTTCTCTCTGCTTATAACCAAACCTACTCTACTACCAGTTTCATCAACAGCTCGAATGAAAGAGTTCATCTCATCAACATCATTTGCCAAAAGGGCTAAATCATCAGCATAATCTAAATCAGAAATTTTCATATCTCCAGTCCATTTAAGGCCAAAATCTTTCCCTTGAAGTGAATTTCGCATAACATAATCAATAACCAAGCTAAAGAGAAAAGGAGACAAAATGCACCTTTGTCGAACACCAGAAGTAATGCTAAACCAATTGCTACAAGCCTTACCAACTCTCACACATGACTCAGTGTTATTATAGAGAGCTTTCATTATGTTAACTAACTTGTCAGGGTATACCATATGATATCACAATCAACCACAAAGTATGACGATCAACAGAGTCAGAAAAGTCTTTTTGTAATCAACACAGCTAGCAACCAAAGGTTTCTGAAACTTGAAACATTTCTCAAAAATCTGTCTGTGATCCACACATCCCCTACCACTTCTGAATCCACATTGCTCATCATGCAATTGACTGTCAACCAGATTCTTTATTCTATTAAATACAATCATGAAAAGAACTTTACCTGGAACAGAAAGTAGGCTAATTTCCCTATAGTTATCACAAGAACTGCGATCACCTTTTTTGAAAATAGGGATAATAATAGCTCTGGTTAAATCCTTATGCCTTTATCATAAAAGATATTCAAAATTTCACTCATCTAAGTGGTAACCGAAACATTCCCAGCTCTAAGCATTTCAGTAGTAATTTCATCTACCCCTGGGGATTTATGAAGTTTCAGTTTAGAAATGGCCAAAATAACTTCAGATTGTGTTATAGGGCCAACATTAAAGCCACCAATGCATCTATCATCATTGCAAACAATGGGAGTAGAACAACTCTCATTGTTTAGAACATCACTGAAATGCTCAGCCCACCTAGCCTTGACAGAATCCTCACCTTCTATAACCTTGCCTTGTTTATCCTTACCAGCTTAAATATTGGAGTCAATTTGTCATGACAATATTGGTCATTAACAACCATAAACCTGGAACAGCTGCAACAAGAACAAACCAAATCCTCCCCACCATAAAATTCACCATTGAAAACGAAAAATACCATTCCTTGATATTGTTACAGATTTTAAATAGAAACTGAGCTCGAGTTAAAAAAAAGATTACCAACCAAATGATAAATGAACCAATTTAATTCCAAAAAATATTATTATTCATATGTAGATCACATATGAATAATAATTTAAACACAAATTTGTCTACCATCAGTATGAAATTAAACCATCAAATGAATATTTCACAATAAACTATTTTTGAAATAATCATATTACAATTCGTAGACTATTTAAAGTGTAAAGGGAATCATTTACAACTTTTAGTAAGTGACACAATTATCTTTGTGAATAAATCTATAGGTTACCAAGGTTTACCTTTCCGATTCAATTTTTTTACCTTAAATACCTCGCCAGCATAAAATTTCTTTGCTTTTCCAAGTAGACTTCTTTGACACATTACTTCCACTATAATTGGATTTCATAGCACTAACTTAGTACTGAAAGTAATTAATACAAAACTCTACTAAAAGTCAATTCAACGATTTACAATAGAGAACTTTCCAAAGTTTTTTCATGCGTTATATTTTTTTAAGTCTTTCTCTGTTCCAGCTGATTAGTGGCGATTATTGTTACACATTTCATCTGTCATAAAAATATATGATACATCAAAGAAACCACAAATTGGATATGAAAGTATATCATAAATCATCGGCGCAAACTTTCCTTAACTCGTATAATTCAAGCCAACCCTTAAACCATAATAAAAACTGCATTTATAAGAAATGACAAATATTCCACTATTTACACAAGTTTTGTGATAATGCACTATTTACGCTGTAGGACAGTTTTAAAGTATACACCTGCATTGGTAGATACAAGGTTATAAATACCTTTAGACAATGAATATTGCCAAAATCCAGTTCTTCAGAGCAGAGTTATTCTCAGCTGTGGAGTTGTAGGTTCCTTGTTTTCAATTCCTTTTTCCAGGTTTCATCATCATCCTCAAGCAGCCATGGGCTACAGAGGTCCAACCTGACTGTGCAATTTAGTTCTCCAAGCAAGTCTATCCTGAGCTACATCTACTGCATCTGGCCACTGCACACCAATTCTAACAAGGTCCAGTTTGACATTGTCTGCCCACCGCATCCTAGGTCTCCCCTTCTTTCTTAGGCGTTTAGGCACACTGTTCATAACCCTATTCGCCAATCTATAATTAAAATCAATCCAAAGTGAATGCACAGTATTCCCTGTTAAGAAAACATTAATTAATAGATTCTGAAAAAAATTCATCGCCGCCACGGCGGAAATCGAACCCGCATCTCTCCAGATTCCTGCCAGAGCTCGCTACCATTGCACCACGTGTCGGACAACGAATATTTTCAGAATATGACCTTACAAAACTTCTTCCTGAGACGTGACTGAGACAGCGCCATCTCTACCCAAGGAGATGCAACTTTTTCAGTCATTGCATTTGATTATCAGATGTTAAGGAGAAGGTCGCTAACGCTAAGACGTTAATATATAATTAAAATCAATCCAAAGTGAATGCACAGTATTCCCTGTTAAGAAAGATTAAGAGATTCTGAAAAAAAATTCACCACCTCCACGGCGGGAATCGAACCCGCATCTCTCCAGATTCATGCCAAAGCACGCTACCATTGCACCACGCGCCATTCATACGGGCAATATGGCCAAACCAACGGAGTCTCTCTCTGCACAATATGCTGCTTAAAGGAGGTTGCAGACTCCTTTGCCTAACCTCATCATTAGTTACAAAATTGAACCACCTAATGCCCAAGATATTACGTAAGCATCTAGTTTCCTGTTATCTTGTTTACAAAGTGTCCAAGTTTCACTACCATAACTAACCCTAGAAAGAACCAAACTATTATAAAGTCTAATTTTAGTCTTTAGGTTTGTATGACTATTTCTCCACACTCTCCATAGATTCTTAAAAGTCCTGGCAGCAATCCCTATTCGTCTGTTAATCTCGTGCAGCACATCACCGTTATCTGTTACACAGCTCCCAAGATAATTAAACTGTGACACCTGCTAAAGACTGCAACCATTCAGATGAACTGAATCACAACCTGCCTGACCAATTTTCATCACTTTAGTTTTCTCTCTGTTTATAACCAAACCTGCTCTACTACCAGTCTCATCAACAGCTCGAATGAAAGAGTTCATCTCATCAACATCATTTGCCAAAAGGGCTAAATCATCAGCATAATCTGAATCAGAAATTTTCGCTTCTCCAGACCATATAAAGGCCAAAATCTTTCCCTTGCAGTGAATTTCGCATAACATAATCAATAACCAAGCTAAAGAGGAAAGGAGACAAAATGCACCCTTGTCAAACACCAGAAGTAATGATAAACCAATTGCTACAAGACTTGCCAACTCTCACACACGACTTAGTGTTATTATAGAGAGCTTTCATTATGTTAACTAACTTGTCAGGGTATACCATATGATCTCACAATCAACCACAAATTATGTCGATCAACAGAGTCGGAAGCCTTTTTGAAATCAATAAAGCTAGCAACCAAAGGTTTCTGAAACTAAACATTTCTCACGAATCTGCCCAAGTGAAAATATCTGATCCACACATCCCCTACCACTTCTGAATCCACATTGCTCATCACGCAATTGACTGTCAACCAGATTCTTAATTCTATTAAGCACAATCATGGAAAGAACTTTACCTGGAACAGAGTAGGCTAATACCCCTATATTTATCACAAGAACTGCGATCACCTTTTTTGAAAATAGGGATAACAATAGCTCTGGTAAAATCCTTAGGAACCATGCCTTTATCATGAAAGATATTCAGAATTTCAGTCATCCAAGTGGTAACCGAAACATTTCCAGCTCTAAGCATTTCTGTAGTAATTTCATCCACACCTGGGGATTTATGAAGTTTAGAAACAGCCAAAATAACTTCAGATTGTGTTATAGGGCCAACATTAAAGCCACCAATGCATCTATCATCATTGCAAACAATGGGAATAGAACTAACCGCATTGTTTAGAATATCACTGAAATGCTCAGCCCACCTAGCCATGACAGAATCCTCACCTATAACCTTACCTTGTTTATCCTTCAATCCCTGTATACCTGTCCGTTTTCTACCACACAAAACATTAACTATCTGGTACAGCTGTTGTGCTGTCTAACTGCTTCCTCGGCTTTGTCAGCCAAACCATCAAGCCAAAGATTCTTATCAGCAGCTAACTAATCTTTTACACGTTTATTAAGTTCTCTGTAATGCTTTCTATTAGTACTAGTAGGGTATTGATTAAGGACATACCTGCAGTTCTTTCTTTCTGAAATAAGCTCAAGTGCCTTATCACTCAAATAATTCTGTCTCCTCTGCTCTTTTCCTAAAAGAGTACCGTTAGTTTCCAAAAAAAAGCCCGTTTAAAACGGCACCATTCTTCCTCAATTTCCGTAGTAAACTAACTATGACTGTCATAATTTACAAAGTAACCTGTCATGGTAAGCTTTAGCTATAACTGGGTCTTTCAAAGTTTCAAAATTAAAGGTAAATTTTTTAACCTTAGCACAACACTCTTTAACTTGCAAGACACTTTTAACAAGGCAATGGTCAGATCCAATTTTAGCTCCCCTATATGACCTAGTACTCCTAACAGAACTAGCCCATTTGTTGTTAATATATAATCAATCATATTCTTATGCAGCCCATCAGGTGAAACCCATGTGTACTTATGTATGTTGCGATGTTTGCAATAAGTGTTAATTATTCTGAAACCATTGAGTTTACTTACCTGTAGGAGACGTTGCCCATTGCCATTTCAGCTACCAATACAAAAAGGGCCAATCACCCTTCCCCAAAGGTAAGAGTCAGTACCAACTTTGGCATTGAAGTCACCTAGAACAAGGGTAATATCTCCTTTCTTGACAGAATTCAAAATATCCTGAAGTTGTCTGTAAAACCTATCCTCATCCTCTTTGGCATTCTCAGTGGGGGCATAACAGCATATAACATTCAAGTCTTTAATGCTTGTCTGAAATTTTGCTGTAAGAAACCTTTAATTAATGCACTCATATCCAATGCCATTTCATCCAATACCAATGGTTCGATTAGTCCAATGCAGTGGTGGTTCCAGGGGGGGGGGGGGTTATCACTCCCACCTCCCTAGAACCCGAAGAAGAACGAGGAAATATTTTATGTATTAGATTGTTACATTTGTTTATTACATGATATATCGATTTTTTTTTTTATTGCATGTAATCTTATTTTACTAAATTGATATTGTGTCCAAAAGAAGGCTATTTTTTGGCTTAAAGGCTAGTAGTTTAAGTTTATTTTCATAGAAATTGTACATTAAAATCTATCAACATATAAATAACCCAAAGGCAGAAGCTTGATTAGGTTGTTGTAGTACATATTACGTTTGAAAGAACAATAAATAAAAAATCAGTTTTAAGAATGAAAAAACAAATAATAAAAGACAATAATGATAATTAACAGATGAAGTAATTAGTTAAATGACTACAAAGATCAGTGTAACAGCAACATTCTAACATGAAACAACTAATATGCATAAAGTAGCCGAGTAGGTAAAAAAAAACAGTATTTTTTGTTATCTAAAAACTAAACATATACTCAATCCTCAGCCAAGATATACTTCTTTAATCTCTTTATATAAAAGCAATCCACCATTATGATTTCTTAAATCAAGAGGTAAATGATTAAATATCTTAACTAAAACTAAATACCCCCTCAAGCAGCTGCTTGCCACAGAGGCCTACAGGAGCCTGTCTAGATGCCATAGTAGAAGGTCTGAGAGGATGGCAGGACCTCAGCAGAAAAACGACACACATCCATGCCTTACCTGAGGCTCGAACCCAGGTCCCTTAGATCAGTAGCCAAGCGTGCTAACCACTCGGCCACGAAGAGTTAAATAAGTTATATATTTGTGTATTAGTTCCTTTTTAACAGGGGGAATTTCACACTTCTTTCCATTTGATCACAGACAGTAATTATCTATTTTCAGATTATAGAAGTTATCATTTACAAAAAGATGCATCATTAATTTATAGGCATACAAATTTCTGAAGGTTAGTACTTTAAGTTTAATATAACTATTATTCAGACTATCCCCATACACATTATTAAAGCTAACTTTTTATATTTTTTTTGTAGATTTATGATGGGCCTATGGGTTGGGTTGTTTTACCTCTGAGCGGCACTTTTTTGCACACCATGGGCTAAATGGCCAGGTCACATGGACCCCGAAGGCTCAGAGAAGGTTGGGGGAGGGGACCCACTGGAACAGCTGTTGGGAGACAGATGGTAGCCTCCCGTCAAGGCCATCCAGCGTGTTCTTTAATGTGCACAGGGTATGGCTCTCCCGCACACGGGGCCACGGCTTAACGTCCCATCCGACGGACGGCGACCTTTCCAAGCCCATCGGTGTCCCCTACTGGCCGTGGGCAGGGCGGGGAATTTTGCGGAGATAAATCTCAACGCTGACCCAGCTGGGACTCGAACCTGGGAACTACAGATTACGAGCCTGGCGCGCTACCGACTGAGCCACCCCCGGATGGGCCTATGGACAAGTATAAGTTGCCTCCATAGCAAAGTAGCCCATAATGAATAGAAGACTGTATCCATGAGTTATATACAGGGTGATTCAAAACATCGTTCAAATTTCGTGGGGAGGTAGGGAATACGTCAGGAAACCGATTTCACATAGGAAAAAATGTATGCATGCGTATGTAGAGGGCGCTGTGTGTACCCAACCAGTACAGCTCGCCCGACCACTCCCGCTGTCATCAGTGTACGAGTTGACTTACTAGTGATAAGATGAATCGTTTTACTCATCAAGAGCTAGCGGATATGCATCTCGCGTATGGCGCAGCTGGCGAAAGCGGCTGCCGAGTTAGGCAAGTTTACGAAGACCGATACCCCAACAGAAGAATACCACAGCAAATGTTTGCACGTGTGCATCGCAATCTGCGCGAACGTGGTTCACTGCGCAGCAACATGCAGGATACGGGGAGAAGACGACTGACGCGGACTGTCAACATCGCAGAACAAGTCCTACAGTCCATCGAAGATAATCCGAATACCAGCACATGAGCTATTGCTCAGCAGCTTGGGGTCTCTCAGTCAGCAGTGTGGCGGATACTGCACGAGGACCGTGTGCATCCTTACCATCTGCAAAGGGTGCAGTTACTGCATCCTGACGATTATCCGAAGTGTGTGGAATTTGCACAATGGTTCATGCAGAAAGGTGCCGTGGACCCCAGTTTTCCAGCTTCTGTCCTTTTTACAGATGAAGCTTCATTCACTCGTGAAAGTGTGTTCAATACACACAATTCACATGTGTGGGCTTACGACAACCCGCATGGTACGAGAAGTCACGCTGCGCAACATCGTTTTGCCGTAAATGTGTGGGCTGGAATCATTGGCGACTGTTTGTTGGGACCTTACTTGCTACCGCCCCCATTGGACGGCCGGAAATACCTAATATTTCTCGAGACAGTGTTACTGACTTTTCTGGGCGCTGTTCCTGCGCATATCCGCCGAGCTATGTGGTATCAACATGACGGGGCTCCAGACCATAGCACAATTGTTGCGCGTGATTACCTGAACCGAACATTCGGAGATCGGTAGAGGTGGACCGATCGCTTGGCCACCCAGGTCACCTGATTTATCGCCCATGGATTTCTTTTTGTGGGGGGCCATGAAAGACCATGTGTACGAGACCCCCGTCGACAGTGAAATGGACCTTGTTGCACGAATAGTGGCCGCCACAGGCATTGTCCGTGATATGCCAGGCATTTTTGAAAATGTTCGGCAGTCAATGCAACGGCGCTGTGAATCCTGTGTCCGTGTAAATGTCGGAAATTTGAGCACCTACTGTGAACCTGTACTTTACCTTGGAATAAAAGTCGCATTCGTTACCACTTTACTGTTTCCTTGTGCTCACTTGTACATTTTGCAGATGACGTTGCGGACATACTTTCCTATGTGAAATCGGTTTCTGACGTATTCCCTACCTCCTTTACGTTTTTACTTGTCCATCATGACGTATATTTTTCTTCATTTCTGACGTATTCCCTACCTCCTTTTCGTTTTTACTTGTCCATCATGTAGATGACGTTTGCAGACATACTTTCCTATGTGAAATCGGTTTCCTGACGTATTCCCTACCTCACCACGAAATTTGAACGATAAGTTTTGAATCACCCTGTATATAACAGATAGTTTCCAAATGCTTAATAGAATTAAGAATCTGGTTGACAATTGCGTGATGAGCAATGTGGATTCAGAAGTGGTAGGGGATGTGTGGATCAGATATTTTCACTTAGGCAGATTCTTGAGAAATGTTTAGTTTCAGAAACCATTGGTTGCTAGCTTTGTTCATTTCAAAAAGGCTTTCGACTCTGTTGATCGTCATAATTTGTGGTTGACTGTGAGATCATATGGTATACCAGACAAGTTAGTTAACATAATGAAAGCTCTCTATAATAACACTAAGTCGTGTGTGAGAGTTGGTAAGGCTTGTAGCAATTGGTTTATCATTACTTCTGGTGTTCGACAAGGGTGCATTTTGTCTCCTTTCCTCTTTAGCTTGGTTATTGATTATGTTATGCGAAATTCACTGCAAGGGAAAGATTTTGGCCTTTAAATGGTCTGGAGAAGCGAAAATTTCTGATTTAGATTATGCTGATGATTTAGCCCTTTTGGCAAATGATGTTGATGAGATGAACTCTTTCATTCGAGCTGTTGATGAGACGTACTAGAGTAGGTTTGGTTATAAACAGAGAAAACTAAAGTGATGAAAATTGGTCAGGCAGGTTGTGATTCAGTTCATCTGAATGGTTGCAGTCTTTAGCAGGTGTCACAGTTTAATTATCTTGGGAGCTGTGTAACAGATAACGGTGATGTGCTGCACGAGATTAACAGACGAATAGGGATTGCTGCCAGGACTTTTAAGAATCTATGGAGAGTGTGCAGAAATAGTCATACAAACCTAAAGACTAAAATTAGACTTTATAATAGTTTGGTTCTTTCTAGGGTTAGTTATGGTAGTGAAACTTGGACACTGTGTAAACAAGATAACAGGAAACTAGATGCTTACGTAATATCTTGGGCATTAGATGGTTTAACTTTGTAACTAATGATGAAGTTAGGCAAAGGAGTCTGCAACCTCCTTTAAGCAGCATATTGTGCAGAGAGAGACTCCGCTGGTTTGGCCATGTTGACCGTATGGATAATTATAGATTGGCGAATAGGGTTATTTACAGTGTGCTTAGAGGTCTCAGAAGGAGGGGGAGACCTAGAATGCGGTGGGCAGACAATGTCAAACAGGACCTTGTTAGAATTGGTGTGCAGTGGCCGAATGCAATAGATGTAGCTCAGGACAGATATGCTTGGAGAATTAAACTGCACGGTATGGTTGGACCTCTGTATCCCATGGCTGCTTGAGGATGATGACAATTAAGGAGGATAAAATTCGAAGTGACTGCAAATTCAGGGAAGATGTAAGAATTACGATTTTTTTCTGTAAAATTACGGCCAGTTGGGAAAATCTAGGGTAATTGGAAATATTAAAATTCACTTGGTAAAATATGGTTGAGTTGTGAAAACGGATTAGTTTTGTGAAATTAAGGAGAGTTGGGCAAATCAGGAAACAGCAAAATCTAGGGCAATTGGAAAAATTCGAATCCACTTGGTAAAATACGAGCGAGTTGTAATAATTGGTTTGTGAAATTAAGGAGAGTTGACAAAATCGAGAAAACGTTGTGAAATTAAGGAGAGGTGTCAAAATCTAGGGAACTTGCAAAATTGGAAACCACTTGGTAAAATACATGCAAATTGTGAAAATTTGGATTAGTTTTGTAAAAATAAAGAGTTTGCCAAATCGAGCAACTTGTCAAAATCTTGGAGTTTGAAAAATTTGATGTGACTTCGCAAATTTAGGAGAGAGAGAAAGAGTAGAATTGGTTTTGTGAAATACAGGAGAGTTGGCCAAATCAAGGGTAGTTGGAAAATTTCACACTGACTTGCCACAATTCAGGCGAGATGTAAATATTGGGGTTATTTCTGTGAAGTGTAATTATGGCTAGTTTGCAAAACTGGAAGTATGGCACAAAATGCAGCAGAGTTGTGAAAATTTCCTCGAAAATCTTGGTACGAAGTTGACAGAGACATTATTTTCCCAGTTGACAAAATTTGATTTTCGATTTTTCTCCTCCCAAGCATAGTACGTTGCCCCGCCCCTGGGTACGATAAATTTTTCCGAAAGATCAGTGTAAATTATGCTGCCTGCACACCAGCCTTATAAATACATGATCGAAGCATGATACACTGTCTCTAGTTACCCTGGTTGCTCTCTATATGTGATTGTGGGCCATGTGATTAAAGCATGTCTAAGTACACTTGCATATTGGTAGTTACTCAAGAGGTCAATGTTAAAATCCAATAACATTTTTGTTTTTAATTAAGTTATTGTTCTGCAATAAATTGTGGAGTGAAGGAATATGATCTGTATAATGCAAATAAACAAATATCACGATTTTCCCAAGTCACACAAAGCGATTCTGCTGTAACAAAACCAATATCTTCATTTTTTTTTTATATATTTTAATATATATTTAGTTTAAATTATATTTGATATCATTATACCTCTTGATTTATTATATGCTCTAAATTTATAGAATTTATTATAACTGTTTAAATTTTATATACAAATTTTATCTTCCTTTACACAGATCTCAGTTGTAATATCAACGCGAATGTTTATTTCTTCAGTTAGCGTTTCAAGTACAGTAGACTTCCTCTTATCCGGCCCTTACGGGACCGGCCCCTGGCCGGAAGAACGAAAGGCCGGTTAATCCGAAAATTGTGTCAGAAAATAAATGAAAACTGCAAATGACAAAAATACTAACTGTACTGTATTTTAATCTGTTGTACAGTATTAACAATTTACTCCTTGAAAAAGTCCGTGATCTACTTTTGTATCTTTGAACTTAACACTTTTTTACTTTTGTCTTGTCATTTTTTAATAAACATCACATCAATCGCAGATGAGACCTGTTGTTGTTCAATGTATCTTATTGCAAATCAAAAGCTTCTTTTCCTTCAATATGGCTAACTTTCACTTCATCTTCATTTTCCGCTTCTCCGTTCCCTTCTTGGCAGACTGCATTGATAATTTCGTCATCATTCAGTGTTTCATTTTTTAACTGTTCATCACCTTTTAACCATTACAATCAATTTTCAATGTTATCTTCAAGTGTGTCACATCAAGTCAGCAGTTTAAAGACATTAAGCACCGAAATATTGTCATATCTTCGGCAGTCTCATTCGATACTTTCGTGTTGTCTTTGGTACTTATTACACAGTCCTAGCACCTAATGTCCGACCCCGCCTTCTCGTGGTGCAGACCGTTAGTATCTTTCAAAAGAGATACTCTCTTGTGGAATTGAACGGAAGGGGAGGGCTGCCAGATTAGTGTGGCCTACTGATCTGGACAACTATGGCTACTTTTCTTCTTTTTTCTACCCTGTTGAGGAGTGGTCAACCACACAGGGTCCTGGTGCTGACCATATAAACCCACTGGACTGGACAGATAAATGGCTCTGAGCTTGATTATGGATCCTGATTTTGCTGCACTGGTGGGCTTCTGTGGAGGGAAAATCTTCCGCTGTGTTTTCTGTTTGTATGTGGGTTGACAGCCCCAAGTGAATAGATTCACAGGATATGTTTATCAGTTGGTGGATAATCCTGAGCAGAGGTCATCGCAGGCACCTGAACTCTTTGCTTGTTGCAAAAATTGGTTGTAAAAGGTATCGAATTTCTCTGCCAAGAGAACAATTCAATCAAAGGCGCAAGGATATATACCACGTGATCCACGACCCAACTTTCTCACCCGGCTTCCCGTAGCTTGAGGGCATGGTGTTCTGAAGGTGATCCAATTTGTAGTCAGCCGTTTAACGTGGGAGGGGAGCAGTCCCATCCATTTCAAATCGCACACACCCTTTGAACACGTGAGACGTAGGTTTCGTGACCTATGATCTTGAACTCCTGTTCCTTTGTTTTTATATCATACGCACCTGTTCTGGACCGACACATCGGAAAACAACATATCAGCATCTTTAAGAATAGAGAAAATTTGAAAAATTGTGCATTAAAAATTTTTTAGTTTTGAAATGATCGCAGTTTTAAATCCGAACGCAGAAAGCACTCTAATGAAAACCTATGCAGGCAATATTGTATGTTTTTCAAGTGTTTGCGCGCCATCTGGCGGATATTTTTTGCATAAGAGTGCCTCGAGAAAACTCCAATTGGACAAGCCTGTACTCGATCGTTGTTGGCCAAGCCTTTACCTTGGCCAACAATGATCCTCCTATAACATAAAATCTCACTAGATGGCGCGCAAACACTTTACAAACAAACCGGTTTCTTCAGTCGTTTTCGTCTGAAAGTAGCGATATAAAACTGTAAATTTCGTGAAAGTACCCTGGGTAAAATAATATGCTACATTTATGTTTGTAAGTTACATGCTGTTAACATTTTTAAACGGAAAGTGTTTTTAGGAAGAAAAATCGTATAGATTTTGATTCAAAAAATCAAAATAAGTTTGGTGATTTTGCTTCTGTATGCCGTAATAATAAACTAGGTTTTTTTTTAATTTTTAACAAACGATGTATGATTAGATATTCGAAATTATGGCGGTGGAAAGTGAACGTCCTGAAGTTTTCATAGGAAACAATTAATTCACCATTTAGACCCAGGGTGGGTGGGAAATTGCAGTTGTTTTGTGATTTCAGCAAAATTTCTTTATATAAATAAAACTTTTCTTTTTTTCTTGGACAGGTAATGATGAAATATTATGATTTTCACTTTCCTTGTCTCCCAGAAGCTATAAAATGCGCCCTCTAACTGTCGAAAAATTTCAAAAGATTATTGCAAACGATGCATTTATGCTAGAACTTTGAAATTTTGAGGGCGGGGGTGGCTCAGTCGGTAGCGCTCCAGGCTCGCAATCTGTAGTTCCCAGGTTCGAGTCCCAGCTGGGTCAGCGTTGAGATTTATCTCCGCAAAATTCCCCGCTCTGCCCACGGTCAGTAGGGGACACCGATGGGCTTGGAAAGGCCGCCGTCCGTCGGATGGGACGTTAAGCCGTGGCCCCGTGTGCGGGAGAGCCATACCCTGTGCACGTTAAAGAACACGCTGGATGGCCTTGACGGGAGACTACCATCTGTCTCCCAACAGCTGTTCCAGTGGGTCCCCTCCCCCAACCTTCTCTGAGCCTTTGGGGTCCATGTGACCTGGCCATTTAGCCCATGGTGTGCAAAAAAGTGCCGCTCAGAGGTAAAACAACCCAACCCTGGCCATTTAGACCATGGTTGTGCAAAAAAAGAGTGCTCAGAGATAAAACAACCCAACCCTTTATTTTATTTCTCGTGTTATTTTGCTTTCATCCTTCTGGTTTTCATCTGAAAGTTACAATGCATTTTCAGCTGTCTTTCTATTTTTTTTTCAAACTGATATAGTTCATAGTTGTTTTAAAAATTGATTGTAAAAGGTATCGAATTTCTCTGCCAAGAGAACAATCAAAGGCGCAAGGATATATACCACTTGATCCACGACCCAACTTTCTCTCACCCGGCTCCCCGTAGCTTCAGGGCATGGTGTTCTGAAGGTGATCCAATTTGTAGTCAGTCGTTTAACGTGGGAGGGGGGCAGTCCCATCCATTTGAAATCGCACACACCCTTTGAACACGTGATACGTAGGTTTCGTGACCTATGATCTTCAACTCCTGTCCCTTTGTTTTTATATCATACGCACCTGTTCTGGACCGACACATCGGAAAACAACATATCAGCATCTTTAAGAATAGAGAAAATTTGAAACAATGTGCATTAAAAATTTTTAGTTTTGAAATGATCGCAGTTTTAAATCTGAGCGCAGAAAGCACTCTAATGAAAACCTATGCAGGCAAAGGGTACAAGCTCACGTAATAATTTGGCATGTAAATTCCGGAAAGTCAGCAGAAAATTATGTGCTTCGACGTCATCCATGCCACCAAGATGCACACTAGTGGACACAAATTGAGTTTTGAATTTTGCTGAATTGAAATTTCTCACGTTCACTATATCGTAGTGAGGAACGGAAGAGTCCAGAAAAGGTCGTTCCACCCCTGGAACGACCTTTGCTGGAAATTCTTTCATATGGGCGAATGCTACACCCACTAATATTCGTAAGATTCAAGTCTTACAGAACAAGATTTTGAGAACTGCGGTCGATGCCCCATGGTTTGTCACTAACAGACAACTTCATAAAGACCCAGGCATCGACCATATATATATATACATATGAAACGCACCTGGAAAAGATTTTTTGAGGCTGTTAGCAATAATCCCAATGAGATTATTTTCTTCTCTGATTCTTTACGATCATATTGTTTTGAACAAGTACAAGAGGCCTAAAACGGTAGCGTTCTCTGAGGAGACCTACCCGTTTTAGGTTTCTTTTTACATTTTTACTCCTATTTTTAGCTTTTCTTATGTTTTCCCTAAGGGTGGATTACTTATATATTTTGTTCTTACTCATGCCAAATAGGCATATTTTTATGATGGAGATGGTTAGGGGTAAAATTATTACCTGGTTCATCGAATATGATTATACGATATGCGATCTACGATCAATTTAGTGCAAACCAGATTTTCTGCCTTAAAATGAAGAAAATCTGGTTCCAAATGTGTCTGAAATGGAAGAAAATGAATATCTTCCTCAATCCCAAGCTAAGTGAAATAGGAGAAGAGAAATCCCCCCCATTATACTCCGGTATTCTTAAAACTGGATAACTATTCATCGGGAATTAACCAGGATAGTAGAAGAAAGTTTCACTGCCAAGAAGTCAGGAGACTCGATCTGCATTCAAACCAAGTGCATTGATGACTATCGTGCGTTTGTGAAAAAATTTGAAACAAACAATAAACAGTTTCATACTTACAAATTAAAGGCTGAAGAAAACCTGAAAATAGTGTTGAAAAACCTACAACTGATGTTGACTGTGAGGAAATAAAACGTGAACTAGTAGGCTTAGGATTCTCAGTCATTAAGATATCTCAGCTGATGCGTGGGAAAGAGAGAATATTGATACCAGTATTTCTTGTGCAGCTGCCCAAAACTGCAGCTAACAAGAAAATATACGACATCTCGGATCTCCTTCACCTAAAGATTAATATAGAGAGCTACAGAGCCAAAAAGAGTCCTACTCAGTGCCACAGATGCCAGAGGTATAAGCATGCTCAAAGTGGTTGTTAAAATCTCCCGAGATGCGCGAAATGTGTGGGTGAGCATCTTACTAAAGATTGCATCATCGACATCATCCTCAAGGAGCCATGGGCTACGGAGGTCCAACCAGACCGTGCAATTTAATTCTCCAAGCATGTCTGTCCTGAGCTACATCTGCTGCATCCGGCCACTGCACACCAATTCTAACAAGGTTCTGTTTGACATTGTCTGCCCATGTCATCCTAGGTCTCCCACTCATTCTGAGTCCTTTAGGCGCACTGTTCATAACCCTATTCGCCAATCTATGATTATCCATACGGGCAACATGGCCAAACCAACGGAGTCTCTCTCTGCACAATATGCTGCTTAAAGAAGATTGCCGACTCCTTTGCCTAACCTCATCATTAGTTAAAAAGTTGAACCACCTAATGCCCAAGATACTACGTAATCATCTAGAATCAAAAGCATCTAATTTCCTTGTTATCATGTTTGCAAAGTGTCCAAGTTTCACTACCATAACTAACCCTAGAAAGAGCCAAACTATTATACAGTTAAATTTTAGTCTTTAGGTGTATACGCCTATTTTTCCACACTCTCCATAGTTTCTTAAAAGTCCCGGCAGCAATCCCTATTCGTCTGTTAATCTCATGCAGCACATCATCAGTATCTGTTACATAGCTCCCAAGATAATTAAACTGTGACACCTGTTCAAGACTGCAACAATTCAGAATAACTGAATCACAGCCTGCCTGACCATTTTCATCACTTTAGTTATCTTTCTGTTTATAACCAAACCTACTCTGCTACAAATTTCATCAACAGTTCTAATGAAAGAGTTCATCTCATCAACATCATTTGCCAAAAGTGCAAAAATAATTCTTTCCCTTGAAATGAATTTCGCATAACTTAATCAATAACCAAACTAAAGAGAAAAGGATACAAAATGCACCCTTGTCCAACACCAGAAGTTATGCTAAACCAATTTCTACAAGCCTTACCAACTCTCGCACACGACTCAGTGCTATTATACAGAGCTTTCATTATGTCAAGCGTAATCTGTAGTTCCCAGGTTGGAGTCCCAGCTGGGTCAGCGTTGAGATTTATCTCTGCAAAATTTCCCTGCCCTGCCCATGGTCAGTAGGGGACACCGATGGACTTGAAAAGGCCGCCGTCCGTCAGATGGGACGTTAAGCCGTGGCCCCGTGTACGGGAGAGACATACCCTGTGCACGTTAAAGAACACGCTGGATGGCCTTGACGGGAGGCTACCATCTGTCTCCCAACAGCTGTTCCAGTGGGTCCCCTCCCCCAACCTTCTCTGAGCCTTCGGGGTCCTTGTGGCCTGGCCATTTAGCCCATGGTGTGCAAAAAAGTGCCGCTCAGAGGTAAAATAATCCAATCCAATCATTATGTCAACTAACTTGTCTGGTATACCATATGATCGCACAATCAACCACAAATTATGACATCAACAGAGTTGAAAGCCTTTTTGAAATCAACAAAGCTAGCAAACAAAGGTTTCTGAAACTCTAAACATTTCTCAAGAATCTGCCTAAGTGAAAATTTCTGATTTACAAATCCCGTACCACTTCTGAATCCACATTGCTCATCACGCAATTGCCTGTCAACCAGATTCTTAATTGTATTAAGCACAATCATGAAAAGAACATTCCCTGGAACAGAGGATAGGTTGATACATCTATAGTTATCACAAGAACTGCGATCACCTTTTTTGAAAATAGTGATAATAATAGCTCTGGTAAAATCCTTAGGAAACATGCCTTTATCATAAAAGATATTCAAAATTTCAGTCATCCATGTGGTAACCGAAACATTCCCAGCTCTAAGCATTTCCGTAATAATTTCATCTACACTTAGGGATTTATGAAGTTTTAATTGTTTAGAACATCATTGAAATGCTCGGCCCACCTAGCCATGACAAAATCCTCACCTTCTATAACCTTACCTTGTTTAACCTTCAATCCCTGCATACCTGTCCGTTTTCTACCACACAAAACATTAATTATCTGGTACATCTCTCTGCTGTTGTGCTGTCTAACTGCTTCCTCGGCTTTGTCAGCCAAGCCATCAGCCCAAAGATTTTTATCAGCAACTAACTGATCTTTTACACGTTTATTAAGTTCTCTGTAATGTTTTCTATTAGGACTAGTAGGGTATTGATTAAGGACATTTCTGCAGTTCTTTCTTTCTGAAATAAGCTCAAGTGCCTTATCATCAAATAATTCTGCCACCTCTACTCCTTTTTTTTTCTTAAAAGAGTACTGTTAGTTTCCTAAAAAGCCTGTTTACAATGATCCCATTCTTCCTCAACTTCAGTGGTAAGCAAACCATGACTGTCATAATGACTAAGTAATCTATCATGGTAAGCTTTAGCTATAACTGGGTATTTCAGAGCTTCAGTATTAATGGTAAAATTTTTAACCCTAGCACAACACTTTTTAAGTTTAAGTTGCAAGACACTTTTAACAAGGTAATGGTCAGATCCAATTTCAGCTCCCCTATATGACCTGGTATTCCTAACAGAACTAGCCCATTTGCTGTTAATTAATATGTAATCAATCATATTCTTATGCAGCCCATCAGGTGAAACCCATGTGTACTTATTATGTCGAGTTTACTTATCTGTAGGAGACGTTGCCCATTGTCATTGCAGCTACCAATATCAAAAGGGCCTATCACTCCTCCCCAAAGGTCAGAGTCAGTACCAACTTTGGCATTGAAGTCACCAAGAACAAGGGTAATATCTCCTTTCTTGACAGAATTCAAAATATCCTGAAACTGTCCGTAAAACCTATCATTGTCATTCTCATCGGCTCCTCAGTGGGGGCATAACAACAGATAACATTCAAATCTTTAACGCTTGTCTGAAATTTTGCTGTGAGAAATCTTTCATTAATGCACTCATATCCTAGAAGAGCATCACTAGCGTGTCTGCTGAGAAGCAGACCCACGCCTTGGTGATGCTTATTGTCGTCCCTCCCTGAAAAGAGAAATTTAAGATTATTTTTAAGAATCTGACCTCTAGTTGTCCATCTGGTCTCTTGCAAACCGAGAATATCTAAATTATAATGGTGGAATTCTTGTGTGAGGACATCAAGAGAAAAAGCTCTGTGCAGAGTCCTCACATTCCAACTACCTATGGAGAGAAAATGGTTAGTGGGATGTTTAAAGAAACTATGTTTATTGAGAGAGGGAATGCCGACAATATCAAACAGCCCCCTAATCGCAGACATTGGGCAAAGATCCGTTCCCCCACCACTAAAGGCTGAGGCCATCTACACTGGAAGACTTCCTCCAATGTAGAATTTGACGGTGCGAGTAGAAGCAAAGAGTTCAGGTGCCTGCGATGACCTTTGCTTAGGATTATCCACCAGGTGATAAACATATCCTGTGAATCTATTCACTTGGGGCTGTCAACCCACAAACAAATAGAAAACCCAGCGGAAGAATTTCCCTCCACAGAAGCTCACCAGTGCAGCAAAATCAGGATCCATAATCAAGCTCAGAGCCATATATCTGTCCAGTCCAGTGGGTTTATATGGTCAGCACCAGGACCCTGTATGGTTAACCAATCCTCAGCAGGGTAGGAAAAAAAGAAGAGTAGCCATAATTGTCCAGATCAGTAGGCCACACTACTCTGGTAGCCCTCCGCTTTCGTTCATTTCCACAAGAGAGTATCTCTTTTGAAAGCTACTAACGGCCTGCACCACGAGAGGGCGGGGTCGGACATTAGGTGCTAGGCCTGGCCGGTTCTGTGCATCATCACAGGGGATTGGTGCATAGCTCTTATTCCTGTGATTACCTATCTACCATTTACAGATGGTGAAGATTGCGCTCGACATAAATCCCATACTCCTCCTAAATGTGCCAATTGTGGCCTTAGCCATATGGTTAATTATTAAGGATGGACCCACTTTTCCAAACGGGACGTTGTGACTGCTTCAAAGGAGAAGACCATTCCTTTAAAGAAGACAAGGACTGTTACTCCACAGGTTTCTAACGCTAATGCATTTGCAAATAAAGCACCATTAGGAAATACAAATGATAAAGGTAAATCTTGACCCATAAATAAACCACCAACCAAAAAATCTTCAAACGAAACACCTCCTACTAGTGATCATTTTGATGCTAATATTTTAAATGATGTAAAGGAGATATTTCAGATTATTAAGAGTTTGAATATTTCCAAAATTCTGCTCACTTTTAAAACTCTCATCGTTGCAGAGTATCAGAAAGCTAACGGGTTAATTGGAAAGCTAACTATTGGGTTAAAGGCTTTCGACTATTTAATATCTACTCTAAACTTTGATGGATAATGCTATTCAGAAAAATTATCTTAAGACCTTTGCATGGAATAAGTCACGGTATTCGTACCAATCTCCCTGAGTTCTATTGCTTTTTAACATATTCTCAGGTTGACATAGTCCTATTGGGCGAGACGCACTTCCGTGCTTCTGATGCACTAAAATTTCCAAATTTTGAAGTATATAGGACGGATCGATCGCACAACAGTGGAGGGGGTACTGCTGATGTCAAGGGATCCATAAAACATCATTTATTTTCACTCCTAATTTCAATGGTTTGGAAACTGCTGCAATCGCAGTTACAGATACCAATCATGGCACTAAACAGTTTTAGAGCTGCATACAAGTCACCAAATTCTGACTTTTGTATGCGATGATTTTAATTCTATTTTTGATACAAGAATTCCTATTGTTCTGGAAGGCCAAGAACGTAGCTTGGCACTCTAGAACCTGCAACAAGAGCGGCAGATTACTGTTAGCAGTGCCGGATTTCTGCCTAGGCCTACAAGGCCCCGGCCTAGGGCCAGCCAGCCTCATTCGTTCTTTTGCACAGAAGAAAGTTCGTCGTATGATTCTATAAATTTTATAGAATAACGTAACTATAGTAACATAGACTGTATTATTCTGAAGTTTATTAAAGTCATTAAAGTCGATTAAAAATTATATGTTCTGTACTAGTGCATTTAATTTGCTAAATTTCCAAAATAGCTTCGAGATGGGTGGGGGGGGGGGGGCAAATGTCAAGTGCCTAGGGGCCCTGGGTCTCTAAGTCCGGGCCAGACTGTTACATTATGCTACGAAGAAAGGACTTATTGATGATGCTCTAAGCGAGCTAACCTTTTACCCTTTTAACACCATGCAAAGACCAAATGTTTTGGATATGGTCGTCTTTGGCAATTTTCTATCATTCTATGAACTTTGTGTTCTGAATTAGCTAAATTCAGATCACTTGCCACTTTGTTTGACTTTATTTCTGTCTACAACTTTTACCACAGAATCACATAGTCGTACAAATTGGGAATTTTACAAAGGTTATTGTCAATAATAAAATTTCTGGATCTTGCTCACCTCTTACATTCAGATCTATTAATGATTCCATTTCGAACTTTACTGATCTATTGCATGACTCAAGAATTGAAGCCAGTGCTGTAATAACACGGAAGAAAATTTTTACATTCTTCCATCGTATATCTCCTGTCTCATCAAATAGAACAGAGCCCGACATGCATGGCAAAGAACTTGGAATAAATCTGATAAAGAGCTTTATTACTCCCTCAAGACAGAGGTGAGACAAAAACTCCAGGAACATAGAAGTAACTCCTGGAATAAAATGGTCTCTTCACTTTCTACGCATGATAACTCCATTTGGAAGATGGTGAGGGTACTCAAAAGCCTTTACTTGAATTGTCCTCCATTTCACGGAGAGACAGGAATGTGTTATAATGATAAAGATAAATCTGTGGCATTTGCAGATGCTCTTGAGATAAAATTTCAAGAGATTTTTGACCTTTTCAACCATGACATCTGCGAGGAGGTACAAGATGAACTTTTATGTTTTGATCAGACACAAAAATCAAAAACTTTATTTACCTCTCCTCAGGAATTGATTTAGGCTATCAAGAAGCTTAAATTAAATAAAGCTACTGGTCCTGAAAAGACATCGAACAGGATGTTGAGGCATCTTCCCAAGAAAGCCATAGCACATCTTTGTTCTGTTTTTAACACACTTCTTTCTAAACCATACTTTTTCTGATATTTGGAAAAATACCTTTGTTCAGCTTATCCACAAGCTGGGAAAGAACTCAACGTTTCCTCCGAGTTATCGCCCAATCAGCTTGCTCTCTTCCTTGGGCAAGTTGTTTGAATCATTCTGACCAGATTGGACGATTTTCTCTCCCTACACCCTGTCTTGCCTGAAACCCAGGTTGGTTTTAGGCGAAACAGATCAAGTGAGCGTCACATTCTCAGAGGGTGGATAAAAAACCGAATATTTGAAAAAAAAAACGATAAAAAACCGGAAGTTTTGAAGAAAAGAGAAACAGTTGCTGTTGTCTTTCTAGACGTGGCAAAAACTTTTGACCGCGTCTGGACGGATGGTTTTTTTTACAAGTTAATTAAGATCGGTGTGTCTTCGGGTCTTACCAGTATTTTAGATTCATATTTGTCAAACAGAACTTTTCAAGTGCAAGTTAAAAGCTTTATGTCTACAAAGAGAGTAAAGGCCACTGGAATAATCCAAGTCTCTCTCCTAGGCCCTTCTCTCTTTTCACTCCACCTTTTATGATATACCATCTTTTGATCGCATCATTTTAGCCCAATATGGTGATGATATCGACCTTCTTTCCCCCTCATTGGGTCCAGTGATTGCTAAAGACAGGCTGCACAGATGTCTTGATGAGGTGGAGGGGTGGTACGATAAATGGAAGGTAAAGATAAACACTGAAAAGGGCACCGCCATCCCTTCAGTGGAAAATTTATTAAAAACCCAAAACGTTTAAATTTTTAAATAAAACAATGAATGGCAAAAGAACATCAAATACTTGGGTATAACCGTAAATGAAAAGCTCAAATGGGACCCTCATATTCATGATATTATAACTAAAGTCAATACAGTGAGATGCCAACTAGGAACTCTCCTTCGGAGAAATGCTTTCTTGATGATTGACCATAAATTATTATTGTACGAATGACCAATAATAAATTATGCTTCCCCTATATGGACGAACACCACCATAGCGAATATATGCAAGATTCAGGTCTTGCAGAACAAAATATTTAGATCTGTGGTAGATGTCCCTTGGTTTGTTACTAAAAGACAACTTCATAAAGACTTGCGCATCGACCACATACATATATACTCGTATTAAATGCATCTCAAAAAGATTTTTTGAGGCTGTTAAAAGTAATCCTAATGAGATTATTTCTTCTATGTTTAATTATGATCCTAATGTCCTTAATAAGTGCAAGATGATCTCTCTCTGAGGAAAGCTACTCGTTTTACGTCTCTTGTGCATGATATATGCTATTTTTAGCTTGTATTTTATGTTAACCTCTAAACTCACGGGTGGTTTACTTGTTATATTTTTACTTATGCAAACTGCGCATATTCTCAGATGGAGATGATAATGGCTAATGTTTTACCTGGAACATCGCATGTCCATACAATATCCACGATCTACGATCAATTTAGTGCATCAGGTGGTACCAGCATGTTAGTCTCGAACGTACCTTTTTAAGGTACTACAATAATACAAGTAATGAAAAATTCGAGAATGAATAATTCGTGGAATGACGTTCCAAACAATTCGCGAATTTTCTTACGAGGCAAGACATGATATGTATGTGGCAACTTAGCGACTCTTCAAGGTATGGAGCAGTGTATTGGGTTGGGTGTTTTAACTCTGATCAACATTTTTTTTGGACAGAACGGGCTAATAGAAGCTATCACCTGTCTCCCAACAGCTGTCCAGTCGATCCCCTCCTCCAACCTTCTCTGAGCTTTCGGGTCCTTGTGACCTGGCCACTTAGCCTATTGTGTGCAAAAAAGTACCGTTTAGAGGTAAAACAACTCATCTCCTTTCCTTTAGAAAACCAATCGTCTACGTGTCATAAAACCCGCATTGGAAATTGATCATTGTAAGTCAGGGGAAACATAATGGTTGCGTTTTGCACTAAAGAGAATAATTTCTGAGAATAACGAAATATCGTAACGGTGTTCTGATTTAATATTGTCCCTAATCCATCTCTCTCTCTCTTTCCCCGGTGAAGCTTACTTTTATACCCTTGCTTGAATGTATCGGTAAGTACTCAGAAGTTTTATATTTATCTTTACATATAATAGCCCCTTTTGAGGAATCGATATTTGTACTGTCTATCTGCTTCGTTATCGCCTTCATCACAGAACTTCTCTAAGGCGAATTCGACTGACAGGCTCTTGACAGACGTATATATTATGTGTATATACTCTACTAGCAGATTTAAACGGCTTGCTTGGGTCTGAAACTCTTTAAAATGTGGAGTAGATGGCAATCCCATTGTCGCAAGGTTTCATTTGGCATAAAAATCATAACAAACAATCCCCCCCCCCGAGTTTAATTTTTCTCCCTCTCTTTTAGCGAAGGAAAGAAATAGAACTATTTCGAGGCTCCGTATGATTTCCGTTTCGAGGCTCCGTCAAAAGTTTCTAAACCAAAAACCAGAGTTTCTTCGCTCAGGTAATCGTAGTTTTCAAATAATTTCGTAGCCTCCAGCTCGGGCACAATTTGTCCGACATATGTAACTTTATAAAAAGAAAGAAAATTAAATATTGTCTGAGATGTCCAAAGTGGTGGGTGTAGCTCAGTCAGTAGCGGGCAAGTCTAGTAATCTGAGGTTTCCAGGTTCGAGTCCTGCCTGGGGCAGCGTTGATTTGTCTCTGCAAAACTCCCCACCCTACCATCGTCAATAGGAGATATCTTTGGGCTTGGAAAGGCCTCCGTCCGTTGAATGAGACATTAAGACGTCGTTCCCTGTGCTGGAGAGCTATTCCCTATGCACGTTAAAGAACACACTGTTTGGTCCTGATCGGAGGCTACCATCTGTCTGCCAAAAGCTCTCCAGTAGCTCGCCTTCATTCCAATTTTCTCTGAGCCCTCGGGGTCCTTGTGACCTGGCCATTTAGCCCATTATGTGAGGTAAAACAGGTGATCAGAGTTAAAACAACCTAACTTTTACATACTAAGATCTACACTGCCAAATAAATCTTCATGTAAAGAATTCTGTTGGCCAAGAGGTATACTGCTATCCGAAAGGTAACAAAACCTGACCAAATGGACTCTATTGAACAAACAATTGTCGTAAACAGCAACAATAGATACCTGGAAATAATGATGGGTACATGCAAATGTGGAAATAGTATGCAATGGCATGTGACCACATATAATTTGTATAAGAGACACGAACTTGAGTCCTGTAATGGAATTAAATTCTGGATATATGTGGAAAACTGCATTTTTTGTCCCCAGCGCATTCTGTTTGTTTTCGAACCGATTTGTTTTTTTAATAATATATCATACGGAGAACATGTGGATGTCTTTACACGTGGTAGGGCTATCGGGATCTTTAAATCAGGCCGAACACAGAGTAATGTTGCCAGGGAGATAGGTGTGCACCAATCCGTAGTGTCAAGTGTGTGGAGGAGACCGGTCAAGTCTTGAAACTGTTCCCCCATCACCCGCAGATATCTCTACAGCGAACTCTATTGCTGATTTCTGTTTCCTACGTCTCGCTGTCAGTGCCACATAGTGGTTATCTTCAGCCGTTGTGACTCTGCACACGTGGACGACTAAAGTTTCCTCTCCCTTGGTAAATTCTCCACAGACTTGATACTACAGATTGCTGCACACCTATCTCCATGGCAACATTACTCTGTGTTCGCTTCATTTCAAGATCCCGATAGCCCTACCACATGCAAAGACATCCACATGTTCTTCGTTTGACGTATTGTTACAGCAACAAATCGGTTCGAAAGAAACGGAATAGAGTGGCGACAAAAAACGTGGTTTTCCACATCTCTTCCGATTTTAATATTATTACAGGCTTGACGTTCTTGTCTCTTATACAAATTTTTTATGGTCACATGTATTACATATTATTCTCATATTTACACGTGCTCGCCGTTATATTATTTGGATTATATATTATTGTTATATTCTTTGGATAAAGATTTAATTTTAATAATTTGATGGGAAAGGAGGATAATGAATTTGCGTTGACCGGGGAACGTTACTCGGGAGTAACTAATCTAATTTTTATCATAAATTTACTTTTGTTTCGCAGAAATTTCCTAGAACTCGGACTGGATTCGCGAACGTCACGGGAGAACACATAACGAACTTCTTCACATTTCAATTATTGGTATTGAGGGGCAATTGACCGTTTCCACAAAAATCAACGAGAAAAATTCTGAAAAGAAGGAGTATCAGAAGAGCCTTCTAATTCATTCCAGTCAGGATTTTTTTCCTCCCCTTATTATAGGGCATATCTAATATATATATATACACATATAGTATACACCAGAGGCACTCAAAGGGTGTGCCACGGAATTGCCGATGATATTGCAGATAAAAGGAAATTTATAAAGCATTTTGTTGCAACATTCTGCAACTGAATCTCCAATTAAACATTTCTGTTTGATCAAAAAATTATCTATATTAAATCTTAATGATAAAATCAAAATTAACACAAACCTTCGTCATAACACGTACAGCGTATTCACTAACCTAAATGCACATTAGAATTTTAACACAGTAACTTTGCGTTTACAAATGGCTCCACAGAAACGTCTATTACCAAAAACAAACTGCGCATGTGTGAGCCTCCTCCAGTGTTGGCAAGTTAAATTTTTAGCATGCCACGAGTATTCACGGCGAAAAATAGTATGCCGTTAGGCCAAGAAAGTTAGAATCACCGATACCGACGATTGCTGGTGACTGAATGATAACTGATAGCGGATCACGCTAATTCCAACTATGACGCAGAAATGGTAGAGCTCTGAAAATATGCACTTAGGGTTTGGAATCTACACCACAATTCGGAAATTTGAATCGAAATATGACCGCTGATATTTTTAAGTGCGTAGAGATCACGAAGAAATCAAACCTTGATAAACAAGGGCTAGAACGTGAAAAATGTCTGGAGTGGTGTTTCGGGATATATATATATATCGGAAACGTTACGAATTTCGGATACGAAAACTGATGAGCAAACCTCTACCTTGGAGATACTTTCCATCGTCCCTCCCAGAAAAGAGAAATTTATATTATTTTTAAGTATCTCACCTTTACCTCTCCATCTGGTCTCTTGCAAGCCTAGAATAACTAGGTTATAACGCTAGAATTAGTGTATGAGGACGTCAAGAGAATAATCTCTATGTAACGTCATCACATTTCAAGTACCTTCAGAGAGAAAGTGATTAGTACTATTTCTATGGAAACTACTCTTATTGAGAGAGGTAGGGCCAACAATATCAAACAGCCCCCTGATCACAGGCATGAGGCAAAAACCTGTTTCCCCACCGCTAGAGAGTGAAGCCACACATGCTGGTAGGAACTTCACACACCACCTTTAAAAGTAGACATTTTGAAGAATAATATGACCTACCTGAGACATATTAGTCCATTTTAGGACTGACGATGCCCAACTAGCTAAGTGAGAGTTCAGCTACCTGCAATATCCTGTGATCAGGATTATCCACCAGCTGACATAAGATATCCTGTGCTTCTGTTCACTTAGGGGTAAAACAGAAAACACAGCAGCAGATATTTCCTCAACAGAGATGAACCGGAGCATCAAGTCCAATATTCATAATCAAGCTCAAAGGCATAAAGCAGTCCAGTGAATATAAATGGTCAGGACCCGGTGAAATACATCACTTTACAGCATGGTAGAAAAAATGATTGAAAGAAAGTTCAACAAGCCAAACTGAATTAGCTCCCTTCCCTTCGGTTCCCTTCCATAGGATAATATCGTTTTTGAAAGGTACTAAAAGTCTACAGCATGAGAAAGCAGGACGGACATTTAGGCATGGCTGATTCTCTGCATCATCACATTTCTCTTTCCAGTTTATACCTAGACACCATTACTCTAATACAGGGTAAATATTTGCTGTAATAATTATTCTGTATTATGTTTCTAACTTAGAATTTTTTAATTGTATTGCAATACGTTCGATTTGTTTATTGATATCACTGTTTACAATTTCTACCGCGTAAGTTACAGATTTAGATATTTAGTAAAATATAAATATAAACCTAGCCACCATTACTCTAATACAGGGTAAATATTTTCCGTAATATTTATTCTGTACTATGTTACTAACTTAGAATTTTTTAATTGTATTGCAATAAGTTCGATTTGTTTATTGATATCACTGTTTACAATTTCTACCACGTAAGTTACAGATTTAAATATTTCATAAAATATAAATATAAACCTAGCCACCATTACTCTAATACACGGTAAATATTTTCCGTAATATTTATTCTGCACTATGTTACTAATTTAGAATTTTTTTATTGTATTGAAATACGTTCGATTTATTTATTGATATCACTGTTTACAATTTCTGCCGCGTAAGTTACAGATTTAAATATTTAATAGAATATAAATATAAACCTAGCCACCATTACTCTAATACAGGGTAAATATTTTGCGTAATATTTATTCTGTACTATGTTACTAATTTAGAATTTTTTAATTCTATTGCAATACGTTCGATTTGTTTATTGATATCACTGTTTACAATATCTACCGCGTAAGTAACAGATTAAAATTTTTAATAAAATATAAATATAAACCTAGCCACCATTACTCTAATAGAGGGTAAATATTTTCCGTAATATTTATTCTGTACTATGTTACTAACTTAGAATTTTTTAATTGTATTGCAATAAGTTCGATTAGTTTATTGATATCAGTGTTTACAGTTCCTACCGCGTAAGTTACAGATTTAGATATTTAGTAAAATATAAATATAAACCTAGCCACCATTACTCTAATACAGGGTAAATATTTTCCGTAATATTTATTCTGTACTATGTTACTAACTTAGAATTTTTTAATTGTATTGCAATAAGTTCGATTAGTTTATTGATATCAGTGTTTACAGTTCCTACCGCGTAAGTTACAGATTTAAATATTTAATAGAATATAAATATAAACCTAGTCACCATTACTCTAATACAGGGTAAATATTTTCCGTAATATTTATTCTGTACTATGTTACTAACTTAGAATTTTTTAATTGTATTGCAATACGTCCGATTTGTTTATTAATATCACTGTTTACAGTTCCTACCGCGTAAGTTACAAATTTAAATATTTAATAAAATATAACTATAAACCTAACCACCATTATTCTAATACAGGATAAATATTTTCCGTAATATTTATTCTGTACTATGTTACTAACTTAGAATTTTTTAATTGTATTGCAATACGTTCGATTTGTTTATTGATATCACTGTTTACAATATCTACCGCGTAAGTTACAGATTTAAATATTTAATAAAATATAAATATAAACCTAGCCACCATTACTCTAATACAGGGTAAATATTTTCCGTAATATTTATTCTCTACTATGTTACTAACTTAGAATTTTTTAATTGTATTGCAATACGTTCGATTTGTTTATTGATATCACTGTTTACAATTTCTACCGCGTAAGTTACAGATTTAAATATTTAATAAAATATAAATATAAACCTAGCCACCATTACTCTAATACAGGGTAAATATTTTCCGTAATATTCATTCAGTACTATGTTGCTAAATTAGAATTTTTTTATTGTATTTCAATACGTTCGATTTGTTTATTGATATCACTGATTACAATATCTACCGCGTAAGTAAACAGATTTAAATATTTAATGAAATATAAATATAAACCTAGCCACCATTATTCATATACAGGGTAAATATTATCCGTAATATTTATTCTGTACTATGTTACTAACTTAGAATTTTTTAATTGTATTGCAATACGTTCGATTTGTTTATTGATATCATTGTTTACAATTGATACCGCGTAAGTTACAGATTTAAATATTTAATAAAATATAACTATAAACCTAGCCACCATTACTCTAATACAGGGGAAATATTTTCCGTAATATTTACTCTGTACTATGTTACTAACTTTGAATTTTTTAATTGTATTGCAATACGTTCGATTCGTTTATTGATATCACTGTTTACAATTTCTACCGCGTAAGTTACAGATTTAAATATTTTATAAAATATAAATATAAACCTAGCAACCATTACTCTAATACAGGGTAAATATTTTCCGTAATATTTATTCTGTACTATGTTACTAACTTAGAATTTTTTAATTGTATTGCAATACGTTCGATTTGTTTATTGATATCACTGTTTACAATTTCTACTGCGTAAGTTACAGATTTAAATATTTTATAAAATATAAATATAAACCTAGCCACCATTACTCTAATACAGGGTAAATATTTTCCGTAATATTTTTTCTGTCCTATGTTACTAACTTAGAATTTTTTAATTGTATTGCAATACGTTTGATTTGTTTATTGATAACACTGTTTACAATTTCTACCGCGTAAGTTACAGATTTAAATATTTAATAAAATATTAATATAAACCTAATCACCATTATTCTAATATAGGGTAAATATTTTCCGTAATATTTATTCGGTTCTGTGTTACTAACTTAGAATTTTTTAATTGTATTGCAATACGTTCGATTTGTTTATTGATATCATTGTTTACAATTGATACCGCGTAAGTTACAGATTTAAATATTTAATAAAATATAACTATAAACCTAGCCACCATTACTCTAATACAGGGGAAATATTTTCCGTAATATTTACTCTGTACTATGTTACTAACTTTGAATTTTTTAATTGTATTGCAATACGTTCGATTCGTTTATTGATATCACTGTTTACAATTTCTACCGCGTAAGTTACAGATTTAAATATTTTATAAAATATAAATATAAACCTAGCAACCATTACTCTAATACAGGGTAAATATTTTCCGTAATATTTATTCAGTACTATGTTACTAACTTAGAATTTTTTAATTGTATTGCAATACGTTCGATTTGTTTATTGATATCACTGTTTACAATTTCTACTGCGTAAGTTACAGATTTAAATATTTTATAAAATATAAATATAAACCTAGCCACCATTACTCTAATACAGGGTAAATATTTTCCGTAATATTTTTTCTGTCCTATGTTACTAACTTAGAATTTTTTAATTGTATTGCAATACGTTCGATTTGTTTATTGATATCACTGTTTACAATTTCTACTGCGTAAGTTACAGATTTAAATATTTTATAAAATATAAATATAAACCTAGCCACCATTACTCTAATACAGGGTAAATATTTTCCGTAATATTTTTTCTGTCCTATGTTACTAACTTAGAATTTTTTAATTGTATTGCAATACGTTTGATTTGTTTATTGATAACACTGTTTACAATTTCTACCGCGTAAGTTACAGATTAAATATTTTATAAAATATAAATGTAAACCTAGCCACCATTACTCTAATACAGGGTAAATATTTTCCGTAATATTTATTCTGTACTATGTTACTAACTTAGAATTTTTTAATTGTATTGCAATACATTAGATTTGTTTATTGATATCACTGTTTACAATTTCTACCGCGTAAGTTACAGGTTTAAATATTTTATAAAATATAAATATAAACCTAGCCACCATTACTCTAATACAGGGTAAATATTTTCCGTAATATTTTTTCTGTCCTATGTTACTAACTTAGAATTTTTTAATTGTATTGCAATACGTTTGATTTGTTTATTGATAACACTGTTTACAATTTCTACCGCGTAAGTTACAGATTTAAATATTTTATAAAATATAAATATAAACCTAGCCACCATTACTCTAATACAGGGTAAATATTTTCCGTAATATTTATTCTGTACTATGTTACTAACTTAGAATTTTTTAATTGTATTGCAATACGTTCGATTTTTTTTATTGATATCATTGTTTACAATTTCAACCGCTTAAGTTACAGATTTAAATATTTAATAAAATATAACTCTAAACCTAACCACCATTATTCTAATACAGAATAAATATTTTCCGTAATATTTATTCTGTACTATGTACTAACTTAGAATTTTTTAATTGTATTGCAATACGTTCGATTTGTTTATTGATATCACTGTTTACAGTTCCGACCGCGTAAGTTACAGATTTAAATATTTATTAAAATATAACTATAAACCTAGCCACCATTTCTCTAATACAGGGTAAATATTTTCCGTAATATTTATTCTGTACTATGTTACAAACTTAGAATTTTTTAATTGTATTGCAATACGTTCGATTTGTTTATTGATATCATTGTTTACAATTTCTACCGCGTAAGTTACAGATTTAAATATTTAATAAAATATAACTATAAACCTAACCACCATTACTCTAATACAGGGTAAATATTTTCCGTAATATTTATTCTGTACTATGTTACTAACTTAGAATTTTTTAATTGTATTGCAATACGTCCGATTTGTTTATGGATATCACTGTTTACAGTTCCTACCGCGTAAGTTGCAGATTTAAATATTTAATAAAATATAACTATCAACCTAACCACCATTATTCTAATACAGGGTAAATATTTTCCGTAATATTTATTCTGTACTACGTTACTAATTTAGAATTTTTTAATTGTATTGCAATACGTCCGATTTGTTTATGGATATCACTGTTTACAGTTCCTACCGCGTAAGTTACAGATTTAAATATTTAATAAAATATAACTATCAACCTAACCACCATAATTCTAATACAGGGTAAATATTTTCCATAATATTTATTCTCTACTATGTTACTAACTTAAAATTTTTTAATTGTATTGCAATACGTCCGATTTGTTTATTGATATCACTGTTTACAGTTCCTACCGCGTAAGTTACAATTTAAATATTTAATAAAATATAACTATAAACCAAGCCACCATTACTCCAATAAAGGGTAAATATTTTGAATAAATATTTTCCAATATCTACCGCGTAAGTTACAGATTTAGATATTAAATAAAATATAAATATAAACCTAGTTCATTCTGTACTATGTTACTAACTTAGGATTTTTTAATTGTATTACAATATGTTAGATTAATTTATTGATATCACTGTTTGCAATTTCTACCGCTTAAGTTAGAGATTTAAAAATTTAATAAAATATAAATATTAACCTAGCCACCATTATTCAAATACAGGGTAAATATTTTCCGTAATATTTATTCTGTACTATGTTACTAACTTAGAATTTTTTAATTGTATTGCAGTACGTTCGATTTATTTATTGATATCACTGTTTACGACTTCTACCGCGTAAGTTACAGATTTAAATATTTAATAAAATATAAATATAAACCTAACCACCATTACTGTAATACAGGGTAAATATTTTACGTAATATTTATTCTGTACTATGTTACTAACTTAGAATTTTTTAATTGTATTGCAATATGTTTGATTTGTTTATTGATATCACTGTTTACAATTTGTACTGCGTAAGTTACAGATTTAAATATTTAATAGAATATAAATATAAACCTAGCCACCATTACTCTAATACAGGGTAAATATTTTCCGTAATATTTATTCTGTAGTATGTTATTAACTTAGAATTTTTTAATTGTATTGCAATACATTCGATTTGTTTATTGATATCACTGTTTACAATATCTGCCGCTTAAGTTACAGATTTAAATATTTAACAAAATATAAATATAAACCTCGCCACCACTACTCTAATACAGGGTAAATATTTTCCGTGATATTTATTCTGTACTATGTTACTAACCTGGAATTTTTTAATTGTATTGCAATAGGTTGGATTTGTTTATTGATATCACTCTTTACCATTTGTACAGCGTAAGTTACAGATTTCAATATTTAATAGAATATAAATATAAACCTAGCCACCATTATTCTAATACAGGGTAAATATTTTCCGTAATATTTATTCTGTACTATGTTACTAACTTAGAATTTTTTAATCGTATTGCAATACGTTCGATTTGTTTATTGATATCACTGTTTACAGTTCCTACCGCGAAAGTTACAATTTAAATATTTAATAAAATATAACTATAAACCAAGCCACCATTACTCTAATAAAGGGTAAATATTTTCCATAAATATTTTCCAATATCTACCGTGTAAGTTACAGATTTAGATATTAAATAAAATATAAATATAAACCTAGTTTATTCTGTACTATGTTACTAACTTAGGATTTTTTAATTGTATTACAATACGTTAGATTAATTTATTCATATCACTGTTTGCAATTTCTACCGCTTAAGTTAGAGATTTAAAAATTTAATAAAATATAAATATTAACCTAGCCACCATTATTCAAATACAGGGTAAATATTTTCCGTAATATTTATTCTGTACTATGTTACTAACTTAGAATTTTTTAATTGTATTGCAATACGTTCGATTTATTTATTGATATCACTGTTTACAATTTCTACCGCAAAAGTTACAGATTTAAATATTTAATAAAATATAACTATAAACCTAACGACCATTACTGTAATACAGGGTAAATATTTTACGTAATATTTATTCTGTACTCTGTTACTAACTTAGAATTTTTTAATTGTATTGCAATACGTTCGATTTGTTTATGGATATCTATGTTTACAGTTTCTACCACGTAAGTTACAGATTTAAATATTGAATAAAATATAAATATAAAAGTAGCCACCATTACTCTAATACAGGGTAAATATTTTCCGTAATATTTATTCTGTACTATTTATTAACTTAGAATTTTTTAATTGTATTGCAGTACGTTCGATTTGATTATTGATATCACTGTTTACAATTTCTACCGCGTAAGTTACAGATTTAAATATTTCGTAAAATATAAATACAAACCTAGCCACCATTCTAATACAGGGTAAATATTTTCCGTAATATTTATTGTGGACTATGTTACTAACTTAGAATTTTTTAATTGTATTGAAATATGTTTGATTTGTTTATTGATATCACTGTTTACAATTTGTACTGCGTAAGTTACAGATTTAAATATTTAATAGAATATAAATATAAACCTAGCCACCATTACTCTAATACAGGGTAAATATTTTCCGTAATATTTATTCTGTACTATGTTATTAACTTAGAATTGTTAAATTGTATTGCAATACGTTCGATTTGTTTATTGATATCACTGTTTACAATATCTGCCGCTTAAGTTACAGACTTAAATATTTAACAAAATATAAATATAAACCTCGCCACCGTTACTCTAATACAGGGTAAACATTTTCCGTAATATTTATTCTGTACTATGTTACTAACCTGGAATTTTTTAATTGTATTGCAATAGGTTTGATTTGTTTATTGATATCACTCTTTACAATTTGTACAGCGTAAGTTGCAGATTTCAATATTTAAAAGAATATAAATATAAACCTAGCCACCATTATTCTAATACAGGGTAAATATTTTCCGTAATATTTGTTCTGTACTATGTTACTAACTTAGAATTTTTTAATCGTATTGCAATACGTTCGATTTGTTTATTGATATCACTGTTTACAGTTCCTACCGCGAAAGTTACAATTTAAATATTTAATAAAATATAACTATAAACCAAGCCACCATTACTCTAATAAAGGGTAAATATTTTCCATCAATATTTTCCAATATCTACCGCGTAAGTTACAGATTTAGATATTAAATAAAATATAAATATAAACCTAGTTTATTCTGTACTATGTTACTAACTTAGGATTTTTTAATTGTATTACAATACGTTAGATTAATTTATTCATATCACTGTTTGCAATTTCTACCGCTTAAGTTAGAGATTTAAAAATTTAATAAAATATAAATATTAACCTAGCCACCATTATTCAAATACAGGGTAAATATTTTCCGTAATATTTATTCTGTACTATGTTACTAACTTAGAATTTTTTAATTGTATTGCAATACGTTCGATTTATTTATTGATATCACTGTTTACAATTTCTACCGCAAAAGTTACAGATTTAAATATTTAATAAAATATAACTATAAACCTAACGACCATTACTGTAATACAGGGTAAATATTTTACGTAATATTTATTCTGTACTATGTTACTAACTTAGAATTTTTTAATTGTATTGCAATACGTTCGATTTGTTTATGGATATCTATGTTTACAGTTTCTACCACGTAAGTTACAGATTTAAATATTGAATAAAATATAAATATAAAAGTAGCCACCATTACTCTAATACAGGGTAAATATTTTCCGTAATATTTATTCTGTACTATTTATTAACTTAGAATTTTTTAATTGTATTGCAGTACGTTCGATTTGATTATTGATATCACTGTTTACAATTTCTACTGCGTAAGTTACAGATTTAAATATTTCATAAAATATAAATACAAACCTAGCCACCATTCTAATACAGGGTAAATATTTTCCGTAATATTTATTGTGGACTATGTTACTAACTTAGAATTTTTTAATTGTATTGAAATATGTTTGATTTGTTTATTGATATCACTGTTTACAATTTGTACTGCGTAAGTTACAGATTTAAATATTTAATAGAATATAAATATAAACCTAGCCACCATTACTCTAATACAGGGTAAATATTTTCCGTAATATTTATTCTGTACTATGTTATTAACTTAGAATTGTTAAATTGTATTGCAATACGTTCGATTTGTTTATTGATATCACTGTTTACAATATCTGCCGCTTAAGTTACAGACTTAAATATTTAACAAAATATAAATATAAACCTCGCCACCGTTACTCTAATACAGGGTAAACATTTTCCGTAATATTTATTCTGTACTATGTTACTAACCTGGAATTTTTTAATTGTATTGCAATAGGTTTGATTTGTTTATTGATATCACTCTTTACAATTTGTACAGCGTAAGTTGCAGATTTCAATATTTAAAAGAATATAAATATAAACCTAGCCACCATTATTCTAATACAGGGTAAATATTTTCCGTAATATTTGTTCTGTACTATGTTACTAACTTAGAATTTTTTAATCGTATTGCAATACGTTCGATTTGTTTATTGATATCACTGTTTACAGTTCCTACCGCGAAAGTTACAATTTAAATATTTAATAAAATATAACTATAAACCAAGCCACCATTACTCTAATAAAGGGTAAATATTTTCCATCAATATTTTCCAATATCTACCGCGTAAGTTACAGATTTAGATATTAAATAAAATATAAATATAAACCTAGTTTATTCTGTACTATGTTACTAACTTAGGATTTTTTAATTGTATTACAATACGTTAGATTAATTTATTGATATCACTGTTTGCAATTTCTACCGCTTAAGTTAGAGATTTAAAAATTTAATAAAATATAAATATTAACCTAGCCACCATTATTCAAATACAGGGTAAATATTTTCCGTAATATTTATTCTGTACTATGTTACTAACTTAGAATTTTTTAATTGTATTGCAATACGTTCGATTTATTTATTGATATCACTGTTTACAATTTCTACCGCGTAAGTTACAGATTTAAATATTTAATAAAATATAAATATAAACCTAACCACCATTACTGTAATACAGGGTAAATATTTTACGCAATATTTATTCTGTACTATGTTACTAACTTAGAATTTTTTAATTGTATTGCAATACGTTCGATTTGTTTATGGATATCTATGTTTTCAGTTTCTACCACGTAAGTTACAGATTTAAATATTGAATAAAATATAGATATAAACCTAGCCACCATTACTCTAATACAGGGTAAATATTTTCCGTAATATTTATTCTGTACTATTTATTAACTTAGAATTTTTTAATTGTATTGCAGTACGTTCGATTTGATTATTGATATCACTGTTTACAATTTCTGCCGCGTAAGTTACAGATTTAAATATTTCATAAAATATAAATACAAACCTAGCCACCATTCTAATACAGGGTAAATATTTTCCGTAATATTTATTGTGGACTATATTACTAACTTAGAATTTTTTAATTGTATTGAAATATGTTTGATTTGTTTATTGATATCACTGTTTACAATTTGTACTGCGTAAGTTACAGATTTAAATATTTAATAGAATATAAATATAAACCTAGCCACCATTACTCTAATACAGGGTAAATATTTTCCGTAATATTTATTCTGTACTATGTTACTAACTTAGAATTTTTTAATTGTATTGCAATACGTTCGTTTTATTTATTGATATCACTGTTTACAATTTCTACCGCATAAGTTACAGATTTAAATATTTAATAGAATATAAATATAAACCTAGCCACCATTACTCTAATACAGGGTAAATATTTTCCGTAATATTTATTCTGTACTATGTTATTAACTTAGAATTTTTTAATTGTATTGCAATACGTTCGATTTGTTTATTGATATCACTGTTTACAATATCTGCCGCTTAAGTTACAGATTTAAATATTTAACAAAATATAAATATAAACCTCGCCACCATTACTCTAATACAGGGTAAATATTTTCCGTAATATTTATTCTGTACTATGTTACTAACCTGGAATTTTTTAATTGTATTGCAATAGGTTCGATTTGTTTATTGATATCACTCTTTACAATTTGTACAGCGTAAGTTACAGATTTCAATATTTAATAGAATATAAATATAAACCTAGCCACCATTATTCTAATAAAGGGTAAATATTTTCCGTAATATTTATTCTGTACTATGTTACTAACTTAGAATTTTTTAATCGTATTGCAATACGTTCGATTTGTTTATTGATATCACTGTTTACAGTTCCTACCGCGAAAGTTAAAATTTAAATATTTAATAAAATATAACTATAAACCAAGCCACCATTACTCTAATAAAGGGTAAACATTTTCCATAAATATTTTCCAATATCTACCGCGTAAGTTACAGATTTAGATATTAAATAAAATATAAATATAAACCTAGTTTATTCTGTACTATGTTACTAACTTAGGATTTTTTAATTGTATTACAATACGTTAGATTAATTTATTGATATCACTGTTTGCAATTTCTATCGCTTAAGTTAGAGATTTAAAAATTTAATAAAATATAAATATTAACCTAGCCACCATTATTCAAATACAGGGTAAATATTTTCCGTAATATTTATTCTGTACTATGTTACTAACTTAGAATTTTTTAATTGTATTGCAATACGTTCGATTTATTTATTGATATCACTGTTTACAATTTCTACCACGTAAGTTACAGATTTAAATATTTAATAAAATATAAATATAAACCTAACCACCATTACTGTAATACAGGGTAAATATTTTACATAATATTTATTCTGTACTATGTTACTAACTTAGAATTTTTTAATTGTATTGCAGTACGTTCGATTTGTTTATGGATATCTATGTTTACAGTTTCTACCACGTAAGTTACAGATTTAAATTTTGAATAAAATATAAATATAAACCTAGCCACCATTACTCTAATACAGGGTAAATATTTTCCGTATTATTTATTCTGTACTATGTTACTAACCTGGAATTTTTTAATTGTATTGCAATAGGTTCGATTTGTTTATTGATATCACTCTTTACAATTTGTACAGCGTAAGTTACAGGTTTCAATATTTAATAGAATATAAATATAAACCTAGCCACCATTATTCTAATACAGGGTAAATATTTTCCGTAATATTTATTCTGTACTATGTTACTAACTTAGAATTTTTTAATTGTATTGCAATACGTTCGATTTGTTTATTGATATCACTGTTTACAGTTCCTACCGCGAAAGTTACAATTTAAATATTTAATAAAACATAACTATGAACCAAGCCACCATTACTCTAATAGAGGGTAAATATTTTCCATAAATATTTTCCAATATCTACCGCGTAAGTTACAGATTTAGATATTAAATAAAATATAAATATAAACCTAGCTACCATTATTCTAATACAGGGTAAATATTTTCCGTAATATTTATTCTGTACTATGTTACTAACTTAGGATTTTTTAATTGTATTACAATACGTTAGATTTATTTATTGATATCACTGTTTACAAATTGAACCGCGTAAGTTACAGATTTAAATATTTAATAGAATATAAATGTAAACCTAGTCACCATTACTCTAATATAGGGTAAATATTTTGCGTAATATTTATTCTGTACTATATTACTAACTTAGAATTTTTTAATTGTATTGCAATACGTTCGATTTGTTTATTGATATCACTGTTTAAATTTCTACCACGTAAGGTACAGATTTGAATATTTAATAAAATATAAATATAAACCTAGCCACCATTACTCTAATACAGGGTAAATATTTTCCGTAATATTTATTCTCTACTATGTTACTAACTTAGAATTTTTTAATTGTATTGCAATACGTTCGATTTGTTTATTGATATCACTGTTTACAATTTCTACCGCGTAAGTTACAGATTTAAATATTTAATAAAATATAAATATAAACCTAGCCACCATTACTCTAATACAGGGTAAATATTTTCCGTAATATTCATTCAGTACTATGTTGCTAAATTAGAATTTTTTTATTGTATTTCAATACGTTCGATTTGTTTATTGATATCACTGATTACAATATCTACCGCGTAAGTAAACAGATTTAAATATTTAATGAAATATAAATATAAACCTAATCACCATTATTCTAATATAGGGTAAATATTTTCTGTAATATTTATTCGGTTCTGTGTTACTAACTTAGAATTTTTTAATTGTATTGCAATACGTTCGATTTGTTTATTGATATCATTGTTTACAATTGATACCGCGTAAGTTACAGATTTAAATATTTAATAAAATATAACTATAAACCTAGCCACCATTACTCTAATACAGGGGAAATATTTTCCGTAATATTTACTCTGTACTATGTTACTAACTTTGAATTTTTTAATTGTATTGCAATACGTTCGATTCGTTTATTGATATCACTGTTTACAATTTCTACCGCGTAAGTTACAGATTTAAATATTTTATAAAATATAAATGTAAACCTAGCAACCATTACTCTAATACAGGGTAAATATTTTCCGTAATATTTATTCAGTACTATGTTACTAACTTAGAATTTTTTAATTGTATTGCAATACGTTCGATTTGTTTATTGATATCACTGTTTACAATTTCTACTGCGTAAGTTACAGATTTAAATATTTTATAAAATATAAATATAAACCTAGCCACCATTACTCTAATACAGGGTAAATATTTTCCGTAATATTTTTTCTGTCCTATGTTACTAACTTAGAATTTTTTAATTGTATTGCAATACGTTCGATTTGTTTATTGATATCACTGTTTACAATTTCTACTGCGTAAGTTACAGATTTAAATATTTTATAAAATATAAATATAAACCTAGCCACCATTACTCTAATACAGGGTAAATATTTTCCGTAATATTTTTTCTGTCCTATGTTACTAACTTAGAATTTTTTAATTGTATTGCAATACGTTTGATTTGTTTATTGATAACACTGTTTACAATTTCTACCGCGTAAGTTACAGATTAAATATTTTATAAAATATAAATGTAAACCTAGCCACCATTACTCTAATACAGGGTAAATATTTTCCGTAATATTTATTCTGTACTATGTTACTAACTTAGAATTTTTTAATTGTATTGCAATACATTAGATTTGTTTATTGATATCACTGTTTACAATTTCTACCGCGTAAGTTACAGGTTTAAATATTTTATAAAATATAAATATAAACCTAGCCACCATTACTCTAATACAGGGTAAATATTTTCCGTAATATTTTTTCTGTCCTATGTTACTAACTTAGAATTTTTTAATTGTATTGCAATACGTTTGATTTGTTTATTGATAACACTGTTTACAATTTCTACCGCGTAAGTTACAGATTTAAATATTTTATAAAATATAAATATAAACCTAGCCACCATTACTCTAATACAGGGTAAATATTTTCCGTAATATTTATTCTGTACTATGTTACTAACTTAGAATTTTTTAATTGTATTGCAATACGTTCGATTTTTTTTATTGATATCATTGTTTACAATTTCTACCGCTTAAGTTACAGATTTAAATATTTAATAAAATATAACTCTAAACCTAACCACCATTATTCTAATACAGAATAAATATTTTCCGTAATATTTATTCTGTACTATGTACTAACTTAGAATTTTTTAATTGTATTGCAATACGTTCGATTTGTTTATTGATATCACTGTTTACAGTTCCTACCGCGTAAGTTACAGATTTAAATATTTATTAAAATATAACTATAAACCTAGCCACCATTTCTCTAATACAGGGTAAATATTTTCCGTAATATTTATTCTGTACTATGTTACAAACTTAGAATTTTTTAATTGTATTGCAATACGTTCGATTTGTTTATTGATATCATTGTTTACAATTTCTACCGCGTAAGTTACAGATTTAAATATTTAATAAAATATAACTATAAACCTAACCACCATTACTCTAATACAGGGTAAATATTTTCCGTAATATTTATTCTGTACTATGTTACTAACTTAG
Organism: Ryuthela nishihirai; assembly: GCA_038380435.1. Classification (NCBI taxonomy): domain Eukaryota; kingdom Metazoa; phylum Arthropoda; class Arachnida; order Araneae; family Heptathelidae; genus Ryuthela; species Ryuthela nishihirai. The sequence continues at coordinate 46,628,004 of JAWZYU010000009.1, forward strand.
AATTTTTTAATTGTATTGCAATACGTCCGATTTGTTTATGGATATCACTGTTTACAGTTCCTACCGCGTAAGTTGCAGATTTAAATATTTAATAAAATATAACTATCAACCTAACCACCATTATTCTAATACAGGGTAAATATTTTCCGTAATATTTATTCTGTACTACGTTACTAATTTAGAATTTTTTAATTGTATTGCAATACGTCCGATTTGTTTATGGATATCACTGTTTACAGTTCCTACCGCGTAAGTTACAGATTTAAATATTTAATAAAATATAACTATCAACCTAACCACCATAATTCTAATACAGGGTAAATATTTTCCATAATATTTATTCTCTACTATGTTACTAACTTAAAATTTTTTAATTGTATTGCAATACGTCCGATTTGTTTATTGATATCACTGTTTACAGTTCCTACCGCGTAAGTTACAATTTAAATATTTAATAAAATATAACTATAAACCAAGCCACCATTACTCCAATAAAGGGTAAATATTTTGAATAAATATTTTCCAATATCTACCGCGTAAGTTACAGATTTAGATATTAAATAAAATATAAATATAAACCTAGTTCATTCTGTACTATGTTACTAACTTAGGATTTTTTAATTGTATTACAATATGTTAGATTAATTTATTGATATCACTGTTTGCAATTTCTACCGCTTAAGTTAGAGATTTAAAAATTTAATAAAATATAAATATTAACCTAGCCACCATTATTCAAATACAGGGTAAATATTTTCCGTAATATTTATTCTGTACTATGTTAGTAACTTAGAATTTTTTAATTGTATTGCAGTACGTTCGATTTATTTATTGATATCACTGTTTACGATTTCTACCGCGTAAGTTACAGATTTAAATATTTAATAAAATATAAATATAAACCTAACCACCATTACTGTAATACAGGGTAAATATTTTACGTAATATTTATTCTGTACTATGTTACTAACTTAGAATTTTTTAATTGTATTGCAATATGTTTGATTTGTTTATTGATATCACTGTTTACAATTTGTACTGCGTAAGTTACAGATTTAAATATTTAATAGAATATAAATATAAACCTAGCCACCATTACTCTAATACAGGGTAAATATTTTCCGTAATATTTATTCTGTAGTATGTTATTAACTTAGAATTTTTTAATTGTATTGCAATACATTCGATTTGTTTATTGATATCACTGTTTACAATATCTGCCGCTTAAGTTACAGATTTAAATATTTAACAAAATATAAATATAAACCTCGCCACCACTACTCTAATACAGGGTAAATATTTTCCGTGATATTTATTCTGTACTATGTTACTAACCTGGAATTTTTTAATTGTATTGCAATAGGTTGGATTTGTTTATTGATATCACTCTTTACCATTTGTACAGCGTAAGTTACAGATTTCAATATTTAATAGAATATAAATATAAACCTAGCCACCATTATTCTAATACAGGGTAAATATTTTCCGTAATATTTATTCTGTACTATGTTACTAACTTAGAATTTTTTAATCGTATTGCAATACGTTCGATTTGTTTATTGATATCACTGTTTACAGTTCCTACCGCGAAAGTTACAATTTAAATATTTAATAAAATATAACTATAAACCAAGCCACCATTACTCTAATAAAGGGTAAATATTTTCCATAAATATTTTCCAATATCTACCGTGTAAGTTACAGATTTAGATATTAAATAAAATATAAATATAAACCTAGTTTATTCTGTACTATGTTACTAACTTAGGATTTTTTAATTGTATTACAATACGTTAGATTAATTTATTCATATCACTGTTTGCAATTTCTACCGCTTAAGTTAGAGATTTAAAAATTTAATAAAATATAAATATTAACCTAGCCACCATTATTCAAATACAGGGTAAATATTTTCCGTAATATTTATTCTGTACTATGTTACTAACTTAGAATTTTTTAATTGTATTGCAATACGTTCGATTTATTTATTGATATCACTGTTTACAATTTCTACCGCAAAAGTTACAGATTTAAATATTTAATAAAATATAACTATAAACCTAACGACCATTACTGTAATACAGGGTAAATATTTTACGTAATATTTATTCTGTACTATGTTACTAACTTAGAATTTTTTAATTGTATTGCAATACGTTCGATTTGTTTATGGATATCTATGTTTACAGTTTCTACCACGTAAGTTACAGATTTAAATATTGAATAAAATATAAATATAAAAGTAGCCACCATTACTCTAATACAGGGTAAATATTTTCCGTAATATTTATTCTGTACTATTTATTAACTTAGAATTTTTTAATTGTATTGCAGTACGTTCGATTTGATTATTGATATCACTGTTTACAATTTCTACCGCGTAAGTTACAGATTTAAATATTTCATAAAATATAAATACAAACCTAGCCACCATTCTAATACAGGGTAAATATTTTCCGTAATATTTATTGTGGACTATGTTACTAACTTAGAATTTTTTAATTGTATTGAAATATGTTTGATTTGTTTATTGATATCACTGTTTACAATTTGTACTGCGTAAGTTACAGATTTAAATATTTAATAGAATATAAATATAAACCTAGCCACCATTACTCTAATACAGGGTAAATATTTTCCGTAATATTTATTCTGTACTATGTTACTAACTTAGAATTTTTTAATTGTATTGCAATACGTTCGTTTTATTTATTGATATCACTGTTTACAATTTCTACCGCATAAGTTACAGATTTAAATATTTAATAGATTATAAATATAAACCTAGCCACCATTACTCTAATACAGGGTAAATATTTTCCGTAATATTTATTCTGTACTATGTTATTAACTTAGAATTTTTTAATTGTATTGCAATACGTTCGATTTGTTTATTGATATCACTGTTTACAATATCTGCCGCTTAAGTTACAGATTTAAATATTTAACAAAATATAAATATAAACCTCGCCACCATTACTCTAATACAGGGTAAATATTTTCCGTAATATTTATTCTGTACTATGTTACTAACCTGGAATTTTTTAATTGTATTGCAATAGGTTCGATTTGTTTATTGATATCACTCTTTACAATTTGTACAGCGTAAGTTACAGATTTCAATATTTAATAGAATATAAATATAAACCTAGCCACCATTATTCTAATAAAGGGTAAATATTTTCCGTAATATTTATTCTGTACTATGTTACTAACTTAGAATTTTTTAATCGTATTGCAATACGTTCGATTTGTTTATTGATATCACTGTTTACAGTTCCTACCGCGAAAGTTAAAATTTAAATATTTAATAAAATATAACTATAAACCAAGCCACCATTACTCTAATAAAGGGTAAATATTTTCCATAAATATTTTCCAATATCTACCGCGTAAGTTACAGATTTAGATATTAAATAAAATATAAATATAAACCTAGTTTATTCTGTACTATGTTACTAACTTAGGATTTTTTAATTGTATTACAATACGTTAGATTAATTTATTGATATCACTGTTTGCAATTTCTATCGCTTAAGTTAGAGATTTAAAAATTTAATAAAATATAAATATTAACCTAGCCACCATTATTCAAATACAGGGTAAATATTTTCCGTAATATTTATTCTGTACTATGTTACTAACTTAGAATTTTTTAATTGTATTGCAATACGTTCGATTTATTTATTGATATCACTGTTTACAATTTCTACCACGTAAGTTACAGATTTAAATATTTAATAAAATATAAATATAAACCTAACCACCATTACTGTAATACAGGGTAAATATTTTACATAATATTTATTCTGTACTATGTTACTAACTTAGAATTTTTTAATTGTATTGCAGTACGTTCGATTTGTTTATGGATATCTATGTTTACAGTTTCTACCACGTAAGTTACAGATTTAAATTTTGAATAAAATATAAATATAAACCTAGCCACCATTACTCTAATACAGGGTAAATATTTTCCGTATTATTTATTCTGTACTATGTTACTAACCTGGAATTTTTTAATTGTATTGCAATAGGTTCGATTTGTTTATTGATATCACTCTTTACAATTTGTACAGCGTAAGTTACAGGTTTCAATATTTAATAGAATATAAATATAAACCTAGCCACCATTATTCCAATACAGGGTAAATATTTTCCGTAATATTTATTCTGTACTATGTTACTAACTTAGAATTTTTTAATTGTATTGCAATACGTTCGATTTGTTTATTGATATCACTGTTTACAGTTCCTACCGCGAAAGTTACAATTTAAATATTTAATAAAACATAACTATGAACCAAGCCACCATTACTCTAATAGAGGGTAAATATTTTCCATAAATATTTTCCAATATCTACCGCGTAAGTTACAGATTTAGATATTAAATAAAATATAAATATAAACCTAGCTACCATTATTCTAATACAGGGTAAATATTTTCCGTAATATTTATTCTGTACTATGTTACTAACTTAGGATTTTTTAATTGTATTACAATACGTTAGATTTATTTATTGATATCACTGTTTACAAATTGAACCACGTAAGTTACAGATTTAAATATTTAATAGAATATAAATGTAAACGTAGTCACCATTACTCTAATATAGGGTAAATATTTTGCGTAATATTTATTCTGTACTATATTACTAACTTAGAATTTTTTAATTGTATTGCAATACGTTCGATTTGTTTATTGATATCACTGTTTAAATTTCTACCACGTAAGGTACAGATTTGAATATTTAATAAAATATAAATATAAACCTAGCCACCATTACTCTAATACAGGGTAAACATTTTCCGTAATATTTATTCTGTACTATGTTATTAACTTAGAATTTTTTAATTGTATTACAATACGTTAGATTTATTTATTGATATCACTGTTTACAATTTCTACCGCGTAAGTTACAGATTTAAATATTTATAAAAATATAAATACAAATCTAGCCACCATTCTAATACAGGGTAAATATTTTCCGTAATATTTATTCTGTACTATGTTACTAACTTAGAATTTTTTAATTGTATTGCAATACGTTCGATTTGTTTATTTATATCACTGTTTACAGTTCCTACCGTGAAAGTTACAATTTAAATATTTAATAAAATATAACTATAAACCAAGCCACCATTACTCTAATAAAGGGTAAATATTTTCCATAAATATTTTCCAATATCTACCACGTAAGTTACAGATTTCAATATTTAATATAATATAAATATAAACCTAGCCACTATTACTCTTATACAGGGTAAATATTTTCCATTAATATTAATTCTGTACTATGTTACTAACTTAGAATTTTTTAATTGTATTTCAATACGTTCGATTTGTTTATTGATATCCTGTTTACGATTTCTACCGCGTAAGTTACAGATTTAAATATTTAATAAAATATAAATATAAACCTAGCTACCATGACTCTAATGTTGGGTAAATATTTTCCGTAATATTTATTCTGTACTATGTTACTAACTTAGAATTTTTAATTGTATTTCAATACGTTCAATTTGTTTATTGATATCACTGTTTACAATTTGTACCTCGTAAGTTACAGATTTCAATATTTAATATAATATAAATATAGACCTAGCCACCATTATTCTAATACAGGGTAAATATTTTCCGTAATATTTATTCTGTACTATGTTATTAACTTAGAATTTTTTAATTGTATTGCAATACGTTCGATTTGTTTATTGATATCACTGTTTACAGTTTCTACCGCGTAAGTTACAGATTTAAATATTTAATAAAATATAAATATAAACCTAGCCACCATTACTCTAATAGAGGGTAAATATTTTCCGTAATATTTATTCTGTACTATGTTACTAACTTAGAATTTTTTAATTGTATTGCAATACGTTCGATTTGTTTATTGATATCACTGTTTACAGTTCCTACCTCGTAAGTTACAGATTTAAATATTTAATAAAATATAACTATAAACCAAGCCACCATCACTCTAATACAGGGTAAATATTTTCCATAATATTTATTCTGTACTATGTTATTAACTTAGAATTTTTTAATTGTATTGCAATATGTTCGATTTGTTTATTGATATCACTGTTTACAATTTGTGCTGCTTAAGTTACAGATTTAATTATTTAATAAAATATAAATATAAACCTAGCCACCATTACTCTAATACAGGGTAAATATTTTGTGTAATATTTATTCTGTACTATGTTATTAACTTAGTATATTTTAATTGTATTGAAATACGTTCGATTTGTTTATTGATATCACTGTTTACACTATCTATCGCGTAAGTTACAGATTTGAATATTTAAAAAAATATAAATATAAACCTAGCCACCATTATTCTAATACAGGGTAAATATTTTCCGTAATATTTATTCTGTACTATGTTACTAACTTAGTATATTTTAATTGTATTGCAATACGTTCGATTTGTTTATTGATATCACTGTTTACAATATCTACCGTGTAGGATACAGATTTAAATATTTAATAAAATATAAATATAAACCTAGCCACCATTACTCTAATACGGGGTAAATATTCTCCGTAATATTTATTCTGTACTATGTTACTAACTTAAAATTTTTTAATTGTATTGCAATACGTTCGATTTTTTTATTGATATCACTGTTTACAATATCTACGGCGTAAGTTACAGATTTAAATATTTAATAAAATATAAATATAAACCTAGCCACCATTACTCTTATATAGGGTAAATATTTTCCATTAATATTTATTCTGTACTATGTTACTAACTTAGAATTTTTTAATTGTATTGCAATACGTTCGATTTGTTTATTGATATCACTGTTTACAATTTGTACCGCGTAAGTTACAGATTTAAATATTTAATAAAATATAAATATAAACCTAGCCACCATTAGTCTAATACAGGGTAAATATTTTCCGTAGTATTTATTCTGTACTATGTTATTGACTTTGAATTTTTTAATTGTATTGCAATATGTTTGATTTGTTTATTGATATCACTGTTTACAATATCTACCGCGTAAGTTACAGATTTAAATATTTAATAAAATATAAATATAAACCTAGCCACCATTACTCTAATACAGGTTAAATATTTTCCGGAATATTTATTCTGTACTATGTTATTAACTTTGAATTTTTTAATTGTATTGCAATACGTTCGATTTGTTTATTGTTATCACTGTTTACAATATCTACCGCGTAAGTTACAGATTTAAATATTTAATAAAATATAAATATAAAAGTAGCCACCATTACTCTAATACAGGGTAAATATTTTCCGTAATATTTATTCTGTACTATGTTACTAACTTAGAATTTTTTAATAGTGTTGCAATACGTTCGATTTGTTTATTGATATCACTGTTTACAATTTCTACCGCGTAAGTTACAGATTTAAATATTTAACAAAATATAAATATAAACCTAGCCACCATTACTCTAATACAGGGTAAATATTTTCCGTAATATTTATTCTTTACTATGTTACTAACTTAGAATTTTTTAATTGTATTTCAATACGTTCGATTTGTTTATTGATATCACTGTTTACAATTTGTACCGCATAAGATACAGATTTAAATAATTAATAAAATAGAAATATAAATCTAGCCACCATTACTCTAATACAGGTTAAATATTTTCCGTAATATTTATTCTGTACTTTTTTATTAACTTAGAATTTTTTAATTGTATTGCAATACGTTCGATATTTTTATTGATATCACTGTTTACAATGTCTACCGCGTAAGTTACAGATTTAAATATTTAATAAAATATAAATATAAACCTAGCCACCATTACTCTAATACAGGGTAAATATTTTCCGTAATATTTATTGTGTACTATGTTACTAACTTAGAATTTTTTAATTGTATTGCAATACGTTCGATTTGTTTATTGATATCACTGTTTACAATTTCTACCGCGTAATTACAGATTTAAATATTTAATGAAATGTAAATATAAACCTAGCCACCATTATTCTAATACAGGGTAAATATTTTCCGTAATATTTATTCTGTACTATTTTTTAATTGTATTGCAATACGTTCGATTTGTTTATTGATATCACTGTTTACAGTTGCTACCGCGTAAGTTACAGATTTAAATATTTAATAAAATATAACTATAAACCTAGCCACCATTACTCTTATAGAGGGTAAATATTTTCCGTAATATTTATTCTGTACTATGTTACTAACTTAGAATTTTTTAATTGTATTGCAATATGTTCGATTTGTTTATTGATATCACTGTTTACAATTTGTGCTGCGTAAGTTACAGATTTAAATATTTAATAAAATATAAATATAAACTTAGCCACCATTACTCTAACACAGGGTAAATATTTTGCATAATGTTTATTCTGCACTGTTACTAACTTAGAATCTTTTAATTGTATTGCAATACGTTCGATTTGTTTATTGATATCACTGTTTACAATTTCTACCGCGTAAGTTACAGATTTAAATATTTAATAAAATATAAAATGAATAAATACCCCCTCAAGCAGCTGCTTGCCACAGAGGTCTGACAGGAGCCTGTCAGTTTATTTGCCACAGTAGAAGATCTGAGAGGATGGCAGGACCTCAGCAGAAAACAACCCGAATATCCATGCATTACCCGGGGCTCGAACCCAGGTCCCGTAGATCAGTAACCAAGCGCGCTAACCACTCGGCCACATTATACTTCCGCTAAAATTTAAAAATGTGTAATTACCCAAAATTATTCTATTATCTATCTTTCCAGGTACAATTGTATCTGAAAGCAAATATAACAAAAACCCGCCAAAGCAACAGTTACCTAGGTTAATTGGTAAAGCACGACTCCTCTCCATTTCTATTATTGTAAGTAAAGTTTCTGGGGTTACTATGGAAAGAGTGCCCCCTCGGTAATCAGCGAAATTGAAGCACGGGTACAATTGATATATTTAAAATTAGAAAGCAGGAGTGGGAGAAAGGTTTTAGTGACAATATTAAATCAGAATGCCGATCCGATGCTTTCTACCTCAGAAATAATTCTCGTTAATCAGTGCAAAGCCCATCTTCCTATTTCTCTTGAATTCCAGTGTTTCAGTTTAAATGCGGATTCCATCATAGGAAGACATCTCAGTTTTGTAATACAACCAAGGAATGCTATGGAGAAAACCCGAAGTAAAATTTTGGGCAGTAATACTCACTATATTCAGGGTATCTCAAAAATATAGGTACAAACTTTTAGGGAGGTAGATAACATCTAAAGGAATGAGAATTGCATAGGAACCCATAACCGGAAACGCCACCGTAAGTCAATAGGCGGCGCTGTTCATCAGTGCGCTAGAGGGTAAATTTCGGATTTCCTCATTCGAGCGGTAGTCGGCTTACGAAGAGCATGCAAAGGTATTCGAACAGGGAGCTGGCAGACATGCATTTAGTGTATGAAATAGCTGAGGGCAACGGACGAGCCGCTCAACGAATGTATCAAGAACGTTTCCCAACAGACATGTACCAGGCCACCGTTTGTTTGCGCGTGCGTATTAAAATTTTTGCGATTATGGGTCATTAAGAGGTAGCAGAAGTGAGGGCAGGCCACAATTGACGCGTACATCCGCCATGGAAGAAAGTGTGTTGGATGCCGTGAAGACTAATCCTAGTACCAGCACACATGCCGTTGCCTCTGCCTTAGGAATGTCTCGTTGCAGTGTACAGCGTGTTTTGCACGGCGAGTCCTTACACCCCTTTCATCTCCAAAGGGTTCAGTTACTTCTCCCGCAGATCATCCTGCACGTGTGCATTTTGCACAGTGGTATCTCCAAGAAAGTGCCCAAGATGTGAATTTCCCAGCTTAAGTTTTGTTTACTGATGAGGCCAGTTTCACTCGGGATGGCGTATTCAAACAGCACAATGCGCATTTGTGGGCTCACGAGAATCCCCATGTGTGCGCACCCATGCGGCACAGCATCGTTTCGCAGTAAATGTGTGGGCAGGTTTGGTCGGCGACTGCTTAGTTGGGCCATACCTTTTACCATCCCGCATGACCTCCGCGAAGTATCTGATCTTTCTGGAACAGGTTCTACCAGGCTTACTTGCCCATGTCCCAGCAAATGTGAGACGTAACATGTGGTTTCAACATGATGGGGCGCCTCCCCATTATGGAAGGTGTGTTCGTGCGCATTTGAACATGTGTTTTGGGCAACGATGGATTGGGCTTGCTGGACCAGTTGCCTGGCCCCCACACTCATCTGATTTAGCGAGCGATGATTTCTTTCTCTGAGGGGGGCCCCTCAAAGCTACCGTGTATGAATCGCCTGTGGAGTCTCACATGGATCTCGTGGCAAGGCTCGTCTGCGCTGCTGCTATATCAAAGAAACTTCAGGTGTGTTCGACCGTGTCCGGCAATCAATGCTCCGTCGGTGTCACGCATGCATCGCGTCTCATGGTGGAAACTTCGAGCATCTGCTGTAACATTATGAAATGTATCGTCTAGTACGCCATTTGTAATAATTATGTCCAATAAATGTTTTCCCATTAATCACTGTCTTGTGTCCTTTCAGATCTTGTACCTCTGCTACCACTTTCCCATGAGGTTTCCTGTTATGGGTTCCTAGGCAATTCTCATTCCTTTAAATGTTATCTACCTCTCCTAAAAGTTTGTACCTATATTTTTTAGACACCCTATATATATATACACACACACACGGTATTTACCAAATATTACACTTTAGAATTAAAAAGAATTAGAATTACTTGAAAACGTTTCCCCACCACTGATAGGCTTCTAGATGACGCTGTACATCGGATGGAACCTTAATCTGTGGCTCCATATACGAGAGAGTCATACCCTGTGCACATTAAAAAAAAGCTAGATGGCCTTGATGGGAGATTACCTTTCTCCCAACACCTGTTCCGGTGGGTCCCCTCCCCACACCTTTATTGAGTCTTCATGGTCATTGTGATCTAGCCATTTAACCCACTGAGTGCCAAAAAGTGGCGCTCAGAGATAAAACAACCCAACCTTTTCCCCCAAGGTCTCGCACTACAGAGGTTCAGCATACATATAAGATTTTTATTACGTAAAAGGGAAAGAAAATAACGAAACTAGATTATAATTCTAACACATTTCAATTTGTTTAAACGAAAAGCTATATAATGGTATTTTGTAGGAAAAAGCGGTTCGTGGTTCTAAATCCGCTTTCTATATGTAAATAGAGATATGAATGAAGCTTTACGCAACATGGTTGACAAGGGAGGGGGGGGGGAATCTGTTAATGAAATATTTGACCTGGCAATGAGAGAATTTACAGGATATTCAAGTAACACCTCCTATAACAAAAGACCAGGGGGCCAAATTTATGACGCTAGCATAAGTAGTAGAGAAGTGTAGTTCGCGAACGAACTAGTTCGTATGTTAAAGAAGTAGTTGTTTAGATGGGGGCGGGGGGTGGCTCAGTCGGTAGCGCGCCAGGCTCGTAATCTGTAGTTCCCAGGTTCGAGTCCCAGCTGGGTCAGCGTTGAGATTTATCTCCGCAAAATTCCCCGCCCTGCCCACGGTCAGTAGGGACACCGATGGGCTTGGAAAGGCCGCCGTCCGTCGGATGGGACGTTAAGCCGTGGCCCCGTGTGCGGGAGAGTCATACCCTGTGCACGTTAAAGAACACGCTGGATGGCCTTGACGGGAGGCTACCATCTGTCTCCCAACAGCTGTTCCAGTGGGCCCCTCCCCCAACCTTCTCTGAGCCTTCGGGGTCCATGTGACCTGGCCATTTAGCCCATGGTGTGCAAAAAAGTGCCACTCAGAGGTAAAACAACTCAACCCAAAAGTTGTTTAGATCACTAGTTCCAGTTTCAGAAGAGAGGGCGTTGGTTGTTGGATTGTTTACGAATTATTCGGCTACATTCCAAATGAAATGTCAGTCGTCGATAAAAGAGAAAACTGATAAGCAGTTGAAGCTGGCTCATGATATTGAGATCTCTGGTTCCAAACTAGCTGTAAAGAAAACGTTTTTTTTTTTCGTGCAGGCTCTTTAGAGGAATTGCGATAACTTAATTATAATCATGGGTTCTATGGGTACTGATAGGCAAAATGCCTCTTTTCAAAGGTTCGATTCCTTTGAATGGGCTTACCTAAAGGAGTCATTAAAAAGATTCGTTCTTTTGACTCATTTGATTCTTTGAGTGAGCAATTCCGAGTGAATCGAATCAGTTGCTAGTTAGCGTAACCTAGAGAGGTTAAAACATAGATAGCCATTAATTTTTAATTACTAGCTTATCGCATTTGATTGAACTTTAAAATAAATACTTTGTAGTTAAAGTTTTAAAATTTTATACAAATAAGTTCAAAATTTTTTATATTGCAAAATCTTTTGCTTTTTGTTTGAGAGCTTTCCATGTCTAGTCTTGATTGATTTTAATCTTTGTGTAAGTAGGTAGAGATTCAAACACAACATCAAAAGATTTGTCCGAAATGCTTTCATTTAACCGGTTGTTAAATAATTAATTGAGAATCTCTAGTAAGTAGGTAGAGATTCAAACACAACATCAAAAGATTTGTCCGAAATGCTTTCATTTAACCGGTTGTTAAATAATTAATTGAGAATCTCTAGTAAGCTGTAGAACATATGGATGTAAGAAAAAAGTTATTCAAACCCCAAACATATGAAAAGAGTCTTTTATTATTACCAATCGTTCTGTTTCTTTTATCGAGGTAGCTTTGGGAAGGGACCCCTGACTGAATAATAGACAAATATAAGCTTTCAGTTAAGACTGTCCAACGTGTTCATTGATGTGCACGGAGTATGATTATTTTCATTTTACTAATATTTTATTATTGATCTTTAGCGCAACAAAAAACGAGTTCACTATGCATAATGAGCAGGGTTGGATTTCCCATAACCCATGTTAGGCACCTGCCTAGGGGTGCAAACGAAACAGGGGCGCCAGCTTTTTTTAGGTTTTAAAAGTTGTTTATTTAAGTAGGAACAAAATTATGTCCTTTGAAATTTTCAGAAAGGAAAAAAAATGTTTCAACATTAATAATTTAAAAAAAGGAATTCAGGAAAGTCTGTTCTGTCAATCACAAGGTATTTTTAAAGGTGTGAAGTAATATTAACAAATTAATGAAATGTCCTATCAAGCAGCTGCTTGCCACAGAGGACTGACAGACAACTGTCAGTTTAGATTTAAAATTGATAAATTTAAAATCTTAATCAATTAATTTATTTCCTGTGGTATCTTGCTATAAGAGGCGCATTTCAAAATAGGGAGCACTGAATAGATCTTTTTAATCATACAACGTGGAAGTGTCTACATACTGATAATTCATTAACATCGAAAAAAAAGTTAGAATTTGAAAATAAAAAAATTTTGTTTTTTAAATGTTATTGAGTGTTAGAAAATTTGTGTTGTTTGTAAATTAATTTATTACATTCACATTTTACGGTATTTCGGAACACTTCAGTTAAAGAGCAGAAATGAGAAAATGTTTACTAATGAAGTTTAACCCCAGAGACATATAGGTAAGCCCCGCAATCCTCTCAATGCAATGTGGGAGGAAACGGATATCGGTTAGAGGGACCTCTATCAAAAAAAAAGCAATTCTGAGATAACCTGATATACAACTGCTTAAATCAGTGGTTTCCAAACTATGGTGTGCTCTGGGGTCTGGGGGGGAAGGGAGGGGCGAGCATGTTCTAAGGGGGGCGCGGGGATTTCATCACACCTAAAACAGACGAGACATTAGGAATAAAATGTTTAAATTAGTTGGTTTTTTAAAGAAATTATTACAATACAAACCAAATCTACGTAAAATATGATGTAATGGATTTAGAATATCGCCTTCTTCGTTTTTTCTATTGACAATTCCACCAAGGTTTGAATGTACTACACTACGGAAGTTTCGAGGAAAACTTTCATTTCAAAGAAGTCAATAAACTTCCTCTTCTGTTATTTTCAATAGGAATTCTCTTAACAGTGGAAATATAAGTACTACACAATATTTCCAACGGTTTTCATTTAGTCTCGTAAGAATAGTAGAAGTAGAAGTTATATATTTTGTGACTGGCTTCTTTCTTTTCTGAACATATTTTTGCTTTTTCCATTTCAAAATTGTATCGCGCATGCTTTATTGAAGGTATATTATTCTTAATGTCTTTCTGCCTGAAGTCTGGTAAAATCTCCGCACACTCTTAGAACATCTTCCCCCACCCGCCATGGGTCGCGCCCCCAGTTTGAAAACTGCCTTAAAAGACTCCCCCTGTCCAAAATTTCACGACCTTTCTGAGATGTACGATGCAACATTTTTCCGAAACAAATTATGAGCTTTCTAGTACCAATAGGTCTAAAATTGACCTTTGGCCTCGAGGACCTTCCGGATCCGGAATTCTGCAGCGTTCTAACGTCTACAATCAAAAACACCCCTGACACCAAATTTCACGTGTCTTGCATTTGCAAATCAAGGCTCACGTTATTTGCACTTGCAAATCAAGGTTGAAATCGGATTTCTCCCGAGATTATCCCTAGGTGCATATTTTCAGAGTTCTTCATCCTAATTGCAATATGGGGCGGGGGTGGCTCAGTCGGTAGCGCGCCAGGCTCGTAATCTGTAGTTCCCAGGTTCGAGTCCCAGCTGGGTCAGCGTTGAGATTTATCTCCGCAAAAATCCCCGCCCTGCCCACGGTCAGTAGGGGACACCGATGGGCTTGGAAAGGCCGCCGTCCGTCGGATGGGACGTTAAGCCGTGGCCCCGTGTGCGGGAGAGTCATACCCTGTGCACGTTAAAGAACACGCTGGATGGCCTTAACGGGAGGCTATCATCTGTCTCCGAACAGCTGTTCCAGTGGGTCCCCTGCCCCAACCTTCTCTGAGCCTTCGGGGTCCATGTGACCTGGCCATTTAGCCCATGGTGTGCAAAAAAAGTGCCGCTCAGAGGTAAAACAACCCAACCTAATTGCAATTAGCACGATCCGCTATCACTCAATCAATCAATCACTCACAAACCGCTTATATATATAACGAACTTAATAAGAATTGAATATAATATTCGAATTCTTATAATGCTTTCTTTATGAAGAATTCGTCGTTTTATTACAGAATTTAAAAACAGATATTTGAAAAGACCTAAAACATTTTTCTCTCTTTAAGTGATATTTTTCTGCAAGAGTCAATAAACACTTTTTTTATTTTATTTACTTATACCACATTCCTGGTTTACATCATTGAATATCTATGTTAATATTTGTAAAAATTAAACTGACCTGAAAAACTGTTTTAAAGTTATGCAAAACGACCGAACTAACGAGCATAGTTCCGTACTACATTCTAATTTCGCAATTCACTGACAAAGACCAAAGTGAACTAGTTCACTTTCCATTTTATGATAGAATGCGGACTAAACATTTTCTATTTCGGTAATTCCTGTTACAGACTAGAGACGGCAGTGTTTTCAGTTCTGCAACTATTAGTTCTTTCGAAGCAATTTACTTTCACCTCCGAGTGGTTAGCACTCTTGTCTACTGATCTAAAGCACCTGGGTTCGACCCCGGATAAGGCATGGATGTGTGTGTGTCGTTTTTCTGCTGAGGTCCTGCCATCCTCTCAGACCTTCTACTATGGAATATAAACTGACAAGCTCTGTCAGACCTCTGTGGCAAGCACCTGCTTGAGGGATATTTATTTTTTAGTGCGCATACTAAATTATCTCTAGGTCATTAATTCCTGTTTCACTCGATAGATGGCAGTGCTTTTAGTTAACGTACACAAGTTAGCCCCTTATTGGAGGCTAATTTCACCAAAACTTACAACTTACAACAACAACAATTATGTATTACACAATTATACATATTTTCAAAAAATATCATATACGGAGTCTTACTTGTATTAGCTGTCAACAGATGGCAGCAGGTACTGTTGTATCAACCATAATAAAAGAACTTACACTATTAGAACAAAGTGCAGAAACCTGTATTCATCGATATGCTCCAGGGAGCACAAAACTGCAACATACATTGACTTATACAATATATTCTCAAGATGATTAAATGTATTAATTTCCATGTTAATTTTAGGAATTCTGAAAAATTACTGAAAATATACCTACAACGGATTTGCAGCTATCGTAAAATGCATTCCTGAACGGGATAAAATATTCATTGAATAACTTTAGGCTCAGCTACCATTGTATGCAAATACCCATGAGTGTTGACAGGTTGAAACACTAATTAAATCACATTAAATATTTGAAGAGAAAAGCAAAAATATAGCTGCGGGCATGGCGCATGCGCAGATCGCCTCTTACACTTTTTGTCGCTGTACACCAATTGTCATGTTCAGCTTCGCAAAATTCTGAAGAGTGGTGCCCGAAGCTCGCCATCTTCTCTTTTAGAACCTTTTTGGTTGGTACATACACATATATGACTCGTAAGAAAATTCGCGAATTCTCTTTCACATTTCGTTATTAGAAAAAAAAATATATCAACACTTAGGTACTCGGCGCCATCTGGCGACCAATATTACAACTCTATGGTGGCTTTCACTGAATAAATAAACATAAATAAATGTCTCTCAAGCAGCTGTTTGCCACAGATGTCTGACAGGAGCCTGTCAGTTTATACGCCATAGTAGAAGGTCTGTGAGAATGGCAGGACATCAGCAAAAAATACAACACAAACATCCATGTCTTAACCTAGGCTCGAACCCAGGTCGCTTGATTAGTAGCCAAGCGCGCTAACAATTCGTCCACGGGGACGGCTGAGTGGTTAGCGCGCTTGGCTATGAAACTTTGGGAAGCACTTGCCAAAGTTCCTGACAATTATATTTTAGAAATTTGTATTAAGGGCATTATACTTCATTTTCATTGTTTTTAACTGCATTTTTATTGCAACTAAGGCTTGAATACAAATTGCACTTATGGTATTTGTTTGGCATAAAAATATTTTCCGTGCAACCGGTACATTCATCTAACCGGCAACTTCCATTCACCATAAATGCAGGATAACCGGGAGGCATTGTCACATCCGTAACGTTAAAATTACAACACCAAAAAGAGGTGGCAAAATTCAACTGATATTCACATATGAAGCAATATAGGAGACAAGGAAGAAGTGATTAATATTTCAAAACAAATGGACAATGTTATTATACAAAATATAAATCCCATCAATAGAAGGTACAACCACAGCTATTGGGAATAAATTAAACAATGTCTGGTTACAGTGAGTAGTCGAGACTGCTCATAACCTCCTGTGGCACTCTTCCCCAAGCTTCCTGCATGTGGCAGGGTGCGATTCAGTAGTTAGCGCGTCAGACTCGTGATCAACAGTTCCCAGGTTCGAGTCATAGGTAAATATATATATGATGACAAGACCCACTAGTTCCGCCTAAAGCACTACCAGTATAGGGAAATGCCATATTCACCACTACCTACGGTCAAGGGCAAGACAGTTCATCCCCGACTACGTAATGGCGAGCAGTACTATAGGAATAAAGCTCATCCATCGGTCAAAACCTAAATTTAATCTATGTCTCGGACGCCACAAACAAGGATATAGAATCCTAGTTGCCTTGGCCCCCGTGACTGGGACTCTTAGTCCGGCCCTTCCGTCGGGGCCCTGTCCAACACGACCGGACCTAGTCAGTCAGCAGGGCCCTCAACTTCTGATATGGTAATCTTAGCCTGTCCAACCGTTGCACAATCCGGTCAACATAGCCTTCGACTTCATTTGGGCCCTCGAGCCCCCCACCCCCACCCCCACCCCCCGAGGGGAGAGGGTCGAGTCACAGTTGGGTCAGGGTTGAAATTTTTCTCCGCAAAACCCCCCACCCTGCCCACGGTCACTAGGAGACTCCGGTGGGCTTGGAAAGACTGCCGTTTGTCAGATGAAAGGTTAAGCCATAGCCTAGTATGCGAGAGCCATACCCTGAGCATGTTAAAGAACACGTTCGATGGCCTTGATGGGAAGTTACCATGTGTGCTATAACAGCTGTTCCATTGATTCCCCTGGACTCAATGGAACACT
This sequence comes from Ryuthela nishihirai, assembly GCA_038380435.1. Lineage (NCBI taxonomy): Eukaryota > Metazoa > Arthropoda > Arachnida > Araneae > Heptathelidae > Ryuthela > Ryuthela nishihirai. The sequence continues at coordinate 46,645,994 of JAWZYU010000009.1, forward strand.
CACAATTTTCATCAGTATGCATTCTAGAATGTATCTTTTTAGATACAATATCTGAAAACAAATGCCACCTAATAAAGTTGCTAATTTAGGTACTTAGCTCTAATCGAATTACGAAAAATGTTGGATTTTTTTCTTTAGTTCTGAATATAGCCGAAATGTCCAAGGGCAAATCGGACTATTGTGGGATAAAAATACAAAATGCATTATACATAGTGTACTAGAAATTAATTGGTGCCTTAATCACCGCTCGATTTCGAAACCGTTAAATCCGATACTTAATACTTCGGGCGGCTGGGATGGCTCAGTCGGTAGCGCACCAGGCTGGTAATCTGTAGTTCCCAGATCGAGTTCCAGCTGGGTCAGTGTAGAGATTATCTCTGCAAAACTCACCGCGTCAGATGGGATAGTCGTCCGTCAGATGGGATATTAAGCCGTGACCCCGTGTGCGGGAGAGCCATAGGTTGTGCACGTTAAACAACACGCTGTATGGCCTTGATGGGAGGATATCATCTGTCTCCCAACAGCTGTTCCATTGGGTCATCTCCCCCAACGTTATCCGGGCCCTCGGGGTCCTTGTGACATTGTCATTTAGCCCATTGTGTGAAAAAAGTGCCATTCAGAAAAAAAAATAACCCAACCGATCCTTACTTGACCTTGAAGACGAACTTGAAGAGAAGTTTAACAATGTTTCTGAGATGTACTTATCGGAAATCTTTCCCAGGACACTAATTTTCAGCTCTCTATCACACGTATATTTAAATTTGACCTTGAAAGATCCATTGCCGCCAAATTTCGCAACAGTTCCAAGATTTGCGACGTAAAATACTCCGAGCCATTAATTTTTAGTTTTCTGGCACCAGTGTATAGATATTTGACCTCGAATGGACCCATCTCATCAAAAAATTTTACTTTTCTTTGATCTTCGACACAAATTTAAATTTTTTACCCCCAATTCTTAGCTCGCTCGGTTCAGTGTGAGTATATATAGGGTAGCGCCAAAAGGCTATGCTTTACCAAGGTCATTTGAGTGTCGCTGATAGGGCGTACTTCAGGACGTCACAGCGGGGATCTGATATCTGTTATCTTTAATTAATTTTATGAGCCTAGGGTCTAGGTCCGAAGTCTAATATAGCTAGCTAGTTCCCGAAGTCTAATATAGTGGCTGATTGACAATAAGAAAAGTTAAAACAGATAGACTCCGAAGAGGACACAAGGGAGGAACAAATTTGCTAAAAAAATACAATTAAAAGGTAAACATGCGGGTTGTCAAACATCGTAATCTTTGGACCCTTGAATTGGTTTAAATCCAAGGAATAGTAATTGATCAAGGATCTGATTATATCATAAGGATGATCTTCCACTGCCTCAAGAAAAGGTCTGCGAGATTTTCCGAATATATGTGGTCAGTACTCGATTCAGTGTTCCAAAATAAAATTATCAGTTCTGTGGTCGGTGCTCCATGGTTTGTGAAAACAACCATGGAGCACCGACCACAGAACTGAGAATTTTATTTTGGAAGCTCTGAAGTCTCTGACCAGGGGTGGGAAACCTTTACATTTTGGAAGGCCGGATTAAGTTAGCTGTAATCTAATAAGCCCGCATTCAAGAAACTTAAATTAGATACACTTCGAAATGCACATTATTTTGTAAAAATCTAACTACTATGTACTAACTTCAAAAAATGGAAAAATCTCGTTAATTCTAAAGTTTACTAACTTTTTAATGACTTTGTTGTGACTGTTTTTTGTGGGAAAGAATTTGAATATTTGGTTGCAGCATGGAGGTCCGCAGTTTCAGCTGATCCTCTAGATGAGTATCCGTCGTTTGTGACCTTAAGGGCATCTTGATTTGGATCATGTAGGAGAATGTAGATTCGCAACAATAAGTGGTTGAAAAGCAAGAAAGCATTTTTCGTGCACGTTGCCGAAGGTGTGGGAATTCTTTTGCATTTTTCCGTATTTCAATTGGATCTTTCTTAGCGTCAAATAAAAACTTTACAATGTTATCTTCTGAGAGCTCAATCAATTCCATCTGTAGTTCTTTAGGAGCCTAGAAGACATCAACTAGGTGAGGTTGAAATGTTAATTTGAGTTTGATGTCATGATTCTCAAAGTTAGTGAACCTGTCATTGTATTCTCTTATTAATAAGTCTGTAACAGCTGCATATTCTTCAGATAATTCGCATGAATCCTCCTGCTCATCAATGATCTTTTCTAATTGGGGAAAATGTTCATCCGAAATTTGTTTTTGAAGAAGAAGAGTTTTGAAAAAAATAGCCTTTTTCGAAATGCTTGGATTTTTTGTCACATATCATATATAGACTTAGTTTCACCTTGCAAAGAAATATTCAAGTCATCTTGATTTGACATGATATCACACAGAAATGCAGCATTTCTATAGAAATTTCCTTTTAATAATTCAAATTGCTGACTCTGTTCTTCATAAAATTTAACTATCTGTTCTCGCAAAAATAAAATTTTTGCTAACACCTATCCCTGTGATAGCCAACGGACTTTAGAATGATGCGGCAAATCCACACTGAATACCTCATCATCCAACTTTAGCATGTTGCGAAACTGACGATGCCGTTTTGCATTTGCACGAATATAGTAAACAGTACTTATAACTTGTTCCAAAGTGTCACTTAAAATAGCAGATTTAGCACAGAGATTTTGCTGATGTAAGATACAATGAAGAGAAATGAGAGCATCTGGATCGGATAACCCTTTTTTACCTGTGCAATAAACCCTTCACGGTTTCCTGTTATGGAAGGTGCACCGTCTGTACATACACTCACTAAATCAACCAAATTCATTCCAACTTCACGATATTTATCTTGAAAGTTGTTGAAGATATCTATTCCTCGTGTTCTACCCGTAAGAGTACCCAAAGCGAGTAACTCTTTGTAGCAAAGAAAATCTTCTGTTATGGCCCGTGTAAAGTATAAAACATGCGCGAGTCAGTAGTATCAGTTGATTCATCTAATGCGATTGAATAATATATATTTTCCTTTTGGAGTATTGTGTGAAGTTGTTCTGTTACGTTGAGGGCTAATTCATGCTGCTGATCAGTTATGGTTCTCCTTGAAAGAAGCAGTTGTTTGTACTTTGAAACCCTATTAGGGTCTAAGCATCCTGCAACTTCGACAATGCATTCTTTTACGATTTCTACATCGCTGAATGGCTTATCTTTTTTCCCGAGTATATAAGCTGCTTTATAAGTTGCTTCAGTGGCTTATTTCTGGGTCTTACCACTGCTTGAAATAACTGTCTTTACTTTTCATTTTTTAAATTCTGCAATGCAACCTTTCGCGCCTCTCCCTCTAATTTGAAATATTTGTGGTTCTAATGAGTGGAATAATGTTGATGAGCATTGAATTTCTTCAATGTTGATATTGCAGTATAACAAAGCAAGCAAATCATCTTTTCTTTAGCAGAAACAAGATAATATTGCAGTTCTCAATCCTCATTAAAAATTCTGTTTTCTTTCTTCAGCGTTCTCTTGGTCTTCTTTGACATGATGCGCTGTTAAGCAGACAAAACAAAAAAAAATACAATCAAACAAAAACGCGGATAATACCAGGCTGTGTAACTATTCTCAAATTCCACTTCAAACGAAAAGCCACGTACACCGTCAAAAGTACGTACATCACAAGTCAAAAGTTGATGATAGACTGACGTACTGGACCCCCACGGACTCTTGCCAAGCATACCCGTGCGGTAGTGGAGTTAGTCAGGAGGGGAAGTTAAAATATTCATAATTTCACGCTATTATTAAATTCGCTAAAAGTTTCACAGGCGATTGAAAGATTTAATGCGGTAACGAGTGGAGCACCAAATTTGTTCCATTCCTCGCATAATGGGTTCTTTTACCTATGAGCGGCACTTCTTGGTATACATAGGACAAAATTGCCACTTCACAACGACTCCATGCAGTCGGCGAAAGGAACCCACTGCCCCACATCTGTTAAGAGACAGATGACAACCTTACATCATGGTCATCCTGCGTCTTATTTAAAGGTGCAGGGTATATTTCTCCTACACACGGACCATGGCTTTACCTCACATCCGACGGACGACTGGCTTTACAGAAACCATCGGTGTTCGCCTTTCTAAGCGATAGAAGGATTGTGCGTTTAACGTTATAATATGTATATAATTTATTTATAAATTATGTTTAAAAATATCTTTCCTGATTTCTGTTGCATGATCCATTTGTATCTGCAACATTTCTCTCTTGTTCTGCATATTAAAGAATATAAAATAATTACACTGTAGTCGAATGTCTTTTGGAGTGGAAAAATAACTCTGTGTCAGGTAAATCAATGATATGTTCTTTTTCCTTCCTCTGACGAATAATTCTTCGATGAGTTTTTGATCTCTTTCCGTTACGAAATCGTCGAAAACAATTAAATTTTGCATGTCGGGATCCAGTTCGTTGATCATCTTTATTGGAAGAGAAAGTTGCAATTGAGATTTTTTCGCCAAATGTTTTCTTCAAAATTTCGTGCAAATCGTCGAATATTTCTTGCATAAACTGATATTTCGGCTCGGTTAAATCTTTGGTGTATAAAAAGATTTTATTATAGTAGAGATGTTTAAATATTAAGTTCAACAAAAGATTCGTCTTCCCTGAGCCAGATGGACCACAGATTAAAAGTTACCTGTATAACTGTTCCGTTTCTGAATCATCCATTAATTGGTATTTTCAGTGTTAAACTACCACCAAATATATATATTAATTTAATAGAATTATTTGTCTTTCGTTCAGTGACTAATCTTGAAATACCTAGAAGGGTAATATATATATCACGGAAGAAAGCGAATTTTAATCAACGATATTGTTACGACAGAAGGAATCTGGCAACCGAAAGCAAAAAGTTTCAGCCAACGAAGAAGAACGTTGGGAGAATTTGAGAACAGTGGAGCGTTAACGGTCGTTGTGTGTTGTAACAGTCGGTGAGTTCGAAAATGGACGGTGAGCTGTTCTGAGACAGTGCGCGTAAGTGTCAAGAAGTAACTTGATGTGTTGTGTATACGCGGAAGGATAAAAGTGGGATCTTTTATCGTTAAGTATCAAGAAGTAACTTGATGTGTTGTGTATACGCGGAAGTATAAAAGTGGGAACTTTTATGGCTAACTTCGAATGTCTACACGGACTGTCTTTTTGTTCGGCTAGTGTGTGAAAAGTTATTAGCACAGGACGCGAATTGGTTTACGAGTGAAGATCTTCGGGTGACCTGGTAAATCAAGTAAAAGGTAGTATTTAGTAAAATACACAGAGCTGATGTTGTGTGCTCACGCAGGAAGATTGATGACTTGTGCATGTTAATAGTTAATTTGTTAATAAGATACTTCATCCATATTTCCTTTGTAACAATTTACCTTGTATTGAATTTGGTTTTGAAATATAGCTTTTAATACTCACGCTCAGTGGCTATCCATTTTTTGTAATCCGCAACATTTGGTGTCAGAAGTGGGATAATTTATTGAATGCCGTTAACTAGAAGTATGGATGAATTAGTAAAGTTGATAAATAGCTTGAAAGTCGATATGGCTACGCAGATGACTGATATGAAAGCCGATATGGCTACACAGATGAATGACATTAAAAGTCAAAATAATGACTTGAAAGCCGATATGGCTAACAAAATAGGTGACCTGGCCGCACAAAATACTGAGATTAAAGGTGATATAGCTGCCCAAAGCGATAAAATAGGTGACTTGAAAGCCGAAATGGCCGCACAAAATACTGAGATTAAAGGTGATATAGCTGCCCAAAGCGATAAAATAGGTGACTTGAAAGCCGAAATGGCCGCACAAAATACTGAGATGAGAGCTGAAGTGGCTTCTCAAATTGATAAGATTACTGATCAGTGTAAGGACATTAAAACCGAACTTAATAAACAATGTGATTGTTTAAAGGTTGAAATTGACAGTGTAAAATATGATCTTGATAGTGTTAAGTTAGATTATAAACATGAAATAGAAATTGTAAAAACTGATTGTGAACGCCAGTTTCAGATTTTGAGAAATGAAATGTTACCTTCTGCTTGTGATAATAATAATTCTAGTGGAAATAATGTTATTACACATATCGCTAAAAATACAACTAAACCTTCTACATATGATGGTCAATCATCTTGGACAGTATTTAAAACACAATTCGAAGTTATCGCTACAGCCAATGAGTGGAATGAATTCCAAAAGGCCAGTTTTCTTGCAGCTTCCTTAAGAAATTCTGCTGCGGAAGTTTTGCAGTCTGTTCCAGAAGAAAAACGACTTGATTATCAAAGTCTAGTTTCTGCATTAGAACTAAGGTTTGGTGATAGTTATTTAAAACAATATTACGTGACTCAATTTAAACATCGCATGCAGAAAAGTGGTGAAACTTTGCAAGAGCTTGCTAGTGATATTGAGCGTCTAGCTAGATTGGCTTATAGTAACTGTCCACCAGAAATTCAAGATAATTTAGCTCAATTACAATTTATTGATGCTATTGCTGACCCTGACACTCAGCAATCTCTGAGGATGTTGGAAGGTGAATCCTTAAAGTCAGCTGTGGTACATGCTATGAAATACGAGTGCTCCAGGCTTTCCTCCCGAGCGAACAAACGTGCAGTGAGATTTGTGAGTGCAGAAGAAACTGTAGAAAAGGATAATGAAATGAAAGAACTAACCAAAGCCATACTATCCGTTTTGAAAGATATAAAAGGTTCTTCTTCAAAACCTACAACAGACCTTCAGTGTTGGAATTGTGGCAAGACCGGACACATTCGTACCAACTGCACTAGGAAACGAATGATGAGTCCAAGTCCATCAACTAGACAACAGGATCAGGGAAACAGAAAATTAGTCAGTCTTGCGGGGCAAAGGAAGGCAGTTGATTGGTTGGCCCCAGGGGAAGTCGCCCACGTTTCAACATTACATGGCGATAATAATGGATTAGTAGCTGATGGAGCTATAAATGGAATACCTTGCCGTATGATAGTCGACACTGGTGCAAATGTAACTTTACTCAGAACGGATATAATAAAGAAAATAATACCTCACCCAAACTTGAATACTACACAGTCTAGAATAAGCCTACAAACGGCCACTGGAGATCGTGCAAAGGTTCATGGAAAAATAGAACTTAATATTCGAGTTGGTAGCTGTCTGGTTCGCCATCCTGTTTACATCGCTGACATCTACGACGAATGCATATTAGGCCTTGATTTTCTTAAGAAACATGGATTCAACATTAGACCCAGTGATAACCTACTCATCTATGAGACAGAAGAGATTCCTCTGCTTAGCCGGACGTCTGATTCTTTATCAAGCGTAACTCCAATATTAGTGACGGAAGACACAGAGATCCCAGCACAAAGTGAAGTTATAGTCCGTGGACATCGGGCGGATACTTCTGGGGCCTTCCGATTGGCAGTTACTGATGCCTCTGGTAAAGGAGCTTTGGCTCATAATATCCTGGTTGCAAGGACTTTAGTCAGAATAGATAAAGAACAGATCCCTATCAGAGTGATGAACTGTAACAAATCCAGTAGAATGTTAAAAAAAGGTGAGGAATTAGCAATATGTGAAGCTGTTACCTGTGTAACAAGTATAAATAAAATAGAAGTTACCGATTCACATCAAAATCATACAGACATCCCATCTCATCTTACTGAATTATGGAGAGAAACAAGACAAATATTAACTGAAAACCAAGCTGTTAAGGCCGAGAACCTATTAAAAGAATTTTCTGACATTTTTTCTGCCACATCAAATGATTATGGCCGTACTAACCTGACAGAACATAAAATCAACACTGGTGATTCTCCTCCAGTCCATCTGCCGGCAAGAAGGCTTCCATTGGCAAAAAGAGAGGAGACGGAACAACTCGTAAAGGACATGGAAGCTCAGGGCATTATAGAACCATCACAGAGTCCCTGGACATCACCAGTAGTTCTTGTCAAGAAAAAGGATGGATCTACACGATTTTGTGTAGATTATCGCAGATTAAATGACGTAACAAAGAAAGATTCCTTTCCTTTACCCAGGATTGACGATACACTAGACACTTTATCTGGGTCAGAATGGTTCTCAACATTAGATTTAAAGAGCGGCTATTGGCAAGTTGGTATACGTCCTGAAGACCGTGAGAAAACAGCTTTCAGTACAGGGAATGGACTTTGGCAGTTTAAGGTGATGCCATTTGGACTTTGTAATGCACCTGCCACATTTGAGCGACTAATGGAGTCAGTGCTCAAAGGTTTGTCTTTGGAGGTCTGCCTGGTTTACTTGGACGACATCATAGTTCTTGGAAGAACTTTTGAAGAACATTTGAGCAATCTTCGTCAAGTATTTGAAAAACTTAAGGCAGCCAAGTTAAAATTGGGACCGACAAAGTGTAAACTGTTCCAGCAAGAAGTTCATTACCTTGGTCATGTGATCACTACAGCAGGGATTAAGACTGATCCTAGTAAGATAGAAGCTGTAAGAGACTGGCCTCCACCACAAGATGTTCATCAACTTCGTAGTTTTATTGGACTTTGCACCTACTATAGAAGATTTGTCAAAGGTTTCTCCAACATCGCAAGGCCATTACATCGTCTGACAGAAGAGGGCCAACGGTTTATGTGGACCACCGAATGCGATATAGCCTTTCAACAGCTAAAGAAAACTCTTTCCACAGCACCAGTGCTAGCGTACCCACAAACTGGAAAACAATTCGTAATAGATACTGACGCAAGTAACACAGGAGTTGGTGCTGTGCTTTCACAGGAACAAGACGGACAAGAGAGAGTTATTGCATACTTTAGTAAAACTTTATCCAAACCAGAGCGGAATTACTGTGTAACACGCAAAGAACTGTTAGCAATAGTAAAAGCAATAGAACATTTTCATCATTATCTCTATGGCCAGAAATTCCTTATACGTACTGATCATGCTGCACTTAGATGGTTATTAAACTTCAAAAACCCTGAAGGACAAATCGCTAGGTGGATACAACGGTTACAAGAATACGATTTCTCCATCGAACATCGAAGTGGTAAAATGCATAAGAATGCAGATGCTCTTTCCAGGCGCCCATGTATTGACAACTGTAAACATTGCTATAATGCAGAACTGAAATTTGGAACTAAAGAGATAATGCCCATAAGACAAATAGTATCGACACAAACAAACAATGACACCCCTAACATCTGGAATCCAATTGAAATCAGGAAGGCTCAACTAGATGATGAAGACATAAAACCAATATTAGAATTGATTGAAAAATCTGTTGTAAGACCTAATTGGGAGCAAATCTCGAGGTATAGTCCAACTACTAAAAGTTACTGGGCACAGTGGGACTCCTTAAAAATGGAAGACGGAGTATTATACAGAAGATGGGAGAATCCCACTGGACGGCTGATCCGTTGGCAGATAATCCTTCCTGGATCCCGAGTGGAACTTGTGATGAAAGATGTACATGATAGTGCCACTGGAGGACACTTCGGTGTTAATAAGACATTAGCCAAAGCCAGGGAACGATTTCATTGGTTGAAAAGTAGGGCAGACGTTGAGAGATGGTGTAGGCAATGTGAAGCCTGTGCAGCAAAGAAAGGCCCTAAGACTAGGAGTCGGGGTAAGCTGCAGACGTATAACGTTGGTGCCCCTTTTGAAAGAATAGCCATTGATGTAATGGGTCCGTTTCCTAGAACTGATGATGGAAATCGATATTTATTAGTGGTAATGGATTATTTCACAAAGTGGCCTGAGGTATATCCCATTCAAGACCAGGAAGCAACAACAGTGGCTGAGATGATAGTTAATAACTTCATTAGTAGGTATGGAGTACCTTTACAACTCCACTCTGATCAAGGACGGAATTTTGAATCCAATGTGTTTAAAGGCATCTGTCAACTATTAGGCATTCAGAAAACCAGAACAACTCCCTTACACCCTCAGTCGGATGGTATGGTTGAAAGATTCAATAGAACAATTGCTCAGCATTTAGCATTATTTGTGAACGACCACCAACGTGACTGGGATCGCCATGTACCACTCCTTTTGCTGGCATATAGGACGGCAGTGCATGAGACAACTGGACAGACACCTTCCATGATGCTTTTTGGAAGAGAGTTACGTCTTCCCTGTGACCTTTTATATGGTCGGCCCGAAGCAATGCCTGTGTCCACTCCACAATACGTACAAGAATTGCAACAACGACTAGAAGAAATCCATCACTCCGTTAGACATAACATCGACATAACAAGTGACAGAACCAAAACAAGATATGACAGTAAAATAAATGGAACTATTTTCAATCAAGGAGATCTTGTCTGGCTATACAGTCCACATAGAAAGAAAGGACTATCTCCAAAACTTCAGAAACCTTGGGAAGGCCCATATACAATAGTTAACAGGATTAATGACGTGGTATATCGCATTCGTCGACGTCCAGCTACAAAGTACAAGGTGGTTCACGTGGATCGTTTGGCCCCGTTTCATCGAAGAACTGAAGAAACTTTGGAATCCAGAATTGTTCGGGACGAACAAGACCTAGGGAGGGGGCAGTGTTACGACAGAAGGAATCTGGCAACCGAAAGCAAAAAGTTTCAGCCAACGAAGAAGAACGTTGGGAGAATTTGAGAACAGTGGAGCGTTAACGGTCGTTGTGTGTTGTAACAGTCGGTGAGTTCGAAAATGGACGGTGAGCTGTTCTGAGACAGTGCGCGTAAGTGTCAAGAAGTAACTTGATGTGTTGTGTATACGCGGAAGGATAAAAGTGGGATCTTTTATCGTTAAGTATCAAGAAGTAACTTGATGTGTTGTGTATACGCGGAAGTATAAAAGTGGGAACTTTTATGGCTAACTTCGAATGTCTACACGGACTGTCTTTTTGTTCGGCTAGTGTGTGAAAAGTTATTAGCACAGGACGCGAATTGGTTTACGAGTGAAGATCTTCGGGTGACCTGGTAAATCAAGTAAAAGGTAGTATTTAGTAAAATACACAGAGCTGATGTTGTGTGCTCACGCAGGAAGATTGATGACTTGTGCATGTTAATAGTTAATTTGTTAATAAGATACTTCATCCATATTTCCTTTGTAACAATTTACCTTGTATTGAATTTGGTTTTGAAATATAGCTTTTAATACTCACGCTCAGTGGCTATCCATTTTTTGTAATCCGCAACAATATTTTCACGCATTAAGTGCCGAATGTTGAATTATCATCACTACAGTTATTGATAGTATCCTCCCTATGTGATTCTGATGTTACTATAGGTTCGGATCACAAATTGGCCTGCATTGCAAATTTTCTCCACTAATGCATTTGGTCTATAAATGTTGCCTATGCATAAACTGGAAGGATAGTTGTGCACCAATCGCCAGTGATGATGCATAGCACTTAAGGTCTAGCACTTAAAGCCCGACACCGCCTTCCCATTGCAGCATGCCGTTAATACCTTTCAAAAAGTTTTTTCCAAAAGAGATATTCTCTTTTCGGAGGAAACAGAAGTGGAGGGCTGTCAGACCGGTGTACCCTACTGATCTGGTAATCCAAGTATTAAAACCGAAGCGCCTGAGAATTTAAAAAAATAGAGTTGTTTTCAGCTTAACAAAGTCCACTCCCACTTTGTCCAAATAACAATAACAGTATAGTACAGGTATGTTTAGGAAGGTCTATAAATGATAGCTAGGTAGTCACTGGAAGGAGAGCTATGCACCAATCCCCTGTGATGATGCATAGAACCGGCCAGGCCTAGTACCTAATGTCCGACCCCGACTTCTCGTGGTGTATACCGTTGGCGAGGGCTGCCAGATTAGTGTGGCCTACTGATCTGGACATCTATGGCTATTTTTCTTTTTATCTACCGTGCCGAGGAGTGGTCAACCACACAGGGTCCTGGTGCTGACCATATATACCAACCTGAACGGAATAATGGATCTGAGCTTGATTATGGATCCTGATTTTGCTGCACTGATGGGCCTTTGTGGAGGGAAAAATCTTCCGCCGTGTTTTCTGTTTCTTTGTGGGTTGACAGCCCCAAGTAAATAGATTCATAGGATATGTTTATCAGCTGGTGGATAATCCTGAGCAGAGGTCATCACAGGCACCTGAACTCTTTGCTTCTATTGGCATCGTCAAATTCTACATTGGAGGAAGTCTTCCAGTATAGATGGCTTCAACATTTTGTGGTGGGGGAACGGGTCTTTACCCCATGTCTGCGATTAGGGGGCTGTTTGATATTGTCGGCATTCCCTCTCTCTATAAACATAGTTTTTTTAAACATCCCACTAACCATTTTCTCTCCATAGGTGGTTGGAATGTGAGGACTCTGCACAGAGCTTTTTCTCTTGATGTCCTCACACAAGAATTCCACCATTATAATTTAGATATTCTCGGCTGCAAGAGACCAGATGGACAGATAAAGATCAGATTCATAAAAATAATTTTAAATTTCCTTTTCAAGCAGGAAGATAATAAGCATCACCAAGGCGTGGGTCTGCTTCTCAGCAGACACGCTAGCTAGTGATGCTCTTCTAAGATATGAGAGCATTATGAAAAGTTTCTTAAAGCAAAATTTCAGACAAGCGTTAAAGACTTGAATGTTATCTGCTGTTATGCCCCCACTGAGGATGCCGATGAGGATGAGAAGGGTAGGTTTTATGAACAACTTCAGGATATTTTGAATTCTGTCAAGAAAAGAGATATTACCCTTGTTCTTGGTGACTCCAATGCCAAAGTTGGTACTGACTCTGACCTTTGGGGAGGAGTAATAGGCCCTTTTGGTATTGGTAACTACAATGGCAATGCGCAACGTCTCCTACAGAATAACTAACACTTATTACAAACACCGCGACATACATAAGTACACATGGGTTTCACCTGATGGGCTGCATAAGAATATGATTGATTACATATTAATTAACAGCAAATGGGCTAGTTCTGTTAGGAATACCAGGGCATATAGGGGAGCTGAAATTGGATGTGACCATTACCTTGTTAAAAGTGTGTTGCAACTTAAACTTAAAAAGTGTTGTGCTAGGGTTAAAAAATTTACTTTTAATACTGAAGCTCTGAAAGATCCAGTTATAGCCAAAGCTTACCATGATAGGTTACTTAGTCATTATGACAGTCATGGTTTGCTTACTACTGAAGATGAGGAAGAATGGGATCATTTTAAACAGGCTTTTATGGACACTAACAGTACTCTTTTAGGAAAAAAGGAGCAGAAGAGACAGAATTATCTGTGTGATAAGGCACTTGAGCTTATTTCGGAAAGAAAGAACTGCAGGAATGTCTTTAATCAATACCCTACTAGTCCTAATAGAAAGCATTACAGAGAACTTAATAAACGTGTAAAAGATCAGTTAGCTGCTGATAAGAATCTTTGGCTTGATGGTTTGGCTGACAAAGCCGAGGAAGCAGTTAGACAGCACAACAGCAGAGAGCTGTACCGGATAGTTAATGTTTTTTGTGGTAGAAAACGGACAGGCATACAAGGATTGAAGGATAAACAAGGTAAGGTTATAGAAGGGGAGGATTCTGTCATAGCTAGGTGGGCTGAGCATTTCAGTGATGTTCTAAACAATGTGGTTAGTTCTACTCCCATTGTTTGCAATGATGATAAATGCATTGGTGGCTTTAATGTTGGCCCTATAACACAATCTGAAGTTATTTTGGCTATTTCTAAACTTAAACTTCATAAATCACCAAGAGTAGATGAAATTACTACGGAAATACTTAGAGCTGGGTATGTTTCGGTTACCACTTGGATGACTGAAATTCTGAATATCTTTTATGATAAAGGCATGGTTCCTAAGGATTTTACCAGAGCTATTATTATCCCTATTTTCAAAAAAGGGTGATCGCAGTTCTTCTGATAACTGTAGGGGTATCAGCCTTCTCTCTGTTCCAAGTAAAGTTCTTTCCATGATTGTGCTTAATAGAATTAAGAATCTGGTTGACAGGAAACTGCATGATGGGCAATGTGGATTCAGAAGTGGTAGGGGATGTGTGGATCAGATATTTTCACTTAGGCAGATTCTTGAGAAATGTTTCGAGTTTCAGAAACCTTTGGTTGCTAGCTTTGTTGATTTCAAAAAGGCTTTCGACTCTGTTGATCATCATAATTTGTGATTGATTGTGAAATCATATGGTATACCAGACAAGTTAGTTAACATAATGAAAGCTCTCTATAATAACACTGAGTCATGTGTGAGAGTTGATAAGGCTTGTAGCAATTGGTTTAGCATTACTTCTGGTGTTCGACAAGGGTGCATTTTGTCTCCTTTTCTCTTTAGTTTGGTTATTGATTACGTTATGCGAAATTCACTTCAAGGGAAAAATTTTGGTCTAAAATGGGCTGGAGGTACGAAAATTTCTGATTTAGATTATGCTGATGACTTAGCCCTTTTGGCAAATATGTTGGTGAGATGAACTCTTTCATTCGAGCTGTTGATGAGACTGGTAGTATAGTAGGTTTGGTTATAAGCAGAGAGAAAACTAAAGTGATGAAAATTGGTCAGGCAGGTTGTGATTCAGTTCATCTGAATGTTTGCAGTCTTGAGCAGGTGTCACGGTTTAATTACCTTGGGAGCTATGTAACAGATACTGGTTGGTGCGGTATGAGATTAACAGACGAATAGGGATTGCTGCTGGCACTTTTAAGAATCTATGGAGATTGTGGAGAAATAGGCGTATACACCTAAAGACTAAAATTAGACTGTATAATAGTTTGGTTCTTTCTAGGGTTAGTTATGGTAGTGAAACTTGAACACTTTGTAAACAAGATAACAGGAAACTAGATGCTTTTGATTGCAGATGCTTACGCAGTATCTTGGACATTAGGTGGTTCAACTTTGTAACTAATGATGAGGTTAGGCAAAGTAGTTTGCAACCTCCTTTAAGCAGCATATTGTGCAGAGAGAGACTCCGTTGGTTTGGCCATGTTGCCCATATGGATAATTATAGATTGGCGAATAGGGTTATGAACATTGTGCCTAAAGGCCTCAGAATGAGTGGGAGACCTAGGATGACACGGGCAGACAATGTCAAACAGGACATTGTTAGAATTTGTGTGTAATGGCCGGATGCAGCAGATGTAGCTCAGGACAGACATGCTTAGAGAACTAAATAACACTGTCTGGTTGGACCTCCGTAGCCCATTGCTGCTTGAGGATGAGGATGAGGATGCAATCTTTAGTATGATACTCACCTGCACATTTCGCGCATCTCGGGCAAAGGAGTTTGCAACCTCCATTAAGCAGCATATTGTGCAGAGAGAGACTCCTTTGGTTTGGCCATGTTGCCCGTATGAATAATTATAGATTGGCGAATAGGGTTATGAACAGTGTGCCTAAAGGCCTCAGAAAGAGGGGGAGACCTAGGATGCGGTGGTCAGACAATGTCAAACAGGACCTTATTAGAATTGGTGTGCAGTGGCCAGAAGCAGTATATGTAGCTCAGGACAGACTTGCTTGGAAACAACATATATATGCTTGGAGAACTAAATTGCACAGTCTGGTTGAACCTCCGTAACCCATGGCTGCTTGATGATGATGATGATGATGATGATGATGATGATGATGATGACGACGACGACGACGACTACGACGATTAGGAATGAGTAGAACATAATCCCTCTGGTGTCCTGGCATTTTCTTCAGTATTTATTAGAATTTCTGTATCGAAAAACACTTCATGAGAAGATGTAATCGAAATGAAGAGGTGCAGTACAATCGCAGAATCCATCATGCAAAGCAGAAGTCACTATAGGAGAGTATCATGTCGCTAATCTCATGTTGGAACAAATGTTTCACTAGGCCTGTCAAAGTTCAGCAGTTCAATAAAAGATTTACTCTTCATTTCAGACTTTTCTTCTTCTCATTTGAATGATCCTTATACACCATTTTCAAAAACCTTTTTGCAGTACTTAAAAAAAATCCGATTTTCAGCATTTACGGTTTAAGAGCGATTATATGGTCTCTCTCTCTATCTTGACCATTTAAAGCGAACTTTTAATGGATATGGATTCTTTTAGACTGTAATTTGTTTCATCACAGATCGAAACCTGAGATAGAACATATTTAAAATTTAACGTTTTGATTCCTATATGTTATTTATATTGAAAGTTTTAAAAATATATATCACATTAATATTTATTGAATTCGTTTTGAAATTTATTATTTATTTCACCAGAGTACCCATACCTATTTTAATTACATTTTTACTTTCTTTATAGTTGAAAAATAAATAACACCAATTTGTGCTTTTGCACAAAATTAAAAACCCACACCGTAAATGATGGCGCTGCTGTTACATGTGTTTAGGGGAGTTTGAAATGAAAAAACGGACTATGTTATATAACGAAATTTTTAATATAAAATTGAGAGTAATTACGAGACTTTTTCCGTACCATAGAAATTCATATCGCGAATGAATGAGTTAATATTTAAGAGATAATCTCGAAATGAATTATATTTATTTTATGCAAATATTTGTCTTTATGTATCATGATTTTCTTCTTCAAACGATTCGTCCGAAGCCTTTGGCTGGTTTCTTTTATATCGGATTCTAATTCAAAATTATCACTGCACACTTCTTCTGTATTTACATTTTTTGTTAAAAATTGGAATCGAGCTATCGTAGCGAAAGTATTTCGCTTCAACATTAACTTTTACACTGAAGCGCCATGGAATTAGGGATAGCAACCTAGTAACGTGTTGGACTCCTCTGGCCCTGATAAAGGCCGCCACACGACGAGGCAAGGATTCCACAAACTTGCATAAATGTTCCACAGGTATGACGACCAATGCATCCTTCATAGCTGTCCACAATTCTCTCAAGGTCGTTACTGATGGGACACGGGCCCAAACACTCTGCTCGACGGTATCCCAAAGACATTCAATGGGATTTATATCTGGTATCATGTCTAGGTGGCCAATTCATTATTTCAGAGGCAGCAGAATGCTCCTACAACCATGCAGTAGCCAACGTGGACCTGCGAGATTATCAGTTATCACAATGGTAGATGCCATCTCCGTTGGGATGCATTATGGTCATAAATGGGTGTAAATGGTCAGCCATGAGTTTTACGTACCGGTATGCATTGAGAGTCGTCGGTACACATAGCAAAGTTCCTACAGACGTCCAACTGAAATACACCCTAGGCCATCACTGAGCCAACACCAGCTTATAATCTTCCGATCTGACATGCAGAATCCATGGCTTCGGCGCTATGCCCTTAGTCTCCCATCGGCACAATGAAGTTTACATCGGGATTCATCACTCCAGGCTATCCGTTGCCAATTTTAGATGGTTCAGTTTTGATGTTCTTTAGCCCAGACAAGGCACTGAACCCTGTGTTGTGCCATTACAAGTGAGACTCTCGTAGGTTGGTGGCTCCCGAAGCTGAGACGATGAAGTGAGTGTTGCACGGTCCGTGCACTGACTTCCCGGCTGGAACCGACATTCAGATGGGAGGTGATTTCAGATAATACCTGACCCTTATCGGTCCGTACGATGTGGGTCAGACAGCAAAGCCCACGACCATTCAAGGCTGGTTGTCCTTTGCAGTTTGTCCGGGTGCTTGTCTTTCTGTCGGAATTTTCATATTCCCGGAACACTCTTGAAACCATCGTGCGAGAAAATTCAAGCTCGTTGACAATTTCAGAGATCGAGTGTCCCATCCGTCGGGCACCTACGATTTGCCCTCTGTCAAATGCATCTAAATCCCACGCCTTTTCCATTACGCTTCTCACAACAAATGCTTGAGGAAGCCAAGACTGACAGCTATATATGACCAGAGTTTCAACCACGCATGCGCGCAAATGCCGGACTTGCAGTACTGAATTTTGGATAACGTCGCCTATCCGTAATTCAATGACACTTCAGTGTGTATGCATCTGGTAGAAAGAAGTGTATTCTGCTTGCCTGTTTCGTTCATTGAATGTTGAATAACTTTTGTATTCCATCCTATTGCAATTTTAATATTTTTCTTTAGAAATTTAACTTCATATACAGAGAGCATTAAATGATGCATTCAGATTGATAATTTTACAAGTGAAAATTGTGAAATCATTGAAAACCTTTTTAAATGTGTCTTAGTTTCGATCCACTCGAACTTTGATTCCTTATTTGTTAGGGGCTGGGTTGGATCGGTAACTATCGAATCAGACTTCTAATTTGCAGTTACCACGTTCGAGTCGCAACTGTGCCATCATTGAGATTTTTACTGTGCCATTCATTGAGAATTTCTTACCCAGAGAAGGGCGGAGTTTAGTCAAGATAACTTGACTAAACTCCGCCCTTCTCTGGGTAAGAAAGGTGCCACCCATAGCTTTGGAATGTCCATCAGATGAGAGGTTAAGCCGTCGTTCCGTGT
This sequence comes from Ryuthela nishihirai, assembly GCA_038380435.1. Classification (NCBI taxonomy): domain Eukaryota; kingdom Metazoa; phylum Arthropoda; class Arachnida; order Araneae; family Heptathelidae; genus Ryuthela; species Ryuthela nishihirai. The sequence goes on from JAWZYU010000009.1 coordinate 46,664,352, forward strand.
GCAAGGGAGTCATCCTGTACAAGTGAAAGAAACAACATGCTGGATGACCATTAGGGGGAACCATACCTCTCTTAATAGTTCAAAAATAATTGCAATGAATTTTGTTGTTGAATATTGTTTTGGTGTTCTTTTATTCTTATAGTTACAGAGAGTTTGCTTTTACCATAGTAGGTCGGAATTTATTATCATTAGGTAGAGTAACTGGCATGTTTTAAACACCACCTGTTTTCTCTTTAGGATCTCGATTTTTTACCACATTATATATGTTACTTGCAGCTTTGACTGAAATTTTAAAGTTATATGATCTGATTATATTCCCAGTGTTTCTGGTAATCATGGAATTTGAGGTATATTAGAAGTATATATATATATTTAATAGGTTGCCTCTATGTCGTTGCTATTTGTGTATTATTGGGAGTGGCTTCGATATTTATATATTTCACAATAACATCACTTATGGTTGATCGGGGCAGCTGCAGAAGGGCTGAAATGTCCCTAACTGACTTGTGGCTAAGGTAGCATCCTACACCATAACAGGCTGGAAGTCACTTAGCTCTGCTGTACGGCCATTCTCATGTTCACGCACGTCCATGAGGTTTGCCAGGCTACGTGCGTCCTTATACCTGTTTCTGCCATGGCTGTAGCGTAAAAGGGCGAATTTACTACTCAGAAGGGGTGTCCGGATATTTTTTATCAGATTTGCGTACGTTGATAAAAAAAGCAGAAATGTACATTTTGAATGAGTACCATGAATTGGGAAAATCATTTGCTTCTGCATCTAATAATGTTTAGCCAAAATATCTGAAGACATGAGCAAGGATCATATCATCTTATTAATTGTTTTATGAGCAGCGCTTTCGAATTAACCTGTTGTACAAGAGAGTGCTATCTATATTTTCTGAATTGTTTGGTGGCATCCACTGGGAACCACAGAACTAGAATTTTCCGCTACCAAGCAAGGAACATTTGGATCAAAGATCATACAGTGACAACAAGCAGTCCCAGGCCTGGGGCCTATACCTGCTTAAGCTTAGCTAACGCCAGCAGCCAAATGATTGAAATGTGTGAATAAAAGACGGTAGAACCGTAATATGAGTTGAAAAGTGTGGGGTGGATGTGGAGGGAAGAGTGGGAAGGGGAGAAGTAAGAGAAAGGTAAGGAATAAGTAAGGAATAAGTTAAGGTTCGACTCCAGATGGAGCAGTACAAGTGGCGCCATCTGGCTTCGATACCCTTCCTAATCCTGATTATCAAGTAGAGATTTTGGTCGTTTGAATTTGTGTGACGGGTACACATCATAATTAAGTAAATATCTAATAAGTTGATTAGGATGTTCTGCGATAGTTGCAAAATAGTTCTTGGCCATTTTCTTGATGTATTGGAGAATTGTTTCACAATTTAGATCTCGATAAATGATAGTATTCCTGACAAACCAGGGAGCTGCTACAGCAGATCGTAGGATTTTATTTTGTAGCGATTGGAGATTTGCAAGATTTTTAGTAGAAAATGCACCCCAGATGGCGGGCAGCATATAGAAGGATAGGTTTGATTACCTGATTATAAATTAGCACTTTATGTGATGTTGCGATATGAGATTTTCGCCCAAGCAGAGGGAATAGTTTGCAGTATAGTGCTCTGGCTTTGTTAATAACATTCCCTACATGGGCATCCCATTTGAGCTTGTGATGGATCGTGATGCCTAGGTATTTGGCATGATCGCTCCACACTACCTGTTTATGAAATAGGTAGAAATTTTCATGATGGGGGATTTCGTTTATGTGACGTAAGAACTGCAATACTTTTTGTAGGGTTAACTTGCATTCTCCAATCCGTGCACCAGTCCTCAAAAGAGTCGAGCATTGTCTGCATTCTCTTGCAGGCAATGGACACGGAAAGGGAGGATGCGAGAAATGCCGTGTCGTCAGCGTACATTACACATATAGTTGGATTGAACAGACGCTATATATTGTAATTTGGTTACTTATATTTAAAGTGGTAGTTACTCTTCAAAAGATTTAATAAATATGTTCAATTTTTTTTCTTTGTAATAATAGATTAAAAGCCTAGGTTTAGAGTACAGTATGTGTATAACCTGGGCAAAAAAAAATATAAACTCCTCGTTTTTTCTCATAACTGCGATTCAAATGTATTCAAAAGACACATGTCAAATCACGTGATCCTTGAACCGTTTTAAAATGATCACAGCCACTAGACAACGCGTGACCAAGGGATGGGAAAGCCATGTAATATAGACGACTTCAAATGAGCTGCTAATTTTCACATTGTAGATTGGTGCAGCCATATCCAAAACTAAGGAACTCACAAGACCATTCAAGGCTGTCATCTGTAAAGTACGTGGAAGAATGTTTGAAATTAGAATCTCGATGTATGGCGGTAGTAATTGTATCAGAATTTTGATACAATAGGAATTATTAGGACTTTTGCCTTACAGTGGCACTTTTTTGCAGACAATGTAATAAATAGGCAGGTTACAAAAATCCCAACATTCAGAGAAGACTGAGAGAAGGGAACTCATTGGACAACTGTTAGCAGACAGATCATAGTGCCAGGCCAAGAATATCCAGTGTGTTATTTAACATGCACAATGCCTCAGCCAAATACCTCATCTGAGTGATGGCCACCTAAGACCATGTGTATTCCCTTTCTCCTTGAGTGAAGGTTTAGGGGTAGCAGAGATAAATGAATGTTCACACAGTTTAGACTTTAGCCTTGGAACTGCAGATATCGAGCCTGGCGTGGTAACGACTGAAATAATCACTGCTATTGATACTATAGGAGAGAAAGTGTAGAGCATTGTAAAAGCACATGAAAGTCAATTCTATATGAAATAACCACTACTTTCAACAACGGGCACATCAACACAGACAGTTCGAAAAAAACATTCGTTAATTAATGCAAAACACAAATGTTTGTTTCCCCTGAATTAAAGCGATCCAGTTTGAGCTCTGGTTCTATCATAAATAAAGGAGTCGTTTTAACGCAACAATGGGAGCTAAGGGGAACCGATAAGAGAATTTGAGAGAATATTAGGGGCAATTGCATCTAATATTTTGTATATAACGGGGAGGATGGTGTTCAAAGTTATTAAAATTTTAAACCATAGACTATAAAAATTAGGATGGTGACAGTTAGATTCTGGTGCTTAATCGAGTTATGTTGCAAATCGTATTATCAAGTTTTATGCAACATGTGTGTCATGGGGAAATCCGTGTATGAAACACCGGGCAGAGCTCCACCCTAGCCTCGCTATAGATTTTGATACATGATTAAGAGATCCTGAAAGGTTATGTTAATGCTATTCTTTATTAAGAAGATAGATTCAGAAAATATTTTCCTACTGTGCTTCTCTATATTCTTGCGAGTGCTGGAAGTACCCCTTTCTTTTTCAAACACGATGATGCCGGACAGAAGACAGGTATACAAAAGAAAAAGAACCGAACATTGCCCCTATAGTTGTATCTAGGGCCGTATCTGGGAGGAGGGATCATTCCCCCTTTTGAAAATGATGGTAAAGGTAATAACGGCAAAAATTATTAAACTTCTGAATTCTTCACGCATTTTCGTACATATAAAATTTTCATACGTATGAGTGTTCAATGTTGCTACTGGCGTCTCTTTTTACGAAGGACGTTATTATTTATAACGCATAATTTTTTCTCTGCTATTGAGTTAAAATATTTTATTTAATTATGGGTCGTAAACAGTTGGAAAGTGGTTTAAAAGAAAACACGTTATTTTAATCATCGTTAACAAATTGCTGTTTTTTGTCTGCAAGTGCATGGCGGGAGATTAAAGTGGAAACTTTAGGCAACACCTCTTGCAGAGAACAAATGTCGACTTTGAAGGATTTGAACTAGATGACTTTGAATTGTTCTCAGGGTGGCTGGAGAGACTGAGACCATACAAGAAAATGTCCAATATTGGCTTGAACTGGAAATAGGAGACCCTGAATATCAGCAAGTAGCAGGGGAAGAAATAGCTGGAGATGTTGCTAAGATTTCTGCTATAAAGAGGGGTCAGGTAATGAAGAACAAGATGAAACTGATGAATTTATAATTAAGAAGAAACTTCTCAGCATGACAAGAGATGGCAATGATGCAGTGATCAATTATATAGGCTCTGCATCAAATCAAGAGTTGTAGGCAATTTTGAGCATTGAAGAATTTTGAGGGAGATAATTAAAAGGCAGTTGAAGAGCTCTGTTCAGACGAAACCTGATAGTTTCATCAAGAGTGCATTACTGTGCTAAAGAATGATTAGTTCTGGTTAAAGCTTTAGCAGTTTTTCAGATTTGAGTGCAAATAGACTTGAGCCATCTGTGAATAGTTTTAAGGTATCTGTTGATGAATAAATCTGTTGTGTTTCTTTAATTTTTTTAATAAAGACTCCAAAGTGTACTGGCTGATATTTTTTTTAATAAAGACTGAAATCTCAGTGTTATTTGAGATAGAAGCTCAATAGCATAAATAGAGAAAGTGACTCTATATTTACATGCATATTAAATACATATTTAATTATAAGTATTATTTATATCAATAAATTTTATTAACTATTTCAAATAATTATCTAATAATATTAATAATAATATTTTTATCAAACATTATTTATCTTAATTAAAAATATTTAAATAATAAATATATCTCAATTATTTTTTTTAGATCCGGGCGTGGGTAGGATTATGATTTTGTCCTTTATGGCCATATTTTGCTTCTCTTCATCTTCATTCTTCTCAGCCCTATCATCTTTTACATCTCTTCAGTAATTCGCATCGTCCTTCATCAATTCAACCGGATTATGAAGAGTTTTATGTACTTAAAACTTTTGAATGCTCACTGCAATAGAAATATGTTGAATACATACAATAATTATGTGAAGTTCTTCAATTAATTTTAGAATACGGAATTAGACACAAAATTCTTCCAGTTTTTTATACGAAAAATTTAGAAATCACTTCATGTCAAATTAAACACTTTTCCTAAAGTAACCGCACAATTCCGTTATTCACGAAAAGGGAATCCACACATCCAAAGAAACGTCCGACATCCCTGTCTGAGATTTAGCCATTATTTACAAATTCTGCGCTATTAACCGACTACATTTCAAGCTCAAGATACTATTTAGGGCCCGATGTTTAAGATGTCACATACACTGCACGACATTGAAATTGCTCCACTCAGAAGGAGTTACAGCTGTTAGAAGATGATATATTGAAGCACAGTACTCTTTATTGCTGCATGACACAGCAACCGTGACAAACCCCGATTCCGCCTTTCAACACTACCAGTTAAGGAAAGCCGTGTACTATCTACTGTCGGGGGCAAGGCTACACCATATAGATGCATCTCATCCCCAACAAAGCCTATGGCGAACAGTCCTATAGAAGGAAAGCTCATCCATCGGTCAAAACCTAATTTTACTCTATTCCCCGGTTAGCCATGAACAAAGATATATAGATCCAAGTTCGCTCGGCACCAAAGGTGGAGACTCTTAGTGGGATCCAGACTTTGAAAAGGGCCCTTGCCTACTAGGGCACCACTCCGTTCTGCAGGGCCCTTGAACTGCTCCACTGAGCACCTGATTTTGAGGTCTTGGCACTGTCCACCTGGGTCACGAAACCAGCCAGCAATGCCTTCGACCTCGGTTGGTCTTGGCTATGTCCAACCGGAGGACCAGACTGGTCAGCAGAGTCTTCGACTGATTGCTGGGCCTGAAGGTTCCCCACCATGGCAAGGTGGTCCCCTATTGGTGGGGATGTTGAAGCACAATGTGACTGCCTCAGTAGGTGTTTGCACTGCCGTGAATGGCAATGCAGGCGGCAATACGGCATAGTATGGAGTCATACAGTCCGGCGGATATGGGCCTGAGGAATTGCAATCCAAGCAGTGTTATATTGCTCCCATAATTCATCGAGACTCCATGCTGACCGGTGAGAGGATTGCACATATCGTCCAATATGGTCCTACATATTTTCTATTGGGGATAAATCTAGAGATTGTGCTGGCCATGGCAATACTTGAATATGTTGCAAACATTGTCTGGAAACCCTAGCAGTGTGTACATTGGAGCTGTCATGATGGAAATGGGCTGCTGCATGCCTCCCACGAATGGTAACAAAACGGGTTTCAGAACCAATCTAACGTATCGTGCAGCTGTCAGTGTTCCCGTGATGCGGACAAAAGGTAACCTGCTGTCATATCCAGTAGCACCCCATACCATTATGCCTGGCTGTGACGGGTGGTGTGCCGGTCGTGAACGAAAACTGGATCCATTCTCTTGCAAGGTTGTCGCCATACACGGACCCATCGATCGCCAACACCTAGGCACAAACGGGATTCTTTACTAAACACAACAGTGTTTCATTCGTGATCCCAGTTCGCAGGACTTCGGCACCTAGCCAGATGAGCGCTGCAATGGTTTGCAGTCAGTAGTAGTCGGCGTAGCGGTTGCCTTGAGCGCAGGTGTGCCTCATGCAAACTTGGGTTTACCGTTCGGGTCGTTATAGGGACATCCATGGCTGCTGACACAGCAAGTGGAATTTCGCATGAAGTGTTCTGTGGTGACAAACGAGCATGTCGAAATTTTGCATCTATCAAGCCGTGCTGATGTCTGTAGGATGGCACCACTTCCCCTGTGATGCATGCTATAACCGTCATTTCACCACTGTTGCCAAAAGCGACCAACAGTTTGTGCAACCCGATGAACATAAGCAGCGCCATGACATGTAGTCCATCCAGCTACACATAGCCCTATAATTCTTCCTCTCTCAAAAGCATCCAAATGGCGATAAACCGGTTAACGGTGTGTATCAGGCATTTTCGGCCTTCACTGAACAATTTCCAAACGGAACCACCTAATCTCAACCGTTTGCACGACTTCCACCTGCATAAACACAATACCATTCCTGTTCCTTCTTGCACCTATTATCTCTTGAGCCATACACGTCATTGGCTCTGGATTCTCATCATTTGCATATCTCAACTGCACACATCCACACTTCTGTTTTTATATTTGTACGACATGTCCTTCTGGGTGGGATACTTTCAATGTCTAGCTGTGTGTATAGTAATTAAAAAACTTTATGTAGGATCAGGGCCCGATCTAGGGGGGGGGGGTAAAAAAGTGGAATGGGCACGATACTCAATCGAGTGTGAAAAAAGTAAAATTGTGTGGGGAGGCGGAGATTATTTCCATTGTAGTACATTCCTCCCTCCATTTCAAAGACCTTTAAAAATATTATTTAGAAATGCATGAAGGATTCACAAGTTTCATAATTTTTATGCCTCTATTACTGTTGTTGACCCCCATTTCAGTATGCTAATAATGGAAATAAGGGAAAAAATTATTAAACTTAATTATATTTCATGCATTTTTCAAGAAATTTATTAAAGGCCTGTGAAAATAAAGTAATTAAAAGTATATGAAGGAAAGGGGGAATGTAATGTATTGGAAATCCAGACTCTTGCCCCCCTCCACTTTACAATTTTACTGCTAATTGTGTTTCTTTCCTCCTTCCCTGTCCCACTCGAATATTTCTAGATCCGGGAGTGTGTAGGATTATGATCAGAACAAGTCATTTAAATTACACTCTTCTTAAGAACGAAAGGAACTATCGTATTTAGAGACAATTTATAAAATTCCTATAGTAGTATTAATTGAAATTAATTTAAAGGTACATTTAATCCTTTAAGAAAATATTGATGTAAAATACAGGTGTATTTAGTAAAAATTCTAAACACTGACAATTAATTTTGTTTGACGACAGAATTATGATTTAGTTATTACAGAAAACATTACAAATTAATTTGTTAATAAGTAATATATTTATATTACTTATTTATTGTTATCAATGTATTGTTCATTTTTAAATTTCATGTTTCATTCAACATGAAATCTCCCAAAATGTCGTAGGGAGTGATCAAATGGGTAAACAACGTGGGCCGTGCATGGGATTTTATTCGGCCCAGCACCAGGAAGCGATCGCAAAAATATAGTTTCGCCATTGTGGAGATGCGAAGTTTATTCAATGTCCAGAAAATAGGAAATGATTCCAAACAGTTGTGACATTACAGAGATTTCTTCTGTAGGCATTATTCCTTGGGGGTGAAAAAAATCGAGAAAATATTTCTGACGCCAAAAGTTATCAAAGCATGTGTGTGATTTGCATCGAAAACTTGATATCTCAAGTGATAATCTTACGGTTATTTTGGTGGTAAAATTGAAGAAAAAAACTGTGACACTGTTACTTTTATACTTTGTTATATCCATTGATTTTTGTTTTTTAAGTCTACTTTGGTGCAGAAAGGAAGGATAATTGGGATCCAAGAGTATTGGACCATAGAAAGATTCACTCTTCAGAAGTGGATACTTTAAAAAATTCAAAAAAATTAGTTTTTATTTTTATTTTCTTAGATTGTGATTTACACGTCCTGTTCTCTATTTGGGATAGCAAGAAGCCCTCAGTTGAAGTGTTTCTAACCTTCCCACCCCATTTTTTATATCTTTTATGCATTTGAAAATTTATTCTTTTGTTACTACCGTGTCCAAGACTGGTGTATGAAAGTGACCTTCACTTCACCCATTTTTAAGCACCTCCTAAATGAATGTATCATATAGAGCTACCGCTTGAATTATAAATAAGGAAAATAAATTAAGAGGAACTCACCTGCACGTAACTTCGGTGTCAAGAGTACCTCCCACAGGTATTTATTATATGTTTTTATTCTGCCAACTGGGCTTAATCTCAGATGGAGATGGTAATGGATAATGTTTTACCTGCAACATTGCATATTCATCTTCGAATACATAAAACTGAAGCTAACAGATGTAATGTCGAGTATGTATAAAAGAAGGTCAAAAGAGAAGAAGGCCAGCTTCGCACAAGCGTAAGTGGCGTTGCACTGCGTAATTTTACCGAAGCTGAACGTGACAAATTGGTATGCAGATACAGAAACAACTGTAAGGGGCTACTGCACATGCGTAGTGTAATCATTTTAGCCCGCTGTAGCTATGGTTTGCCTTATACTTGAAATATTTAATGTGATTTAATTAGTGTTTCAAACTGTCTAACACCGATGGCTATTTGCGCAGAGTGGTAGCTGACCCTAAAGTTACTCAATGAGTATTTTATCCCGTTCAGGAGTGCATTTTACGATACTTGGAGGAGCCGTTGTATGGGTTTTTTTAAAGTACTTTTGCAGAATTTTTAAAATTAATATGTAAATTAATACATTTAATCCATACTGACAGGCTCCTGTCAGAAATCTGTGGCAAGCAGCTGCTTGAGGGGGTATTTATTTTATTATTTATATGTTTTAGTTTTGTTCCCTGGAGCATATCGATGCATATAGGTGTCTGCACTTTGTTTTAACAGTGTAGTTCTGTTTCTATGGTTGATACGAGAAGTGTCTGCTGCCATCTCTTGACAGTTTATAGAAGTAAGAAATTCGATGATTTTAATTGAATATGTCTATTATTGTATAAAATATAATTGTACGTTAATATAATGTACATTACAGTGACACATAAATCTTAGTTTATTATAATATACTAAACATTGTAGAATGTTTAAAATATTAAAATTTTCTTGTTGAGCACAGCTGCTATCTGTTTTACAAAATAAGATTTTATTTAGAAAAATAATTTGAATTATTCCTTGTTATTTTCTCTCCAAACGAAAAGAGAATTATAATGGTGGGAAATATTTTGGAAACGAACAATTTTCAGTCAAAATGTATATGAAATTAGTCACGTGGTATATGTATAATAGATTCTTCTCTTGTTTGATGTTTTGAAATGGTTTAATGTCATTCACAAGCAGGGCCGGATCTAGTCCACTCTTCAAAATGCACTGAATGACACCCACCCCTTCAGAATGCTACTAAGGGTAATAGAACCCAAATATTATGAAACTTATTTAAATCCATTGTATTTTTCAAGAAATGTTTTAAAGAACTCAAACGGAGGGTGAATGTTAGACTGCATTGAAAATCCAGTCACTTGCCTCACCCCTCAATTCATTTTAGATCCGGATCAGTTCACATGTATAAAACTGAAATACTGGTTATTGAAAGAAAAAAAAAAGTCTGCTATTGATTGCTTAAAAATAGATTAATATGCACATTAATGATAAGAATATGCTTAAAATTCTTAAAAAGGCTTCATAAAATAAAAAACGATATACAGGTGTTTAAAATTAAGAAATATATTATGGGTCTGTGCGGATATTTGTGATACAGAATAGAATGCAACAGACAAAGGGTTAAAAAGCACTGCATGACATTGGCATCTGCAAGATATAAAAATTATTTCAATAATTGTAATCAGTGCAAAAAAAAATTACATACGAAACACCAGTTTCGAAAAATATGCAAAAATATTTCTACAGAAATGTACCGAAATTTACCCGCAAAATGCATATAGGGCTGTTTGCTTTATACAAATCAAATAAAGTTGGTAATAATTTTTCCATGATTGACAATGATTGACCCCATGGAGATAGAACGAAAAGAGGAGGGGGGGCCTAAGCACTTGAAGATGATGCTACGGCGACTGCGCGGCAGCCATGTTGTTCTATTCAAAACATTGATCAGTAGTGTTGGAATACAATTTGTCTATTGCAATAAAAAATTGGTTATATACGATATTTGTGTTATTCAACGTTTGGATGCACGAATCTCCCTTCGAAAAAGATACCAGAAATTACCTTTCATCGGTCAGTTTGTCATTTTTATAAAGTTTAATTAATTATATAATGATACAAGTATCTTTGCGTTCTAATTACACCGCTATGAAATCAGTTTAATTTCTAGTTACAAACCTCAGTTCTTCAACAGATTTTTTTTATTTTCATAGGATTGTATTCAGTGATAAATGTCAAGATGTACTTCTTATATTAGCAACAGAAATATATTTATAATTAAGCACAAATTCAGGGGTGTAGCTACCTCTAAAAATCGGGAGTGTCATCTCACCAGAGATTTTTTTTTCCTTTTATGAGTTTAGAGGTGTGTTACAAATTTTACATATTTATTTCAAACTTAATTCTGTGGTTTACTGTTCGGTACTGTTTTTTTTTCAAATAAATTTCTTGAAAAATAGCTTTATTTTTTGCACTATAAATGCAAATGGACTGTCAGCTTATGACCAATACATAGAAATTATCTTTTATTTCAGCTTTCCATTAAATAAAGAGAGACGAGAAACATTATAGTTAACAGTTTTAGATTTCATGGTGGATGTTTAAGAATACATATTTCAGTAAATTCATTTCATCGAATTTTTTTGAAAATTATTGTTCTTTTAAATTAGCAAATGTAGTTGTTAACTGGTTATATTTGAAAATTTTTAATGTAACTTAAAAAATTTTAAAAATACTGAGATATACAGAAGTTTTATGATAACTTCAGCATGGGATATTTTCATGTTAAAAGTTTTTAGGAGAAAACTCAGAAACTTTCCGGAGTAATGACAGTGTTCCTTCAGTGAGGTGACACTATGTGGTGACTACTTCAGTCACATAAGGTATTGTCATAGTGTCCATCGTAACTGAAGAAGTCTCTGTGACTTACAAAGTGTCCATCTTAATTCACCTTTTCACATAGCGTCACTTCACTGAAGAAGGAGCACTGTCCTTGCTCTGAAAAGCTTCTGAGTTTTCTCCTAAAACCTTTTAACATGCAATTAGTTTGAAGCAAAATCTTAAAAAATTTATTGCTCAATGACAAAGAATTTTAATTTATTTAATTTCTGAGCAAGAAGGTCTTTTTAATTGTGTATTTAAAAAGTGTTATTTAGTCCTCCAAATATCACTTGGCCACTGCAGATTACTTTTAATGAGGTTAGTTTGAAACTGCCCACCTAATTGTAATCTAAGGCATTTAGGTACACTTCATTATCCTATATGGAAATCTACAGTTATGTATGTGGGCAACATAGCTGAATAAATGACCAATCTCTTGTACACTGTTGTTCTAAGGGATTTCTGACTAGCAATATCTTTGCTTAGTTTAAACCACCTAATGCCCAAGATAGTGTTTGTAAGCATATAGATTCAAGGGCATCAAGTTTTAGTTTACCTTGCTTAAAGAGGGTCAAGGTTTCACTAACATAGCAAATTATATTATGTAACCTAATTTTAGTCTTTAATCCTGTAATTAAACTACAGTTGTAATAATAAAAATCGATATTTCAACTTAGTAAGACTTGAATCAATAACCTCTTAGTTACATACCATATGCTCTAACAAATGAGCTATTGGCACCCAAATTAATCATGTCAGAAAAATCGAAATTAAAGCTATCATATTTGTTTTTTGATAAATTTCTTATTTGAAAGAAAGTATGAGGACTGTTTGATTGCTGCAAATCTTCATTTAAGGTATGATGTGTAATTTAATATATGAAAACTAATGAAGTATGCAAATTTAAAATTCAGAACCTACTACATATAAATGTATTTACTGTTTATGAGAGTATTTTCTTTGAATTTAAATTTAATGAAATACTTTATGTGAAAAATGATTTTTTTTTCCTCAATTGACTTTTATATCTAAAAAACCTCCCAGTATATATTTTTGTTTAATAATAAAATTTTTTATTCATTAGTAAAGTATATATGATATTTCAGTATTAATTATAAAATAAAATAAAAATAAATACCCCCTCAAGCAGCTGCTTGCCACAGAGGTCTGACACGAGCCTGTCAGTTTATAGGCCATAGTAGAAGGTCTGAGAGGATGTCAGGACCTCAGCAGAAAAACGACACAAACAGCCATTCCTTACCCGGGGCTCGAACCTAGCATAAAGTAAATGGTAGCTAGGTAGTCACTGGAAGGTGAGCTATGCACCAATCCCCTGTGATGATGCATAGAACCGGCCAGGCCTAGCACCTAATGTCCGACCCCGCCTTCTCATGGTGCAGACCGTTAGTACCTTTCAAAAGGGATACTCTCTTGTGGAAGTGAACGAAAGGGGAGGGCTGCCAGATTAGTGTGGCCTACTGATCTGGACAACTCTGGCTACTTTTCTTTTTTTTTTCCACCCTGCTGAGGAGTGGTCAACCACATATGGTCCTGGTGCTGACCATATAAACCCATTGGACTGGACAGATATATGGCTCTGAGCTTGATTATGGATCCTGATTTTGCTGCACTGGTGGGCTTCTGAGGAGGGAAAATCTTCCGCTGTGTTTTCTGTATGTTTGTGGGTTGACAGCACCAAGTTAATAGATTCACAGGATATGTTTATCAGCTGGTGGATAATCCTGAGGAGAGGTCATCGCAGGCACCTGAACTCTTTGCTTCTACTGGCATCGTCAAATTCTGCATTGGAGGAAGTCTTCCAGTGTAGATGGCTTCAGCCTTTAGTGGTGGGGGAACGGGTCTTTGCCCCATGTCTGCGATTACGGGGCTGTTTGATATTGTCGGCATTCCCTCTCTCAATAAACATAGTTTCTTTAAACATCCCACTAACCATTTTCTCTCCATAGGTAGTTGGAATGTGAGGACTCTGCACAGAGCTTTTTCTCTTGATGTCCTCACACAAGAATTCCACCATTATAATCTAGATATTCTCGGCTTGCAAGAGACCAGATGGACAGATAAAGATCAAATTCTTAAAAATAATCTTAAATTTCTCTTTTCAGGGAGGGACGACAATAAGCATCACCAAGGCGTGGGTCTGCTTCTCAGCAGACACGCAAGTGATGCTCTTCTAACATATGAGTGCATTAATGAAAGATTTCTTACAGGAAAATTTCAGACAAGCGTTAAAGACTTGAATGTTATCTGCTGTTACGCCCCCACTGAGGATGCCGATGAAGATGAGAAGGATAGATTTTACGGACAACTTCAAGATATTTTGAATTTTGTCAAGAAAGGAGATATCACCCTTGTTCTAGGTAACTTCAATGCCAAAGTTGGTACTGACTCTGACCTTTGGGGAGGGGTGATTGGCCCTTTTGGTATTGGTAGCTGCAATGGCAATGGGCAACGTCTCCTACAGGTAAGTAAACTCAATGGTTTCAGAATAACTAATACATATTACAAACACTGCGACATACATATGTACACATGGGTTTCACCTGATGGGCTGCATAGGAATATGATTGATTATATATTAATTAACAGCAAATGGGCTAGTTCTGTTAGAAATACCAGGGCATATAGGGGGAGCTGAAATTGGATCTGACCATTACCTTGTTAAAAGTGTCTTGCAACTTAAACTTAAAAGGTGTTGTGCTAGGGTTAAATAATTTACTTTTAATGCTGAACCTCTGAAAGACCCAGTTATAGCTAAAGCTTACTATGATAGGTTACTTAGTCATTATGACCGTCATGGTTTGCTTACTACTGAAATTGAGGAAGAATGGGTCCATTTTAAACAGGCTTTTTTTTGGAAACTAACGGTACTCTTTTAGGAAAAAAAGCAGAGGGGGCAGAATTATTTGAGTGATAAGGCACTTGAGTTTATTTCGGAAAGAAAGAACTGCAGGAATGTCCTTAATCAATACCCTAGTAGTCCTAATAGAAAGCATTACAGAGAACTTAATAAACGTGTAAAAGATCAGTTAACTGCTGATAAGAATCTTTGGGTTGATGGTTTGGCTGACAAAGCCAACGAAGCAGTTAGACAGCAAAACAGCAGAGAGCTGTACCAGATAGTTAATGTTTTGTGTGGTAGAAAACGGACAGATATACAGGTACTGAAGGATAAACATGGTAAGGTTATAGAAGGGGAGGATTCTGTCATGGCTAGGTGGGCTGAGCATTTCAGTGATATTCTAAATAATGTGGTTAGTTCTATTCCCATTGTTTGCAATGACGATAGATGCATTGGTGGCTTTAATGTTGGCCCTATAACACAATCTGAAGTTATTTTGGCTGTTTCTAAACTTAAACTTCATAAATCCCCAGGGGTAGATGAAATTACTACAGAAATGCTTAGAGCTGGAAATGTTTCGGTTACCACTTGGATGACTGAAATTCTGAATATCTTTTATGATAAAGGCATGGTTCCTAACGATTTTTCCAAAGCTATTATTATTCCTATTTTCAAAAGAAGGTGATCGTAGTTCTTTTGATAACTATCGGGTATCAGCCTACTCTCTGTTCCAGTGAAAGTTCTTTCCATGATTGTGCTTAATAGAATTAAGGATCTGGTTGACAGTCAATTGCGTGATGAGCAATGTGGATTCAGAAGTGGTAGGGGATGTGTGGATCACATAGTTTCATTTTGGCAGATTCTTGAGAAATGTTTAGAGTTCCAGAAACCTTTGGTTGCTAGCTTCGTTGATTTCGAAAAGGTTTCGACTCTGTTGATCATCATAATTTGCGGTTAATTGTGAGATTATATGGTATACCAGACAAGTTAGTTAACATAATGAAAGCTCTTTATAATGACACTGATTCATGTGTGAGAGTTGGTAAGGCTTGTAGCAATTGTCTTAGCATTACTTCTGATGTTCGACAAGGGTGCATTCTATCTCCTTTTCTCTTTAGTTTGGGTATTGATTATGTTATACGAAATTCACTTCAAGGGAAGGTTTTGGCCTAAGATGGGCTGGATATAGGAAATTTTCTGATTTAGATTATGCTGCTGATTTAGCCCTTTTGGCAAATGACGTTGATTAGATGAACTCTTTCATTCGAGCTGTTGATGAGACTGGTAGTAGAGTAGGTTTGGTTATAAAAAATAAATAAATACCCCCTCAAGCAGCTGCTTGCCACAGAGGTCTGACAGGAGCCTGTCAGTTTATATGCCACAGTAGGAGATCTGAGAGGATGGCAAGACCTCAGCAGAAAAACGACACACACATCCATGCCTAATCCGGGGCTAAACAGAGAAAACTAAAGTGGTGAAAATTGGTCAGGCAGGTTGTGATTCAGTTAATCTGAATGATTGCAGTCTTTAGCAGGTGTCACAGTTTAATTATCTTGGGAGGTATGTAACAGATACTGGTGATGTGTGGAATGAAATTAACAGACGAATAGGGATTGCTGCCGGAACTTTTAAGAATCTATGGAGATTGTGGAGAAATAGGCGTATACACCTAAAGACTAAAATTAGACTGTATAATAGTTTGGTTATTTCTAGGGTTAGTTATGGTAGTGAAACTTGGACACTTTGTAAACAAGATAACAGGAAACTAGATGCTTTTGATTCCAGATGCTTACGCAGTATCTTGGGCATTAGGTGGTTCAACTTTGTAACTAATGATGAGGTTAGGCAAAGGAGTTTGCAACCTCCTTTAAGCAGCATATTGTGTAGATAGAGACTCCGTTGGTTTGGCCGTGTTGTCCGTATGAATAATTATAGATTGGCGAATAGGGTTATGAACATTATGCCTAAAGGCCTCAGAAAGAAGGGGAGACCTAGGATGTGGTGTGCAAACAATGTGAAACAGGACCTTGTTAGAATTGGTGTGCAGTAGCCAGATGCAGTAGATGTAGCTCAGGACAGACTTGCTTGGAGAACTAAATTGCACGGTCTGGTTGGACTTCTGTAGTCCATGGCTGCTTGATGATGATGATGATGATGATGATGATGATGATGATGATGATGATGATGATGAAAGTATTACATATTGGTATTAAAGATATTTCCTTTTGAATATAATTGCAGAATGAAGTCTTTTCAAATTCCATAGAGAAAATGGTCTGATTATTTATATTTTGAATAAGATTTATATTTAAATTGACTGCACTTTTATTTTAATGAAGTATTAGATTTTTTTAAACAGTTAATGAATAAGGCGTTTAAGTTCACAAAAGTTTGAAGATTTAATAACAAATTCAGTAAAAATAGGCTTATGCATTTGAAATGAAAATTTAGTACACTCATAATTGTCTTAATAGTGGGTGTCATAACTTATTAACATATTTTTGGAGTTGATTCTTTACTATTTTAAAAAAATCACTGGAAAGGATTTTAAATTAGGTATGTTATACATGATTTCTCCACCAAACGTTAAAGTGTTTTTAAAATCTACCATTTTGACTCCTACACTATAGGTTTTATTTAGTTTTGTTAGGCAAATGTTTTTATTTTTGTAGAATCAGAATTTTTTTTAACATAAAACAGCTATTTTCTGAATGTTACAAGTGTGATTTTTTCCAGTTAAAATGCTACTATTGCATATAACTTTTATGTTTTATCCATAAAATGTGTTCTACTATTATCAGTGCAGCATAAATAAACTTTCAAAATCTTGTAATTGTTTGTTATTTTCGTATTCAACGAAATAAGTAACTTGTTCTGCTATACAGTAATTCTGTATGGAAATATTCATTGCATAAAAAAAAGCAATATAAATTCCAAATAGCTTAAATGGGCTTTCTCGTAGTCGTAAAAAAAATAATCTTCCCGTATATAACGCAGAGTAAAACTGAGTATAGCACGTGAAAAGTAGGCTTGATTGCAGCTGCAGACGATTTGATTTGGAAGCAAAAACATGGTTACCGCCCTGCTGCTCAGCATCATGACCTTCGACAGGGAAAGCGCGTTCGGGCGACTCCTCTCATTCATACCTCCGTTATTGACCCGAAAGCTGTCGCGGTTAGTTCCAATTACAGGTTTCTGCTTTTATAGCCGATTAAATACTTCTTTTAAAAAGGAAGTGAACTAGTAAAATTTTTATAGTTTAGTTTAAAAATTTTTATAGTATTAGTTTAAAATTCTAAATAGTTTGAGGCCTGATGGTTGGGCATGGAGGCTTGAGGCAAGGAGTTATTTTATGATATTGTTTGTTTTTTATGATATTGTTTGTTGAAGTGTGGCGTTTTAAATAAATGTGGAAATCAGTAAACTTTGTAAGCAGGTGCTTAAAATATTGATAAAAATTAGCGCGAGAAAACAGTTTTGTGCCGAAATTATAAAAATAAAAGTGAAATAGCATATTAGTATAAACTTCGCCAAGGAATTCGTCTGCTCTAGTTTGAGATCTGGTCATGTGTGCTGCTATCGCTTAAGTGTAAAATCGTTTGAAATGCATTATGCAATGCTATTGGTTTGGTTTTGACTGAGTTGGTAAAGGGACATAGTATTTTTTTATTAGTTTCTATTTCCGTACTGAAGATTTCTATTATTTTCATATGTGTTATGTTTTATAACATTTCATAAATATTTTTAGAAATTAGACACATTGAGCTTGTAATTATCATACTGAAACGAAGGGCACCATATACGGGACTTTAGTAGGCTTAATTGGTAAGTGTCAGGGCAGATACAAAAATCTACTCTGTAAACTGCTGGTTGATAAATGTTTAATATGCTCTGTTAACAAGATTGTCAACTTAAAAAAAAAATGTGCTCTTAGAAATGCATTCTATGAGCACTATAATTAGTTAATATTCTATAAATAATATATATATTTGTAGAATTTTTAGTAATAATACTGAAGAAATATAATTAAAACTTTATTAGAAAAGGAATAGGAACTTTATTAGAAATAGGAAAGGAATTATATAATTATTATTTTTAAATGCTAAAAAACTTGGTTTTATGACTTGACAGCTCCATAAATTCACTATATAAGATTGGTTATTTTGCAGTTTGGGTACTGTAGGTGCCAGTTTAGGCTACATCCTTTTCCAGTTAACAAAGTACAAAATAACCAGTCTAAATGCAGTCTTGCATTGGACAGGTATCAGCATTGTTTTGATAACTTTGAACAGGTATGACCATTTGTTTTTTACTGGTACACTACTAGTATAAGTAAATCTATGATATTGGACTAGTAGTAGAAGGGAAAGGAATTGCTAAGCCAATGAGGGCTGCTACAGTACAGAGGAGTATTGCAGTGAAGCTGTTTAACTGGATAAGGACAGCGTAAACTGAAACCTGTAGTTTCCATAGTAATCCAAACTGCAAAAATAACAGACAGTTTTGTACTTATAACAAGAATATTTTGATGACAGTAGCATGGCAAAACAAAGCAATGCACATTCAAATTTAACCATTTTCATCAAGTTTCTTGAAGTAAACTGGGCAGTACTGCGGTTCATGGTTACAACATCACTATCTTGTTTTTAAAGCAATGTAATGATGCATTTTGCCATACCACATGCTCCCTACTGGTCACTAGCAGAAACAAGGAAATTTTTTTTCCTCAATAAACAAAAAACTTTCTGAATTGCTGCTGTAAAAAATTACATTAAATATGAAAGAATGTAACAAAACCTAGAAATTGCACATTACAAACAATATTGAATGATATTCTTATAATGGTCTGAAACTTGCATTACTAGCTAGTGAAGGCACTGTAAAGCGAGAATACACCAAAAGCAATATGATAAGATGCAAAATTTTTGTTTTGCATATTAAATACCAGCAAAAATAACTTCATCTAATTCCTTTTTACCTAACTGAGCATATCGCTAAACAATGGACATCACCTTACGCACTGTAACAGTGCAAACGAAGCCACTTCTTTCAGCATTGTATAGAACAAGCCAATGAATTAATGCCCTTTCTACATTTAACAAAATGCTCCGAAAGTGAGTGAACTCATCAGACAACTATTTTGGCTCGAATATATCGCTAAGCAAATTTTCATTCTGCACTCAAAAAAGGCCCTCAAAAGTTGTATAATCTCATTGTTGGACACAACTATTTTACACAATACAGCATATCACTAAAATAAATTTTTGTTCCACACTAAAAATAAGCCCAAAAGATGTGTAATTTCATTGGACACAACTATTTTAATTAGAGAATGTAACTAAAATTTTTGCTCAACAAATAAAAAATGCCCCCATATAGCCCAAAAGTTTTTTTTTTTTTTATTGGATGCAGCTATTTTAACCAAAGTATATCATTAAACAAGAGATTTTTGTTCCACACTTGAAAAAAAAGTTCCCAAAATAATTTCAACGTAGACAACAATTTTAACCATAGTTTATTGATAATAAATTTAATTTGAATGTAATAAAAAGACACCCCCTAAAAAAGATAATAATCTTATCAGAGGAAACTATTTTAACCAGAGTTTATCACTAGACAAATTTGGCTTCTCACTGAAAATACAAAAATAACTTGCTAAACAATAAAAGGTAGAAAAATAGAAACAATGATAAAAGATAATCAAAGAATAAACACATAAAAGCACTTACCTGTAAATGCTTGAATATCGAAGAATTTTGATTGGTAGCGGTTGGGGTACATCATCTGCATTAATAAAAATATTTTTAATTTACAGTATGCATAAAATTCACACTAATCAAGTTCCACCATATGATAGTTTAAAACAACCTACAAATATTAATTTCATACCCAAGGCTTTTTATAAACCTAAAAATTTCAAAATGCAGGATTCAGAAGCCACCGCAAATCTCAGTAGCAGATGATGTTTGTCATTCAGTTCTGCAAAACCTCCAACCTTTGTAGTATACAGTACATCCTTATATTGTGTTTATTCACATATTCTCAATTTATGTTCTGTTTCTTCACGAGCTGCCATATTGTCGCTGTGAATTGCAGGCTAAGTGCAAACTGTTTTATCCTATATGGTCATTTTGTTTTGAGGCAAAAGTATGCCCACAAAGATGCTTGGCTGTCCAGAAACATTTTTCATTAAGATTGGCAATCACGAACTAGACATTCCCCATAAGTAAAAAGGTAAAATTTATATGGGAGCTTCACTGCCTCCCAAAGACTATAACTAAAAAGAATTTTGGATGTTTATATCACAGTTTTTCCCATTATTTTTGGTTAACCTCTCAAACACATGTAAGTAAAATATGTTTACAAATACGACCACATTTCCTTATTGCAAAAAAAGTGGGGATGTTATTTGAAAAATAAATAACCAGTTTCTAAAGGTTTAAAAAATGACACTTAGACTACTGACTCATCATTGGTTCTAGTGACAAAAACTATTTAGGATGTTTATCATACCAGTAAAAAGCTACATAAAGAAATGAGGGTAACATAAACAATGTTTTGTAACTATAATTTGAAATAATAGATAGGTATATTCAGAAAACATGCAAAAAAATACACAAATTATAAGGTAGTGCTGCAGTTCATGGCTACAATGTTTTAGTGAAAAATACAACATAATGACATGTTACATTTTGACTAAATGCCCAACCACTCTCCCTGTAAGGACAATTAAAAGAAATGAAACAAATTTTTCCCATAGTAAATATTAAAATCTCTAAATTAATTTAGTAAATAAAATGCTAAATAAACAATGTATGAAAAGAGTGTAGCAGTAGCACATTACAAAGAATATTCAAGTAAGCTGTACATAGAATGGCCTAAAAGTTCCATAAAGTGAGAATATACCAAGAAGAATATGATGATAAACTCTGGCAAAAATAATTACATCTAAGGCATTTTTCTTCTTCTTTTTATTGCCAAATAACAAGTCACTAACCAATGCCTAATTGTTTCATCAGCACTTAAAGTCCAAAAACTGATGGAGACATTTTAATCAGAGCATATTGCTAAACAAAATATTTTTGTTCCGCACTTGAAAAAAGCTCCCAAAATAATCTAATTGGGGACAACTATTTTAGCCAGAGCTTATTTCTAAACAACAAATACCACACTTAAAGAAAAACCCAATGATGAATATTCACATTGGAGACTATATTTTTGAACAAAGCTTATTGCGGAATAATAAGAGGTAAATGAAAAAAAATAATAGGAAGTCAAAGGTCACATGTAAAATCACCTGCAGATGCCTAGAAATCCAAGAATTTTGTTTGATAAGGGTCTGGCTATGTAGATGGTTTGCATTATTAAAGACATTGTTTTAATTACAGCAATCATAAAATTCACAGTATTAACATTTCTCAATGTGATATTTTAAAGAAACCCACAAATATTAATTTCAGATTGTACCCAAGACTTTATAAATCTAGCAAAATATCAAAATGCAATATTCAGAGGCCATTACAAATTTCATCAGCAGATGACACATTTACTATTCAATTCTACAAAAAACCTCCAGCCACTATACATTCCATTCTCATGCTCCTTACATTGTGTTTATTCACATTTTCGCTAAATACATTGTGTTTATTCACATATTCTCTACATATATTTTGATTGTTCACATACCTTCAATTTACATTACCTTCATGTAGTGCCATGTTGTAACTATGAACTTCAAGCTAACCGAAAATAGCAAAAAATCTAGTCACAAAAATCTGGTAGTCTGGCTGGGGTAGAATAATCCCTGTTGAACCACTGAAGGTTAATGGAATTGATAATTTATGCACATATAACAAATTACTGTAAAGTTGACAGGATACACCATTTATTTACATTAGAGAGAAGGTTAAAACTCGTGTATATGTGTTTTTTGCTCTGTTTTATGAATCTTTATTTTATCTCAAATTTGAAATCAGTATCTGTACCCTGTATCTGAGTAAACCCTGGCATATTCAAAAAGTTTAATATTTTTTCTCTTGTATTGAATATACACTGGTTTCCATAAATTAAGGAAAATCCCTATGTTAAATAAATGGGAAGCTAACATCAAAGCTCTGTAACTTCTAAAACAAGTTTTTTTGTTTTGAAAAATGTGATTGTAGATAAAGATCTCAATCAAATAAATCAATATCTCGATTTTCAACAATATTCTTTCAGTATTTAATGAGTTATGGAATTTTGAATATTTAGTGATAACAATGCCAGCCACAAAAATTGACTTCAGAAGTTAATTAAAACTTAGTAATAAGTATTGTATCAAAGTGTTTAATATAATAAGTTTGCATTTTAGAACTTTGTGTAAAGAATTCTTTCACTTTTCTTCAATTTTGTATAAGTTTCTTGAGAGTGGCATTGCTTTTGTTAAATATTAAAACTTCCATAACTCATTAAATACTGAACGATATTGTTGAAAATTGAGATATTGATTTATTTGATTGAGATCTTTATCTGCAGTTGCATTTTTCAAAACAAAAAAAAACTTATTTTAGAAGTATAGAACTTTGACATTAGCTTCCCATTGATTTAACAATAAGGATTTTCCTTACTTTATGGAAACAAGGGTTATGTTTACTTGAAAATTTTAAACACTATATATAACCAGTATTTGTGTTTTAAATTTTCATTTGCCACTTAAAGATGCTTTTTCATCAATTGCCATTCTTTTATTGCTAAATAAATAATTCCAAAATTAGAACTAGCAATTCTGGATTATTTTAAAACTATATGATAAAGGTAAAATAAAAAAATCCCCATATTCAGTGCTGAAATTAATAATTGCTTGGAAATATTAGTTATAACAGTTAAGAACAAGAGCCAGGCATTCGTCAAGACATATTTAGGAAGAATGCATATTTTTATATTTAATTATGTAAGAATTTGAATAAAATATTTCTTGTTTTTCTATTTATATAGTATAAAGAGAATAAGTTTTACAACTTCTGATCTCTAACTGCTGTCATGTTTCAAAAATATACATGTCTTGTAAGTAAACTTTTTTATGCTATAAGAATAAGTAAATATTGGAATTTGCAAATGTGATTTTACATTTAATTAACTCTTATGGTTTAGAAAACAATTTTATAATTTTTAGAGATCCCTACAAATGAGCCTGCAATATGCCTTTTTTTTTGCTTAATTATCACTTTCCCCTTTTCGATTCCTATATTTCATTGTTCAGAATTAACCCAGTATCAAGGACGTCTGTTACATTCACAAGATTTGAAATGAGAGGCCAAGGACGTATTTTTTTTAGTACAATAACAAAATTTTTTTTATACATATCTTATAAAAATATATATTTCAGGCTCAATAAGTAATATTTTCTCTTTTCATTTGATGCATATTTTATTAAACTATGACGTAAATAATTTGTTAAAGCCATCTGATTGCCATTACTTAGAAATGATATAAGGTATTGCAAATTTGTTTGTTAATATTATGCTGAAGCAGTCCCCTAATTTATGCTCAGAAGTTTGATTTGAACTATTATCAACAATTTTTTCCTTCAAGTTTCTAAAATCTGATAATTAACAAAATACTGCTATTTTCAAAAATGGGAGATTTTGGAAGTAATTATGAAATATATACCTTTTTTTGGTGTATCACTGTAAAAAGTCATTCAAATTAATCTATTTCTACAATGTTCAATTTTTTTTACTTCAGTAAAAATTCAGAATTATATTCTCTTTAATTTGGTTATAACATGTAGTTTCCTTATTATAAGGCTATTGATTTTAAGTTATTTTAACTATTTTCTAAGCAAGAAGGTCTTTTTAATTGTTTCTATTTATTAATCAATGTATCCCATGAATTTCATGCGAATTTACGCTCAAATACAGATAAATAGGACTCAAACATAGGATATCGCCTTTGGTGAAAAGCACACTAAAGCATATTTATCCACTAAAAACAGCTTGATAGTGGATAAATATATATATTTCAGTATATATATATATCCACTATCAAGCTGTTTTTTAAGTAAAGATATATCTTAAAAAAAGTGGTGTAGAAAGAAAAATTGTCTTGAGAGAACTATTATTGGAGGCAATGTTTCAGCTAACACTGAAATAATCAGTAATTAGAAATACATGATTGACCACAATTTAAAACTGAATAACAGAAACCACTAGCCTTTTAACCAAAATAACAATTTTATTACAATTCCTACTTTAGTATGCAGACATAGGACCTACGCAGACATATAACCTATTTCTGTTGATTAGTTATTTATTAAAAATATAATATTATATATTATTGTATATATTATAATGTTTATTGGATTCTGCAACAAGCCTGGACTTTCCTCAAAGTATGGTACGGAGAAAAATTACAAAATGGAAGAAATGTTTACTTTAAGCAAGAAAATAATTTTTTTTGTTATTCAGAAATAAATAGCTCTTCTATTCATGTGTATTATAATCATTTCTATCAGTGTTTTTTAAACAAATTTTTATTTGTGTTGCCAGATGCATTTTTTTACTACATCACTCTAAAAAAAGTCCTATTAAAATAAAACTTGCCTTTTTTATTAAATATTTTATTTTCAGAAAATCAAGAATTAAATGCTGTTTAATTTGGCATATAACATGCCATAATTCCTTTCAATAGTTATTTGGCAAAAAAGTTCTGAATTAAAAATTTTTTTGGCTGAGCATAGGGAGAAAATAGTTTAGCCTCTAGATGGAGATCAATTTTTCAGGCTGGACACTGGAAAGGTTAAATGCTCTTTAAGTTGGTATGTTACAAAAACTATTGCTGCTCATGTGTTCAAATTATGGCCCTCCTAAAATAAAATAGTTTCAATTTCTAAACTCCTTAAATAACATTATTTACTCTATTTTAACCAAATTTTGAAAAAACAAGGGTAATAGATTAATTCCTCCTTTTCTATGTTTTATGAAAAACTCATAAAATATATATTATACATATCCACTTACCTGTGACCATTCCAGCAAGTAATCCAAGCAAGAATGACTAAATATCTAAACATTAATCTCGAATCACACACATAATACGCGACTTCACATTACCTATCCAAAAGAAACAAATCATAGAACCATAGGCCATCAACAACCCACAGTTGCTCTAACATTGTTTCTACATCATTCATTACTTCGATGACATACATTTCATGAGCAGTGCCATCTCTTGGCTGAAGACTGAAAAGCCCCCTGGTACAATTTTTTTAAAGGACCTTTTAATGGTTCATAAATGACATAAGTGTAAAACATGAGTCATAATGCTAATATTTGTATTTCAGTATCAAGTTAAACATGTTTCAAATCTATGGATCTAAAATTAAAACAACATGTAAGAGATTTGCAATGCCCCCTATGTACTTTAATCCATGGGTATGTATAAAGATGATTAACCCATAACTGGTGATGTGAGATCACACACTCCAGCAGTTCTTTTCATATCTTCTTGATACCTTCAAGTCAGTTTAAGCTTGACATTTGGCCAGAATGTATGTTTGCTAGGAGATATTTTTTAGTGTTCAAGTTTGTTTGTGGAAGGTTACGGTGATCCTACCTTACCACTTAGCTTGCATTTTCCACCATGTTGACAGAAATATTAATTTTGTAACTTTCATAATTTTGATCCACGATGAAGTGTAAATGGAAGCAAACAATACTTCCCTTATAATTCTTATAAATAAGGAAACTACACTATGTTGAAAAAAAGTGTCTGGACACGTCCATGTTATGTGAATGGAAAGCTACTTTCAAAGCTCCCTAACAATGAAAATAAACCTTTTACACAAAAACTGTTATTGGAGATAAATTGTAGATGTCACTCAAATCTCTCTAAATATATTAAAAATATTAAATATATTTAAAGAACGAATGGAAGCTGAAGCATTTATCTTAAACTTTTGACACGTGAAAAAATACTTCAATAGATAAAACACAACTCTTGTAGCAATTTGTTCACCAACATAAATTAAATATCTAAAGTTTTTGTTTAAAATTTCATCAATTTGGAGGCAATGTGACAGTGTTGTCTTCTGTTAAGTGGTCCCACTTCAATGACTTTAAATATTGATTGAAGATTGTTGAAAATTGACACTGTCACATTGCCTCCAAATTGATGAAATCTTAAAAAAATCTTCGTACAAACTTCAGATATTTAATTTATGTTAGTGAATAAATTGTTACAAGAGTTGTGTTTTATGTATTGAATTATTTTTTCACAGGTGTCAAAAGTTGACGATAAATGCTTCAGCTTCCATTCGTTCTTTAAATATTAGACGAATATTGCAGGAAATATAATTAGAGAGATTTGAGTGACATCTACAATTTATCTCCAATAACAGTTTTTGCGTAAAAGGTTTATTTTCAATGTTAGGGAGCTTTGAAATTGGCTTTCCATTCACATAACATGGACGTGTCAGGACACTTTTTTCAACATAGTGTATATGTGATGATGTAAATTTTAAACCAGTGGACAAAAGGGTTATTGTATTTTCATAACCTTTATAATGCTAATGTAACAACATTTATATTTTTATAATAATAGTCTTTGAATTTTCCTATTATGTAACAATGCAATCAAGCTTTTAACCCTTGGAAACTCCCCCTTGGTGTGAGCGCCTGTACGCGGTGAGGGGGACCACCCTGTGAAGGTTCCGCTGGCTCGGTTACCTTCGCAGGGTCCTAAACGCTCGCCCGCATGTTTGCCATGCGCGGAGACCCGTGTCCCGGGAAAGGAGGATCCTGGTAGTTGCACGGGGGTCCCTGTCTTCTCTCCTCAGCTCATGACTGGTGGGGTCCCCTTTGGCCGTTTTGCCATTGGGGAGCCTGTCTGTCGCGAGGCTGGGCAGCGGATTCCGGGGCCTCTGCTATACACTGCTTTGGCCTCTGCTTCCAGTAAACGGGAGCTCCTGGGGTGGCCCCCCCCAGGAGCAATCGGCTGGTGGGCAGGTCCTGCTAGGGTCAACCATGCAGAGCGGTGAGTAACCTTGCCCACGGTCCGGGTACAGGTTTACAAGTTTCCTCACAACTTATTTTCCTTTTGTAGTTATCCTTTCTTTGTGAGGCCAGTTTGGCCATTCAAAATTTTTCTTATTTTACGCTTTGTTTGATTTGTGTGGAATGTTTTGTTCTGCACATTTCTCTTTTTATTTTCCTTCTATTTATTTGTGAGGGCTTGGCTCACTGTCTGTGTGGGTATAGTGCCTGCGTAGCTCTGGCGCCCGACTGGGCGTCCCCTTGTTGGGCTCCGTGGAGGGTGGGGACAGCGGGCACTGAACCACACAAAAAAAAACATGAGAGAGAATGAAGAAAATAATGCGATTGCCGCCAACAAGAGGGCTCAACATGAGCCCCCATCTTCCTCATTGCCTAAGTTATCTCTGCCGTCATCTTCTGTGTCTGTGTCTTCGTTCCCAAAGTTCCTGATCATCCACTCCACGGGTGATCAGGTACTTGGGGACATGTCCCCTTTTTTCGTTAATAAAGGTTTGAAAGGTCTTGCGGAAGAACTGAAATCCGTCAAGCGCCTACGATCTGGTGACTTGCAAGTTGAGACCGCTTGTTCCAAACACTCGGAACTGCTCCTGAAAGTTAAAGAAATTGGTGGGGTGGCTGTCGAAGTCACTCCCCATAAAACTTTGAATTCCTCTCGGGGTGTGATCACCGAGTGGGGCCTCCTCAAAGTCACTAAGGAGGAAATCCTCTCGGAGCTCACACCTCAAGGAGTAACAGCGGTCCACCGGGTTTCGACACGCCGTGATGGGAAATTGACACCTACCCGGGTGTTGATTGTGACATTTAACACGCCACGCCTGCCTTCTTCCATCAAGGCAGGTTACTTACATTGTGAGGTTCGGCCGTATATCCCAAACCCTCTGCGCTGTTTTCAGTGTCAGATATACGGTCATGCCCGCACAGCATGCAGGGGCAAGCCCACCTCTGCTCGCTGTGGCAGTAAGGATCATCTCGATCCTGACTGCACAGCAGAAAAGGCATGCTGTGTGAACTGCAGTGGCGAACATCCGGCGTACTCCCGCGACTGTCCGAAGTGGAAGGAGGAAAAGTTGGTACAACGCCTCAAAGTCATGAACAATATCTCGTATGCTGAAGCAAGAAAGCTTGCTGCACCGCCCGCCCCACCTGGCAAGGTTTCCTATGCCAGTGCAGTCATTGGAAAGCCCATCATTCCAATGACTTCGGTTGCGGTGCAGACTGACATCAGTGTACCACCTACTGAGTCTTTCTCGCCAGCTGCGAAGTACCTCCTCACGCAGGCGAGACTGAGGGTGGTGTTGACTTTGACATCAACCCCGGTTTCCATTCCTGCAGCTCAGCCTTCCACCTCCACCGGAAGGCCTCCTCCTTCCCGTCCTCAGACAGCAAGACCTTCCAAACCAAAGGGGCCCCCACCAGGGCCAAAAAAGAAACTCATCACTCCTCCTCAAAGGGCGGTCACCGATCCATGCCCCTCGGACGATTCTGAGGACATGGATACCGACCGCCCCCTATTCACTAAGCCGTCCTCTGCGGCGGTTAAGTTGAATAGGAATACGTCGTCCGCCCACTCTTCTAAGTCCTGAGATGGCCACACTCCTACAATGGAATTGTCGTTGATTCCAGAGGAATCTTGACGACATCAAGGCCCTCCTTCAGGCGCACCCCTTCAGGCGCACCAGCCCATCTATCTGTGTGTGCCTGCAGGAGACATACTTGCAGCCAGTCACAGATCCCACGATCCGGAACTTTTCACTAGTTCACCGGGACCGGGATGGAGATGGCCCAGCTCGCGGGGGTGTCGCCATCCTCATGAGCAACCATTCTCCATTCCAGGTCGTACCCCTCACCACCAACTTGGAGGCGGTAGCCATCCGTCTCTTCGTGGGGTTCTCGCTGACTGTCTGCTCTGTATATCTTCCACCTGGGAGCATCGTCTTCCAAGAAGACCTTGATGATCTCGTCTCGCAGCTGCCGTCCCCCTTCCTCATTATGGGGGACCTCAACGGACACAGTCCACTTTGGGGCAGTGCTGACACCAACGGGAGGGGCGGGGTCCTGGAGCAGTGGCTCCTGGATCCTTCTCTCTCCCTGTTGAACACCAGTGTCAGTACTTACTTTCACTCCCCAACCTGCACTTTCACTGCCATTGATCTTACCATCTGCTCCTCCTCGATCCTTCCGCTCTTTACATGGGAGGTCAAGGACAACCCTTATGGAAGCGATCACCTCCTCGTGGTGTGCACCATCTCCCATGGGGGGGGGGGGGGGGGGGGGGGGGGCTTGCAGCCCTTCACGCGTCTCGCGGTGGAGGCTTGATCTGGCTGACTGGGGTGGTTTCGAGCTGCTCTCTGAGCTCGATGACCACTCTGTCAGCCAGGAGCCAATCAATGTGGCAGTAGCGGAGATAACGGACTGTATCGTAGATGCAGCTGCATCAACAATTCCTCAAACTTCTACACGGTTTCCTCGCTTTCCGAAACCGTGGTGGAATCCAGATTGCACTGCAGCTCGTAAGGCTCAGAACAAGGCTTGGGGGGTGTTTCGGAGATATCCGACGACCCCCAACCTGGAAAATTTCAAACGCGCCAGGGCGAAAGCTCGTTTCGTCTGACGCCAGAGCCAGAAGGAATCTTGGATCAAGTATACATCTTCTATCACCCGCACGACTAGTTCTAAGGTCGTGTGGGATAAAGTCCGGAAGATGAGTGGGAACTACACGTCCCACTCGTTATCGATCCTGGAGCACAGTGGACAGGCAATTGCTGATCCTAAAGCAATTGCCGACACTCTGGGGGAGTCATTCTCTTCCATATCTTCATCTTCCTCTTACTCCCCCGAGTTTCTGGCCCAGAAGGGCAGGGCGGAGCGCTCTCCGCTGTCTTTCCACTCGAATGGCCTGGAGCCTTACAACAGGCCATTCACAGCGGAGGAACTTCGCCTTGCTCTGCACTCTTCTCGTGCCTCTGCTGTAGGGCCGGACAATGTCCATTATGCCATGTTCCAACATCTTTCACCATCAAGTAAGGATCGGCTGCTCCATCTCTTCAATCGCATTTTTCTCGAGGAGCAGTTTCCGGACTCCTGGCGGGAGGCCATCGTCTTGGCCTTCCCCAAGCCAGGCAAAGATCCCAAGATTCCTTCCAATTATCGTCCCATCGCGTTGACGAGCTGCGTGTGCAAGGTGTTGGAAAGAATGGTAAATGCCAGACTCATCTGGTATTTAGAACACCACAACCTTCTTTCCAACACCCAGTGTGGCTTTCGCAGGCAACGGTCAACTCTTGACCATCTGATACGCCTCGAATCGGCTATCAGAAATTCCTTTTTAAGAAGAGAGCACCTGGTGTCAATTTTCTTCGACATCGAAAATCATACGACACGGCTTGGAGATTCGGCATTCTTTGTGACCTCCACAGTTTCGGCTTGAGAGGTCACATGCCGATCTTCATCTCCAACTTCTTATCGACATGTTCTTTTCGTGTCCGTGTCGGTAACACTCTGTCGCGGCCGTACCCCGAAGAACAGGGGGTGCCACAAGGCTGTGTTCTGAGTGTTACGCTTTTCGCTGTCAAGATTAATTCTATAACTAGACAACTTCCTCCATCAGTTGGCAATGCCCTCTATGTTGATGACTTTAGCATCTTTTGCTCTTTGTCCAGCATGAGGGTCATTGAAAGACAACTGCAAATTGCCCTGAATAATCTTTCGGTTTGGGCGACGGCAAACGGGTTTCGGTTCTCCCCACAGAAGACCGCTTGTGTGCACTTTTGCCACAAGCGTAATCTTCACCTGGATCCCGAGCTGCGGCTCGGGGGTAACATCATTCCAGTTGTGGTGGAGACCAAGTTTCTCGGTCTCATATTCGATCGGAAATTGACCTTTTTACCACACATACGTCATGTCAGGTCCAAGTACACGCGGGCATTGAACATCGTCAAGGTCCTCTCCTCCCTCTCTTGGGGGGCGGACCGATGTTCTTTGCTCCGCCTGTACCGTGCACTTGTCCGATCGAAACTGGACTACGGATCCCAGGTGTACGACTCAGCCTGGGATTCGGTGGTGAAGATGCTGGACCCTCTCCATCACCAGGCCCTCTGTGTTTGCGCGGGAGCCTTCCGCACCTCACCTGTCCAGAGTCTTTACGTTGAGACCGACAAACCATCTTTATCCCTTCGCCATTAGCAGTTGTCCCTACAATATGCTTCTAAATTGCGATCCCTGCCTGGCCATCCCACTTGGGATTGCGTTTTCAGTCCGAAGTGGGAAACGCTTTACACAAATCGGCCGACTGCCATTCGTCCTTTTAGTTTGCGTGTCCGAGGCTACCTCAGAAACATCAACACCAGTCTCGATAGCGTTGCACAGTCGACAACTGAGCCACTTCCACCATGGCTCGCTGGTTCCTCTTCCTGCGATTTTTCCCTGTGCAGGATGGGGAAGGCCTTTACACCCGACTGTGTATACCGGCAACTCTTTGCCAGCCATCGTGCTGAGCACCCGGACTTCTTGCCTGTCTTCACAGATGGCTCGAAGTCCGGCACTTCAGTGGGATCAGCCATGGTCTGCTGTTATGTAATCATTGCAGACCAGATCCCACTGCAGTGTTCCATCTTCACTGCAGAGTTGCACGCTATCAGCCTCGCCTTGGACCACATGGCGACTAAGCATCTTCGTCGGTGTGTGCTTTACACCGACTCGCTTAGCTGGCTACAGGCTTTGATCTCGGTGAGGCATCGACCTCACCCTGTTCTTACTAAGATCCGCCAGCAGCTACATCGTCTGGCAGCCACAACCACAATCCATTTCTGTTGGGTGCCCAGACACGTCGGAATCAGGGGCAATGATTTGGCAGATTCTGCTGCTAGGTCAGCCACGCCCCTGTCCGACTCTCCGTTGCCGGTTCCCTATCTGGATTTCCGGCAGCGTTTTACCACCGAGCTCCGGGCACAGTGGCAGAGATCTTGGTCGGAACAGCTTACAAACAAGCTCTTTGAGATCAAACCTATCATCAAACCATGGCAGTCTTGTTACCGCAGGAATCACAAGGAGGAAGTTGTACTTGCTCGGCTCCGCTTAGGTCGCTCATTTATTACTCATTCGTTTCTTCTACGGGCGGACGACGTACCTAAGTGCG
Organism: Ryuthela nishihirai; assembly: GCA_038380435.1. Classification (NCBI taxonomy): domain Eukaryota; kingdom Metazoa; phylum Arthropoda; class Arachnida; order Araneae; family Heptathelidae; genus Ryuthela; species Ryuthela nishihirai. The sequence continues at coordinate 46,696,915 of JAWZYU010000009.1, forward strand.
AGTTTTGTGACACCATTATAACTATTAAACATATTTTAGTCGAATGTCCGTGTTTTAATTTTGAACGTCAATGTTATTTTAGCTTTCATAATTTTATGTCCGAGCCTCTTACACTCGGACATCTTTTATCTGATCATTGCATTTTATCTCCAGTTTTTACCTTTTTGAAATATTGTGGGTATTTTAACCGAATTTGATTTTACCTTAATTTATGCATTATTTACCCCAGGTCTCTTACACCTGGGATTATTTTATTCAATATTTCTACACTTGTTTTACTCTGTTCATATACACTTGTTTTCTTTTGTTTTACCACTTTACAATGTTGAAAATGTATTTTAACTTTTGGTTACGGTTTTCTATGTTTTTTATCTTTTATATTGTCTTTTGTTTGGCGCATTATGGCCTTGTTGCCGATGCGCCATTAAACCCCAACCAACCAACCAACCAACCCTTGGAAACAAATTTTGAATGAACAACCCAACCTAGAAGTTAAAAAACACATCAACTTTGTTTTAAAAACTTGCTGCCGACTTAACAATGATTGACTACAACCACTAATTGCATAATAAGAAATGAGTTAGCAAATTGTTTTTTTATGACTGTCATATTTTTAGTGTTGCAGAATTTCTCAAAAACTTTCAGACCTCATAATATTTCATGTTAGAAAAAAGTAATCATAGATGGAGTGCTATCATATATATATTAGTTTTAAAAGATATATGTAAAAAATTTTCAAATGCCAATTTCTATTTTTTAAAAATAAAAGTATTTTTATTGTACTAAAAACTAGCATTGACTTTTTTTGGCCTCATTTCTCATTCTGGCAATGCCTATGTTCGCTGGGGACCCTTAATCTAAAAAGTTTCTAACACAAACTTGTTGGGGGGGGGGGGCATGTTTGGAAACATAGCTTTATCTCTGAGCATACAAAATTCAATGGCAAGAAACTTGGACCAGTTCAACCCATAATTATATAATTGAAGGTTGGTTAATCAAGATTACAGTGTATGCTAACAACCTGTGCTCTCTCCCTAAGAAATATTTCTGGCTATACTCCCCTGTTCAGTAACCTATTAAATCAGCAGTGTCTACAGGCATTTGGTGCCTTGCAAAATGCAAAGTAATGTAATTTCCAAGGCAAAAGAATGCAAAGTAAGCACTTTTTTCTTGAGAACATTTTTTAGCAAAGAGCATATGTAATTTTTTTTAGAGAAAAGAAATAAAACTATCCTTAGGATTTTCACAACCAAAGCAGTTGTTCTGTTCCAATCAATCTAGAGCCAGCCATGCACATTTAGTTATGCAGTAATATTTGTAAAGATTCCAAACTATTGTAAAAAGGCTATTTTTTTAAAAAAAACTTTACAGCAAGGTATTTTTAGCAACTTCTGCCTCTCTGTAAAGGAAAATAATGCAGTAAAACCACTTGTTTTGTAATCTAAGTCTAGTATTTCCCAATGAAACCATAGGTCTCACAGTTACATGCCAATATAATACGTTAAATGAAAGGTCTATGCAAAGAGTAGGACCTCATTAAAAAGACATCCCCACCTTGCTCTCGGTCAGTAGGGGACACTGATGGGCTTGGAAAGGCCACTGTCCATCAGATGGGACATTAAACTATGGATCTTTGTGCAGGAGAACCATACCCTGTGCATGTTATGTTAAAGAACACACTGGATGGCCTTGATGGGAGGCTACCATATATCCCTCAACCTTCTCTGAGCCCTTGAGGTCCTTGTGACCTGGCCATTTTAGCACATTGTGTGCAAAAAAAGTGCTGCTCAGAGGTAAAACAACTCAACCCAGTCCAGCCTTATCTGGGGCTTGAACCTAAGTCCCTTTAATACTTGACTAAGCATGCTAGTCACTCTGTCAGTGAGTCAGTGCAAAATAAAACATGTTCCAAACAAGCAAATACTGCTTAGCATAAGCATTGAAATTTAGTTTTTTAAATCTATGAGCAAAAATAGCTACAGATATCTATGAAAGAGAATAAAGAGGGAAAAAAATGTAACCATGCCTTCTACATTTACCTATTTGTGAAGATGCATCACTGTGAAGTCCACCTGATAGAGAAGACTACTGCTACCTCAAGCTACTGGACACTTCCCTTTCACCTTCCTACTAATATTTCAAATTTACTTCAAAGTATTTCTTTTAGTTTATTGGCAGAATTAATAACTATCAGATGTGTAACTAACACCAGAATGAGTGTTAGGGAAAAAAAAACATTTAATTATCCCATTTTTGATTATGCTGCTAATTGATATCATAGCCTCAGACGATTTCAACCTTGCATCTGATTTCAGAGTACCACCAATAATTGGATGGTACCCTATTATTGGATTTCATTTCGATTTTGATTTGAGTTAATCAAAAGACATTTGCACTTATGTACTGTTTCATAATCACAAGTGCTCCTTAGGTGGCACCATATTTAGTCTTATTTCCATCCGTTGCAAGAGCTACATAAATGCTTTGTAAATAAAATTCCCCTTTAAATTACAATAGGGACCCCACCCCACCCAAAAAAGGAAAAAAAAAACTAGATTTATAGATAAAACCTCATATCACTCCAGTTTGGAAACACTGAAATAATCAGTAATTAGAAATGCATGATTGACCACAATTTAAAACTGAATAACAGAAAACCAAAAAAATAAAATAAAAAAAACTAACACTAGCCTTTTTCTTAACCAAAATAACAATTTTATTACAATTCCTACTTTAGTATGCAGACAAAGGAATTCACAATTTATCATTAATTTAATAAATATTTATCCACTATCAAGGTGTTTTTTAAGTAACATGAGAAGATGGATGTGGAGGAAATATTGTCTTGAACCGGGTTGGATCTGAACCTATGACCACCTGATGTCAAGGAATTCATAGCATAGGAGCGATTGATCAGCAGCTGGTAGCTCAGTGGTCAGAGCACCTGACATGTCATCAGAAGGTCATGGGTTCAGATCCTGCCTTGCTCAAGACAGTTTTTCCTCTAAACCCATCTTCTCTTGTATTTAAAAAAAATCTTGATAGTGGATAAATATTCATTAAATCAATTATTAGCTGTGAATTCATTTGTCTAAATACCAAAGGTGAGGCAGATTAAAATTTGCTCACAAAAAAAAATTGCAACCAGGAGGCCCTTGTGGTTAATTGTGTGCACATGACCAGGATGGTTCTTGAAGAATAGAGTCCCCAAATGCACTCAAAAGACAGTGATTGACTAGATGGAGTATAGCATAACATAGAGAGAGATTGATCAGTGACCGGTAGCTTAGTGGTCAGGACACCTGACGTCATCAGGAGGTTGTGGGTTCAGATCCCACTGGCTCAAGACAATTTTTCTTCTACACCAATCTTTACTTAAAAAACAGCTTGATACTGAATAAATATATATACTGAAATATATATATCCACTATCAAGCTGTTTTTAGTGGATAAATATGCTTTAGTGTGCTTTTCACCAAAGGTGATATCCTGTATTTGAGTCCTATTTATCTGTATTTGAGTGTAAATTCACATGAAATTCATGGGATACATTGATTAATAAATAGAAACAATTAAAAAGACCTTCTTGCTTAGAAAATAGTTAAAATAACCTAAAATCTGCTCAATGATAGAGAACTTTTTCTTTTTGAAGCTGGTCCTTCAAACACTGCACATTATAAGGTTTTAGGGAGCAAACTCGGAAATATTTCAGAGCAAGGAAGCTCTACCTTCAGTGAAGTGACATTATGTGGTTACATTATGGCTGTTAAGAACTTCTTTCTGCATCGTGAAGGGTGATTCCAGTTCTTGGTTGCAGATGAAGATGGGCGAGGCCATTATTTCAATAGCCTCGCTGATGATGATTCAGTAGTAAGTGGATGCATGTGCTAGTAGTGTAGCTTTTTCCCATTCTGTGGTAGCAGCATGCTATATTGTCAGTGACAGTCATTAGCTTGTTTTGACTGACATCTGTCTGATGCTCTGTGAACCTCTCCTGTAGAGGATGTATGATTTTTCCAATAGAGTAACATTGGAATTATCCAACAAATGTAGGGAAAATCTGTATATGCCCATTATTTGATGGAGTCAATTTTTTTAGAAGCATTTTTGTATCTCCCCCTTTTTATAATTTTCTTCAGATTTGGAGTGGGCTTTGAGTAATTTGCAGACTCACAGAGGACAGGAACCATCAGAGTCTGTGATTGGGAGGAGAACTTTGTTGTCATTTCTATACTTATTAATTAGCTTTTCTATTTTTGGGTGGAAACCATGGGATACAGAAATGGATTGGATGTTTTGAATTTTGTTTTTAAGTAAATGCTCCTTTGATGATATGGTAAAGTCCCAATGGATGAGAGAACAGAAGGCTGCAATTGTGTATGCCCATGGGGTTCATGAGTCCATGTGTATGATGGATGGGATGTAGGTAGGCTTTCAGTATACTGACATCATCAAGACTCCTATGTCATCTCTTTGGATAAAAACATCTAAATAGAGGATGGTACTACTATTTTCCTCCTCCTTCATAAAACATATTGTCAGATAGATATTGGCAGTATTAATGAGACATTTTAATTGCTCATTGCTATCATTCCAAATTAAAAATATATTGTCAACATAGTGACACTAGAAGATGGGTAAAATTGCTGCTAAGTTGAATAATTTTATTTCTAGGTCTTGCAGGACACATCTCGGGAATGATGCTAGAAAAGGGTGAGCCCAAGTGGGCCCCCCAAGTCTACTTGCAGATTTTGTTGCCAAACTGAAAATAATTGTTTTTGGTGATTAATTTTACAGCTTCATGAATGACATTGATTTCAGGAAGGGAAAATTTTTGCACTTCAATAATTTTTGTCCAAAATAACATAACAGCATCCAAAACCGGAGTAAAATAAGGATACTATGACAAGTGTGACTAATTTACTTTTGGGAGGAATGGACAAATCCTTAAGTTTGTTGAGAAATTTCACATAGATTTTATGGAAAATGGTTGATAACAAATGAGGCTAGATAAAAATTTTGACAAAATCTTTTCTAGAAAGAATGATGGGGATGATCTTTTGTGCACTAATGACCGAATGGGGCAATTATCTTGGTGCACTTTGCACTGGGTGAACATTCATGGCACCTGACAGTTGAATGACACTGCACTCTTCTTGAGGTCCTTGGGAAGCCACCAATTGTTTTTTAGCCTGCAAACCTTGTTTTTGATGCTAGTGGTGGGGTCAGCATTTAGACTGGTACAATTGGGGCTATTTTTAAAGTCCAAAACTTTGGCATCAGTCATTTTTGTTCATTATAACAGACTGACATGTTTTGTCAGCTAATGTAATAATGTCAAGGGTATTTCTGATGTTTTAAAGGCCTGAAAATACCCATATGAGAAATTGCTTTCTGAGTATGGAGGACTTTTGTCAGGAGTTTATCTATTTGAAGACTTTCTGTCTCATAGCATTAATTTTATGCTCTTCCAGATGCCTGCACACATTATTGATGTTATTTTTAATTTTGACGATGATCTCTTGTCAAATTTTGTATGGAATGGGATGAATTTAGGGCTATGTTCAAGAGCAGCCAGCTTGTTATGGGAGAAGTTTTTGTCAAACAGATTAATAACAGGAAGGGATTTAAAAGTAGGGCAAAAAGATCTGAGGTTTTAGTGAGCCATTCGATCCTCTTAAGATGCTTCTGTCTGGTGTCAGTTTTGCATTTTTCCTCTGTGTAGTGGAGCTTTTCAAGCAAATTCCTGAACATGATGAGAGGGCAGCTATGGCAGAAGGCTTGGTATGTCTGGCATGCCTCTGCTTTAATTTTTGAAATGTGTCACCTTTTCTGTTTGTATTAGAGCATGGAGAAGCTTTCCTACTGCTGTGTGCAGCACACACTGACCCAAACTTGTTTGGCTACTGAATGTGAGGGTGGTGAACTGTGGAATAAGGTTTTTGCATTAACAGCATAGAAGAAATCATAATTGTTCCAGACTCATGACAAGTTTTAACCATAAAGTCCGTAATGCTTTCCAGTGTTGGTAGGTCATTCTTCACAGATCGACTTTAAATGCACAATTAAAGAGATCTTGCTCAGAAATTAATTAAAATAACTTAAAATTGACTGCATTTGAGCAATAAAATTTTTAAGTTTATTCTTGAAACTATTTACATATTAAAAGTTTTTAAGAGAAAATTCAGAAACTTCTCAGAGCAAGAACAGTGCTTCACCTTCAGTGAAGTGACCCTATATGGTAATATTAGGACTGTTAAGAGCTTCTTTCCACATGTTATGAAGAGTGATTCCAATGTCTCAATTGCAGGTGGGGATGGGTGATGTCATTATTTCAATAGCCTTGTGGACTATGGTTCCATAGTAAGTGGATGCATGTATATATATATATATGTAGGCAATGGAATTATCTGGCAAATGTAGGGGAAATCTGTATATTCCCAATTTTTGAAGGGGCCAAAATTTTTCTGTTCCTTCTGATAATTTTCTTCAGATTTGGAGCTGAGCTGAAAACAATATTGTTTCTTTTTTGGGCTCTGAGTAATTTGCAGACTGATTCACATAGAACAGGAACGTAAAATATAGATCCGGCAAAGCTTGCACTCTTGGAGTTGATGATTGGGAGGAGAGCTGAATCTCTTCTGTTGTCATTTCTATATTTATTGATTAGCTTTTCTATTGTTGTTGGGTGGAAACTATGGAACACAGCAATGGATTGTATGTTTTGAATTTGTTTTTTAAGCATATGCTTATTTGATGATATGGTGAAGGCCCTATGGATGAGAGAATGGAAGGTTGCAATTTTGTATGCCCATGGGGTGCTTGAGTCTGCTCATATGATGGAGGGAATGTAAGCAGACATTTAGTATACAGATTTCATTAAGGCTCATGTGTCATCTCTTTGGATAAAAATATCTAAATAGGGGATGGCACTGCTATTTTTCTCTTCCATCATAAAACACATTGTCACATAAATATTGTTGGCAGTATTAATGAGGCATTTAATTGCTCATTGCTCTCATTCCAAATTAAAAATATATCATCAGCATAGCAGCATCAGGAGACAGGTAAAATTTCTGCCAAGTTGAATAATTTTGAGATCTTGAAGAACAATTTTGGACAGGGTGCTGGGAAAGGAGTGAGTTCATGAGAGCCCCATTGTCCTGCCTGTAGATTTTGTTACCAAACTGAAAATAATCTTTGGATGGCTACAGCCTGCTGAATGATGCATTAAGCCATGGCATATTGTGCAGAAGAGCCATAGTTCTGTAAATATTAAAAATATGCTGGATGGCCTTGATGGGAGGCTATCATCTGTCTCCTAACAGGTGTCCAGTGGATCCCCTTTTCCCTATCCAGATAATCTTTTGGTGTCCATGTATCTTTGTGTGTCCTCACCACTGTGCACATGAAAATGCTGCTCAGGGATAAAACAACTCTATCCTTTATAATCACTTCATCTAACTCAATATGAAAATATAATCAATATGATCAATATGATTATGAAAAACAAATCTCAATATGATGTACAGCTGCATTAATATTTTATCTAAATGGTAATTTTTTGCAACAAGCGTAACAAAATCACTAACCCTGTCCTCTTGAGGTGTTTATGCAATGTATGGATGATCCTCCAACCTTATTGAAATGAAAAAAAAAAAAGATTTACTGGACAGAAAAATGGAAACAGTTCCATGTTATCTCAATAGAAAATCACTTTCAGAGCTCATTAACTTCCTCAATACGTTTTTTAATGAAAAATATGCCAAATGATAAAGATCTCAGTCAAATTTATCACAATCTCAGTTTTAAACAATATTTATCCAGTATTCAGAGTTATGAACACTGGAATATTTAACAGGCTCCAAAAAAATTGTAATTGATCTGTAAATGGTAGCTAGGCACAAACTGGAAGGAGAGCTGTGTACCAATCCCTAGTGATGATGCACAGAACCGGCCAGGTCTAGCACCTAATGTCGGACCCCGCCTTCTCGTGGTGCAGGCCGTTAGTACCTTTCAAAAGAGATATTCTCTTTTGGAAGGGAACGGAAGAGGAGGGCTGCCAGTTCAGTATGGCCTACTGATCTGGTCATCTATGGCCACTTTTTTTTCAACCCTGCTGAGGAGTGGTCAACTTCACAGTGTCCTGGTGCTGACCATTTATACCTACTAGACTGGACTTGTTTATGGATTTGAGCTTGATTATGGATCCTGGACTTGCTGCACTGGTGGGCCTCTGTTGAGGGAGAATCTGCCGCTGTGTTTTCTGTTTGCTTTTGGGTTGCCAGCTCTAAGTGAACAGAGGCATGGGATACCTTATATCAGCTGGTGGATAATCCTAATCAGAGGCCATCGCAGGTACCTGAACCTTATTTAGCTAGTTGGGCATCGTCAAGCCTAAACTGGAGTAATGTGTCTCAGGCAGGCTATATGGCTCTTGAAAAAGTCCACTTGAAAAGGTGGTGCCTGAAGTTCCTACCAGCATAGGTGACTTCAGCCTTTAGCAGAGGAGGAACAGGTCTTTGCCCCATGCCTGCGATCAGGGGGCTGTTTGATATTGTTGGCCCTACCAATCTCAATAAACCTAATTTCTTTAAAAATCCTACTAATCATTTTCTCTCTGCAGGAACGTGGAACATGAGGACATTACATAGAGATTATTCTCTTGATGTCCTCATGCAGGAATTCCAGCACTATAACCTAGATATTCTAGGCTTGCAAGAGACCAGATGGACAGGTAAAGGTGACATACTTAAAAATAACTTTAAATTTCTCTTTACAGGGAGGGAGGATGGAAAGCATCACCAAGGCGTGGGTCTGCTGCTCAGCAGACATGCTAGTGATGCTTTTCTAGGATATGAGTGCATTAATGAAAGGTTTCTTACAGCAAAATTTCACACAAACATTAAAGACTTGAATGTTATCTGCTGTTATGCCCCCACTGAGGATGCTGATGAGGATGAGAAGGGTAGGTTTTACGGACAACTTCAGGATATTTTGAATTCTGTCAAGAAAGGAGATATTACCCTTGTTCTTGGTGACTTCAATGCCAAAGTTGGTACCGACTCTGACCCTGGGGAGGAGTAATAGGCCCTTTTGGTATTGGTAGCTGCAATGGCAATGGGCAACGTCTCCTACAGAATAACTAACACTTATTACAAACACCGCGACATACATAAATACATATGGGTTTCACCTGATGGGCTGCATAGGAATATGATTGATTATATATTAATTAACAGCAAATGGGCCAGTTCTGTTAGGAATACCAGGTCATATAGGGGAGCTGAAATTGGATCTGACCATTACCTTGTTAAAAGTAATGGTCAGATCCAATTTCAGCTCCCCTATATGACCTGGTGATTATAAAAGTGTCTTGCAACTTAAACTTAAAAAGTGTTGTGCTAGGGTTAAAAAATTTACCTTTAATACTGAAGCTCTGAAAGACCCCGTTATAGCTAAAGCTTACCATGATAGGTTACTTAGTCATTATGACAGTCATGGTTTGCTTAATACTGAAGTTGAGGAAGAATGGGGCCATTTTAAACAGGCTTTTTTGGAAACTAACAGTACTCTTTTAGGAAAAAAGGAGCAGAGGAGACAGAATTATCTGAGTGATAAGGCACTTGAGCTTATTTTGGAAAGAAAGAATTGCAGGAATGTCTTTAATCAATACCCTACTACTCCTAATAGAAAGCATTACAGAAAACGTAATAAACGTGTAAAGGATCAGTTAACTACTGATAAGAATCTTTGGCTTGATGGCTTGGCTGACAAAGCTGAGGAAGCAGTTAGGCAGCACAACAGCAGAGAGCTGTACCAGATAGTTAATGTTTTGTGTGGTAGAAAACAGACAGGCATACAAGGATTGCAGGATAAACAAGGTAAGGTTATAGAAGGTGAGGATTCTATCATGGCTAGGTGGGCTGAGCATTTCAGTGATGTTCTAAACAATGTGGTTAGTTCTACTTCCATTGTTTGTAATGATGATAGATGCATTGGAGCTTTAATCTTGGCCCTATAACACATTCTGAAGTTATTTTGGCTATTTCTAAACTTAAACTTCATAAATCACCAGGGGTAGATGAAATTACTACAGAAATGCTCAAAGCTGGGAATGTTTCGGTTACCACTTAGATGACTGAAATTTTGAATAACTTTTAGGATAAAGGCATGGTTCCTAAAGATTTTACCAGAGCTATTATTATCCCTATTTTCAAAAAAGGTGATCGCAGTTCTTGTGATAACTATAGGGGTATCAGCCTACTCTTTGTTCCAGGTAAAGTTCTTTCCATGATTGTGTTTAATAGAATTAAGAATCTGGTTGACAGTCAATTGCATGATGAGCAATGTGGATTCAGAAGTGGTAGAGGATGTGTGAATCAGATATTTTCACTTAGGCAGATTCTTGAGAAATGTTTAGAGTTTCAGAAACCTTTGGTTGCTAGCTTTGTTGATCTGAAAAAGGCTTTCGACTCTGTTGATCATCATAATTTGTGGTTGATTGTAAGATCATATGGTATACCTGACAAGTTAGTTAACATAATGAAAGCTCTCTGTAATAACACTGAGTCGTGTGTGAGAGTTGGTAAGGCTTGTAGCAATGGTTTAGCATTACTTCTGGTGTTTGACAAGGGTGCATTTTGTCTCCTTTTCTCTTTAGCTTGGTTATTGATTATGTTATGCGAAATTCACTTCAAGGGAAAGATTTTGGCCTTAAATGGACTGGAGATACGAAAATTTCTGATTTAGATTATGCTGATGATTTAGCCCTTTTGGCAAATGATGTTGATGAGATGAACTCTTTCATTCGAGCTGTTGATGAGACTGGTAGTAGAGTAGGTTTGGTTATAAACAGAGAGAAAACTAAAGTGATGAAAATTGGTCAGGCAGGTTGTGATTCAGTTAATCTGAATGGTCGCAGTCTTGAGCAGGTGTCACAGTTTAATTACCTTGGGAGCTATGTAACAGATACTTGTGATGTGCGGCATGAGATTAACAGACAAATAGGTATTGCTGCTGGGACTTTTAAGAATCTATGGAGATTGTGGAGAAATAGGCGTATACACCTAAAGACTAAAATTAGACTGTATAATAGTTTGGTTCTTTCTAGGGTTAGTTATGGTAGTGAAACTTGGACGCTGTGTAAACAAGATAACAGGAAACTAGATGCTTTTGATTCTAGATGTTTACACAGTATCTTGGGTATTAGGTGGTTTAACTTTGTAACTAATGATGAGGTTAGGCAAAGGAGTCTGCAACCTCCTTTAAGCAGCATATTGTGCAGAGAGAGACTCCGCTGGTTTGGCCATGTTGCCCATATGGATAATTATAGATTGGCGAATAAGGTTATGTACAGTGTGCCTAGAGGCCTCAGAAGGAGGGGGAGACCTAGGATGTGGTGGGCAGACAATGTCAAACAGGACCTTGTTAGAATTGGTGTACAGTGGCCGGATGCAGCAGATGTAGCTCAGGACAGATATGCTTGGAGAATTAAACTGTGCGGTCTGGTTGGACCTCCGTAGCCCATGGCTTCTTGAGGATGATGATGACAGAAAAATTGACCCCAAAATTTCATTAAAACAGGTTAAAAGATCAGAGATCAAAGTTGATTTCAGTAGAGTACCAGAAGCATTGCATCTGGTTTTGATCTCTTGATCTGTTTTAATTAAATTTTGGCAACAATTTTTTGTTGCCTATTAAATATTCCAGAGTTCATAATTCTTTGAAATGCTGTTTAAAATTGAGATTTTGATTGAGATCTTTAATTTACCATTGGGCATATTTTTCATTAAAAATCATACTGAAGTTATTGAGTTCTGAATGTAATTTTTTATTGAGATAACATGGGACTATTTAATTTTTCTGTCCAATACCTGTACATGTATTGTATTTCTGCAACAAACTATTTTGCCAATATTGATAACTATTTAACTAAGAGAGATAATAAGACAATTAAAGAACCATTATGAAGCTCAAAATATTATCTATCATTTGTGATGAGGCACACTATTTTACAAAAATTATTCAAATTATTAAGGGTCAACATTTATTTCATCTAACAGGTCTTGATTTTTTTTTTTTCATTTTTATTCCTTAACTTCTCCTGAATGAAATAAAATCAAAATCTAAATCCCCCCCCCCCCCCCAAATTCTCCAATCCCATGTAAAATTTGGTATTATTTAATTTGAGGGTGTAGTTTCTTCTAGTTGAAACTCTCATTTAGAACTTAGGAAAAATATATAAAGTCATTTTTACATCCAAATTTTTGGAAAAGTTACTCATTTGCTTAACCTCCTTTTGCTCTACTTTAGCTAGAATAAGTATCATTTAGATTGTTTTGCCCCTTTTAGAGTTACCAAATTTTAAATTAAAGAAAATTGGAAAAGTGCCTTTTAGATCCTAGTTTTACTTTGAACAATTGAATTTAAAAATATTAAAATTTCACTTTTAAACATCTCATTGTATTACTTCACTTGGAGCAAATAATGTTTCCTTCTCGATGGCTTCATGGCTAGTGTGGCTTTTTTTTTCAAATTGTGATCACACCCCAAAGCTACTAGCTTATCTGATGTTATAACAGAACAAATAACCATGCCGGTACTCAAACTCAGACACCCAACAGTTGCAGTGTTACTGCGAGGCAATACCATACCACTGCACCAGTGATCATTTCTGATCAAAGGAACCCATGCAATCTGGCTTGTTTTCAAATGGTAAAAATTAAAAAATTGCATTAAATATTTGAGTGGAAAATGTGGAAAAATCGATTTTCCAATTTCAGTAAAATGAATTAAATTGAAAAAAAAGAGAGCAAAATTTGCATTTTTTTCTGCTTTTCTGTATTTTACACATTGTTTAAATATAGTACACAAGAAATGCTTTTATAGCCTGTTTCAGATTTAAGGAATTAAGGGATTTCTCAGAAATTCAGACTTTGCATTCCATTTAATGCAGAGTAAAACTGCATTTCCTTTGAACCATGTGAATAAATATCATCATCATGATCATCCTCAAGCAGCCATGGGCTATGGAGGTCCAACCAGACCATGCAATTTAGTTCTCCAAGCAAGTCTGTCCTGAGCTACATCTACTGCATCTGGCCACTGCACACCAATTCTAACAAGGTCCTGTTTGACATTGTCTCCCACCGCATCCTAGGTCTCCCCTTCTTTCTGAGGCCTTTAGGTACACTGTTCATAACCCTATTCGTCAATCTATAATTTTTCATATGGGCAACATGTCCAAACCAACAGAGTCTCTTTCCGCACAATATGCTGCTTAAAGGAGGTTGCAAACTCCTTTGCCTAACCTCATCATTAGTTACAAAGTTGAACCACCTAATGCCCAAGATGCTGCATAAGCATCTGGAATCAAAAGCATCTAGTTTCCAGTTATCTTGTTTACAAAGTGTCCAAGTTTCACTACCATAACTAACCCTAGAAAGAACCAAACTATTATACAGTCTAATTTTAGTCTTTAGATGTATACGCCTATATCTCCACACTCTCCATAGATTCTTAAAAGTCCCAGCAGCAATCCCTATTCTTCTGTTAATCTCATGCCGCACATCACCATTATCTGTTACATAGCTCCCAAGATAATTAAACTGTGACACCTGCTCAAGACTGCAACCATTCAGATTAACTGAATCACAGCCTGCCTGACCAATTTTCATGTGAATAAACACATCACATAAATTAGAAGAATGAAGCATTAAGCATTTCATCATTCTGCTCATAGCATTCAATGCATAGGTTTTGAGAACAGCTAGCTGACACAGTCTAGCTTAAACCAACATGGGCTACTCTTGCATCATTCATCAAGTGAATAACTCTTAAATCAATAAATATATTGTATTTAATATATTGGGTCTAAAAATGACAATCAGATGGCTTTAACAAATTATTTATACCATAGTTTAATAAAATATGCATCAAATGGCAAAATAAATTATTTTCCAAGCATTAATAATGTATTTTAGTAAGATATAGCCACACTGATGGCTGATTGGTTAGTGCATTTGGCTATTGATCCAAAGAGACCTGGGTTCAAGACCCAGGTAAGGCATGGATATTTGTGCTGAGGTCCCATCATCTTCACAGATCTCTATGACATATTAAACTGACAGGTTATTTCAGAGAGAATCATTGATAAATAAGCTATTGTATGGGTTAACATTAGTTATGGATTTTGGAAAACATAATGGGATTTTTTATTGTGGTAGAATACCATTAATTTGATGTGTAGTGTATCAAACATTGATTAATAGATTCTGAAAAAAATTCATCGCCAACATGGCGGGAATCGAATTTGCATCTCTCCAGATTCATGCCAGAGCATGCTACCATTGTACCACTCATCAGACAATAAAATTTTTCAGAATAAGACCTTATAAATCTTCACTGAGACGTGGCTAAGACAGCGCTATCTATACTCAAGGAGATGCAACTTTTTCAGTCGTTGCTATTAATTATCAGATGTTAATGAGAAGTTGCTAACACTAAAGCGTTAATATATAATTAAAAATCAATCCATAGTGAATGCACAGTATTCCCTGTTGAGATAGACATCAAATATTAATTAATAGATTCTGAAAAAAATTCATCACCAACCTGGCGGGATGTCTATCTTAACAGGGAATACTGTGTGCATTCACTATGGATTGATTTTTAATTGTGTAGTGTATGCAGTGGTGAAAGTAGATGTCACTTCTTTCTGGTACGCTTCAAAGTATAGCTATTTGTGGAAAATCACACGCAGGCGAACACTCCAATGAAGCCATACTACAGGGGTAATAATGACTGTGTGGCTTCGAAAGTAGTGTCCCTGTATTTTGTCTTTCATTCTATGTTTTCCTCAAATAGCGAATGACTTATGCAATTTTAATGTGAAAAAATATTAATATACCTAAATGCTTCCTAATTGCATTCTATTCTTGTATTTCAGCCTTATTAAAAAATATATCTTGGCTCCTGATCTAAGGGACCTGGGTTCGAGCCCCAGGTAAGGCATGGATGTATGTGTTGTTTTTCTGCTGAGGTCCTGCCATCCTCTCAGACCTATTATGGCATTTATACTGACAGGCTCCTGCCAGACCTCTGTGGCAAGCAGCTGCTTGAGTGGGTATTTATTTTTTTTTATATGTTTTAAAAATTATTTTAGAACTTAATTTCAATTTTTTAGGAAGTAAAATAAACTTTTGACTGATATTGTAATTATGATCACTCAACTTGCATAATCTAAATCCAAATGCCAAATATAGCATTTTTTTAGAATAGCATTTATTGAAGATTCAGAGTAGTCAATGATTATAAGAAGTACGTAAATTTCGCTTCTGTGATATCCCGACATACTATATATGCAAGACTGCAGGGTTTGCGAATCAAAAATGTGGTAAGAAAAGTGGGACTTTTGCCAAAAAAAGATGCTAGACAATTTTGCTAAGCACTCTTGAGTGCCAAGTGAAATCATCTAGCTTTCCACTCTGGTCACAAATACCATAGGTTAGCCATATTTGCAGTATAAAAAATAAATTCTTCAGGCCATACCTGCATTTTACACGATTGTAATGTATTTGTTGGCACACATAATGTTGCATACGCTTGTTTTCACCTTAATGAAAAATGGTTCATGATTCAGCAACCCTAAAACCACAGAATTAAAATATTACGTTGGCCAAGAGTTGGTTGTTCATTCATGCTTTTACCCTTTGGTTACCATTTCAGCCTGATGTGCAAAAGACCATTGCATCCCAAAGCCTCATTATCCGATGCTTGCTTCCTTTCTCCCTTGAGGAAACTCTAATTGATCAGCCTCAATGCCAGTCTTTTGATGGACCTGGAATTCTTTCTGTTCTCCCCTAGCCTTAATCTTCTCCGAAAAATGAAAGCTTCCAAGAAAGGGAACATCAACTTAAAGTAACTTCGCTTGCACATAATGCAAAACAGCTGGGCTTTTTTGTTCAATTTTTACAGTCATTGTTCATCAAGGAAAAACCAAAATCATGCTTTAGCATTATTTTTAATACAAAATTATTGTTTGGTGCGATTAAAAAGTTGATAATAATCTTTATCAGAAGTTGACAATCAATTTTTTTTTTTTTTTGTTATTTGTTTATTATGATTCCGACATTTCGGGATCCGAAACGGCTTGATGTATCTAGTATGTATACCAATACTATAACTTGCGACACCAAAGGTTAAATTCCAAGGGATATATAAAGTGAAAAAGCACTAGTGAATTAAATTCTTAGTTGATTAATTTTTTTACACCCCTCAAATAGCTGTTTTCTCACAGGTCTGATAAGAGCATGTCAATTTAAGATGCCAGAAGACCAGTTATGAAGACAAGATCTCAGCAGAAAGAAAATTCTCAACTATAGGGTCCTGAACTCAGGTCCCATATATGGATGTTTGTGTTGTTTTTCTACTGAGGTCCCCCCCCCCCCCCCTCCCATACCCACAAATATTCTCTATGGTGATCCAGGTTCAAATCCTGTACTGACATGGTTGTTTGTTCTGTGCTATTCTTGTACAAGAAGGCCTGTATAATCTAGAAGTAGATTCAACTGCCCTTCTCTGTTCTTTATGTAACTTATCAAGAAAAAAGAAAGTTATAAATACTTCATGTACATTTAGGGATGCCACTTTTCTGGTTTTCATCCGGAGACTCCACGTTTTGAAATCTATCTCAAGACTCCGGTTTTTGAAAGCAAATTTCTGTTTTCTGCAATTACGGTTTTGAAATGATCAAAGAGTTGCCACCATTTGTACTACCATGGCCTATGCAGGTTATGAAATGGGCAAAACCTTAGATTGTACACACAAATACCTTGTTCAACTAAGCTCTACTCGCTAAACCAATGCTAAACAGATTTTTTTAAAAATCTATTATGAAAGCCAAAATGAAAAAGACCAAATTCCTTTTTTTTTCTTGTGAGTATGAGGCGAAACTCAGTAGAAAAACAATACAATTGTCCATTCATTATCCGGGGGTCAAACCCAGGGATTGCCCCAAAACCAAAAAAGGCCCTATATTACAATTAAAAAAAAAATGAACAAAATTTGAATGAAAACAGAATTATGCATGAAAACTGATTATAAATGTGAATTGTGCACATTTTTTGAGTATATTCAGAAGCCGGAACGAAAAGTTACTAAAAAAGATTGTAAAGATAATTGAATGTAATGAAATTTACTTAAAGCCAACTTTATGATCTCCAGATATTTAAATCTAAAGGTGGCAGCTCTATTTATAGTGCTAATCAAAAATTATATTTAAGAAAAATAATGGCCAACTTTTTTATGGGACCCTCTCTCAAACTTCATACTCATTAGTTAAATTTGTACTACCATCGAGGAATATATTATTTGCAAAAATATATTGATACCAGAAGTTACTGCTTGCCACAGAGGTCTAACAGCAATCTGTCAGTTTAATGCCATAGTAGAAGGTTTGTGGGGATGGCGGGACCTCAGCAGAAAAACAAAACAAACATCCATGCCTTATCTGGAACTCAAACTCAGGTCCCTTAGATTACAAAGACGAAAATTAGAAAACCAGAAATATTATCTTGCAAAGGATTACATTTCAACATCTAGGTCATATCCTTTCTTTGATTTGTCATCCCTTTTTCCCATTTCTGCTTCTGGTAGGGATTAAGACCGAACCCAGACAGCTACGGTGGATGCACATTGTCCGTGGATACTTAACAACTCCCTGAGGGACGTCTTTGGTTGGAATCACCTTTCTCTGTCTAGTTCTGTTCTCTTTTCCCAACCTGCTTTTACTAATTGTTCAAAGAGAGAAAGCACTACTTCAGATATTTGGATTAGCACTCCACTTGGCACTCCCTGTTGGCAGAAATGGAACCTCAAGTGCCTCAAGTATGCGGTTTTCAAGCAACAGGTATCTAAAGTGTTAAACTATAGTAGTATAATTAAAAATCAAGGCATTTTTCTTAAAAGGAACGATTTGCTCTTTAAAAAATTAAATGCTCAGTTGAAACTGCATTAATGTGTAAAGAAAATCCTTAACGGAGCCTCTACTGAAAAAAACCGGAAAAAACCGGTATGACATACCGGCAAATAATTTCTTGCCAGTACGGTGTACCGACCTACTTTCACCACTGAGTGTATGTGGATATTATCAGAATTCCATATTTATAGAATTGCTTAAGTTGTAATGCTGCTAATGGTATTCTGTAAATTTCTATTTGTTATCTGTACTGACAATGATATTACTTCTTTAAACATAAGTGACAATTACAGCATTACCTGTTGACCTTTTCAATTCCCATATGTCAACGAAACTTTTTCCATAAAATATTTATTAATTCTTTAAAACAGTTTATTCCAGAAAAATCATTAATAAGGCTTAATTATTGGATTTTGTAATCGGTTGTTTCCTTAACTGCAGAAAGGAAGTGTCTTGTTCATGAATTTGCATCATTTGGACCAGTTGTCTCTGTTTGGATTATACTGATACAATGATGTTACAAAGCAGCTCTGTTCAGCACCTAAAACCACCAAGTCTAAACAATCTCCTTCTTAATGATTTTTCGAGAATAAACTACAGCAATGAGTAAATGCTCTTTAAGTCATTGCAAACAACAAACATAAATTTACAGAATATACTATACAATTCTGCACAGATCATATCCATATGCTTACACCAATTTAAATCCCAAGCAACAGGGTTTTAGTTTGATTTCTTTAAATTTAAACATTATATTTAAAACCAATTAATTTTCAGAAAAATAAAAGTGATTTCGATGTAAAAAAAGGGATAGTAGGAGAACTAAATACCTGCACAGATGGACCCCTCCAGGTTTTCTACTCCCCCCCCTCCCTCCGTTTGTGTAGAAGTTCACTAGCCTATTATCAGTAGCAAATTTCTCACTGAAATTCAATAGTTTCTATGAATAACATTCTCCCATATTAAACAAGTGTAAAAATAAAAATGGTTTTAAATTTGAACCAGTTTTGTTACAGGTTCATTTATTTTCCTGCAGATAAGCTATTTAGCTTTGCGGGTCAAAGTGTAAATGTATTTGTATTCTTTAACTCTTGTGCACGTTAAAGAGAACAGATATGCTGTATGCCATAGAATAGATATGCTGTTTTAGAACAGATATGCTGTTTTAACACAAACCACAGATGATTTGATGTCTGGGGAATTTGGAGGCTAGGGCAATACTTGGAAGTCTCCCTCATGTTCCACGAACCATTCTCGAACAGTCTGGGCAGTGTGGCATGGTGCATTATTCTGCTGAAAGAAGGCACTACTAGAGGGATATACCTTTTCCATGAAACAATGTACCTGGTCTGCAATGATGTTTAGTAGGTGATAGATGTCATAATTTCCTGCACGTGAATGACTGGACCCTGCCAATCATTCACGTCAGAACATTGCCAAAGAACATCAGAACATTGCCAAAGCATTACACTTCCTCCACTGCCTAGTTTTTGTCCCACAATGCATCCTGGTGCCAACACTTCCCCAGGTAAATGATGAACACATACATGGCTATCCACATGTTGTAACAGGAAACGAGATTCATCATTTGACCATCGAAGGACCAGATGACCTTCTTCCAATCATTCATGGTCCAGTTTTGATGCTCGCGTGCCCATTGTAGGCACTTTCGATGGTAAACCGGGGTTAGCATGGACACATGGAGTGGCCTGGAGCTAGCAGCCCCATTTTCAGCAGGGTTCGATGTACTGTGTGTTTTGACACATTACCTCCCATCACCAGCATTCTAATTACAGGCGAGTTGCATCACAGTATCCCTTCTGTTGCTTGTACCATGTGGGATAGACTTCGTTCATCTTTAGCATTGATGAGCTGTAGTCAGCCCACACCTTGCTGGTGGTTCATGGTTTTTTCCTCTTTGGATCATTTTTTGAAGGTACTAACCACGCTGACCATGAGCACTCTACAAGCCTTGCCATCTCAGAAATGCTCTGACCCAGCTGTCTGGCCATTACAATTTGGCCTTTGTCAAACTTGCTTAATTTCGCTGCCTTTCCCATCTGAAGAACAAGAATAACACTGATTAACAGAGCTCAGTATCAGGTGTTATTTATATTGTTTCGTGATCACACATGCCATTGTTTACCTGCAGTTGCTTCAATTGCATAAAGACATGCTGGTCATAATGTTTTGGCTTTTTGGTATATGTTACTCTAATCTAAATACTTTGGGTTATGGAGGAAAACCTATGGAAGGGGCACCATTCTTTACCTTGCCTCAGGCATCATAACATCTCAGCTTGGCCCTGAGTAGGTTCAAACATTGCCCGCAGTTCCTAGCATGAGTTTACTCTAGCCCTTGTTTATTGTTTTGTCAGTTTGTAGGGTAACCCATTTGGCAAATATCTTTCAGAACTTTAAATGTTGATGAATAATTCTTTCCACACTGCCAATCAATACACTGACATCTAAACTTATTACTTGAATGGTGATGTGTGCGTTTACCTTAACAAGTTCACGAAGATCAGTAATGGTTCTCTTGTTACCATCTTCTTCAGTCTTTCTACATGAGGGAGATCTTTGAAGCTCTGCCATCCTTCCCTGAATTTGTGCATTCATCCCAGAACAGGTATAATCCCCATATACTTTGTGATAAATCGGCATGAATTTTTTTCATGTCATCTCCAAGCTGTATCCTTGTTAAAATGTAAAATCTTTCTCCATCTTTAGTATGCTCCATAGCAACAATGCATAGATTTCACAGACTGAACTTTACATGCTGCCAGTTAAGAGAGAAATCATGATATAATGTTATAGCCTTTGTTTTAAACAATATAATGTAATAGCCTTTGTTTTTAACACATAATGACAAGCTTAGACAAGTTTTCAAACAAGTTGTAGCTTGTTAACTTCAGAGGAATGAGTGCAAATCTACTTACAGGTCAAGAACGTTTTGAACAAATATCTTAAGGCAACAAATGTTGTTATTAGATTAAAAATAACAATTTTATATGCTTTGATTTAGTTATTATTTTATTAAGTTATTTATTGCCTCAAATACTTTAAATATTTTCTAGTAATATAGGATTTTGTAATAGTATTGCTATTGTGTTGAAATAAAAGATATAAATACACCGAGCTGCCAGTTTATTAGGTACATCACCCCTCGTCACATAAATGGTTCATTCCAACATGCAATATATCACATGACTATGGTGTGTGGTATAAATCAAGCAGACTAACTCTTAAAGCATCAGAGTTGGATTGAGCATTAGAATAGATAAAATGAGCAACTTTGAATGTGGCTTGATAGTTGGTGCTGGCATTCTGGTTCTAGCATCTCCCAAATGGCTGTCCTCCTGGGCTTTTCTCCCACAACTGTTTCAAGGGTTTACTGAGAATATTGTGAAAAGCATAAACCTACCAGTCATCTGCAATCCTGTGGACAAAAGCAGCTTGTGGATCAGATGGGTCAAAGGGGACTGGTGAGAATTGTGCAAGCAAACAGATGAGCCATAATGAGGCAAATCACATCAGAATGAAACATTGTTGGGCAGAAAGTCATTTACAAATGCACCTTGTCACAAATGGGCTTTTACAGCTGCTGACCATATCAAGTGCTGATGCTGTCAGTGAATAACACAATGTCTCCAGTGGGTGCAGAAGCATTGACATTGGAAAAAGAGCCTGGTCAGATGAATCAAGGTTCCTTTTTCGTCATGATGGCCGAAGAATTCAAATTTGGTGCAAGCAACATAAGGCCATAGAGCCATATTGTCTGGTGTCAACTGTACAGGCCAGTGATGGAGGTGTGATGGATATATCAGATCTTGTCACAAATGGGCTATGACAGTTGTCGCCATGTCAAGTGCCAATATTGTTAGTGGAGAACATGAAAGTACATTGCCAGTGGGTGCAGGAGCATCGACACCGGAAAAAAGGTAGTCTGGTTGGATAAATCAAGGTTTATAAATATTGAGATAAACTCAGATAAACTCGATGGTTCAACATACAGTAATAAATAGGCACTTTGACGTCGATTTCAATTTTAGAGGAAAAATTTTTTTTTGCATCATGCTGATGGGAGGATCAAAATTTGCCAAAAGCAACATGAGACCACGGAGCCATGACATCTGGTGTCAACAGCATAGCTGGTGGTGGTGATGTGAAAGTGTGGGGAATGTTTTCCAATGCTCATTAGGCCCCCTGGTAGATAAGACCCCTGATTGAAGGATATCGGAACACAATGGCGTATTTGAACATCATTGCTGACCAAGTTCATCCCTTCATGGCTACAGTTTATCCTCACTTGGTCACATGTTCAGCATGATAATGCATCTGCTCACAAGGCATGTTTCATCACCGAATGGTTCCATGAACATACCGATGAATTTTCCTTGCTTCCTTGGTCTGCATAATCCCCAGATCTAAAACATATCGAGCATCCTTGGGAAGAGGCGGTAAGGGCTGTTTGCAGCAAGACTATGCTGCTGTCTAATTTGCAGCAACTGTGTGACAATTATTTCTGCATGGTGGAACATTCCTGCACAATGAATCCAGCATTTTGTAAGTTCCATGCACCGAGGAATTCCGGCTGTTCTGAAGGCCAAAGGAGAGACAACACACTATTAGGTAGGTGTACCCAATAAACTGTCATCTCAGTGTCTATATATATATATTTGTATTTATAAAAGCAATTGAAATGCAACTTAATTAAATGTGATTGAATTATGAAGACTCTTCGAATTAATTTAATGTATTTCCTCTTCCAGTTTTCGAATGCACAGAAGCTTTTCAAATGTCTTATAAGGTATCAAAGATTTTCATTTCAAAAAGATAAAACCTATATTAATGGAAAATGGGTAGCTGCAAAAGATGGAAAGACGTTTCCTGTAAGTAATTTTCTAACTGTGAGAATAAAATTTCCATCATATATTAAATGCAGCACAGAATGTAGTTCATAATAAGCTGTTGTATTTTTAAGGAGGGGCAACACACCATTTTTATACAGTTTATTGTTTTTATTATTGCTAGTCTTAGTAAGAATCATGCTGTTAAAAGTAGGAAAAATATTGGTTAATAATTTACTGCAAACAATTTCAACAAATTGTCTCAATTTTTATTGCCACATCTATTTTTGATGAGGCAGAGGTGGCTAGGTAGTGTGCCAGGCTCGTAACTGCTGTTCCCAGGTTCTAGCCCCAGCTGGGCCAACATTGAGATTTTTCTCCACAAAACTCCCAACTCTGCCCACAGTCAGTAGGGGACATTGAAGGGTCTGGAAAGGCCCTCTTTGTCGGATGGGACTTTAAACGATGGCATCATGTGTGGGGTAACCTTACCTATTTCTGTTGAAGAACACCCCTGGATGACTGATTGGAGGCCACCATCTATCTCCCAACAACTGTCCAATGGGTTCCCTCCCCCCAACTTTCTTTGGGTCTTTGTGGCCTGGCTGTTTAACCCATTGTGTGCAAAAAGGTGCCACTCAGAAGTAAAACAACCAGCAAACAATATTTTTGATATCTGTATTGTTTCAGATAACTCCTATTAAAGTCGATTCATATTCTCGTTTAATTTTAAACATTCACAGAACCCTCAAGTAACAAAGTTTACTGATGCTGTAGAGATTATTGAGCTCATATAATACTTTCCATTTTATTCTCCAAATTATGTCTTGAGCAAATCTTCTGCATTTGAACACAAAGGGGTATTTCTAATTATGCCCTCTTTATCAGCTCACCTCATTCTTGACTCACCCCTCCTCTTCATGCCTTTAGGAGCATTATTCATTATTCTATTTGCTACTCTGTCATTCTGTATAGCTAACCTGGTTAACACAATGCAAACATTCCCAACAGGCTCAGAGATTGTTGATGACTTCATTAAAATATGAGAAGTTGATGAACAATAGATTATGTTGTAGGAAGGGCAGTTTCTCAGCATTAATTTACAGTAAGTGGTTGCACTTTTTGTTATACTACAGCTTCATCAAACATTCATTTGATCTAAACGCTGCTAGAAGTACCTTAAAACCATTGCAGGATGTAGGTAAATGGGTATATGTTCTGTCCACCACACAGTATAGGAAAAGCAGTTTCTCAGCATTACTTTGCCGTAAGCGAATACTACTGTTTCATTTACCCAATACTATTGACAGAATCTAAAATGAGAGGATCAAGAAGTCTGTGTCCATTTTTAGTACAACACATAACTTTCATCATCATCATCCCAAAGTAGCCATGGCCTGTAGAGGTCCAACAGATTGTGCAATTTAGTTCTCCAAACACATCTCTCCTGAGCTACATCTGCTGCATCTCACCAATCTAGACCAATCCTAATAAGGTCCTGTTTGACATTGTCTGCCCTCTGCATCCTAGGTCTCCCCCTCTTACTGAGATCTTCAGGCACACTGTTCATAACACAATTTGCTAATCTATAATTATGCATATGGGAAACATGGCCAAACCAATGGAAACTCTGCAAAATATGCAGCTCAAAAGAGGTTATCAACTCCTTTCCCTAACCTCATCATTACTTACAAAGTCAAATCATTTAAAGCCCAAGATACTGCATAAAGCATCTAGAATCAAAAACACAATTCCTGTTATCTTGTTTACAAAGGGTTCAAGTTTCACTACCATAACTAATGTAGAAAGAACCAAACTATTATGTAGTCTAATTTTAGCCTTTAAGTTATACACCTATATCTCCACACTCTCCATAGACACTTTAAAGTCCCAGCAGCAATCTCTATTCCTCTGTTATCTCATGCCGTACATTGCCAGTATCCTTACATAGCTCCCAAGATAATTAAGCTGATAATTAGCCTTACTCAAGAGTGCAACCATTCAGATTAATTGAACCACAGCCTGCCTGACCAATTTTCATCACTTTAGTTTTCTCTCTGGTTATCGCCAAATTTACTCTATTACCAGTCTCATCAACAGCCTAATGAAAATATTTATCTCATTCAGGAGTGTAGCGAAGGACTATGGTTGTGGGTGGGTGGGTGGGTAGAGTCAATAAAAATTTTGCAACTCAGAAATAAAATTTTGCCAACTGGGTTGGGTTCTTTTACCTCTGAGCAGCACTTTTTTGCACACCATGGGTTCAATGGCCAGGTCACACGGACCCCAAAGGCTTAGAGAAGGTTGGGGGAGGGGACCCACTGGACAGCTGTTGGGAGACAGATTGTAGCCTCCTGTCAAGGCCATCTAGTGTGTTCTATAACATGCACAGGGTATGGCTCTCTCGTACATAGGGCCCATGGCTTGACGCCCATCTGATGGACGGTAGCCTTTCCAAGCCCATCGGTATCTCCTACTGACTGTGGGCAGGACGGGGAATTTTGGGGAGATAGAGCTCAACACTGACCCAGCTGGGACTCGAACCTGGGAACTGAAGATTATGAGCCTGGCACACTACCGACTGAGCCACCCCTGCCCTTTTACCAACTGGGAAAATAAGACCTTTACATAACTTATCTCTATCAGGGATGCATCGAGATTTTTGCTTCATGGGGTGGGTGTGGGTTGGCAACTACCAAAACAACTCAATTTTACAATTTTCCCAAGTTTCCCAATTTTGTCGACTACCCTAGATTTCACCAGGCTGTTGTAAAACTTCAAAAGTATGTTAAGCTTCTTCCCTTTGGATCTTTTGATTGATCCAAATTAAATTAAACTTCCAGATAGAATCAGACACCAGGCAATATTAATTTGCCAAATAAAGTTAAAATAAGGGTTTGCTTAGTATATTATTGTAGTACTTAGTCACAACGAATTTAATTCACAAAGAATGTCAAATTATTAAAGTTAAATCTAATCAAAATCAGTTATCATTGCTCAAGAGAATAAATTAGAAAAGTCAAAAATTTTCTTAAAACAAAGTTTATTTCCAGAAAATCAAGACTCACCAAATAAACTGATGTATGCAATATTCTGAGCAACTGCTAGCTCACATTCTCTCAACTACTAGCTCTCTCCAACTAACTCCATCTCTACTCAACAACAAAAAATTGACTACTAGCAACTGACTTCAAAAACTTCTCTCTACTAATTCCGTGACCTAACATCACTTACTATATGTGCGACATGCAACTGATGTGTGTGTTGCATGCTGCGAAATACATTTGCATAATCTTATGATTGCATGCTTGTGCTAGCTTTGATGTAAGAGGGGGCATGTCCTTATGCATGCATTAGCAGCTGTCAATATGAGCATCTCCTTCAGCAGTCTGGATGAGGAAAAATGATGGTGCCAAGTGAAATTTAAAAGCCCAAAAAATGATAAAATAACATAAATAAAGTAAATCTGGTTAAGGAAAAGTAAAAGTGAATGGGTGGACCATCACAATTGCCCCTCCAAATGGAGTCAAAATTTGACCTAACAGATTTTAATGAGTAATTTTAAATAAAGGGACACTTCCTAGGTCATTTACATATTGCTGAATGTAGAAGAAGTAATAAGTATACATATGCAAATTTGATAAAATGATCTATTCTCACATCGACACAATCTTCCATCACAACCAAAGGTACCTCCCATTCCTCCTAACAATGTGTAAAATCTTCCTAGTGTAAATGCATACCAATAGCTGTGGCAGTTAACTGCATACTAGCATTAAACTGTTTAACTAGTATCACATTCTGATACAATTCCAAAAATTTGTATACTCTAACTTGTACAAAACTTGTTAATCTCGCTCCTAATCTGCTTAACTTTTAAAAAGGTTAAAGAGAAGAAATGAAAATACAGGTGCATGAAGCGGGGTACATAACATCCTCTTATTTTGCCAACAACAATCAAATATGCGAATTCTAATCTTCTTTCATGCCTGCTGTACATAAAAAAATGGGTATTGGTATCTGTTAAATCCTCCTAAATACAATCAAATATGCAAAGCTAAGAATTTCATTTTACAAACAAGCAGGAATGTATTCATCACTAAAACTTCATCTAAACACAATAAATCATGAGCTAGCTAAAATAAAAATAGCATTAAATACCTCCTCTCATCAAGCTTTACGTCCCCCTTCCAAAGGAGTTTTGCTAGTGACTGTCTCAGTCAAACTAGTCTGTCATTGGGACAGCTCAAAAGGTACAAAACTTTAAGACATCATTGTATCTAAGAGTAAAGAAAAGCTGTATCAATAATTTATCATATATGATGCTAATATTTCATCCAATACAATTCCATCCAAGTTTTACAATAAAAATCAATAAAAAAAAAATTCAAATACAATTTATATACTTCGAAATAAAACTTATATAATCATTGTTTACTAAATTCTCTTTCATTCTCATCATTCACATCCATAAACATTTTATAATTCCTAAAATTCTTAAATTTTACAACACTCAATTCAGCTTTGTTAGCTGAAACGAAAAAAAAATTACAACAAATTCCTAATTACATTTGAAATCACATTAATATTCTTTATGGTTCAATTAGAACTTTAGATGAACCAGAACACATAAAAAAAATAAATCATTTTATTTCACATTATAAACTCAAACTATAAACTTTGAATAATAAATTCACTTTTCATAAAAAGAATTTGAAACTCCAAAGTTTCAACATGAAATTAAAACATTACAAAATATCTAAGTATAAACAACAATAATTAATCTTTTCCATCATCATTTATTCCAGAAAAAAGAAATAAAACATCACAAATAATTAGTACTATAGTGGAAGAATAATAATATACCTAAATTTTCATTGTTGGCACTCCATTGAAATAAATCATCATCCAGTTGTTTTCCCAGAGACTTCATTCTTGCGTTGATCAATAAGCTAGATGTAGTCACTTTCTGAAGGTCTTGTTGGTGATGTCATCTATGTTGAGAGCTACATTGCTGTGATAGTCTTGTTGACATCTCGCTACGCTCTCGACATGAACAGCTGAATCTGGCTTTATTATCTCTTTTCCTATTGGAAACAGCTGAATCTGGCTTTACTGTCTTTTTTCCTGTTGTATGCAATAGGTTATAATCCAGTCTTCTCTCAATCTAATCCAGTCTTGTTGCTTCTGTTGTGCTCATAGGGAATTATCTTGTGCCTTTGAAAAGGCTTGAATATGTTGTTCCATTCAAAATTCAAAGTTTGTGGAGATGCAGGTTTGCCAGTAAGTCTGTCCCAGGGTAATGTCAGTTCTCTTCCTATAAATATCATTGAAGGCATGAATTTAGTTGTTTCATGCAATTTATGCGTAGAGCAAATGAAAACTGTTGCAAATATTTATCCCAGGCACTATATCTGTTTTCAACATATGCAGTTATCATTCTTTCAATATTTTGATTAAATCTTTCGGTTAAATTTGACTTTGGATGATATGGAGTTGTATATATATATATGTGTGTTTTATTTTAAATGTTTCACATACTTCAGCAAGCACATTTGAAATGAATTGGGGCCCACTGTCCAAAACTATACTCTTGAGTACCCTGTACCTGCACATAAATTCATTTATAAACTTCTTTGCTACTATTGTTGCCGTTGCATTTCTAATGGGAAGTATTTCACCCATTTTGAAAAATAATCTACTAACACTAGAATGTATTGGGATCCCACTTGTGTTTGTGGATACGGACCCATTAAATCCATCCCTACTAATTCCATGGGTTCATTGGAGATCGTGCTTTTCATAAGACTACAAGGACAGTTCCGATTGAATTTTATGGTTTGACAAATTAAGCATGTTTGTACATAGGTTTTTACGTCCTTTTTCAAAGCTGGCCAATATGATCTTTTGGCTACCTTCTGATATGTTTTTCATGTACCTAAATGTCCTGCTGAAGGTACATCATGTAGTTCTTGGAGTATGTACTCTCTTAAATTCTTAGGAATAAATGGGCGATAACTGCCTGTTTGACTCGGTCATCTGCGGTAGTACAAAATATCATTAATTAGTCTAAAATGTCTGGCTCTTCCAACAATGCTTGAAGCTATACTAGGATCTAGAGGTAATTCATCAGTTTTCAAATAATGGTATACATTTCCGTGTTCTTAATCTTTTTATTCTTTAATTAAGTATTCCTTATATTCTTCAGGAACTATTGTGATGAGCGTGGGAGTGAAATGCTTATCCTCCAGCTCTGGTGTAACTTCTGCCAGCCACACAGGAGCACAAGACAATGCATCAGGTAGCTGATGTGCAATTCCCTTTTGGTGCACAGCTCTGAAATTGAATTCCTGAAGGTGCAATGCCCAGTACATTAGACACCTGTTAAATTGGTGGATGTCTGCAACCATTTTAAAGCAGTGGGTTGGTAAAATGGTAATGTCAGAAGTGTCTAGTTGCAATAAAAAATTTTTTATAGCCCATATTATGCTTAGGCATTCTTTTTCAGTCACTGTATAATTCCTTTTGGTGTGACTGAAACTACGACTGGCATACATAATGACGTGTTCACAATTGTCATCCTGCATTTGGCTGAGCATAGCACCGAGACCAACACAGAAGCATTAATGTAAAACTTGAAAGGTTTACTTGACTGTGGCAAGGCCAACACAGGAGCATGACACAATGTATCTCTTAATGTCTGGAATGCTATGTTGCAAGAAGGTGTGCAATGAAACCATTTTCTCTTTTGGCATAATTCACATAAAGGTTCGGCCAAATTTGAAAACTTAGGTACAAATAGTCAGTACCAGCCGCATATTCCTGGAAATCTGCTAAGTTGCTTTGAATTGCATGATGTGGGAAATTGTCGTATGACTTTGACCTCATTAGGTAATGTTCTTACTCCATCTGCATTAACTATAAAACTGAGGTATTGAACATCTTCTCAGAGAAATATGCATTTAGATAATTTTATAGTGATCCCGGCTTCTCTTAACCTTGAGAAAACCAAATCTAAATCACGCAGATGCTCAGAAAAATCAGTTGAGAAAATAATTATGTCATCTAAGTAGACTCACAAATTTTTCTTTACAGATTGCCTAGGACCATGGACAAAAGATGCTGAAAGATGGCTGGTGCTCTGGATAAGCCAAATGGTAAACAACTAAATTGAAATAATCCATCTTTTGTGAGCAAAGTAGTTTTGGGCTGATCTGGTGGATGTACAGATACCTGCCAGTATCCTGAAGACAAATCTAGTGTGCTAATAAATTTCTTGCCAGCCAGTTGTGTCAGTAGATTCTCAATAATAGGTAGTGGATATCTATTGGGAATATGACAGTATTTAGTTTTTGATAGTCCACACAAAATCTGAAATCTCCAGTTTTCTTTTTAATGAGGATGCCTGATGAAACCCAAGGGTTAAAACTAGGTTCGATTATCCCATCTTTTAACATTTCTGTATATTATTTCTTCTTTACTTGGTGGATAATTATATGGTTTACTATTACCCATGTCAGTATGAAAATAAATAAAAATAAATACCCCCTCAAGTAGCTGTTGCCATAGAGGTCTGACAGGAGCCTGTCAGTTTATATGCCATAGCAGAAGGTCTGAGAGGATGGCAGGACCTCAGCAGAAAAACAACACATGCTCCAAAATTTGACATCTGCTAGGCTTGTTAAAAAATTCTTAGTTTGAATTTAGCATCTTCTAACTTAACTCTTTCATCATGATCTAAGTGACTGCTGTCAGCATGTTTTCTAACATTCGATTTTATCTGATTGACATCAAGTTTTTCTCTGATATTTGCTTTCAGTGAGATCGTATTATTAACAAAATCGAATTCTATCAAGTGTTTTTGTATTGCATCCATTCCTATCAAGGAGTCATAATAACTCATTTATTACAACAAATTCAAATCTTATCTCAACATTGTTTAAAGTGATAAGCAAGTTAACAGTTCCTTGTGGAAAACACTGCTTGGGACCATAAGCTAAGTTCAAAGGTCCATGGGACCATGGCTGCAATTTCAGTTTACAACTTCTCTGAATTTTATCCCATATTTTCTTTGGTAGAAATGAAATATCAGCTCCTGTGTCAATATGAGCTTTGCATTCAGTTTTTTCATGATAAAACTTCACAAAGGGTAATTCTAGAACATTATGTGTATCAACAGTGGCAAGACTTTAACTCATGAGAGGATTTTTCTTGAGGAACTTTGGCCTCTCACTTCGAAGATTCTACTATAAGTTTCCCAAATTGTGTTTTTTTTAATAACAAAATTGTTCTGTGTGCCTTAGTCGGCCACAAAATTTACATCTGAAAGTTTCTCTGTTATTTGTAGCAAAAGTTTTTGGTCTAATTTCATCATTTAAAGCTTGATGCAGAACATAATCTCTGCTTTGTTCATTCTGCACCATTGTAGGTGCGTTTGGTGCAAATTGTTGGGACCATGTAACTTCTGGTCATGTGCGAGTCATTTTGCGAGACTCAGTCCAGTATTGCTGCTTTGGTAAGGATTGCATTCATTATTGATTTGTTTCCATTTTTCCAGATTCTCTTGTGGTATTGTCTAGCCAATTTGATTAAAGTGGAATTGAAGTTGCATTTCTAACTTCTAAAAACTCTCTCAAAGGCAAGAATAACTGGGACATAATGCAGTTTATTATGTCAATTTGGGCAACATCAGCATCGTACAACTAGTATAAATCTACTGTACCCGAGATGAATGTTTTAATATCATTTCCTTCCCTTTGTCTTCGTGAATAAAAGTTCTGTAGCTAAATGTATAAAATCATCGTAAGGTGTATAGATTTCCAAGAGCTCATTTTTAAAGTCTTCCCCAAAATTCTATTCCATGACGACATCCTATGTTATTCTACCAATTGTTTAGCACATCCAATTAAACAAGATACTGCAAAAACCACCTTTTTGTTGCCTGACACTTCATGTAAATGGAAATGCTCTTCCATGGAACTTTTGTTGAGTAAGAAGATAATCTGACAGATGTCCACGATGATGGACGTTTCGAACCATCGAACCTTATCTCAGGTAAAGGCCAATTAACATAAGGACTACAGTTAATAAATGGATTGGCAACTTGTCATTGAGGCGATTGATAATGTTCTGTTCTATCACCTGCTTCTGAGGGAACAAAAATTGGAACTTTATGTTCAAAGTTTATTGATTCATGAGCTGATGTAGCATTGCCAGCAAATTTAGTTGTTGCTGTTCGCATTTTCTTCCAAGGATCTTGAAGTAGATTTATTAACACTCCTGCTTCTTTCATTGCAACTGCAACATATCTTTTACTAAGTCGGGAGTCATTATCGCAGAATCAGCCATATTACTAACAGACATGTTTAGCAATCTGTCAAAATTTTGAATTTATGAAATTTTGAAACTTTTTTTTACTTGAGCAGCAGCACAAAGGTACTGCTATACCACAATACTAAAGTTATACCAAGCTTGCAAATAACTTGCTTATCAAAAGGTTTCTATTATGTGTGTGTGACCAGACACTTCTATTCTCGAAAATGAATATAATAAGGATCTTAACTATCAACAATAACTGCACTGAAACTTCAGTACCTTTGCTAATACAAAAGTTAAGCTTCTTATTCAACAAAAATTTCGGCTTAAGCTGCTGTTAAATCTATGATTAGTATATATATATTACTAATGAGCCCAAAAATTTGTTAAACTTTGACAATCACATACAATTTATACATATACATATAGTATAACATACAACTTATACCTATATATATACAGTCCCTGTGTTCAGTGTGCCACTTTCTTTTTTGCACTCTGTTACACTCCAAAAGAATGTTAAATTTCTTCTTAAACCTTTTGACTGATCCAAATTATAGCATCGGTCACCAGGCAATATTAACTTGCCAAATAAAGTTAAAATAACGATTCGCTAAGTATATTATTGTATTACTTAGTCACAAAGAATTTAATTCAAAA
The DNA here is from genome assembly GCA_038380435.1 of Ryuthela nishihirai. Classification (NCBI taxonomy): domain Eukaryota; kingdom Metazoa; phylum Arthropoda; class Arachnida; order Araneae; family Heptathelidae; genus Ryuthela; species Ryuthela nishihirai. The sequence continues at coordinate 46,729,719 of JAWZYU010000009.1, forward strand.
AGATTGTCAAATTATTAAAGTGAAATCTAATCAAAAATAAATTATCATTGCCCAAGAGAAAAAAAAATTAGAAAAGTCAAAAATTTTCTTAAAACAAAGTTTATTTTCAAAAAATCAAGACTCAATAAATAAACTGATGTATGCAATATTCTGAGCAACTACTATCTCACAATCTCTCAACTACTAGCTCTCTCCAACTAACTCCATCTCTACTGAACAACAAAAAATTAACTACTAGCAACTGACTTCGAAAACTTCTCTCTACTAACTCCATGACCTAACATCACTTACTATATGTGCGGCATGCAACTGACGTGTATGTTTCATGCTGCGAAATACCTTTGCATAATCTTATGATTGCATGCTTGTGCTAGCTTTGATGTAAGGGTGCATGTCCTTATGCATGCATTAGTGGCTGTCAATATGCGCAACTCCTTCAGCAGTCTGGATGAGGAAAAATGATGGTGGCAACTGAAATTTAAAAGCCCCAAATGATGGTGCCAACTGAATTAAAAGCCCCAACTGAAATTTAAAAGCCCCAAATGAAATGTTCTTGCTAATGTGAATAAAGTAGAAACTGGTTAAGGAAAAATAAAAGTGAATGGGTGGTGGACCATCACACTTGTCTCGATTTTGCCAACTATCCTAAATTTCACAATAACAATCCCAATTTTCACGACTAACCTGCATTTTACCAAGTGACTTTGAATTTTGCCAACTGTCCTAGATTTGCCACGTTACCTCAATTTGGCCAACTCCTGTAGATTATGCCAAATTGCCTCAATTTTGCCAATTCGCCGAAATTTTACAGAAAAAATTCAAATTTTTACATTTACCCTGAATTTGCAAAGTCAGTTTGAATTATGCCAACTCCCCTTAATTTCACAAAACCAATCCCAATTTTCACAGCTGACCTGTATTTTACCAAGTGGATTCGAATTCTGCTAGTTGCCATATATTTTGTCAAGTTACTTTGATTTTGTCATTTTACAGAAAAAAATCCCAATTTTCATCTCACCTGAATTTTTCCAACTCTCCTTAATTTTGCAAAACCAATCCCAAATTTCACAACTCACCTGTATTTTACCAAGTGGCTTCGAATTTTTCAAACAGCTCTAGATTTTGCCAAGTTGTCTTGATTTGGCAACTACCCTAGATTTTGCTAACTCCTTAATTTTACCAAAAAAAAATTAAAATTTTCAGAATTCATCTGGATTTTATAAAGTTGCTTCAAATTTTGCCAACTCCGATTAACTTTGGGGGGAGCCTCCCCCCATTCCCCCATAGCTACACCCCTGATTTCATCAACATCATTTGCTAAAAGGGCCAAATCATCAGCATAATCTAAATCTGAAATTTTCATATCTCTAAACCATTAAGCCCAAAATCTTTCTCTTGCAGTGAATTTCACATAACATAATTAGTAACCAAATTAAAGAGGAAAGGAGACAAAATGCACTTTCGTTGAACACCAGAAACAATGCTAAACCAGTTGCTAGAAGCTTTACCAACTCTCATACATCACTTGGTGCTATTATGGAGAGCTTTCATTATGTTAACTAACTTGTCTAGTATGCATAAGATTTCACAATCAACCACAAATTATAATGGTCAACAGAATCAAAAGACTTTTTGAAATCTACAAAGCTAGTAACCACAGGTTCCTGTAACTCTAAACATTTCTCAAGAATCTGCCTAAGTGAAAAAATCTGATCTACACTTCCCCTACAACGTCTTATACTGAATATTGCTCATTTCTATCTGAATACTATATATCATTATTCAGTATAGAATATATATATATTCTTTACTGAATATTGTTCATCACACAATTGTTTGTCAGCTAGATTCTTAATTCTATCAAACACAATCATGCAAAGAACGTTACCTGGAAAAGAAAATAGGCCGACACCCCTATAGTTATCACAAGAGCTGTGGTTACCATTTTTGAAAATAGGAATAATAATAGCTCTGGAAAATCCTTAGGAACGATACCTTTATCGTAAAAGATATTCAATATTTCAATCAGCCATGTGGTAACAGAAACATTCCTGGCTCTAAGCATTTCAGTAGTAATTTCATCTACCCCTGAAGATTTATGTAGTTAAATTTAGAAATAGCCATAATAATTTCATACTGTGAAATATGCTATATGATAATACAATACATTGTAATAGTAAATAATAATTACGTTGTAATAGTAAAACAATACTAAAACAAAATAAATATTAAAAGTTATGTTTATTGAGCTACTGAGGAAAAACGGACAAACCGTAATTATTTACTAGTACAGAGTAGGGTCTTGCCGTCCTGTGGCCAAGTGGTTAGCGCGCTTGGCTACTGATCTACGGGACCTGGGTTCGAGCCCCGGGTAAGGCATGGCTGTTTGTGTCGTTTTTCTGCTGAGGTCCTGCCATCCTCTCAGACCTTCTACTGTGGCATATAAACTGACAGGCTCCTGTCAGACCTCTGTGGCAAGCAGCTGCTTGAGGGGGTATTTATATTTTTTTATTACAGAGTAGGGTATGTCCACAAAATAGAATAGCCCATACGACGCTTTTGTGAATAGTCAAGGTCATTACCCGAATGCCTGAATCAGTGCGAATGTTTGTGAATAGGACATAATTCTGTATACGCTATACAGTATTATTATCCAGATGATGATCGCCGATCTAAACTAAATTCATATGCCGTTGATAGTTTGGTGTCATCTTATAGGACAGATATATGCTAAAACTATAAAACTTTGACGACAATTTATACCTCGTCTTATCTGAAGGTCATCTTATCTGTGGAAATATACAGTAGTTTAATTTGTCTAGGGTTGGGTTGTTTTACCTCTGAGCGGCACTTTTTTGCACACCATGGGCTAAATGGCCAGGTCACATGGACCCCGAAGGCTCAGAGAAGGTTGGGGGAGGGGACCCACTGGAACAGCTGTTGGGAGACAGATGGTAGCCTCCCGTCAAGCCATCCAGCGTGTTCTTTAACGTGCACAGGGTATGGCTCTCCCGCACACGGGGCCACGGCTTAACGTTCCATCCGACGGACGGCGGCCTTTCCAAGCCCAGCGGTGTCCCCTACTGACTGTGGGCAGGGCGGGGAAATTTTGCGGAGATAAATCTCAACGCTGACCCAGCTGGGACTCGAACCTGGGAACTACAGATTACGAGCCTGGCGTGCTACCGACTGAGCCACCCCCGCCCCTAATTTGTCTAGGTTACACCAATTTGCGTAAGTGAAAAGCGGCGTAAAAAAGGGTGTTTTGGAGTGGATCATTATTTTGTGTTGCAAATGTGAGTAAAGAAATTTGAAATAGCCATTTTGTAGGAATGACCTCACTCTTACCTAATCCACTCAAACTATTTGAAAGACTCCTCCACAAAAGATTGAACTGGTTTCTTGAATCTGGGAAAATTCTCCCCAATAATTTCTATGGTTTCAGAAAATTCAGATCCTCAAAGGACTGCATTTCACATCTTCTCACTGATATACACAAAGCCAATAAAAAGAAAAAATACACTATTGCCATTTCTGTGGACGTGTCCCAGGCATTTGACTCAGTCTGGATACACGGCCTCCTACACAAACTTTTATCCATAAATATACAGGGAAACCTCCTACATTTTCTACATTCCTTCCTCCTACACAGAACCTGCCAAGTCAGGATTAACGATACATCTTCTAACCAACTTCCTTTCGTACAAGGCCTATCACAAGGCTCTATTCTATTTCCCACCCTATTTAATATTTACATTCATGACATCCACAAAATCTTCTATAGGAGGGTTACTTACACATGTTATGCAGATGATATAACCTTCTGGGCCACTGACAATTCTATACCCAATCTCCATATTTTATTGCAAAAACAGCTAAATAAATTATGCACCTACTGTAAAAAATGGCACTTACAAATTAATCATCAGAAGACATTTTGCATTCCTTTCCACCATAACAGAAACCCTAAACCCACACTGCATTTCACTATTAATAATGAGACTATCCCACAACATAATACATGCAAAATACTAGGCATAAACTTGGACTCAACACTCATTTGGACCCCCCCCCCCCCCCCATCTGGATTATTTACACACTCAGGGACTTAAACTCACAAACACACTTAAATACTTCACATTTATTAATAATGGCACACCACAATATCATATGATCAAACTATATACAAATCTCATTAGAGCAAAACTAGAATATGGTATGGAATTTTTATGTGGCATATCAGATACCAAAATGCAAAAACTTAATATAATCCCAAACAAATGCATCAAAATTGCAATTGGCCTCCCCTCCTTCACACCCACTCTCTCTATCATTGCAGAGACTTCCCTACCCCCCCTCCAAATTAGACAAAAAATCCTTCTAATTAAATATTATATTAGACTACACTACAAACTTCCAAATCACCCTTTCCACACCCATTTTATAAGAAGCCCCTACTACAAGCACATTAAATCCACTCCTGACCTCCACACTTTAATGAAGAAACACCCACAGATCAAAAACTTTGGGGATATTCCCCCACTTATAGCAGACTGGAGCTTTATTAGTCCTGCATTCTCCACCCACATACCCACTCTCACACATAAACATAACTTACCAAATGATGCAGTAAAAACTCTCGCTGAAACATACTTTGACACACAATACAATGAAAATATTAAAATTTATACTGATGGCTCTGTCATTCAAAACCCACCATCAGCCAGTGCTGCTATCCATATCCCACAATACAATACTTCATTATCTTTCAAATTATCCAAAATCTGCACCATACTACATACTGAAATTTTTGCCATTATTGAGGCCTTGGAATGGACTCTTAAATACACAACAAAAACATTACCATTTTTATAGATTCCAAAGGAGCCATACAAACTCTCTCACAGGAATTTCTATACACCTCATATAACTACTACATACATAAAATCCTCACTCTTACAACACATAACCTCCATACAAAAAATAATACAATTATTTTACAATGGATTCCCAGCCACGTTGGAATTCAACATAATGAAACCGTTGATAATCTCGCTAAACTGGCACACAACCTCCACATAGTATCACCTACCTACCACTTTCATATCAATACTTCACAGGAGATAAAACAACTTGAAGCACATCTCACCAATAAATACTTTCAGGTCCAGGCCTCTGTCCAAAACAACTTTCGATATAATCTTAACCATAATATATCAACAATTGATAACCTCCCCTTCCCTAGAAAACACATCAAATTACTACACAGATTAAGAACCAACTCCACAATTCTTAACCCTACTCTCCATAAATTCAAACTCACACATTCTCCTAACTGTAGACATTGTAAAGTTCCGGAGACGGTTCATCACATCCTACTTAACTGTGATAATACTGCCTCACAGAGACAAACTTTCTTCAAATCACTCATTGACCTAAACATTTGGGATATTCAAACAAATGCAATTCTGGACCCCTCCCCCCCCCCTCTAAAAAAACCCAAAATTTATGAATCTCTCTTTTCTTTCCTTCTTTCCACCTCACTTTGGAACAGAATTTAGTCTACCTTTCCTTTACCCTCTACTATCGTCTCTTCATGTCCTTCATAAAGATTTTTCTTCAATTCTCAACTTACCTCTCATATACATGTTCCCGAAGGGACCCTCATTCTGTTCTCTATCCAGACTCACACCAAAAATTCCATAAAATATAAAAAAAAAGAAAAATAATGGAGGGACTATAGAAATAAGGGAACAAAAATATATATGTCTAAAGTGGCTTGAACCCTTTAACTCAGGTCTTACTGGCCCAAATAACCACAAAACAGTCTGGATCAATCGTCTTCAACCTATCTATCTCCATAACCCAAGAATAAATTAAAACCACTCAGGGAAAAATAAAGAAAAATTATTAAATTGTAAATATAAGAATAATAATTTTAAAAAATGCACAATAATAATTAAAAAAATGCACAATAATAATAATAATTAAAAAAAATAAATATTAAATAATGAAATAAAAAAAATAAAATAAAAATAAATAATAATAAAATATATATATATAAAATAATACATAATTAACAAAAAAAATAAAAAGAAAAATTATATAAAAAATCTTTAAAAAGATAAAAAAAATATATTATATAAAAAAAGTGTAAAAAACTAAAAAAAATAAATAAAACAAAAAACTAAAAGAATAATAACTAAAAAAAGCATTAAAAAACTAAAAAAAAAATTAATTCTCCAAACAAACTGAATGCTTTCCTGAAAGCATATACAGACATAAACACTCATAAAATCCTAAAATATCAATTTTCACTGGGTGACTATCTCTTACTTCTTTGCATGATATCAAATATAATTTTGATAACCAAAATATTAATATATACGCAAACCCTAAATTTAAAATAAAAAACATAATACTCACATACATCCAAAATTATCATTCTGAGAAAGCCTGTAGAAGGACCTCTCAATGCCACGTAACGTTAACAACAATTCTGTGGTCCATAGACTGTGGAATCAATTTCTTGGCATGGATTCTGCGTCTTGGAGGTTTACCTGAGGAAGGGCTAGAGTTACGACCGTTGTACAAGACCGATATCTGTGATTAATAGCAAGAAGTGTAACGCTCCAAAGAAATTAATTAGTTTGGACCCTTTGTTTGATCCAATTATTTTCATGCTCCGGATAGCTGAGTCGGGCGCCAGGCAATAATTAACAAATTGCCAAAAAATAAAGTTTAATTAGGGTTCGAAATACCAGTGAGCGTTAATGAGTAAGAATTCAAAAATATTAAATGATTGTCAAAATTTAAATACTAGTTCTAATCAAAACAATTAACATTGCTCAAGAGAAAAAATTAGTAAAGATTCAAAAGGTTTAAATAACGAACAATTTATTTCCAAAAAGCACTCACCAAAACTTCAATAAAGAAGATACTACATCATTTCTTACTACAAACATCTTCAACAAACTAAAACTGATCTCTAAACTGTGCTGTGCTCTACTACTCTCTCTACTATCTTCTGTACTACTGTGACATGTCACCAGATTATAACAAGAGTTACAAAGCCCGCACGTGTCATGTTGCATGCTGGGCACATTTGCATAAATTGACGAGCGACGCAAGCTATGACACAAGAGTGGGCGTGTCCTTGTGCACACGCTTTAGTGGGTGACAATCGAAAGTTCGGAGTTGCGCATGCGCAACTCCTAACTCTTGGAAACGAGCGCTGTGATGCTAAAAATGAGATAAAAATCCCCAAAATGATAAATATAACATAAATTAAGCAAAACTGGTTAAGGTAAAGTAAAAATGAACGAGGGGGCATCACAGAAGGAGCAGGACATCTGCTCCCTCAGCTACAATCATCTCTTGCAGCAGCCACTGGGAGGGTTGTATCATCTTCTACTGTGCATGGAAGGCTTCATGAGGGAGTTCTGTATGCTAGTAAAAGGCCAGTAATTTGTCATGTCACAGGAGAGAAAGTGGTTGAATTGGCCACGCAGGCAATGTTAACTGGACAGAAGAGCAATAGAAGTTGTACTCTTCACAGATGAGTCCAGATATTGCTTGCAGAGTGATTCTGGACATTGATATGGAGAGAATGAGGTACCTGCTATTATCCCAGTAACATCCGTCAAAGAGACAGTTACAGCAGAGGTAGCATGTGTGTTTGGGGTGGCATTTCCTAAGGTGGGCGCACAGACCTCTGTGTTGACAAATGCTCAAAGGTACAGAGATGAAATCCTGGACCCTTATGTACGTCCTTACACTGGTGCAATAGGGGAAACATTCAACTTACAAGACGATAATGCTCGTTCACACAGAGCTCAACTAGTGGAACAATACCTTCAAGAGGAGACCATTATGTCCACGGAGTGGCCAGCTCGATCTCTCGATCTAAATCCGATTGAGCATGTGTGGGATGCTTTAGGGAGATGTGTTGTTGCCCTCAACTTGCCACCTGAAACAAAGGGGGTGCTTATTACTGCTTTAAAGGAACAATGGTCATTACTCCCTATTGAGCTGATTCACAACATCATAAACAGCATGGAACATCGCTGTCATGCCTGCATTACTGTAAGGGGTGACCACACTCATTATTAAAGAACTTTGCCCATTGCATTCTGACACTTCATTTTTGGACCAGTTCCTGTAAGTGTTATTTTTGACGAAAAATGTTTCTAGTGTAAAATATTTTATGCCATTCTGAAACTAGCATTCTAATTCATGTTTCCATCAAATTTTATTTAAATCGTTCATATTGTTTTTCGTTTATCATAATTTTTCTGAGGTTTCCTTAAATTTTGGAAACCAGTGTATTATGCTGTCTAGCTGCTTTCTTGGTTTTGTCAGCCAAGCTATCTAGCCAAAAAAATTTTAACATCTGCTAACTCATCCTTTACACATCTATTAAGCTATTTGTAACGATTTTGGTTAGGACTAGTAGAGTATTGGTTAAGGACGATCCTGCAGATCTTTCTTTCCAAAATAAACTTTAGTGCCTTATCATTCAAATAGCTGCTCGACATAGAAAATGCTGTGATGCCCATTCATTTTTACTTTTCCTTAACCATTTTTTACTTTATTCATGTTATATTTATTTATTTATTTATTTTTTTTTTTGGGGGGGGGGCTTTTATTTTTCAGTTGGCATTATTGTTTTTCCTCACCCAAGACCTCTAAAGGAGTTGCACATGCACAGCTCCGATTTTTGATTGACAGCTGCTAATGCACATGTAAGACTAGTGTGATCGTAAGATTATGTAAATGTTTTTCCCAGCATGCAACACACATGTCAGTTGCACGCCTCATGTATAGTAAGTGACGTTAGGTCACGGAGTTATAGTTGAGATGCGAATAGTTTTGAAACTAGCCAGAATGAGAGTTTTGAGGTAAATGAGACAATGTTAGTTGAGAAGTTTGTCAGTTTTGGAGATGATGTTTGTAGTGAGCTCTAGTTGCTCAGAATATTTTGTATAGAAGTTTATTTGAGTCTTGATTTTTTTTTTTTGGAAAAAAAAATTAATGGATGTAAACCAGTTTTTCAGCCTGGACCTTGGAAGGATTAAACATTTATTTGCTCTAAACACTGGTAGAATCTTTTTAAAATGTAAATAAATGTGTAAATGATCTGTCCACCACACAGCTGGGTTTTTCCTCCCTGGGTATCAGTTCCATTTGCCAGATAGTTATCAGTTGCCTTTGATGCTGATGAAGCAGTTGATTTGTCATTGCTTTCTGCAAAAGCAGATTCTATTTTTTCAAAGTATAGCAGTATTAAATAAATGTATATATATATTCAATTTTCCAGTCATTAGTTGTAGTGCTTTAGAAAAAGGAGTATATATGTGCTCTCCTGAAAAAGTGTACATGAGAAAAATAAAAGAATGTGTATAAACCATCTGTATGCCAATGACAACTTAAACTGGTGAAACTTATTGATATTAAATACCAAAATCTCTGAAATAATATTGTCTTGGTTCATCTTAAAAGTGATTCTATTGTTTTGTATGCTCAGGAATAAATATCTGGAATGACAGTATCAGAAATATGTTTACTGCATGGTACATACATTGTGAATCCAAATCTTTTAAAATACACCTTTTGAAACATATTTTTGACCATCAGAAATGACTAATTGTCAGTAACTGTCATTTCTCCTGTTTTGTAAAGATTTTTTTTAATCTTTGGTCTACTAATATTCCACTTGATTGCCTTTTCTTCTCATTCTTGTACATAGGAACAAAACTGCAACTTCACTGACTTGTCAGTGAAATTGCAGTTTTGTTATTTGTTTGAGAATCTGGTATCTCCTCTTGTAATACTCATTGGTGACTACCACTCATCAGCGATTCAAATTTTTTCACAAAATTATTTCTTGAATTATATGTTAACAGGTAAACTGTGAATGTATTATTGATTAAAGTGAGGGAGGGTTGGGAATTACTAATTGCTGTTGTCTCTGCACTTTAGTATCATAATGTTCACACCCTGGAATGCCTGTTTGTGGTCAAACCATGGAGTTTTAAAACTTTCTGCACCAAGTTAAGGTTTATCCAAGAGGGGTTTATCCTGGAATAGCACTACAGTAGTGTATGGGTGTGGAGGCCTTAAATTAACATTATAAATAATAATAATTAATTACCATGACCTAAGGGAAGTGGAAGCAATAATTGTTATTTAAGGCCTTAAATAACAATTATTGCTTCCACTTCCCTTAGGTCATGGGAGTGGGTAGTGTAGAGGGAGTGAATTTGTGTCCACCCTTTCAGTGATGCACTTGCCAGTAAAATTGTTGCACATGGACAAGTCTCCTCTCATGTGAATTTTCATGTTTTTGGCTAACATTCTTGTGCATATTTTGGACTTGTGTTTGTAATGTTTACCATGTGTATTATAAATTAGCATTTTTTTTTTGCTTTTTGTGGCCACTTGTATAAGATGTGATGCAATGTAGGAGAATAATTGATATTTTGTTTATTGTGGGCAAATGGTTAGTGCACTTGGCTACTGATCAAAGGGACCTGGGTTAAGCCCCGGATAAGGCATTGGATGTTTGTGTAATTTTTCTGCTGCGGCCCTTCCATCCTCACACACCTTCTACTATGGCATATAAACTGACAGGCTCCTGTCAGACCTCTGTGACAAGCAGCTGCTTGAGGGGGTATTTATTTATTCTTATCTTTTTTTCTTATTGTCAGCCTTATCATTGTTTTTATATTGGGTAAAGTGAAAATAGTTTGTTTCTTTTTTTACATCTGTTTACAAATTCTTACATTTTACTGACTATTTTACTCATCTCTGATATTTTTATCCTCTTAATCTTTAGACTTGCCACTTTTATGAGTCCTATGCACTCATTGCTGATTATTCTGTTTTACACTTATTGTTAATATTTTACACTTGTTCTTTATACACGTTGTTTTTGGTTATACATTTTTCGTACTTGTTTTGTCCCCTGTAGTTTTGCTTTTTCCCCTTTTGTGTGTTGTTTTTTAAATTTGGTTGAGGGTTCCATGACTTTTATCTGTTTACCTTTTGCTGTATATCTTGTGTTTGGCACAATATGGCCTTAGTTGCCATTGTGCCATAAAACTCCAAACTACCAAACTGAAAACAAAGTTACTGTTTTTTTCACATATTTTGTTGAAAAATATTAAATAATTTATATAGATATGTTTGTCACCTTGAAAAAGGACCCTCTGGGGCTTAGAGCCCAGGCACTTTTAAATCCATTTGTGCTGATTTTTGAAACAAAAATCTATTTAGATTTGAATTTTTAATGTCAATGTGTTCATTGATGTTTTTTCATAAAATGCCCTATTGAAACTTATGAAGTGTAGTTTTTTTTTATTTATATATTTCTTGTGGTTGTTGTTGACATAAATGGGGCTGCTTGCATTCAGTGACAGTATAGATATTATTATAACTTATGCTCTTTATTCATTATCTAGTTTAAAATGTTAGTTTAAAAACTGTGTTATGCATGTTTGAATATGTTTTAGATTTTTTTAAAACCTTTCTAGTAAACTGTTAAAGCTTTTCTAATAATCTAAAAATTTTCTCTAACTTCTGCTTATACATATCAAATCTCTTAAATTTTTACACAATTTTTATTTTTGTTAATGATTTAATTTATATTCCTAATCCTAAGTATTGATATTTTATTTTTAATGCATCTTTTTTGCAATCCTTTATCTACTAAAAAAACAATAAATACAAATCTTTTACAGGTTTTTAATCCAGCAACAGGAGAAACAATTGGAGTTGTACCCGATTGTAATGAAACTGATATAGATGAAGCTATCCAAGGTTCCTTTGATGCATTCCAAACATGGAGCAACACAACTGCAAAGGTATTACATCTTTTTTTCCCTAAATAGATATGACACACAGGTAGACTCTTGCTATTAATTTCAGCATTTAATTCACATGTACAGCCAGTTAAAATTTATAGATTTTTTCCTGGCTATAAGACAGGGGTGGTTCACCATCATGGGTCATAGGAGTCAAGCCCATCAACATTTATGATACTAGAGTAATTCATAAGTCTGTTCAATTTTTTCCCCTGCAAATGCACATGGTGACACATTATCGTGTTTCATTTGTATACTGTGCATAATACTAAGGGAAAGTATACAGTCCACTTAGTCCATAACTGTTACAAATATCATAGTCATGTTTTCCATCATTAGAAACGTTGTACAGGAAACCCCTGTTATCTGTGATTAATTGGGACCAGATAAACAACATTTAAAGTGGATCTTCTTTAAGCAGGGAATTTCTGCCCATAAAAAGTAAACTGGATTATTATGGACCAGTTAATCTGATTAAACATTTCATTACACATTTTTAAAGAATTTATCTTGACTTATCACTAAATAGAAGTTATCAATCTATTTATCTTGGGGCAGGGGTGGCTCGGTCCATAGTGCATCAGACTCATAATCTGCAGTTCCCATGTTTGAGTCCCAGCTGCGCCAGCATTGAGATTTATCTCCACAAAACTCCCCACGCTGCCTGCGGACATCAATGGGCTTGGAAAGCTGCTGTCCTCAGATGGGATGTTAAGCAGTGGTCCTGTGTGTGGGAGAGCCATACACCCTGTTTGTGTTGAAAAACATGCTGGATAGCCTTGATGGGAGTTTACCAGCAGCTGTTTCAGTGGCTCCTCTCCCACAACCTTCTTTTAGCCTTTGGGGTCCTTGTGACCTGGCCATTTAGCCCATTATATGCCACTCAGAGGTAAAACAACCAATCAATCAAATTTGTCTTAAAAATAAGATGCTAATTTTACATTCTCTGTGTGTTTGTATGCACATGAATTTGTATATATGGGTACATACAGTATAGTTTTACAAAGGAACATTAATTAGATGTAAAAAATTTGTTTTAATAAATTGTTTTAACATATCAGGGACTTTCAGTACCTTCAAAAATAGAGGTGTTGTGTTTGATTGGATGGATGGAGATGTTTGTTGGTAGAGAATGTGACTGGAGATGAAAATATTGGGGAGGGGAGGGGTCATCTGCTGCCATTTCCTGATTGCTGCCTCGGGTAGAATGTCAGGTAAAAACTGGAAGAACCTCAAAATAAATATAATCTTCCTAGCTTCTGAAGGTTCAGATTCTTCCATAATAGGTTTGTATTTTGCAAAGAACAAGGGTAAAGTTGCTTGGGTTCCAGTTTGCATTTTTACTTGTAGAATTGCTTTGTGGTACAAGAAAAGATCTCAGCTCTTTTTTAACTTTTGCAGAATGATCATAGAGAGAATCATGGTTTTTAAAATAATTCACAGCTTCATCAATTTTGCTGAAGGTTTCTCTGAAACCTTTAATTGTTAAGATCTTCTAAAACGGCATTGTCGTCATCATTTATGGTCCAAGATATGATCTTGGAAGTGCGAGAAATTTTTATTTATAGTACCTCAATAATTTGCCCCTGCATTTGTGGAGAAACCGATAATGGAGACTTCCTGTACAATGAGTGAATTAAGTTTTAAAATTTTTGCAATTTTACATCATTACTGGAGAAAGAGATTAATAATTACTTAAAAGTCCCAGGAAATATGTGAAGTGAAAGGTGAGGATTCCATGATTCCATTAGTTTTGTTCAAGCTTGTTTTGAGAAGTTCAAAGGTGGTGGAGACAAACCTCCATATAGTCTGCAGGAAACTCCTTGCTAATCCATGCGACCACCATTTCATCAAGTGAATTGTTAAGACTAATTAAAAATGGATCCTTTTTGACAGTCTTAAGATCCAAAGGTAGTGGCTTGATCCAGGTCAGACCACACTCCCTGTCCCAAAGAGGGGACGATTTGAAACAAAGGCAATGTTATGTGTTTGATGGAATTTTGAGGGTATAATGCACTTTCAACTGGTTCCCAATGGACATTACATTAATGCTGACCTCTAGTCAGCACTATTAGAGTATCTGCACTTTGTAATGCTACCCAGAATTGGTAAACAGTCATCAGGTACTCTTCCAACAAGACAATGCAAAACTGCATGCTGCACTTCAGACAAAAGAAAATTTTCAATAACTGGCATTTGAGCTTCTTCTTCGCTTAGCATACTGTCCAGACCTAACTCCTTTCAATTACCACCTCATGGCTGATTTTCTTCGAGGTAGATGATTTCAAACATTTCATCCAATCAAAAACTAAGTATTTTTCATCTCCAAGGACCATGCATAATACTGAAGAGGAACCTAACAACTTTGCTAACAGATGGTTACAAACTATTGAAAATAATGGTTTATATTTTGCTGAGTAAGGTTTGGTTTTTATATTGTAATAATTGTTTCTCAAGTAGACAATATAACACACAAGGTTATGAATCACCCTAGTATATATTTATCTTTAATTATAATTTAATATATATATATATAAATTTAAATTTTAATTCTATCAATTAATTTTTTTAATTTTTAATTTTAATAACTTAATTCAAACCTTAAATTAAAATGAGTAATAAAAATTATTATTAATTTAAATTCTTTTTTAAATATTTTGCCTCTTTATTTTCATTTGATTATATACTAAAGCTTTACGCTTTACGCATATTTACTAAAGCTTTACGTTCAGAACTGTAGATATGTTGCCTTTATGTATCTGAACTTGGTAACTGAGAATATGCCTTGAACCCTCTATCATTCACTATTCTGAAGTAAAGTTGAGGTTATTTGCTATTGGCACTTTTCCTCTTTTGCAGTAGTTTGCTGTTTGTGGAATGATTTGGGCCAAGTCTGAAGTGGCCTTGTGCTTTGTCAATCAAACTATATTTCATTACATCTAAACAAACAAGCCATTTTTTGGCTGAATACCTGATCGCTATTTTCTTTGAGTACTTAATATTAAAAAAAGAGCTTATTTTCTTTCTGAAACATGAATATTAATAAATCAGTGTTTTGAAACTGCTTCAGTTGCTTTGAATGGCTGTACTCTTGAGCAAATGTTTCAGTTTAATTATCTTGGGAGCTATGTAACAGATACTGGTGATGTGCGGCATGAGATAAATAGAAAATTGTGATTGCCACTGGGACTTTTAAGAATCTATGGAGAGTGTGGAAAAATAGGCATATACACCTAAAGACTAAAATTAGGCTGTATAATAGTTTGGTTCTTTCTAAGGTTAGTTATGGTAGCAAAACATGGACCCTTTGTAAGCAGGATAACAAGAAACTTGATACCTTTGATTCTAGATGCTTACACAGTATCTTGGGTATTTGATGGTTCAACTTTGTAAGTAGTGATGAGGTTAGGCAAAGGAGTCTGCAACCTCCTGTGAGCAGCATATTGTGCAGAGAGAGACTCATTGGTTTGGCCAGTGGCCTGTATGGTTAATTATAGATTAGCGAATAGTGTTATAAACAGTGTGCCTAAAGACCTCAGAAAGAGAGGGAGACCTAGGACGTGGTGGGCAGACAATGCCAAACAGGATCTTGGTAGAATTGACGTGCAGTGGGTAGATGCAGCAGATATTGCTCAGGACAGATATGCTTGGAGAACTAAATTGTGCAGTTGGTTGGACCTCTGTAGCCCATGGCTGCTTGAGGATCATGATGATGATGATGATTTCAAAGAAAACGAGATAATAGTTTTGCTTTGTAGTCTATCTGTCTATAGACATCAAATGTTTTTGTTTACAGAGATAAATTAAAAATTCTTTTTCTGTTGGGAAGGTATTTAGGAAATATTACGACATGCACTTTCCAAATATCTCTAAAAGCTAGTATATATATGGTTTTCATATTGTAATATTTGTTTCTCAAGTAGACAATAAAACACACAAGGTTATGAATCACCGTAGTATACATTTATTTTTGAAAATTAATTCAATATATATCAAAAATTTAAATTTTAATTCTATTAATTAATTTTTTAATTTTTAATTTTAATATCTTAATTCAAACCTTAAACTAAAATGAGTAATAAAAATCATTATTAATTATAATTCTTTTTTAAATATTTTGCCTCTTTATTTCCATTTGATATATATTCATTAAAGCTTTATGTTCAGAATTTTTTTTCCACTGCCCTCTAGCAGGTGGAAAAAGTTGAAAATACCAAAATTTCAAACGAATATTAAAAACGATGTATTTATGCTAGAAATTTGAAATTTTGGTTGTGGAATGTGAAAGCCACTAAATTTCCACTGTCAACAATGAGTTAGTGCTTTAGACCCAGGGGTGAGGGAGGGGGCGTGGTTTGCTTTAGCAGATAATTGTTTGTTTTTAGAGATAAATGAAAAACTTTTTTTCGAGTTAAATAGGAATTCATTAAAAATCAATCCAAAGTGAATGCACAGTGTTCCCTGTTAAGATAGACATCAAACATTAATTAATAGATTCTGAAAAAAATTCATCACTGCCACGGCGGGAATCGAACCCGCATCTCTCCAAATTCATGCCAGAGTGCGCTACCATTGCACCACATGTCGGACAATGAATATTTTCAGAATATGACCTTATAAATCTTCCTGAGACGTGACTGAGACAATGCCATCTATACTCAAGGAGATGCAACTTTTTTCAGTCATTGCATTTGATTATCAGATGTTAATGAGAAGGTTGCTAACACTAAGACATTAATATATAAGGTCATATTCTGAAAATATTCGTTGTCCGACGCGTGGTGCAATGGTAGCGCGCTCTGGCATGAATTTGGAGAGATGCGGGTTCGATTCCCGCCGTGGTGGCGATGAATTTTTTTAGGAATTCATGAAATACGATTCACTCTTTCGGAATCTTCCAAAAACTATAATTGCACCTCTTATGGTGGAAAAATTTTAAAATTTTAAAATTTCAAACAAATATTGCAAAAACTGTATTTATGCTAGAAATTTGTGATTTTGATGATGTAATGTTCAAGGTGTAGGTTTGCTTCTCAGCAGACATGCCAGATTTCTTACAGCAAAATTTAAAACAAAAAAAAAACAAAAAAAAAACAACAAAACAAACAAACAAATTAACAACAATTTAATAATCTCATTGTTTGTGATGAGGATAGATGCATTACTGGCTTTAATGATGGCCCTATATCACATTCTGAAGTCACTTTGGCTGTCTCTAAATTAAAACTTCATAAATCCCCAGGGGTGGACAAAATCATCACTGAAATGCTTAGAGTTGGGAACATTTGCATTGTCACATGGCTGACTGAAATTTTAAATATTTTTTATGATAAAAGTATTGTTGCTAAGGATTTTACTAGAGCTATCATTGTTCCAATTTTTAAAACAGTGATCACAGTTCTTGTGATAATTATAGGGGAATTAGTTTACTCTCTGTTCCAGGTAAAGTTCTTTGCATGATTATACTTAATAGAATTAAGAATTTGGTGATGAACAACTGCATGATAAACAGTGTGGATTCAGAAGTGGTAGGGGATGTATTGGTCAAATATTTTCACTTAGGCAGATTCTTGAGAAATGTTTAGAGTTTCAGAAACGTATGGAATACCTGATAAGTTTTTGTAATGAGAGCTCTTTATAATAATATTGAGTCATGTGTGAGAGTTGTTACGTCTTTCAGCAATTGGTTTAGCATTGCTAGTGGAGTTAGACAAGGGTACATTTTGTCACCTTTTGTCTTTAGTTTGGTTATTGATTATGTTATGCGAATTCTTTGCAAAGGGAAAGATTTTGGCCTTAAATGGTCTAGAGATTTCAAAATTTCTGATTTAGATTATGCAGATGATTTGGCCTTGTTGGCTAATGATGTTAATGAGATGAAGCATTGCTTCTGGTGTTTGATAAGGGTGCATTTTGTCTCCTTTTCCTCTTTGGTTATTGATTATGCTATGCAAAAATCACTGCAAGGGAAAGATTTTGGGCTTCAATGTTCTGGAGATCTGAAAATTTCTGATTTAGATTATACTGAAGATTTTACTCTTTTGGAAAATGATGTTGATAAGATGAACATTTTCATTAAAGGTGTCAATGAGATGTATCAGAGTAGGTTTGGGAATAAACAGAGAGAAAACTAAAGTGATGAAAATAGATCAGGCAGCCTCTGATTCAGTTAATCTGAATGGTTGCATTCCTGAAAAGGTGTCACAGTTTAATTATCTTGTGAGCTATGTAACAGATACTGGTGATGTGCAGCATGAGATTAACAGACGAATAGGGATTGCTGCCAGGACTTTTAAGAATCTATGGAGAAATTTAGATAGGTGTGGAGAAATTTAGATAGGATTTTCTTTAGGTGTTATACACCTAAAGACTAAAATTAGACTGTATAATAGCTTGATTCTTTCTAAGGTTAGTTATGGTAGCAAAACATTGACCCTTTGTAAGCAGGATAACAAGAAACTTGATGCCTTTGATTCTAGATGTTTACGCAGTATCTTGGGCATTAGGTGGTTTGACTTTGTAAGTAATGATGAGGTTAGAAGGAGTCATCAACCTCTTTCGAGCAGCGTATTGTGCAGAGAGAGAATCTGCTGGTTTAGCCATATTTGCCTGTATGCATAGTTGCAGATTGGGAAACAGGATTATGAACAATATGCCTATGAGTTTGAGAAAAAGGGGAGACCTAGGATGCGATGGGCAGACAATGTCAAACAGGACCTTGCTAGAATTGTCCTAGACTGGCCAAATGCAGAAGCTGTAGCTCAGAAGAGACACATCTGGAGAGAAAAATTACACAGTCTGGTTGGACCTCCGTAGCCCATGGCTGCATGAGGATTTTGTATGTATGTATGCAATGTGTAAAGATCACGGAATTTTCATTGCCAACAATGAGTTGGCACCTTAGACCCAAAGGGGTGGTAAAATATTTTTTTTTGGTTTTAGCAGGTAATTATTATATTAATATTATTAATTAATTTAGAGATAAATGAAAAATTATTTTTTGGGTTTTATAGGAATTGATAAAATATTATGATTCGCACTTGCGGGTTTTTTTTTAACATTATAATTGCGAAATATTTTGAAAATTTCAAACAAATATTGCAATGATGTATTAATGGTAGAAATTTGAAATTTTGATGGTGGAATGTGAAAGTCATGAATTTTCCATTGGGAACAATGAAAATGATTAGAAAACTGTTTTAGTTGGATTCATACTAATGAAATAATAGAATTTGCATTTTTCAAGTACTTAATTAGTTTTAATGTATCTTTTCATATCACTAAATATGGAAACAACAGAGCTGTCAATGATAGATAGATAGATAAAATGTGATGGGAAGGTTAGAAACCCTTCAACATTGGGCTTCCTGCTATCCCAAACAAAGAATAGGATATGTAAATCACAATTTAGGAAATAAAAATTATGGTTTTTCTGAATTTTTAAAAGTTCATACTTGTGCAGAGTAAGCTTTCTGTGATCCAATACTCTTGGATCCCAATTTCCTTTCCTTTCTGTACCAAAATAGATTTCAAAAACAAAAATTAACACATCAGACAAGGTATAAAAAATAACAGAATCACAGTTTTTTCTTCAGTTCCACCACAAAAATAACCATGAGGTTATCACTTGAGATACTGGCCACTAGAGAAAGTGTAAAAAACGCATTTATCTTGAACAGTCAATAATGCAAATTTTTAGAATGAATTCCTTTTTTTTTTTGAAAAGCAAAATTCCAGCAAAGGGCGAATTTAGATTTTGTTTATTAAAGAACTTTCCTCTAAAAAACTGAGAAGCAGTGTCTGAAGTTTTAATTTAGTGCTTTTACTGTATCTCTGCAGAGAAGAGATATCATTGACAAATCTTCATCAATAATCTTCATCTTTTCCTTCAGAATTTATCGTTGAAATTGCTAGAGAGGGCAATGTAGAAATTCACGAGAAATATTTTCTGGAGTTTTACAGATAGCACAAAATGGAAAAGATTTTTTGTTAATTTTGAAGAGCTTTTCATTTAAAGCACAGTGATTAAGGTTAATCCTGAAAAGAGCTGTTTTTGTCTTCTGCTCAGATGAGATATTTGAAGTTGGGGTGGGGGGGGGGGGCTATCAGAAATGCTGTGATAGAACATGCCAACATTTTTGCGACTATTATGAAAATGTTTAATCCATTTAGAGTGAATTATTCTATTTTCTCTAATGCAGAAATATTTGTATGTTATGATGTTATATATGCTTGTGGTTTTCTGTAAGCTCCCTCTAGCAGTTTTGTCTGCCTCTTTGTTTCCATGAATTCCTATTTGGCTAGGAATCCACTGGAACACAATTTGGTTATTATTTTCTTCAACATGTTTATTGCATTGCCATAATATTTCTGAAATTAATGAACAATTAGAGGTAGAAAGTGGATCAGCTAGAAGAGCTTGGAGTGAAGACCTACTGTCTGAAAGAATCAGTATTTTTTCTGAATGAAAATTGAATGCCCATTCAAGTGCCTTGAGGATAGCCCAAAGTTCGCCATTCATAATAGATGTTGGATTAGACAACGAAAATCCTTCTTTAATACTAAGACCAGAGATGCAGAAAGCACAGGATATTATTCCAGTTTCATCACTTCTAGAACCATCAGTAAAGATGTGGCAAAACCAGCATATCTCCCACCAATATACTGCGTGGTAAGAGCCCATAGTTCTTCGGATGGGTAGTGATGTTTCAAAATCACATCAGGGATGTAAGGTAAAATATCTGGCCTAGAGATATTCCAAATGGGAAAATCGGGTATGCTGTCTCCTGCAATATTTCTCTTAGTTAGATTTAAAAGGAAAATATTACTTTTAATACTTCTAAAAATGCTCGATCTTTTGCAGTTGTTCAAAATTTTATCTAAGATTAGATTTTTATTGGTATTGGTTTTTATTCTTACTACACTTTTAAAAAGAATGGAATTTCTTCTAACACTGAGTGGAGGTATGACAGCTTCAGCAAGAGAAGGAAGGGTTGAAGATCTAGGAAGTAGTCCAAGGCAACATCTTTAGCTTTATTTTGGCAAGTTTCAAGCTGTCTGCACAAATAATCAGAAGCATTAAGGTAAAGTTGGCTACCATACTTGAGAATCGGGCATATTAAAACTTTGTAGAAAATAAGGAGAATTATAGATTTAGCTCCTCATGATGTGCCAGTTAGATATCTCACTATAGTTAATCTGCTATTAACTTTTTGGCAGACTAGATTAATTTGAGGTTTCCAAATTAAATGATGGTCAAGAAGAACACCAAGGAATTTGTGTTCTTTAACAACTGCGATAAGCTCATTGTTAATTTGTAGTCTTAATGGGAAGTGCTTAGATTGTGGTCTGGAAATAATTTAACACTTAGTTTTATCTTGTGAAACTGAAAATCCCCATTCATCCAAAAACTTATGGGCTTGATTGACTGCTATTTGTAGGTTCTTTTGAAGGATGTCAAGATCTCTGCCATTAACCCAAACAACCAAATCATTAGCAAAAATTGAAAATTTAATATTTTTGTTTAAGCACTCTGGTAGGTCCTGAAGCATGATGTTGAAAAGCACAGGGCCGAGAGTGCTGCCCTTTGGTAAACCCTCAGAAACAGGGATAAGAGAAGAAAAAACATTTTCTAATTTTACTTGAATTTTTCTATCTTTCCAAAAATTGTTTATGTAGTTAAACATATTGCCAGTTATTCCTAATTTTAAAAGCTTAAAAAGGAGTCCAAGATGCCAAACACTGTCGAAATCATGTTGAATATCGAAGAAAACCACAGCCACTCTTTGTTTTATGGAAAGAGCATTTTGTGACTCAGCAATTAGTTGAAGTAAATTATCTTGATAACATTCCTCTCTGAAAGCCCATTTAGAAAGTAGATAGCAGTCCAGAGGATTCAAGAAACCAATTGAGTCTATAAAATATCATCCTTTCAAAAACTTTTCACAAGACAAGAAGTCAGTGAAACAGGTCTATAGGAGCTAAGTAAATTACGTGGTTTCTTAGGTTTTACAATAGGAATGATCTGGGCATTTTCCAGGTATCTGGAATTGTACCTCTGTTCCAGCATTCATTAAATAGTTTCAATAAATGTATGAGTCCTTCCTGTGGAAAGGATTTAATAATAGTATTGATGTTATCTGGTCCAGAACTGCTCATATTTTTGATTTTTTTTATAGCATTTTCAAGTTCCCATAGATTGAAAGGAGTATTCAAATAATCTGGAGATAGGGGTAGATTTTCCAAGACTGTTTCCATAAATTTGGAAATTTTATTTTTGCTATTTCTGAATGAATCAGAAGTAGGTAACTTACAATAAGAAGATAAATGATTGACAAAATATTCTGCTAGTTTCTCGGTTGTGCAATTTAGAGCTATAGTAAGTTGGGTCCAGATGGGAGTAGGTTCGGGAGCTGTTCCAATTTTCTTTATTTTTCTCCATATAGCTGACTGAGGAGTCTGGAATTTAATATCCTTGCAAACGTTTTGCCACTGTTTTTTCTCAATATTTTTTGTTTCTCTTTTACTTTTAGCAAAAACTTTTTAGTAGTCTTCATATCTTTTAAATTTCCAGATCTTTTAGCTTTTCTTTCACTTCTCCTATTTGCAGTGATATTTTTTACTACTTTAACATAAGAACAAATTTTAATGGGGGCTTTGAATTCTTTAGTGTTACATTGATAGTTCCTGAAGAGAGAAGAACTAGATTCAATTAGATTAGACTGGTTGTTTGCATTTCGTAGTTCATATGAGATGTTTTTCTTGAATTGGAACCAATTAGTAACTTTCAAATGAGGTTTAGATATTTTAGACCAAAAGTTAACAGAAATAATGACTGGTAGATGATCACTCCCAAGAGAATCATGATGTGTTGTCCATTCAAAATGTTTGGCAAAGGGAGTTGAGACAAGGGAGAGATCAATAGCACTTTCTCTTCCTGGAAATTTGAAAAAGGTAGGAGAGCCATCATTGAACACAACCAAGTTAAGATCCATGTTCAGATTTTCAGCAATGTTTCCTCTTTGTCTGTAGTATGGCATCCCCAAGTTCTACTATGTGCATTCCGGTCTCCACAGATAAGCCTTGGTTGGGGGCATTGATGCAAAGTGCTTTTGAAATCTTCCAACAAAACATCATATCCTGGATTATACAGTGAGATAATGCTGAAGGTAAAATCTTTAATTTTCTCTTGCACTGCTACAATTTCGTGGAATTGATTGTGACAGATCTCAATTGCAGCTTGGGGCAATTTGGAGTGCACATAAATATCCACCCCATCCCTAATATCATTTCTAGGTTTTAGATAAGAAACATTCAGCAGTATCAGCTTGTAAAGTTCCTTTAGTGATGTAGGAATAATCCTCTTGTTATATCATTTTTAATACCTGTGACCATGGTAGATTATTTTGGATCATCAATTTCTTTGCTCGACAGGCCTGAAGTCTCACTTGACATCCTGCATAAGTGAGTGATCTTCTCCATAGTTGGGGCAGCAGAACAAAGTGCTTTTGCACTGTTTATGGTTATGATGTCCATTACATCGAGTTCTGCCTCTGCAGTATGCCACGAAATGCCCAAATCTCTGACAATTATGACAAATTGGAGGTGGCCTTAGATATGCATTCACTTTGTATTCTTTAAATCTAATTATTATCTTATTGGAAATCTTCTGATTGAATGTTAAGACCATTTTCAAGATAGGATTTCCTCTTTCTCCAGTTTTATTAGTTGCTGTTTTGGCAAAATGTCTCGTACACCTAACCTTTGTTACTCCTTGATCCTTGAGATAAAAGAGAGCTACATCTTCAGTAATATCTAGTGGAACTTTATTAATAATACCTTCCAGATGAATAATATTTCTGGGTCATGTGATGGAAATAGGTAGAGTTTCCGTATGAGAACACTCTAGAACGATATTGGCTTCATAATCTGATTTTAGATTTACCAAAAAGTCTCCTTTAGGAAGATATTTTCCTGTAACTCTTCTGCCCAGCTTTTCATAAAAGAACTAAACTAAACTGGCGGTATTAAGACTCTTGATAGGACTATTTTTCCCTGCAATAATTAAATTAACAGAAGTAGTTGAATGACTAGGATATTTTCCAGAAATTGATTCTATCTCATGTTGTACAATATCTGGATGAATACTAGTAGATATATTAGCTTCAGAAGAAGTAATTGAATTGATAAGTTAATGTACTTTGCTTATCAGTCTTGTTCCTTAAAAAATATCCTTGAACCGGTTCAGAAGATAATTCAGAAAAAGGATCAGCTTGAGTATCTTTAATGAAAGTGAAGTCATGTACATCCTGAGATTTCACTTCTACATGATCAGAGGTTTTGCTAGAAACAGATTGCTGTAAAGTATCAGATGAAACAGTTTCAGGTGAATGTGTGAGATGAGTAAGAGAAGTAGCACAGGAGTTTTTTTTACTTTCTTGTCCACTTTCTGCTTGCATTTCGGCTCAATAGCAGAGACCTTTTTACCTTTAGCAGATTTTTTCATGGTTATAAAGTAATATGACACTAAAAGTATTTTGCAATACTTTAAAAACTTATTGGTAAACTCAAAAAAGTTTTCTTCAGTAGCAGTTACTTTCTCAAGCAGCTGTTTGCCATAGAGGTCTGAGAGGAGCCTGTCAGTTTAATATGTCATAGAGAAGATATGTGAGCAGAAGCAGAAAGAGGGCAGGGGTGGCTCAGTTGGTAGCACACCAGGCTCATAATCTGTAGTTCTCAGGTTCGAGTCCCAGCTGACTCAGCATTGAGATTTATCTCTGTAAAATTCCCTGCCCTGCCCACGGTCAGTAGGGATGCCGATGGGCTTGGAAAGGCTGTCATCCATCGGATGGGACGTTAAGCCATTGCCCCATATGTGGGAGAGCCATACCCTGTGCATGTTAAAGAACATGCTGGAGGGCCTTGACGGGAGGTTACCATCTGTCTCCCAACAGCTGTTCCAATGAGTCCCCTCCCCCAACCTTCTCTGAGCCTCCAGGGTCCTTGTGACCTTGCCATTTAGCCCATGGTGTGCAAAAAAAGTGTCACGCAGAGGTAAAACTACCCAACTCAGCAGAAAGACAACAAAAACATCCATGTCTTACCTGGGGCTTGAACCTAGATTCCTTTGTAAAGTTTGCCAGTTAAGGCTTAGTGGTTATGTAACTAATCGCTAAGCCTTAATTGGCACCTGTGCTGAACTCCATGCTATCCTAGAAGCTGTACTTTTCATCCACATCCTCAAGAATGGCAACTTTGTCATCCTTTGCGACTCCAAGTCAGCCTTGCAGGCTCTTCAGAAGCAAGGCAGCAAGAGCTGCAATCCCTTCCTTATTCAGAAGATCATGGAGACTTGCTCCAAGCTCACTTCTGTTGGTTTCACAATCCACTTCCAGTGGATTCTCTCCCATGTAGGGGATACCTGGCAATGAGCTTGCTGATCGTACCGTGAAAGAGGCCCTTGAGAGTAAGAGGTATGTAACTAATTACCCTCTCTCTCTCAATGACTGCAACAGTTTCGTCTCACAGCTGAAGCCAGTATCATCTTGCCCAGTGGCAGAGGGATTCCAGTTTATCCTCTTTCAGGTACTTGATAGACTCTTCTCTCACTTCTCCTAACCTCGGAGACCTTCGCAGATCTGAGGAGACCCTCCTGCATCATCTCCGAGTTGGTGCCATCTACAGTCGAGTATGTGAAGCAACTCTACGCTTCACACACTTGGTAGAGCGTATAGTCCTAACTTTGCCACATGTAGCACACCTGAGACTGTATCTCACATACTGCTCAACTGCTCCCATTACAATTCTGAAAGAGAAGTATTGTTCCGAGAGCTTCATGCTATCGGAACTACTGACTATTACATCACCTCCCTTCTTGGTAACCACCAGAATATGAAGCTGCAGTGAACTCGCATGCGACTGGCCACTGATTTCTTTCAGAGCATTGGCCTCTTCTGCAAGGTATAATGTAATTTTTTATTTTAATGGGATTAGTATAATTAATAGTTTTGAGAGATAGCTGAGAGGTAGTTTTTTATGCCTCTGCTGTCTTGACCTCTTGTTGTGACTGGTGTAGGGAGCTCCTCATTGGAGGCTAATTTCACCATGTTCTTACAACTCCTTGAACCTTGAGAAAGCAGATGAAACAGGTCATATCATTCATAAAGTCATTATTGTTAGCTGGCTCACTTGATGACTTATGACTTGCTTTATTGACTAGTTGTTAACTACTCTTCAGAATACCAGTCGATTTTGATGTGTCTATTCTTGCACTTTAGTTTATGTTGACTTGCTATGTTATGCTTTCAAATATAATGCACTAGCTCTTCAACTACAGCATGTTCAGACAGTTCAATTTTAGTCTCCTTCCATTCTGACATAACCATTGAAATTTGCTAAACTAAATAAACTTGTTATACATTTAAACAAATGTAAGGATAAAATGTTAAAACTGTGCAGGCAACATGTTTTGCCTCTCACAATCGAGGTTTCATCTGGTAGTGAATATTGTTAAAAGTGATATATTTATATAGAACCTTCCCCCTGGTGGTGTTATTCACTGTTATGGTATACTCTCTGAGTAGATTGTTCCATGTGGTAGGAAGGGGTGTGATGTCAATTTGCAAATATGCTCTTTTTGCATATTAATGAGAATATTTTCCATGTAGTTCAGCTGATATTTTGTAGAGGGTGCAACTAATAATGTTACCAGTAGATCTCTGATCTCTATTTCATTGTCTATTATTGCTTGTACCAAAGCTGTTGGTGGGTTCTGTTTTTTTACACTGAATCGACAAATTATTACATAACCTACCTAATAACCTATTGCTCTGTCTTTTGCCCTTACAACAAAAACCAGATGTTTTGATAAGGACTCAATGAGATAAGGACTCAATGATAGGTGTTGAAAACATGGAGGTGGTATTTCTGCCCATGAAGTGAAGATCACATGTCATAGATCATCAACAGTTGCCAGTGGGAGTTGGCAGGCTTGAACAGATGTTTCCAATTCGTCCCACAAATTCTCAATGGGTTTGATTTTCAGTGATCAAGAGGGGGCCATTCGACTGTGGTAAACTCACTTGAATGCTTCTGGTGGAAATTGGTCACCACTAAGGAAGTATGTGGCGTGGCATTGTCCTGTTGAAAGATGGTGTCATCATGCGGAAAGATAATCATTATGAAAGGGTGTAGATGGTCAGCAAGGATGTTCACATACCTTGTGATGATGACCTCAACAGGTATGAGGGGCCTCAAGGAAGCCCGTGTAAATGCACCCCAAACTGTTGCACTGCCTCCACTTGCTTGTATGATCCCAACTTGGCAAGTAGAGTTCATTGCTCCAACTGGTTTATTCCACATACACAGCTTCCCATCGGCATGATAGAGTTGAAACCATGATTCGTCAAACCAGATGACGTGTTTCTAATCCTCCACACTCCAGTTGCAATAGGCCTTTGCAAACTGCAGCCTGATCTTTCTGTGCTTTGCAGTCAACAAGTAGACATGATGTGGACTTTGACTGCCAGTCTATTTTTTCCATGGTATGATGGATAGTCTTTGTGCCATAAGCTTGTGGATGCACTCTCATTCAATTCTGACATTATATGCCTCATGGTAGCCATGCAATTCCTTGCAGCAAAGTGGGACAGTCTGCACTCACCTTGAGAATCAATTGTACATAGTCCACATTTCTCCCATTGGTTGGAAGTTTTGTCATATTTCACTTAGTCTTGGTATACATGTGTGACAGTCTGACGTGGAAATCCCAACAGTTCAACATTTGCATTAATTGAGAACCAGCCTTCCTTGCACCTACTATCTGGCCATGGTCAAACTCACATCGCTGCCTTTACCCATGATTACTTCTCTGTGACTGGTTTCCAATGCATAGAGAATTTCTCTATTTATAGGCATTGCCAGTTTCAGCATGCCATGTGACTGGACACGATACTTCTGCTTTGCATATTGTTATTGGAGGGTATGTAATAATATTTCCATTCAGTGTATATCCTTTTTATGTTCTGCTAATTGTTGCCCTATTATTCTGTAGGTTTTTGCTACTAATTATTTTTTCCTTGTAATTTATTCTGTGGATCTGGGATTTTAACTTTATATACTCCTCCAGTAGGTCTAATTTATTCTCTGTCATTTCTTAACAATTGTTTTGTGTTATTAGTTATTGTATATGGTAATTTTAAATCATTTTTGTTACTATATTTTTTAAGGTATGGGAGATTCCCGTATAAATATGAAACTACTTGTGTAATGTGGCTTTCGTTGTTTTGTGCAGATAAATTGGTATGTGACAAAAAATAATAGTATTGCAGGAATTCAAAAGTAATCATATTTAGGTACATACCTTAAAAAATAGTAACTAAATATGATTTAAAATTATCATATACAATAACTAATAACATAAAACAATTAATAAGAAATGATAGAGATAAAACAAGACCTACTGGATGAATATATAAAGTTAAATTCCATATCCACATAATAAATTACAAGGAAAAAGTAATTGCATAGGAAAAAAATATAGAGCAATGATTAGCAGAACATAAATGGGATATTGAAAAACAATCCAACAACAGCCTTAGCACAAGCAATATTAAACAATGAAATAGAGATCAACACTGGTAACGTTATTAGCTGCACCATAACCTTCGAGAACAAGGCCATTGTAGTCTAAAATGACGTCATATCCAGTGGATCTACAGTGGATCCTGCACACATAGTAGTACCATTGCAAATCGAGCATTTACCTTTTTATAAGATCGGGTGGACATTTTGTTTGGTACTGTGCTCAAAAATTGATTGATGTAGTATGATTATATAGTATATATGTACATTAGAGTAATATTTCTATGGCAGATCTTAAAATAAGTAAGACGTTGAAACTAAATAGATCTTGATTTGTAATTGTGCTAAATTGATGACTCAAAATGCAGGGTAATTGTTGTTTAATATTCTCTGAACATGTATAATGATATATAAATTACCAGGAGCATCATCAGTTCCACATATAATTACAATGACACAATATGTTTAAAAATAAGGTAAAATGCGAATAATTACTCGGTTATAGATTAACAAAAAATAAAATCATTTCCTTCACATATTTTTTTAAGATAAATGCTGTCAATAACTGATTCAGTTTTTTGTACCATTAATAATATAATCGTGATATATAAATTGTTATGGAAAATTAGTGTATTATATTAAAAAGAGAAAAACACACATAAAAATTCTTCAGGAAAATTTTATTGACAAATGTGAACTAAAAATTAATGATATACTGTAATAGATTTACCTGTAACAATTTCAGTTATGATTTAATTGAAATACTTTTTCTTAGTGATTAGATTGAATTTATAGGAATATTGAGCTGTATTTTTTTTTCTGAACTCTCATCAAATTCGAATAATATTTGGACATGGATACAGCCTTCCGATGGAATACATGTTCAGAAACTAGCAGGAAAAGTGCATGTAAACTTTACAAACTACAATTTGCTGCAAGCACAACACACATATATATTTTGGTTTACAAAGTTACCTGTAAATCTATATTGACTTATGATTTGACAATATATCGCTCAACTAACCTCCCAAATGTAAAGAAAATAGTCTCTAATCAATCTTCGATTGCTAAAAATATAATTCTATACAGCCTGGTAAAAAAGATTAATCATTTAGGCATACATCTTTCCAGATATAAGCCAGTGTTGTAAGACCACTAAACTAACATTGGCTCTGCCTTTTTTCCACTAATATAACTTATTAATTTAGTGGTCTTAGAACACTGTGACATATACCTGGAGAGATATGGTTCAAATCCCACATTCCAGATAAACTTTGTCACAAAACTATTAATTTCAAAGCAACAGTTAACTCTGCAGATACTATTTATTGAGGATAGACAACTTTCTTTTTTTTTTTGGCACTAAGACTATTTTTCTTATTTTCCAAATTCTCTAACAAACAATCATTTTTGATCTTACAATAATTGTTTAAAAATATATTTGTTGAACACCAGATAATCATTTCTAGAGTTTTTCCAATATAGTGGCCAAACTCACAACTTGTATGATAATCAAGTAATTCTGCATCATGTAAAAGACTGGTTCTGATTAAAGTAACATTTCTTTGATTTGCCATTTCCATAAATTCTTGTTCAAATTCAGTACACATTTTTTTCATAGTAATATAATTTAGCAATACAACATTAATTACAAAAAAGCTGGCAATTTATTAACAAAAAAGACTGCTTCTGTCAAGTTTTTGCAAATGCTTAAATTTTGCATCCAATCTTTTATCAAGTAATAGTAAACGTTTACAATGATCACATTTCAAAACTGAAAACACACAATAACCTGCTATATATGCAATTACAGGAAGAGAGTTATCACAATCAGACAAATCTGAAGGAAGCACTGTAATATTAAACTTTAAGCTAATAGATGTAAAATTCATTTCCTTAAAATCATCTTTAAAATCGAAATTGGTTATTTTAATTTTGCCACTTATTGGGAAGTTTCAACAGTGACTGCACTCTTAATTTTGTTTCACATTCAAATAACTGATGTACACTTATGTTATATTGACTTCCAGCTGACTGTTTGTAGAGGCGAAATGACTTTCTAAATTATCAGTTTGAAACTTATTAAGTAAAATGTATTTTAAGTTCAGAGGTACAATAGGAAGCAATGAATATGTACTGTCTTAAGGCAGAATGGGTTTCTTTTGTTAGCATACCAGTTGTGCAACTCATCTGCTCCCATTTATCTAGCCAGTTCAGGAAAGAATTCAGAAATGAGACATTTTTATCTGAGTCTGAACACATTAATGGCATTTGGTGTTTGTTATTCAAGCGTTCACCTTTAAAAGGTGATTTTACATTTTCAATATGCCACCATGTTAAAATAATCTTAATGAAATCTGATGTGTCTTGATAATATAACAATTTGTGCTTTCCTCCTATTTCTAAAAGTCCATTAACTACAAAGCCATTAAAAATATTTCAGACTAACATTTTTGTCTCTCAAGGTTACTTGGGTTCAAAGCTTTATACGACAGATTAAATCCATATTTTAACAATGAGTTTGCTTCAATTTTATGCAGTTCTTTAAGTGTTGATAAGGATGCAGTTTTGAATGATGAAATACCATTTCCATTATTTACAAAATGTGGATAGTACATACTGTTTTCAATATTTTTTTGAATTAGCCAGTTATTTCTGATACACTTCAACAAATGAACTGGGTCAGTAAGGAAAAATAAAGGTCTTGATTTATTTGATGGATGAAAATATACAATTTGAACTTTTGGGGGAGAAAGACATAATGATATACTCTTATGATTGATAGAATTATTGTCAGCTACAACATATCACAAAAAAATTTCTTCCGAACCAATGATAATTTTTTTTATAATATTGTAAAGAATATCAGCATTTATTGTTTTGGCTGGTAATATATGAACTACATCTTTATAGTTGGAAAGCAAACTAGTTATCATAAATACATGGGCACTGGTTGCCATGTTTGTGTGTCAAATGACAGACCAACAAGGTTACAAGATTTGAAATCCAAATACTGTTTGAGATGAATTTCATCAATCATTAAAATCACCTTTTTATCTGTATCACTCTAAAAAGAATATTTTTGCCTGACATACGATAAAAAAATTTGTTCTCTACAGCAGGATTGACATTGAACTGAAGACAAATGCGCCGAATTGTACTAGGATGTGGTAATCAAATGTTTCCACTTTCTCTAACAAAATTATATGCATGAGGAGCCATGCTAAAAAAAGTGATGCAAAAATCATCATATCTGATGAATACCTTGAACCATACTTATTTAACCCAAATAGTATCAACTGTTCCTCAGTGAATTTTAAACGATTGTTGTTACTTTCATCAGATGTGTAAAATGCTTTCAAAATATTACACATTAAATCAATATTATGTCTAATATTACTTTCAGGAGTTTTAACCCTTATTAAACAATTTAAAAGATAATTTAAAGCATCAATATGACTGATTTTTACAGGAAAAGTATATTTTCCAACTTTGGATTGCTCATTATCTTTTTCATATGCTCTCACACCATAAGCTCAGAATTAAAAACAACAGAAAAATTTACTATAGGAGCTGGATCACTTACAATATTTAATATCAAAAGCAAATCATTTTTACATAATACAGTCCATGTGTGAATGTCTATGAAGTGCACTTTGGAAAATAGATCATGAATTGATAAAAATGTTCTTTTCATGTAACATTCAGCTTTTTCTCTTGCACTAGATTCTAGTGCTTTTTTGAGTGAAGATTCTTCATGTTGTTTTCTCTTGCTTTGAGGACTTTCTCTGCTGGATGTAGGAGTAGCAGAGAGATGTGCTGGTAAATTTGGCAGTTTTGACGGAATGCTACCAGGAATTAGTCTGGGGACTTTCAATTGCACAGTAACTGTCTTACCAGTTTTCTCAGCGAATGCACTTGAATATCTTTGAAAATTACTCTCTTTGAAGTGTAATTCACAAACCTAGAGAGAAAGATGAACACCATTAAGTGTGCTTAATATGTTAAAGTATTTATTTTTTTGTCTGATTGTTACTGATCAATTAAGCTTAATCTGCAACACTGTTGTGTTATTCCAGTTATATATATTGTATAAAAATGGTAAGAAAAGTTAAAATTCCACACTTGTAAAAATTATTGTAAATGGTCAAAAGTCCAAATATGTCAACAAATAAAGTTCCTCTGTGTTTCGATAGATGCTAACTTGAATTATATTGTTCAAGTGAGTAGAATAATAGCAAAAAAAAAAATATATATATATATTGGATACATTAAAATATATCTTGAAATACAAATATAAGACAATGATTAATTTGTATTATGCATCAGTTTATTCCTTCAGTATTTATGGTATCTATGTTTAATGAAACACATATACTGGAAACTTTCTATATCTTGCAGAAACCTAATTTGAGACATATTTTACATTTGATTTGATTTTACATTTGATCCAGTAAAACATTTGGTGGGCAATAATAATTTGCCTTTTTCACCTCTATGATTTCTGTATATAAACAGTTCTGTTATGCTATACTGAGTGGTTAGTGCACTTGGCTAGTGATCTAAGGAACCTGGATTCGAGCCCCGGGTAAGGCATGGATGTTTTTGTTGTTTTTCCGCTGAGGTCGTGCCATCCTCTCAGACCTTCTACTATGGCATATAAACTGACAGACTCCTGTCAGACCTCTGTGACAAGCAGCTGCTTGAGGGGGTATTATTTTTTATGTATTTTTGTAGTTGAAATGATCAATCACTACATAATTTATGTTACACAGGCATTCATTATTTATTCATAATGCACAAATTTTACCTGACGACTATGGCATTCAAATATTAACTGATGAATGGTATATAACCTGTTCTCTTGAAAATGATTAAAACTAACCAAAACATTCAAACTCTGAGGAAACTGTGAAAATCAGATTTGCAGAAATTTGAGACACTTTCAAGTAAATGTTAAGAGATGTGGGTTTCTAGATGCATATTTCATTTCTGATATTTCCCAAGGGTATTATGAAAATAAACCTTAAAAATACATGTCATCCAAGCTATTAATTAGGAATGCATGTCATCCAAACTATTAATTAGGAACATCCAAACTATTAATTAGGAATATTATTAAGGAATGATTAATGCTCTGTACTCTGTAACATTTATGTTGTTTTGTGATCACTATTTCTTAAACCTATATTTCACATAACTATATAAAAATCTCATATTCAGTATCGTCCTTCAGCAAAAAACCTACGATGCAAATAGGAAAGGATAAATAAACAACTAATTGTGACTAAGTGTATAGCAGTTAACTTATATGAATGTATGGCACAATATACTCTTCACAATTATCATTCAAAACTATTTAATATACTCTTGCCAAATATTGCAATTTTGCTAGGATTTCAGCAATCTCAAAATTTTATCTCAAATATATTTGCTATTATAAAAAGGCAAAAAAAAAATGGCATACCTTGCTAAATGTTACTGTGAAGTTTTCTCTCCTTTAAAATAATTTAAAAATTCTCTGTCATTGAGCAATAAAATTTCAGAGTTTATCCTTCAAACTATTTGGATGTTGAAAGTTCTTAGGAGAAAAACTCTCAGAAGCTTTTCGGAGCAAAGACAGCGCTCCGTCTTCAGTGAAGTGATGTTACAGTACATAACATCACTTCACTGAAGATGGAGCGCTGTCTTTGCTCCGAAAAGCTTCTGAGAGTTTTTCTCCTAAGAACTTTCAACATCCAAATAGTTTGAAGGATAAACTCTGAAATTTTGTTGCTCAATGACAGAGAATTTTTAAATTATTTTAAATTAATTTTTGAGCAAGAAGGTCTTTTAATTGTATACTTTCTCTCCTTATTGCTAGAAGCCATTTTCTGCACAACTCTTCATCCTAGGGAAAACTGTAAACGTGCACTTGAATTTTTATAGTTACCTCTGCAGCCAGGAAGAACAAGGAGGAGGCATTTCTTCGAAAACTGATTCACAAATTAAAACTTTATCACAAACAAATACAAATGCCACTTCGAAGATAGCACAACGTTAGAAAATCCTACCAACAAACACACAAGCAGCTACGGGGTGTCAAAATACTTGATCCATGAATGCTGATGTCAGAACGTGTGACATCACCAGTGAAAAGGCCTTGAGTCTCGATGGTTATGGCTGTACCAACCCCTGCAAAATATTAGTTGAACTACATGGAAAATATTTTCATTAATATGCAAAAAGAGCATATTTGCAACTCTGACATCACACCCCTTCCCACCACACGGAACCATCTACTCAGAGAGTATTACCATAACAGTGAGTAACACCACCAATGGGAATAGGGTCCTATATGTACACCACTCTTATTCTCTGCCAGATGAAGCTTTGATTGTGAGAGGCAAAACATGTTGCCTGCACAGTTTTAACGTTTTATCCTTAAGTTTGTTTAAGTGTATAACAAGTTTTATTTCATTTAGCAAATTTTAATGGTTATGTCAGAATGGAAGGGAGTTACAATCGAACCATCTGAACATGCTGCAGTTGAGGAGCTAGTGCATTATAGTTGAAAGCATGACATAGGAATAATCATGGAAAGTCATCTTAAACTAAAATGCAAGAATAGCAACATAAAAATGGACTGGTATTCTGAAGAGAAGTTAACAACTAGACTTCAATAAAGCAAATCATAAGTTGTCGTGTGAACCAGCCGAAAATAAAGACTTTATGAGTGGTATGACCTGTTCCATCTGCTTTCTAGTTGCAACTCCCAGTAATGCAAACAAAATGGATACCATCTCCATTAATGTGGTCAACTACCTTAAAAGCTACCATGTCTTACTCCACAACTCTTATGTTACGGAAGAACGTTGGGTATGTTTAAAACTCACCTATGAGTTGAAATAGTTGCCAATAAGGCAAAAGATAGCTAAATATAGAGTATTGTAATTGCTTTATGTTATGAACTGTTCTTACTGTTATCCTATGTTATGAACTTAAGAGTGGTAAACAACACCATTATAAAGGTATACTATCTTAAAAATCTATATTATACTCAGGAACTTTTGTAATGTAACAGATCTAATATATTTAAAAACTTGCTTGTGAGTTCCAATGGTTGTCCATAAGGCAATGGATAGTTAACCACAGAGCAGATAGCTTGCTCATTGGCAAAATATTATGCAACAGCATTTTCGTGGTAATTAAACTAAATGAGTTGGTATAGGGGCATGGATGTGATCCTCACAGTACTGTGTAGTGATACCATTAATGTTACTAATGGTATTCTGTACAGTGCCATAACTTAAGTGAGGTAACCAAGGAACTTCCCTCAGGTGCAAAGCTGTAAGGGATATTCAAGTTACAGTAGTTTTTTTCAACAAATTTAATTGCTAAAAACTATGTCTTTAAAACTTTTCAAGATATCTGTTTTGTGTTAGAAGTCTTAAAATTTATTTTTAATTATATATATATATATTGGTTGTTTACCTCTGAGCGGCACTTTTTTCACACAATGGGCTAAATGGCCAGGTCACAAGGACCCCTAGGGCTCAATGAAGGTTGGAGGAGGGAACCTAGTGGACAACTGTTGAAAGACATATAGTAGCGCCTGTCAAAGCTATCCAGCACGTTCATTAAGACACTGCAGGGATATGGCTCTCCTGCATACAAAGCAATGACTTAACATCCCATCCAATGGATGGCAGCCCTTTCCTGCCCCATTGAGGTTACATACTGACTGAGGGCAGGGAATTTTGAGGAGATAAATCTGAATGCTGGCCTAGAAGGGACTAACACCTGGGAACTACAGATTACAAGCCTGGTATGCTATTGATTGACATGCCTGCCCCAATTAGCATAATGAAAGCTCTCTGTAATAGCACTGAGTTCTGTATGAGAGTTGGTAAAACCTTGTAGCAATTGGTTTAGCATTGCTAGTGGACTTAGATAAGGGTGCATTTTGTCTCCTTTTCACTTTAGTTAGATTATTGATTATGTTATGCAAAGACCTGTAAATGGTAG
The DNA here is from genome assembly GCA_038380435.1 of Ryuthela nishihirai. Classification (NCBI taxonomy): domain Eukaryota; kingdom Metazoa; phylum Arthropoda; class Arachnida; order Araneae; family Heptathelidae; genus Ryuthela; species Ryuthela nishihirai. Next base: position 46,766,171 of record JAWZYU010000009.1, read on the forward strand.
CTAGGCGTAAAGTGGAAGGAGAGCTGTGCACCAATCCCTAGTGATGATGCACAGAACCGGCCAGGTCTAGCACCTAATGTCCAACCCCGCCTTCTCATGGTGCAGGCTGTTAGTACCTTTCAAAAGAGATATATTCTCTTTTGGAAGGGAACGGAAGGGGAGGGCTGCCAGTTCAGTATGGCCTACTGATCTGGTCATCTATGGCCACTTTTTTCTTTTTTTTCAACCCTGCTGAGGAGTGGTCAACTTCACAGGGTCCTGGTGCTGACCATTTATATCTACTAGACTGGACTTGTTTATGGATTTGAGTTTGATTATTGATCCTGGACTTGCTGCACTGGTGGGCCTCTGTTGAGGGAGAGTCTGCCACTGTGTTTTCTGTTTGCTTCTGGGTTGCCAGCTCTAAGTGAACAGAGGCATGGGATACCTTATATCAGCTGGTGGATAATCCTAATCAGAGGCCATCACAGGTACCTGAACCTTACTTAGCTAGTTGGGCATCGTCAAGCCAAAACTGGAGTAATGTGTCTCAGGCAGGCCATGTGGCTCTTGAAAAAGTCCACTTGAAAAGGTGGTGCCTGAAGTTCCTACCAGCATTGGTGACTTCAGCCTTTAGCAGAGGAGGAACAGGTCTTTGTCCCATGCCTGCGATCAGGGGGCTGTTTGATATTGTTGGCCCTACCAATCTCAATAAACTTAATTTCTTTAAAAATCCTACTAATCATTTTCTCTCTGCAGGAACGTGGAACGTGAGGACATTACATAGAGATTATTTTCTTGATGTCCTCATGCAGGAATTCCAGCGCTATAACCTAGATATTCTAGGCTTGCAAGAGACCAGATGGACAGGTAAAGGTGAAATACTTAAAAATAACTTTAAATTTCTCTTTACAGGGAGGGAGGATGGAAAGCATCACCAAGGCGTGGGTCTGCTGCTCAGCAGACATGCTAGTGATGCTCTTCTAGGATATGAGTGCATTAATGAAAGGTTTCTTACAGCAAAATTTCAGACAAGCATTAAAAACTTGAATGTTATCTGCTGTTATGCCCCCACTGAGGATGCTGATGAGGATGAGAAGGGTAGGTTTTACGGACAACTTCAAGATATTTTGAATTCTGTCAAGAAAGGAGTATTACCCTTGTTCTAGGTGACTTCAATGCCAAAGTTGGTACTGACTGACCTTTGGGGAAAGGTTATAGGCCCTTTTAGTATTGGTAGTTGCAATGGCAATGGGCAATGTCTCCTACAGGTAAGTAAACTCAATGGTTTCTGAATAACCAACACATATTACAAACACCGTGACATACGTAAATACACACGGGTTTCACGTGATGGGCTGTATAGGAATATGATTGATTATATATTAATTAACAGCAAATGGGCTAGTTCTGTTAGAAATACCAGGGCATATAGGGGAGCTGAAGTTGATCTGACCATTACCTTGTTAAAGTGTCTTGCAACTTAAACTTAAAAAGTGTTGTCTAGGGTTAAAAAATTTACCTTTAATACCGAAGCTCTGAAAGACCCAGTTATAGCTAAAGCTTACCATGATAGGTTACTTAGTCATTATGACAGTCATGGTTTGCTTAATATTGAAGTTGAGGAAGAATGGGGCAATTTTAAACAGGCTTTTTTGGAAACTAACAGTACTCTTTTAGGAAAAAAGGAGCAGAGGAGGCAGAATTATTTAAGTGATAAGGCACTTGAGCTTATATCAGAAAGAAGGAACTGCAGGAATGTCCTTAATCAGTACCCTACTAGTCCTAATAGAAAGGATTACAGAGAGCTTAATAAACGTGTAAAGGATCAGTTAGCTACTGATAAGAATCTTTGGCTTGATGGTTTGGCTTACAAAGCCGAGGAAGCAGTTAGACAGCACAACAGCAGAGAGCTGTACCAGATAGTTAATGTTTTGTGTGATAGAAAACGGACAGATATACAAGGATTGAAGGATAAAAAAGGTAAGGTTATAGAAGGGGAGGATTCTGTCATGGCTAGGTGGGCTGAGCATTTCAGTGATGTTCTAAACAATGTGGTTAGTTCTACTCCCATTGTTTGTAATGATGATAGATGCATTGGCAGCTTTAATGTTGGCCCTATAACACAATCTGAAGTTATTTTGGCTATCTCTAAACTTAAACTTCATAAATCCCCAGGGGTAGATGAAATTACTACAGAAATGCTCAGAGCTGGGAATGTTTCGGTTACCACTTGGATGACTGAAATTTTGAATAACTTGTATGATAAAGGCATGGTTCCTAAAGATTTTACCAGAGCTATTATTATCCCTATTTTCAAAAAAGGTGATCACAGTTCTTGTGATAACTATAGGGGTATCAACCTACTCTCTGTTCCAGGTAAAGTTCTTTCCATGATTGTGCTTAATAGAATTAAGAATCTGGTTGACAGTCAATTGCGTGATGAGCAATGTGAATTCAGAAGTGGTAGGGGATGTGTAGATCAGATATTTTCACTTAGGCAGATTCTTGAGAAATGTTTAGAGTTTCAGAAACCTTTGGTTGCTAGCTTTGTTGATTTCAAAAAGGCTTTCGACTCTGTTGATCGTCATAATTTGTGGTTGATTGTGAGATCATATGGTATACCAGACAAGTTAGTTAACATAATGAAAGCTCTCTATAATAACACTGAGTCGTGTGAAAGTTGGTAAGTCTTGTAGCAATTGGTTTAGCATTACGTCTGGTGTTCGACAAGGGTGCATCTTGTCTCCTTTTCTCTTTAGTTTGGTTGTAGATTATGTTATGCGAAATTCACTTCAAGGGAAAGATTTTGACCTTAATTGGGCTGGAGATACGAAAATTTCTGATTTAGATTATGCTGATGATTTAGCCCTTTTGGCAAATGATGTTGATGAGATGAACTCTTTCATTTGAGCTGTTGATGAGACTGGTAGTATAGTAGGTTTGGTTATAAGCAGAGAGAAAACTAAAGTGATGAAAATTGGTCAGGCAGGTTGTGATTCAGTTAATCTGAATGGTTGCAGTCTTGAGCAGGTGTTACAGTTTAATTATCTTGGGAGCTATGTAACAGATACCTGGTGATGTGCGGTTTGAGATTAACAGACGAATAGGGATTGCTGCCGGCACTTTTAAGAATCTATGGAGATTGTGGAGAAATAGGCGTATACACCTAAAGACTAAAATTAGACTGTATAATAGTTTGGTTCTTTCTAGGGTTAGTTATGATAGTGAAACTTGGATGCTATGTAAACAAGATAACAGGAAACTAGATGCTTTTGATTCTAGATGCTTATGCAGTATCTTGGGTATTAGGTGGTTTAACTCTGTAACTAATGATGAGGTTAGGCAAAGGAGTCTGCAACCTCCTTTAAGCAGCATATTGTGCAGAGAGAGATTCCGCTGGTTTGGCCATGTTGCCCATATGGATAATTATAGATTGGCGAATAAGGTTATGTACAGTGTGCCTAGAGGCCTCAGAAGGAGGGGGAGACCTAGGATGCGGTGGGCAGACAATGTCAAACAGGACCTTGTTAGAATTGGTGTGCAGTGGCCGGATGCAGCAGATGTAGCTCAGGACAGATATGCTTGGAGAATTAAACTGCACGGTCTGGTTGGACCTCCGTAGCCCATGGCTGCTTGAGGATGATGATGATGATGGTGATGATGTTATGCAAAATTCTTGTCAAGGGGAAGATTTTGGCCTCAAATTGTCTAGTGATTCGAAAATTTCTAATTTAGATTATGCAGATGATTTGGTCCTTTTGGAAAATGATGTTAATGAGATGAACATTTTCATTAGAGCTGTTGATGAGATTGGTAGTAGAGTAGGTTTGGTGACAAACAGAAAATTAAAGTGATTAAAATTGATCAGGCTGGTTGTGGTTCAGTTAATCGGAATGGTTGCATTTTTAAGCAAGTTCTCATTTTTTTTATCTTGAAAGCTAGATAACAGATATTAGTGGTGTGTGACAAAAGAAACAGAAGTATAAGGATTGCTGTTATGAATTTTAAGACTCTATGGAGAGTGTGGAATAATAGGTGTATACACCTAAAGACTAAAATTAAGCTATAGAATAGTTTGGTCCTTTCTATAGTTATTTATGATAGTGAAACATGGACCCTTTGTAAGCAAGATAATAGAAAACTTGATGCCTTAGGTTCTAAATGTTTACACACTATTCTGGGCATTAAGTTATTTGATCTTATAAGTAATGATGAGGTTAGACAAAGGAGTTGGCAACATCCTTTTAGAAACATATTATGCAGAGAGAGACTGTATTAGTGTGGCCATGTTGCCATTATGCATAACTATAGATTAGTGAGTAGAGTTACGAATAGTTTGCCTAAAGGCCGCAAAAAGTTTTGTTGCTATATCTCTGTGGTATCTCTGATGTCCACTTTCAACATAATGCCCAACTGCACACTGCCAACATCAGCAGACAGTGCTCAACAAGGTATCCAGGTGCGGCCTTGGCTAGTGCAATCCCCATATTTCTCCCCAATAGAGAACATGAGGGATGTCATTGGCAGATGACTTCATGTCTCTGCATGACTCCCCTCACAATGTTGATGAATTATGGACACAGGACAATGATGCATGATTCGCGATACCTCAGCACATTATCCAAGGACTTTTCCACTCGATGCCACACTATGTTGCTGAATGCATAGCCCAGCATGATGGTCATATGACCTACTGACTCAGGCCACATTATACTGTCTCCTCACCCATCACATTCATGTAATCCCCCAGAAATTAAATCACTTCTTTCCCACCTACTTATCTACATGTGTGGTAAGTTTTGTCTCATTTCATGTATTCCTTCATGGTGTGGCATTTTCTATGTCAAGCAGTGTAGTTTGACCCATCTTAACTTATAGTACTTTGCAGTGCTACAGGTAAAAGCTTCTTAAATTGTTTGAGTATTACATATAATAATAGGTTATTCTTGATTAGTATAAATAGTAGTAAGTTAATTTCATAGCTTTTGCATAACCAAACTATATTTTGCTCATTTTCTACCCATTTAGGAAAGAGCATTAATTTTGAGAAATCTGTTTGACCTCCAAATTAAGAATGCAAATGATTTGGCCCAAATAATGACAGCAGAAGTTGTAAGTATGCGTATTTTATTAATATATCTTTTAATGTTAAAGATAAAGCATTATAACCAATAATTAAAACTATAATGACTATAATGATAATTTTCTTAGAAATTAAATATTTGTTTATATGCCTATAATGAATAAGATAATTAACCCATTCAGTGCTGTAGCTGAGTAAACTTGGATTAACAGCCTAAGTTCTAGAGGCATGTTTGAGTTTATTCAAGTTTCCAGTGGTGCAGTTTTCAGTGAATAGTGGCATTACTTCCTCATTAAAATGAAGGTGCTATTGGAAAAGATGGTGAGCTTAAAGAAGAGAAAAACACTGCAGAGAACAACTGAAAGAGTGTACAAAAATTTATACTGAAGGGGTTAAACTTATTTATAACGTAAAAAAGTGTAACATTAGTGTTTTATTCCTTATGAACAATGGCAAATTGTGACTTATTGAATAGGGGAAAGCAATTTTCAAAGCATTGCCCAAAATCAATCAGAATGTTGTTCCGGTACTTATGTTTCCAAACTATTGAACAAGAATGTTATTCTGATACTTATGTTTCCAAATCATTGTACGAAACTCAGTTATATTACTTATGTTCCCAAATCAGTGAACCAGAATGGCATTCTTTGACTTTTTCAAATAAGAATTTGGAACAGAGCACTGTTTCAGTACTTGATGTTTCTGAATCACTGAGTTCAGATAATTCTGTAGTTTTTGAAGCAAATATTTCTCTCTCTCTCTATGTGTGTGTGTGCGCGCGTGTACCAAAGAGCTAAAACGTTATGACCGTGTCTTTATTCATTGAGTTTACTTACCTGTAGGAGACATTGCCCATTGCCATTGCAACTACCAATACTAAAAGGACCTATAACCTTTCCCCAAAGGTCAGAGTCAGTACCAACTTTGGCATTGAAGTCACCTAGAACAAGGGTCTACCTTTCTTGACAGAATTCAAAATATCTTGAAGTTGTCCGTAAAACCTATCCTTCTCATCCTCATCAGCATCCTCAGTGGGGGCATAACAGCAGATAACATTCAAGTCTTTAATGCTTGTCTGAAATTTTGCTGTAAGAAACCTTTCATTAATGCACTCATATCCTAGAAGAGCATCACTAGCATGTCTGCTGAGCAGCAGACCCACGCTTTGGTGATGCTCTCCAACCTCCCTCCCTGTAAAGAGAAATTTTAAGTTATTTTTAAGTGTCTCACCTTTACCTGTCCATCTGATCTCTTGCAAGCCTAGAATATCTAGGTTATAGCGCTGGAATTCCTGCATGAGGACATCAAGAGAATAATCTCTATATAATGTCCTCACGTTCCATGTTCCTGCAGAGAGAAAATGATTAGTAGGATTTTTAAAGAAATTAGGTTTATTGAGATAGGTAGGGCCAACAATATCAAACAGCCCCCTGATCGCAGGCATGGGGCAAAGACCTGTTCCTCCTCTGCTAAAGGCTGAAGTCACTGATGCTGGTAGGAACTTCAGGCAAAAGTGGACTTTTTTCATTCAATTTCAAGTGGACTTGAAAAGTCATATCAAGAGCCATATGGCCTGCCTGAGACACATTACTCCAGTTTAGGCTTGATGATGCCCAACTAGCTAAGTGAGGTTCAGGTACCTACGATGGCCTCTGATTAAGATTATTCACCAGCTGATATGAGGGATCCCATGCCTCTGTTCACTTCGGGCTGGCAACCCAGAAGCAAACAGAAAACACAGCAGCAGATTCTCCCTCAGCAGAGGCCCACCAGTGCAGCATGTCCAGGATCCATAATCAAGCTCAAATCCATAAACAAGTCCAGTCTGGTAGGTATAACGGTCAGCACCAGGATCCTGTGAAATTGACCACTCCTCAGCAGGGTTGAAAAAAAAGAAAAAAGTGGCCGTAGATGACCATATCAGTAGGCCATACTGAACTGGCAGCCCTCCCCTTCCGTTCCCCTCCAAAGAGAATATCTCTTTTGAAAGGTACTAACTACCTGCACCACGAGAAAGCAGGGTCAGACATTAGGTGCTAGACCTGGCCGGTTCTGTGCATCTGCACTGGGGATTGGTACACAGCTCTCTTTCCAGTTTATGCCTAACTACCATTTGAGGTGCTTACTAATGCTGTATGTTACAATGTTACTGTAATAACTTATGGAGCTATAGTCTGTAGCTGTTATTTAATACATGGCATCTTCTAGGTGTGATTAATTTAATGTTTTTGCTTCTATTATCTTATTCAGAACCATACAAGCATTCTCAAGGGGGGGGGGTATGCCCCCCCTTCCTTAGATCCGGCCCTGGTACTATTATACAAATGGGTACTGGATGAATCTTACCATTAGGCAAATGGGTACGGGTGAATTGTACCAGTGAACAAAAAGTCCACTGGACTAATCAGAATTGGATGAATTCTGAATTAGACCAACCGTCATTGGACAAAAATTGTTCAGGACAGGTGCATTCGACATTGTGTGTGGACTCCAGTGTTCCATTTGTGTGTGGACATTGTGTGTGGACTCCATGTGTTCTTAACTGATGACTTGCAATTCAGTCTTTGGACTAATTCTTGATGTTTGATTTGGGGAAAGCAAGGAACACATTATCAACCTTCCAACATTGGAGAACACCACCATAATAGTAACGGTTTGATGGCCTGGGAGAGTGTTTATGTCAAATGGGTGCATAACACTTCACATTGTCAGAGGTATCCTGCCGATGGCATGTACCAGACATTTTTGGCCTTCGCTGAACAATTTCCAAGTGGAACCATCTAATCTCAACCGCTTGCACAATTTCCACCTGCGCATATACACAATACCATCCCTGTTTCTTCTTGCACCTTTTATCTCTTGAGCCACACTCATTAGCTCCAGATTATCATCATTCGCATATCTCAACTGCACACACCCACCGTTCTATTTGCATGTTTGTACGACATGCCCTTCTGGGTGGGGTACTTTCAATGTCAAGCAGTGTATATCCTTTTTTAGTGCAACAAACAAAATTGTTTTTTAAATAAAAATTACCATAATAAAATTTTTTATAGATATCTTACAAAAATATATAATTCAGGCTTGAAAACAATATTTTCTTTTTTCATTTAATGTATATTTTATTAAATATGACATAAATAATTTGTTATAGCCATCTGAATGCTATTGGGGGCAAGGCCATTTCTTAGATGCAATATAAAGTATTGCCAATTTTTTTCCTAACATTACTCTCTGCTAAAGCAATTCCCTAATTTAAGCTCAGAAGTTTGATTTATACTATTATCACCAAATTTTCCCTTAAAGTTTCTAAAATCTCCTGATAATTAACAAAAAACTGCTATTTTTAGAAATGTTAGATTTTGGAAGTAATTATGAAATATGTATCTATTTTATTGGTATACCACTGTAAAAAGTGATATTAAAATTAATATGTTACTACAATGTTAAAATTTTGTACTTCAATAAAATTCAGTATTTAATTCTCTTTCATTTGGTTTATAACATGACCTATTGACTCTGTTGATCATCATAATTTGTGGTTGATTGTGAGATCGTATGGCATACCAGCCAAGTTAGTTAACATAATAAAAGCTCTCTATAATAACACTGAGTCGAGTGTGAGAGTTGGTAAGGCTTGTAGCAATTGGTTTAGCATTGCTTCTGGTGTTTGACAAGTGTGCATTTTGTCTCCTTTTCTCTTTAGTTCGATTATTGATTATGTTATGTGAAATTCACTGCAAGGGAAAGATTTTGGCCTTAAATGGTCTGGAGATATCAAAATTTCTGATTTAGATTATGCTGATGATCTAGCTCTTTTTGCAAATGATGTTAATGGGATGAACTCTGTTGATGAGACTGGTAGTAGAGTAGGTTTGCTTATAAACAGAGATAAAACAAAAGTAATGAAAATTGGTCAGGCAGTTAATCTGAATGGTTGCGGTCTTGAGCAGGTGTAACAGTTTAATTATCTTGGGAGCTATGTAACAGATACTGGTGATGTGTGGCATGAGATTAACAGATGAATAGGGATTGCTGTTGGGACTTTTAAAAATTTGTGGAGAGTATGGAGAAATAGGTGATTATACCTGAAAACTAAAATTAGACTGTATAATAGTTTGGTTCATTCTAGAGTTAGTTATGGTAGTGAAACTTGGATGCTTTGTAAGCAAGAAACAGGAAACCAGATGCTTTTGATTCTAGATGCTTACGCAGTATCTTGGGCATTAGGTGGTTCAACTTTGTAACTAATGATGAGGTTAGGCAAAGGAGTTGGCAACCTCCTTTGAGCAATATATTGCGCAGAGGGTTTGGTTTGATCAATTGGTTTGGCCATGTCAATTGTCAAACTCAATTGGTTTGGCCATGTTGCCTGTGTGGATAACTATAGATTAGCAAATAGGGTTATGAATAGTGTGCCTAATGGCCTCAGAAAGAGGGGGAGACATAGGATGCAGTGGGCAGACAATGTCAAACAGGACCTTGTTAGAATTGGTGTATGGTGGCCAGATGCAGCAGATGTAGCTCAGGAGAGATTTGTTTGGAAAACTGAATTGTGCAATTTGGTTGGGCCTCTGTAGCCCATGGCTGCTTGAGGATTATGATGATGACAAAACATTGATTTAACTGTGAGAAATCTGCCAACAGTTTTTGCTATCTGAATATTTTACCTTTTGATTTGTTATATGTGTATGTAACCCTAACTAGAAAGGGGCAGGGGTGGCTCTTAATCTGCAGTTCCCAGGTTCGAGTTCCAACTGGGCCAGCATTGAGATTTATATCCAAAAAACTCCCCACCCTGCCCATGGCCAGTAGGGGACACCAATGGGCTGGAAAGGCTGCCATCTGTCAGATGGGATGTTAAGCCTTGCCCCCAAATTCAAGAGAGCCATATACTGTGTACATTAAAGAACAAGCTGGATGGTCTTGATGGGAGTTTACCATGTGTCTCCCAATAGCTCTTCCAGTGAGTCCCCTCCCCCAACCTTCTCTGAGCCTTTGGGTTCATTGTGATCTGGCCATTTAGGCCATTGTGTGGAAAAAAAAAAGTGCTGTTCAGAGGTAAAACAACCCAACTGTTACTTGGAATTATTTTTAAAATGATTATAAAAATAAGATCTTGCACATCATCAATACGAGAAAGTGTGAAGAAAAGTTTATTGTGCCAAGCTATCACAATAATTATGGTAAAGCATGGATGTTTCATCAATACCCAAAGTTTTTAATTCTCTACTGAGAGATATTTATGCCTCAATGGTTATTCATAAATTAAAAAGTTCTGAAATCATTATTCAATGTAAATATTTGATTTAAATATAATCTGTATCATGTATTTGTCTAAATAACTAAAATAACATTGTGAAAAGATGAATTTGTTCAATAGGTGATATCTGTATTATATAGCTTATGATGTGGTGGTGTAATTGGGTTTTAACATTATAATTTGATATTCTTTTTATTAATCCATTACATGTTTATTAGTATTCCTGTTGATAAGCCATAAAAGCTTAGTGGGATATTTTATGTATGTAAAAATTCTTATAAGGGTAATTAAAGCTATTATTTAAGGAGAGAAAAAAAAAAATTCCACCACCATAGGGGTAAAGGTGCAAAATTGCTTCTGTTAATGTAAATCCTTTGACAACACTCTACCATCAAAATTTCAATTTCTAGCATGGATAGACCTTTTACATAGTAATTTTTTGCATGCAAAATAGCAAATTTTTCCATTTTTCTAAGTTTTTCTCTTATGGTAAAGTTATTGGAAAATTCAGAAAATGCAACTAATATTTCATTAGTATATATATAACCTGGAATAACTTATATTTATCTGTAGAAACAAAAATTTTAATGTCTGCAGATGACAGAGGGCACATGATATTAGTGAAAATAATAGATCATTTTCAAAAACAAACTAATTTTGTATTAATTTAATTTCCTTTTATAGTAGAACTTCTCTCCCATCACAACCTTCTGGTTTGTCTCTATACCGACACCAACATTTGAGCACTGCATATTTTCTTGAATATAGAAAATATTTTTCAGACTGTTTTATATTAAAATTTTGAATTTGGTCTTATTTGTACGAAAGATGGATTTATGCAACTTGGTATGATAGGTATGAACACAGTATAAGTGCTCATGCCAAGGCTTAACCAAAAAATTTTGTTTTTTAATAGTATTGCTTAGAATTTACCCTTCTGCTAATAATTCCTAAAAAAATTTTATATGTACTGTGTCATTATAATGCTCAGAAAAAGAATTTTATTAATAATATATAATTTTTAGTAAATTTGTGTCAGTTTTGTAATTTACACACTGCATAGCAAGTTCATCATCATCATCCTCAAGCAGCCATGGGCTACGGAGGTCCAACCAGACTATGCAATTTAGTTCTCCAAGCAAGTCTGTCCTGAGCTACATCTGCATCTGGCCACTGCACACCAATTCTAACAAAGTCCTGTTTGACATTGTCTGCCCACTGCATCCTAGGTCTCCCCTTCCTTCTGAGGCCTCTAGGCACACTGTTCATAACCCTATTTGCCAATCTATAATTATCCATATGGGCAACATGGCCAAACCAGCAGAGTCTCTCTCTGCACAATATGCTGCTTAAAAGAGGTTGCAGACTCCTTTGCCTAACCTCATCATTAGTTACAAAGTTAAACTACCTAATACCCAAGATACTACATAAGCATCTAGAATCAAAAGCATCTAGTTTCCTGTTATCTTGTTTACATAGCGTCCAAGTTTCACTACCATAACTAACCCTAGAAAGAACCAAACTATTACAGTCTAATTTTAGTCTTTAGGTGTATACACCTATTTCTCCACACTCTCCATAGATTCTTAAAAGTCCCAGGAGCAATCCCTATTCGTCTGTTAATCTCGTGCCGCACATCACCAGTATCTGCTTCATAGCTCCCGAGGTAATTAAACTGTGACACCTGCTCAAGACTGCAACCATTCAGATGAACTGAATCACAACCTGCCTGACCAATTTTCATCACTTTAGTTTTCTCTCTGTTTATAACCAAACCTACTCTACTACCAGTCTCATCAACAGCTTGAATGAAAGAGTTCATCTCATCAACATCATTTGCCAAAAGGGCTAAATCATCAGCATAATCTAAATCAGAAATTTTCATATCTCCAGTCCATTTAAGGCTAAAATCTTTCCCCTGAAGTGAATTTCGCATAACATAATCAATAACCAAACTAAAGAGAAAAGGAGACAAAATGCACCCTTGTCGAACACCAGAAGTAATTCTAAACCAATTGTTACAAGCCTTACCAACTCTCACACACGACTCAGTGTTATTATAGAGAGCTTTCATTATGTTAACTAACTTGTCTGGTATACCATACGATCTCACAATCAACCACAAATTATGACGATCAACAGAATCGAAAGCCTTTTTGAAATCAACAAAGCTAGCAACCAAAGGTTTCTGACTCACTAAACATCTCTCAAGAATCTGCCTAAGTGAAAATATCTGATCTACACATCCCCTACCACTTCTGAATTCACATTGCTCATCATGCAATTGCCTGTCAACCAGATTATTAATTCTATTAAGCACAATCATGGAAAGAACTTTACCTGGAACAGAGAGTAGGCTGATACCCTTATAGTTATCACAAAAACTGCGATCACCTTTTTTGAAAATAGGGATAATAATAGCTCTGGTAAAATCCTTAGGAACCATGCCTTTATCATAAAAGATATTCAAAATTTCAGTCATCCAAGTGGTAACCGAAACATTCCCAGCTCTAAGCATTTCAGTAGTAATTTCATCTACCCCTGGGGATTTATGAAGTTTAAGTTTATAAATAGCCAAAATAACTTCAGACTGTGTTATAGGGCCAATATTAAAGCCACCAATGCATCTATCATCATTGCAAACAATGGGAGTAGAACTAACTACATTGTTTAGAACATCACTGAAATGCTCAGCCCACCTAGCCATGACAGAATCCTCCCCTTCTATAACCTTACCTTGTTTATCCTTCAATCCTTGTATGCCTGTCCATTTTCTACCACATAAAACATTAACTATCTGGTACAGCTCTCTGCTGTTGTGCTGCCTAACTGCTTCCTCAGCTTTGTCAGCCAAGCCATCAAGCCAAAGATTCTTATCAGTAGCTAACTGTTAAGGTAACTTAATCTCAACCTACACTGTTTTGTTTTCCAAAGGAAAGGGTAAAACACAAAGGACAGAAGTAACCTATGATTATTAGTTTGTGCTTTTTTTTATGCAACATCCAAATACTTGCATACTAATTAGCTTAGTAGTAGAGTTCAGAAACCACTATACAAGGTGGTGCATTCACCGATTTTTTTTAATTGTTTAGCTGATTATTTAGTATGCTTTGCTGGGGTGCAAGGGGGCTTGTGTTTGAGGTCCCACATAAGGTATGGATATTACTTGTGTTGTCTTTCTGCTGAAGTCTTGCCTTCCTCACAGGCCTCTATACCATATTTTACTGAGCATCTCCTGTCAGATCTCTATGGCAAGCAGTAGCTTGAGGGGGTAATTTCTTTAATTTTTTTTTATAGAGTTTGAAATTCAATTTTCCAAGAAGCACTGTTGTATAAAAAAGTCATGACACAACTGTCAAAAGTAAAAATCTTTAATTCTGTCAAGGAGTGATAGACTAATTTCAAAATTACAAGTTTATCACCTTTACACAGAAAAAAATTTCCACTGAAAACTATGAGTTTAAAACAGGAGAAAATGATGGTTAGCAATAATTAACCATTATAAAAAGTTTTTGCCCCTAAAATACTGATTATCACTTAAACTTCAACAGGAATGAAACACTATCCATTAGTTCCTTTTAAATAAACAGGCTTAACCCGATATTTTGCATATGATGTGGCCTTGTATGGACAGTGATGCTATTAATCTTGTGACATTATGCTCTCTATCATTCATCATTGTATTCATGAAAATGTTTTTTGGCTTCACCACAAGTCATAATGCTCCGTTAATCTGGCAATAATTTCTTGTTCTTGTGATCACCTTTGTAAGTACCAAATTTGGAATAGATATGTCAACACCTTCAGAGTGAGATAATTTCAGAAAAGTGTGTGTGGATGGCCTATTGCATTCATATGTACTTGCCAGTTAGCCATGTGGAGTTGTTTATAACTATCAAGGAAGGTATCACTCTTAGTTTAATATCGATATCAATTTTAGAAGAAAAATGCCATGAGCTGGGTGGTATACAAACCCACGACTTCCTGATAACACGTCAGGTGTTCTGAGGTGTTATCAGTGAGTTCATATCCCACCCAGCTGAAGCCAGTCTTTCTCTAAAATTGATATTGACACTAAACTAAGAGTGATACTTTCCTTAACAGCTGAACAAAAACATCGAGAAATTTCTTCAATTATTTATAAGATTAACAAAATGCTGTTATGTACTATTGCTCAGATTTAAAAAAAAAAAAAAACTGTAGTCATTTTATTTACACTAGAATTCTACTGAGAATCAGAAGCCATTTCTCTGTTCTGTAACTTTTTTGATATATAATAGAAACTGTTCTTCTTGAATACATATCCTGTTGGAATAAAAAAAAATCTCTTAAGCAGCTACTTGCCACCATAGGTTTGATGGGAATCTTTCAGTGTAATATGCAATAGAAAAAATATGCATGAGAAGGTGAGACCTAATCCAGGAACTAAACCCAGGTCTCTCTAATCTACAGCCAAGCTTGCCAACTACCAGGACATACTCAGTCATAGTAGACCATGCTTTGCATGGTCTACTATGACTGAGAATGCCTGTGTATTTAATCTTAAGAATGCTCTTTGTAACTAGAATCTTAGCATTGTGGCTTCAATCATCGCTTCTTTCAGCAGCATTTTCCCGACTTTCTAGTGGTCCTCAATTTGATCTCAGGCAATGGAAGCCTCATCTCAGCATGATATTTTCTTCTCTTTGAGTAGAGTTGTCTAACTCTAATTTGGGTGATGAACAGTGATATTAAGAGATTGGATGGATTTCTCCCATACTGCCAAATTCATAAATCAAAATTAATCGAATTCAGATGTTGGTTTCCTGCTTTGTACCTAGATGGCAGTATGAATTAATGATGTCTACAAATAATTGAAAGGAAGATTTCTGATAAAGTATAATTGGTGCTTGAGCTAATAGAGGGAAGTATATTTTAAGGAGCATATGTAAATAGAATTACTAATTCCAATAAAAGTATGAGCAAATCATTAACAATAGAAAGCCATAAATTAACAGAGTTATCATTGGGAGGTTTGTGGCCACAAAACAGTGCTGGAACGAACTGTAGTTCTTGACAACAGGTTTTCAATGGCTTCCCCTCCAATCGTAGTGGTGTTCCCATGCATGAATAATTACATTGAGATAGTGCTCACCAACTGAAGGGAAAAGGTATGTGTTGCACTCTATCCTCAGCTGGTTATTGGATGACATGGACTAGGGCTGGCTGGGCACTTCTGAGAGCAACATCTCAAACTTGTTAGGCAGTGAAAAAAATAAGGCTTATATTAATTTGTCTGGTAATCTTTTGTTTCCAGTTTGTGCTGGATTTACATTTACAAACCTTTATAATAGCTACATCTTGTGCTGGGTAAAGAAATTATTTGTTTTTATACTTAAATATGAAGCAAATTATTGTGGAATTCTCAATATATGAAACAAGTTGTACCAGCTTGGTCTTAAAAAGACACAAAAAGTTTGTTAATAGGATTCCAGCTAAAATAATTTATTTGCATCTTCTTAGTGTTCAACATTTTATAGTTCATAGTGTTATATAGTGATAACGATTTTGACCAGAAGAATTTAAAATGCCAATTTTCTTATTTTTAAATGTATATATTTTACTTAAATGTAATGTCATTTTTAGGGAAAACCAATAAAAGAATCTGAAGCAGAAATAAATTATGGAGCATCATTTTTGGAGTGGTTTTCTGAAGAAGCCCGTCGCATTTATGGGGATGTTGTTCCTTCTCCATTTAAAAATAAGCAAGCAATATTCTTAAAGCAACCAATTGGTGTAGCAGGAATTATAACACCAGTAAGATTTTTTTTCTTATTAGAATTAATAATAATTGTAACAAAATCCCAGTAATGACATATATGTAAAATATACAAGATGTTTTTCTTCATGTAAATGCACTGTCAAGAGCAGGAAGAGCAATCAAGGAGTAGAATGCTTACCGGTTTAACAAATGGAACAATGCAAGTACTTTCTTTGACTTTGAACAGATTGTAACAATTCATATGCTTTCCAATGCCTTGAATATAAACTTTCATAGTAGTCATCCATAAATTTCACAGCAGTCCTAGGAATGTATGTGTTACAAGGTGGCAGTGCCATTGTTGGTAATTTGGTGTTATATATTTTTTATGTACACTGTCTGGCTAAATTATATGAAAACCTAAAATATATGAAAGTTTGTTGGGCCTCCACTGATAATAAGGACAGCCTGGACTTGGCATACTTTCCACATACTTTTGAAATACAGCTATAAGGATTTGGATCCACTCTTCCTGCAAAATGGTTTGATCATATCAAAGTTAAGAGAGCAGAGGTCTGTGCATTCAAATAGTATATTCCAAATTATTCCATATGCTTTAAATTGGATTAATATCAGACAATTGGGCAGTACAGGGAAGGTGATAAAAATCTGCTTCATGTTTCTTAAACCACTCTTCTGCAATTCAAGAGCAATTAATCAGTACATTATCATCCTGGAATTTGCCATCTCTACTGGAGACAAATGATGCATCATCATCAGCACTTGAATGTCCAAGATGCTTTTATTCTCCAGGGAAGTGATGTGATCCTGCATGGAAACCAGTGGACCCAATCTGTGCCAAGCAAAGGCTATCATACTTGCCTCCAGCACCTTAAACACTAGGAGCTACATATCATGGTTCCATTGATTCATGGCATTTTCACCACACTGCATCAGTCATCTGTTGAAAACAGTGTATGACATGGTTTGTCAAACCATATGATACATTTCCAGTTCTCCACTAACCAGGTTTGCCACTCCACACATTATTGGTGTTTTTGAATCCTGCTGTTTTCAGAAATGAAAGGCTTCTGTTTATGGGATAATTACCAAATTTCAGAATTTTAAATTCTCTATGCATAATTTTCTTGAAATGGGTTTTGAAGTACTGCTAATAGTCATCTCTCTCAGGTGATGAACTGTAGGTGCTCTGTTTTGCTGTATAGTTTGTGGCAACAAATACCTGGCTCTCTGTCAGAGCTTTTTTCCTCCTGCATTTGCCACAATTTGGCAGATGTTTTTTGAGACCATTGCCATTCTTCAACACTTGGAATATTTTACCCTATGATTTTCCACTTTCCATCACCTCCATTACATATGCTCCAACAATGAACCCCCTTCCAAAATCAATTGATCAGCCTTTTTATCCACAATCATACTTTGCTTTCCACCATGCCTTTATGGCTTTTATAGGACTGCATAGTATACTAACTAGCATGTAGAATACTAACTCAGTAAGAAATTTTGCATACATTGACATGTTTCATAGTACTTCTCATTGATACAGTGTTCATAATAATTTGGCCATTCAATGTATATCTTAATACTGAAATTAGTAATTTTTTCCTGTTAAACAAAAATCAGCTAACATATGACACAATTAACTGCTATTACTATTGAAATACCTTTTTATATCTTGGATAAGTTTCATGTTTATTGCCCAAAACATATGTCTCAAGGATTTTCTTGTTGAACTTTTTTTTATTTATGTTGTGTCAATAATTTAAAAAAATATATATATATATGAACAGTACTGATGATAGTGTTTTATGAAAAGATTCTATTTTTAATGAAGCACTAGTTTACAGTATTTTTTTTTAAGTAGTTTTGAAAAAGTATAATTTAGGCAATACCTAAATATAATTGCTATGACATCCAACTCAATCAGTTTTAAACTGGTCTGCAAAAAATTATGTATTTTTATTATTCCACTCTCAGACATACCCAAGTGGTATGATTTTTTTTTTTTATTAAGGAATATAATTCTGCTGAAATTAAAGTTATTTCTACAGATATAAAAAATAAATTAATTGAAAACATATTAAAAATAAAGCCCCCTACAAAAAGAAAAAAAATATATTTTGGAGGGGAATTTAGTCAAGCATGGTGCTATATGGAAGTGAGGAGGTAAGAATTGGTCAAAAAAGAGTTACATAATATATATATAGCAAAAATCCTATATTACAGGATCTTATGCTTTATTCTTGTATTATGGTCATCTAATTTTAAGATAAAAACATTTACTCTTTTTTCTCATGTATAATAGTTACATACCATTTTCTTAAAGCCATATATTAAATTTTGGATAATTGAAAACTATTCTTCCGTACATTTGGAGCAAGACTGATTAATTATCTTTAAGATCTATGGTTTAAACTTGAAGAGTGTGTACATAAACCTTTTGAACATAATGATTGTATGTAGGGTTGCCAATTGCTCTTTCTTGGGAAGGAACTCCTTCTAAAGTAATGTCTTTCCTACTTTCTTGGAGAAAATGTCCTTTCACGAAAAATTGCAATCATTTTTGACATATTTAAATTTCGAGGAAACATGAATTTTATATATAACATTACTAACATATTTTTGTGTAATAAAAATATACATTTCATATATATATATTAATGTATTTTTTTAATAAATATATGTGTGTTGAATATTCATATTTTTAGTGATTTTAATATGAATCCACTCTCCAATTTGAATTTTGGATAAGATTATTTCTAAAAATTTTCTCAGGGAATGAACCCGCAGAAACCTTTACACCTTCTAGACATTAATTGTCCATACCTAAATGTCCCTCCTTCACAAAGTAAAAAAGTCACTGACCATAATTGTATGTGTTAAATATCAGTGTCATAGGTGTCTAACTAATAACAAAAAAGTACTGTACACCCCCCTGTGGGGGGGAGCACAAGTATGTTCTAGGGGTGGCACAGAGATTTCACCATTAGGAATATTTCCTGAAGTTTAAATAAGTTAGTGTTTTAAGCAAACTATTACAATACAAACCAAAATTATGTGAAATATGCTCTTATGGATTTAGAATATCACCTTCTTAATTATATATATATTATTACAGACAATGCCACAAAGTTTTGACTGTACTATAATATGGAAGTTTCCAGGAAAACTTTAATTTCAAAGAAGTAATGCATGTCCTCCTCAGTTATCTTTAATAAAATTCTTTTAAAAACTCGAAATATAAGTATTACACTCTATTTCCAATGGCTTTCATTCAGTCTCATAAGAAGCCAAAGTATAGAAGGTCTATATTTTGTGAGTGGCTACTTCCTTTTCTAAACATATTTGTGTTGTTTTTTTTATTTCAAAATTGTATTGCAATGCTTTTACCAAAATCTTTAATGGAAAATGCTGCAAAACTTGTATGTATTAATATTTTTGGAAAGGGGTAGCAATAAAAGTTTGATTTTGGAAAATGGGGGAGGGGGGGGGGTGCAAGGAAAATTTTACAAGACAAGGGGGCATGACAACAGAAAGTTTGAAAACTACTGGCCTAATCCGACTATTAGTTTAAATTGCAGCACAATTAAAAAGGTACTGTCCACCATAAAATATCAGCTTTGTTTTTATTTTTTTTTCAATAGGAGGGGAGGGAGTCTTTTTCTCCAGGCCTGTGATTAAGGGACTGTTTGATATTGTTGGCTCTATCTCACTCAATAAACCTATTTACTTTAAAAATCCTACTAATAATTTTCTTTCCACAAGTATGTGGAATGTGAGGATGCAGCATAGAGAGTATTTTCTTGATGACCTCGCACATGAATTCTATTGTTATGATTGGTACTTTAGAGTTTGATCTGGAGCTCAAAAGTGCTGCAAAATTTTCCTGGCTCTAGTTTTCGTACTTTTTTTACCTTTCTGTTCCTTATGGTAAAATCGAAATGATCTAAATACTGAGAAATTCATAATTGATTAACAGATGTTTTGTTTATGCTGATAATGATTAATTGATAGCACACATAATCATTCCACGTTAAGTAGCTTTCACAGAAGTCACTTTTGTGGCTAGTTATATGTGTTGAGCAAAATGATGTTTGATAAAATAAGTTGCCGAACCCAATCACATTTCTCTAGAAATACAAATAATTTCTGTATGGAGGTATTGATAGCTCGAAATATTTGTGGAATTTAAAAATATTCCATCTATAAGACACTCAAGGTAGCTATCTTAAATGTTAAATATGTACACTTTTTTTTCTTAAATGTTAAATATGTACACTACAGTGCTTTATATTATCTGCTATATTTATATTAGAGAATTTGTTTCTCCTGTTTGTATGTTTGAATTACAACTCTTCTTGAACAGTAAAAACTAGGACAATGAAACTTCAGTGTAACAGTTTTCTTATATCATGATTTAAAGCAGAGATGGGCAACATTTTCTTATTGACAGTCAGATGAGGAATTTTGAGATTACCTTGGGCCAGATCCTTACTTATTGCATTAAACACTCTAAACTCCCACCTCCACACCCAATACCCTGAGTGACAATATGCGTAAACAATTAAATTTTTACATATACCTGTTTATTTGAAAAAAGGACATGCACTTTTTATAATTTTAATGAAAAAAAACTATTATTTTTAATTAAAATTGGACATAGGTGACAATCACAACGTTACCTGGGTGACATTTTCATGTCAATTTATCAATAAATATTTTGTGGAAAAAATTTTGCCGACATACAGGACTTGAACTTGCATCTATCCAGAAACGTGCCAGAGTATTCTTACCGATTGAACTAATGCCAGCTCGACTTTTTTCCACTAATATAAGACTTTAAACTTTTTTCACCGATGGTTTTCGGTGCCTACCATTGGTGCCATTTATGATCAATGGGTGGCAACTATTTCTTATTATATTGCGCTGAGTAAGATGAAAATAATAAAGTCTCTTCATGCTATTTAGCGTTATTAATGATTTAAACATAGGTGACAATCACAAAATTACCTGGTTGACATTTTAACATCACTAATATTTTCAATAATCAATAAATATTTTGTGGAAAAAATTTCGCCGACATACAGGACTTTAACCCGCATCTCTCCAAAAACATGCCGGAGTATTCTTACTGATTGAACTAATGCCAACTCATCTTTTTTCCCCTAATTTAAGACTGTAAACTCTTCAGCAATGATTTTTCGGTGCCTACCATTGGTGCCATTTATGATCTGTGCGACCAGGTAACACTGTGATTGTCACCTATGTTTAAATCATTAATAACGCTAAATAGCGTGAAGAGACTTTATTATTTCCATCTTACTCAGTGCAATATTAAAAGAAATAGTTGCCTCCCATACATCATATATGGCGCCAATGGTAGGCCCCGAAAAATCATTGGTGAAGAGTTTAAAGTCTTAAATTAGTGGAAAAAAGATATTCATTAGTTAAATCGGTAAGAATACTCTGACATGTTTCTGGAGAGATGAGGGTTCAAGTCCCGTATGTCAGCGATTTTAATGAAAATTGAAATCAACTCCATATACAAATACCACTAATTAAGCTGTGTTAGAAACATTGGTATTTTCATTAAAGCATTGGTTATTTCATTAAGAGCCAAAGAAAAATATTCAAATTTTGAGGCAAGCTCTGTAAAGGTATTTTCTATATTGGCAGCAAGTTCGTCGATACACCTGATTACAATGCTGTGGAATAAATTTATCATTTTTTCTCTGGACAAAACATCCCAAAAACTATTTGTAGACACTCCTTTGCAAATTCGCCATCAGAATATTTTTTATAATATTTAGCAATTTTGTCACAAATAACAAAATTTAACGACACAATATCACGGAGTCTTGAGACCTTTGGGTAAATAAATGTTTTTGCGTGTTTAAAGCAGCCATAAGTTCCCCAAATATTACTTTTCTATGTTGGACTTGATAACTGTCATAATTAGAATGTTTGCTGATGTAGCATAATTTTGTCATAAATAACAAAATTTAACAACACAATATCACGGTCTTGAGACCTTTGGGTAAATAAATGTTTTTGCGTGTTTAAGCAGCCATAAGTTCCCCAAATATTACTTTTCTATGTTGGACTTGATAACCGTCATAATTAGAATGTTTGCTGATGTAGCGTATATTTGCTCTCAATAATCAGGTGCTCAATAATCAGGAATTCTCTTTAATCAGGAGCTGAATAGTGCATTCAGAAAACCCGATCTACCTCTACATAAATAATGAAATGAACTCAACTATTCAATATCTACTAATAAATCAGCACTTTGACGTCGATTCAAACTTTAGAGGAAAAATTGTCTTGAGCCGGGTGGGATACGAACCCACAATCTCCTGATAACATGTCAGGTGCTCTGGACCACTGAGCTACCGACCGCCGATCAAGATCTCCTCTAATTAATGCTATGAACATTTCTATTATGTTACATATAGGCGCTATTCAGGCAATTTTAGCAACAAGCGGCTTTCTATTTGCCATATAGATGGAAAGCATGTCTTACAAGTATGCTAATGATAAATAATGAAATAAACTCGACTGTTCAATATAATAATTCAGTACTTTGATGTCGATTCAAGTTATTGATATCGAGTTTATTTCATTATTTATCATTAGCATACTTGTAAGACATGCTTTCCATCTATATGGCAAATAGAAAGTCACTTGTGGTTAAAATTGCCTGAATATCGCCTATATGTAACATAATAGAAATGTTCATAGCATTAATTAGAGGAGATCTTAATCGTTGGCTGGTAGCTCAGTGGTCCAGAGCACCTGACATGTTATCAGGAGGTTGTTGGTTCGTATCCCACCCGGTTCAAGACAATTTTTCCTCTAAAATTTGAATCAACATCAAAGTACTGATTTATTAGTAGATAGCTCTACATGCAAAGTCTGTCATGTGAGTTGATGTTGTTGTAAATTAAATTTAGGCTACTGATGAACACTTTCAAAAACAGTGTAAAGGTAAATTGGGAAAGAAAGAAAAATTGGTATTCCACAAAATATATGAAGAATAAGAGATAAAAAATTTATTTGTGCAGCAATATTCACAACATGGGCAACTCGTGGGTCATGGGTTGCCCACGGTGGTTTGTTTCCCCAAATATCTTCCCCCATAAACTTGTGAATGATAAGAGCTAAGTCACCCAAATGTGACACATAGCTTTCTTTTATAATTGAAAGCAATCTAAGAATTGGCTCTATCATAAATTTCTTACCTCCTTCCCCATCAAAAAAGGGTTAAAAGTTTCTCATAGATAGGACCAATTTCATTACTTCTTTTTCTTATAACTTAAAGCAATATAAGGCTTTTCACCTACTCCTTTTTTTCTTTACAAACGTGACAGAAGCATTATCAGATGACACGGACTCACAATTGAACTATAAAATGCCCATATGCTCGAACTAAAAAAATCAAGTTGATGGTATTTTCTACACTTGCACTACCCTCCAAGCATGGTAATGATAAACTTCACTTGTTTGAGGTCTTTCTCTTTTTGTAGTATGTAACCACCAGAAGATTTAATTTTTCATCAGAATCGTAACTTCCATTTATTGCAAACGGAAGATGGACACTAGGTTTTTCTGAGTAAATGGAACAAGTTCTTCAACAAAGAAATTTGATTTGCTCTGACCATATGCATATTTCATCACTTTGGCCAAATTGGGAAACTTTGTAACGAATAAAAATGTAGCTTGCTGGCATGATCGGTATCTGCAAACGGTATGTTGTGCCCCTAGCAAAAATGTTTTAACCCTTACCATGCCTTACCAGGCCTGAAAAACCGAATTGTACCCTTTAGCCAGGACTTTTTTCAACTATGTTCAGGCAAAACAAACAGATAAACTTCAGTACTTTTTTACCAAATAATTAATGAAAGGAATTATAGCATGCTATATGCCAAATTATCAGCATTAATTCTGGATTTACCAAAAATAAAATACTTCAACCAAAAAATGGCTAGTTTATTTTAACAGGGCATGTATGCACATTGGCCACTGAATTAGAAATATTTATGCAGATGTACATAAACATCACTTGCACAGCATATATGCAAAATATGTGGTGACGTGCATCACCACATGATCTAGGCAACTATTTAAGACTGCTGCTTGTCAGTAATTGTCAGTAGTGTTGATCACAATGGGAAAAGCAAAGGATCTTTCGGGGTTCAATAAAGGGCTTGTTGTGGGTGCCCATCTGGTTGGAGCGACAATTTTAAAAACTGCAGAGTTGACTGGTTTCTCAAAAGATGAGATATCTTGGGTTTTTAATCAATGGAAAAATAACCTACATTTTTTGTCTAAGAGGTGTAAGTGTGGTACGATGACAATCTGTCAGGAACGAGATCGCCATCCTCTGAGAAGGCTTATACAGAGAAACAGGATTCCTGTGTGCAGCAATTGACTGAAGCATTCAATGAAGGCTGTCCCTAACTCATATCTCAGTGAACTAGGCACAGGGAATTGAAGAGGATCAGTATTAGCAGTCACATGTCTATATGGAAACCACTGATTTCTGCAAAGAACCAGAAAGTTCATCTGCAGTAGGGTCAGGAACACCGTGACTGGACACTGGAAGACTGGAAAAAAGTCATGTGGTCTGATGAGTTGTGGTACACCTTGTTCTGTACCGACAGTAGGCAGAGAGTTTGGCAGGAGCCCCATGAAGCAATGGACCCAGCTTGCCTTGTAAACACAACTTAAGGTTCTGGTGTGAGGCACGTTCTGTTGGTATGGAACGGGTCCCATGATATTGCTGGAAGGTTGGGTGGCCTCCAAGGATTATCTGAACATTGTTGCCAATCAAGTCCATCCTGCAATGTTGATTTTTTTTCCGGCAGGTGACGGCTGTTTCATGGACAACAATACTACTGTCCATCGCGCAAGATGTGTTCAGCAGTGGTTCATCGAACATGACAGCGACTTCCCCATCTTCCCTAGCACCACCGCAAAGTCCAGATCTGAAACCCATTGAGAATGTACGGAACATGTTAGAAAAACAGATCCAGGAGCAAAGTCCTCTTCCATCAAATCTGAGCCAGTTATAAAGGACTGTCAGGTGAACACCTGGTATGCTGGAGATGTAAAGGCAATCCAACATCTTGTGGAATCTATGCCAAACTTCATACATGTAATTCGGGCTAAAGGAGGTCCAATTCTTTATTGAATAAAGGTTTCTAATTCAGTTTCTGATGTGTGTAGTAATATACATTATATTTTATAGGGGCATGTAGTAAAAAATGCATCTGGCAATGCAAAAAAAATTATTAAAAAAAAATCAAATAAATAAATATGATTATAGCAAAAATCAATAGAAAGGTTATTTCTTTGTAAATTAAGAGGAAAGTAAATTTTTTCTTAAAGAAAATTAGTCTCTGTTTCGAATTTTTTTTCCCTGTCCTATACTTTGAGAGAAGTCTAGTTTATTTGATAGGCTTTTCACCAGTCAAATAAATAAGTTCATTTTAGAATTAAAAACAATAACCAATGAACAGAAATAGATAATGTTATATACCAAAAGAAAGAACATTTAATTAGAGTTAAGAAAATGGTAGCTAGGTAGTCACCGGAAGGAGAGCTACGCACTAATCCCTTGTGATGATGCATAGAACTAGCCAGGGCTAGCATTTAATGTCCGGCCCTGCCTTCTTGTGGTGCAGGCCGTTAGTACCTTTCAAAGGAGATAATCTCTTGTGGAAGTGAATGGAAGGGGATTTTCCACTGCCAGATCAGTGTGGCTTACTGATCTGGACAACTATGGCGACTTTTTTTTTCCTACCCTGCTGAGAAGTGGTCAACCACACAGGGTCTGACCATATAAACTTAACGGACTGAAATAAGGCCCAGAACTTGATTAATGATCCTGAATTTGTCCCCTTGGTGCGAGCTCCTGTCCATGTTGAGGTCCCTGTGAAGGTTCCACTGGCTCGGGTATCCTCACAAGGTCCTGAATGCTCGCCTGCGTGTTTGCCGTGTGTGGAGACTCATGTCCCGGGAAAGGAGTATCCTGGTAGTTGCTCAGGAGACCTCGTCTTTCCTCAGCTCATGACTTACAAGGTTCCCTTTTGCCACCTTGCCATTAGGGAGCCTGTCATTGTGGGACTGGGCAGCAGATTCCGGGGCCTCTGCTACACACTGCTTTGGTCTCTGCTTCCGGTAAACGGGAGCTCCTCGGGTGGCCCCCCCAGGAACAATCGGCTGATGGGCAGGTCCTGATAGGGTCAACAGTGCAGAGCAGTGAGTAACCTTGCCCACGTCTGGATACAGATTTGGAAGTTTCCTCACAACTTATTTTCCTTTTGTAGTTATGATTTCTTTGTGAGGCCAGCTTGGTCGTTCACAATTTTGCTATTTTCCACTTAGTTCCTTTTGTGTAGAAAGTTTATTTCTGCACATTTCTCTTTTCATTTTCCTTTTATTTATTTATGAGAACTTGGCTTGCTGTCTGTGTGGGTATAGTGCTCGCGTATCCCTGGTGCCCGACTGGGCATCCCCTTGTTGATACGATCAATGCTAACAAGAGGGCTTGACGTGAAGGAGACTTACTTGCAGCCAGTCACAGGTCCCATGATCCAGCACTTTTTAACTAGTTCGCTGGGACTAGGATGGAGATGGTCCAGTTTGTGGGTGTGTCACCATCCTTGTGAGCAACCATTTTCCATTCCTGGTTTACCCCTCACCACCAACTTAGAGGTGGTAGCCATCTGCCTCTTCGTGGGGTTTTCCCTGACTCTCTGCTCTGTATATTTTCCACCTGGGAACATCATCTTCCAGGAAGAACTTGATGATCTTGTCTCACAGCTGCCGCCCCCCTTCCCCATAATGGGGGACTTCAACGGACACAATCCACTTTGGGGCAGTGCTGACACCAACAAAAGGGGCGGGGTTCTGGATCCTTCTCTCTCCCTGTTGAATAACCGGTGTCAGTACTTACTTTCACTCCCCAACTCATACATTCACTGCCATTGACCTCACCATCTGCTCCTCCTCGACTCTTCCACTCGTTACATGGGAGGTTGAGGACAGCCCTTATGGAAGGGATCACCCCATGTGGTGTGCACCATCTCCTGTGGGGGGGCCTTTCAGCTCTTCATGTGTCTCAGGGTGGAGGCTTGATCGGGCTGATTGGAGTGGCTTTGAGCTCTTCCCTGAGTTCGATGGCCATCTGTCATCTCTGAGCTCAATGACCTCTGTCATTCAGGAACCCATCAATGTGGCAGTAGCGGAAATAACGGACTGTATCGTAGATGCAGCTGCATCAAGAATTCCATAAACTTCGACACAGTTTCCTCATTTTCTGAAACCGCAGTGGAATCCAGATTGCACCGCATCTCGTAAAGTTCAGAACAAGGATTGGGGAGTGTTTCGGAGATATCCGACATCCCTCAACCTTGAAAAGTTCAAACTGTAATGCTCCAAAGAAATACAAAATTCTTTTAAGTTTGGACCATTTTTCTGATCCAATTAGTTTTATGCTCCGGATAGCTGAGACGGGCACCAGGCAATAATTAACAAATTGCCAAAAAAATAGAATAAGTTAAATTAGGGTTCAAAATACCATTAATAACCGTTAATGAGTAAGAATCCAAAAATGATTGTCAAGTTAAATACCTAAATATAATCAAAACTTAATTCACATTGCTCAAGAGAAAAAATTAGTAAAGACTCAAAAGGTTTAAATAAAAATTTATTTCCAAAAATCACTCACCAAAACTTCAATGAAGAAGATACATTAACTGAGCACTCTTCCATGCAACATGCTTATGCTCTCTGCGCTACAGTGTGCTGTGCTACGTGCTCTCACTTGTGCTATCTCACTATGCTCCTTACTATGTGCTGACGTGACAATATGTCATGAGACTTTTAACAAGAGCCGAACGTGTCATGTTGCATGCCGGGAAAGACATTTACATAAAATGACGAGCGACGCAAGCTATGACGCAAGAGGGGGCGTGTCCTTGTGCACGCGCTTTAGCGGATGACAGTCGGAAGATCGGAGTTACGCATGCACAACTCCTAACTCTTGGAAATGAGTGCTGTGATGCCAAAAAGGAAATAAAAATCCCCAAAATGATAAATATAACGTAAATTAAACAAAACTGGTTAAGGTAAAGCAAAAGTGAACGATGGGGCATCACAAAACATGCCAGGGCAAAAGCTTGTTTCGTCTGGTACAAGAGCCAGAAGGAATCTTGGATCAAATATACATCTTCCATCACCCACACAACCATTTCTTAGGTCGTGTGGGATAAAGTCCGGAAGATGGGTGGGAACTATTCTTCCCACTCTTTATCAATCCTGGAGCACATTGGACAGGCAATTGCTGATCCCAAAGCAATTGCTGACACTCTGGTGGAGTCATTCTTCTCCATCTCTTCATTGTCTTCCTACTCCCCCAGTTTCTGACCCAGAAGAGTAAAGTGGAATGTGGAGCCTTAAAACATGCCATTCACAGTGGAGGAGCTTTGCCTTGCTCTGCACACCTCTCCTGCATCTGCTGTAGGGCTGGACAATGTCCATTATGCCATCTCCATCATCTCTCACCATCGAGTAAGGATTGGCTGCTCCATCTTTTAAATCGTATTTTTCTCGAGGAGCAGTTTCTGAACTCCTGCCCATTGTTTTAGCCTTGCCAAAGCCAGGAAAGGATTCCAAGATTCCTTCGAATTATCATCCCATTATGTTGACGAGCTGTGTGTGCAAGGTGTTGGAAAGAATGGTAAATGCCAGACTCATCTGGTATTTAGAACAACACCACAACCTTCTTTCCAACATCCAGTGTGGCTTTCGCAGGCAACGGTCATTCTTAACCATCTGATATACATTGAATAAGCTATCAGAAATTCATTTTTATGTACAGAGCACCTCGTATCAATTTTCTTCGACATCGAAAAAGCATACGACACGGCTTGGAGATTCGGTATTCTTCATGACCTACATAGCTTCAGCTTGAGAGGTCACATGCCAATCTTCATCTCCAACTTCTTATCGGCACGTTCTTTTTGTGTCTGTGTTGGCAACACTCTGTCACGGCCATACCCCCAAGAACAGGGAGTGTCACATAGCTGCGTTCTGAGTGTTACACTTTTCCCTGTCAAGATTAATTCTATTACTAGACAACTTCCACCATCTGTAGGCAATGCCCTCTTTGTTGAAAATTTTAGCATCTTTTGCTCTACGTCCAGCATGAGGGGTCATTGAAAGACAACTGCATATTGCCCTGAAACATCTTTCGGTTTGGGCGACAGCAAACTGGTTTCGGTTCCCCCCCCCCCCCCACAGTAGACCACTTGTGTGCACTTTTGCCACAAGTGTAATCTTAATCTGGATCCCGAGCTATGGCTCAGAGGTAGATCATTCCAGTTGTGGTAGAGACCAAGTTTCTTGGTCTCGTATACGATCAGAAAATAACCTTTTTATCACACATACGTCATCCCAGGTCCAAGTGCACAAAGGCATTGAACATTGTCAAGATCCTCTCTCTCGTGGGGAGCTGACATGTTCTGTGCTCCCCCTCTACCATGCACTTGTCTGATCGAAACTGGACTATGGATCCCAGGTGTACAACTCTTCCCGGGATTTGGTGGTGAAGGTGCTGGACCCCCTCCATCATCAGGCCATCCATGTTTGCATAGGAGCCTTCCACACCTCACTGGTCCGGTCTTTACGTTGAGACCGACAAACCATCTTTATCTCTTCACCATCAGCAGTTGTCCCTATAATATGCATCTAAATTGCGATCCCTGCCAGGCCATCCCACTTGGCACTGCATTTTCAGTCCAAAGTGGGAAATGCTATACACTAATCGGCTGACTGCCATTCGTCCTTTGGGTTTGCAACTCCGAGGCTACCTCAGAGACATCAACACCAGTCTTGATAGCGTCGCACAATTGACAATCGAGTCACTCCTACTGTGGCTTGCTGTTTCCCCTTCCTGTGATTTTTCCTTCTGCAGGATGGGGAATGCTTTTACACCTGACTGTGTGTACCAAGCAAATCTTTGCCAGCCATCATGCTGAGTACCCGTATTTCTTGCCTGTCTTCACAGATGGTTCGAAGTCCGGCACATCAGTGGAATCATTCATGGTCTGCTGTGATGTAATCATTTCAGACCAGATCCCACTGCAGTGTTCCATTTTCACTGCAAAGTTGCACGCTATCATTATTGCCTTGGACCACATGGCGGCGAAGTATCATCATCGTTGTGTGCTTTACACCGACTCACTTAGTTCACTACAGGTTTTGATCTCAATGAGGCATTGGCCTCACTCAGTTATTTCTAAGATCCTCCAGCAGCTACATTTTCTGGTAGCCACAACCACCACACATTTCTGTTGGGTGCCCAGTCATGTCAATATTAGGGGCATTGAGTTGACAGATGCTGCTGCCAAGTCTGCCACGCGCAGGTCCGGCTCTCTGTTGCTGGTTCCATATCTGGATTTCTGGCAGTGTTTTACCATCAAACTCCAGGTACAGTGGCAGAGATCTTGGTCAGAACAGCTTATGAACAAGCTCTTTGAGATCAAACCTATCGTCAAACCATGGCAGTCTTGTTGCCGCAGGAATTGCAAGAAGGAAGTTGTATTTGCTCTGCTCCACTTAGATCATTCCTTTCTTACTCATTTGTTTCTTCTACAGGCGGACAACGAACCTAAGTTATGCCTTAACTGGCATAGTGGTTAGGCAGCTAGCGACTGTTCCAGCAAGGCAAACTTTGTGTGTTGTGTTAGCTCTAACTAAGGCAGTGGTCAGCAGTGACTTCGGTCTTAGTAGGGCATGTCCTTGTATGAGAAGGCCTGTATTAAGCTAGGAGTAGCTTCTAGGATTCTTCTCTGTACTATATGTCGCAAATCAAAAAAAAGTGTGAGTTTTTGACACTGTTTTAACTATTAAACATCTTTAAACTGGACTATGGATCCCAGGTGTACAACTCTTCCCGGGATTTGGTGGTGAAGGTGCTGGATCCATATTTTAATTTCAAACATCAGTTATATTTTAGCTCTCATAATTTTATGTTCAAGCCTCTTACACTCGGACATCTTTTATCTGATCATTGTATTTTACCGCCAGTTTTTACCTTTTCGAAACATTGTGGCTATTTTAATTGACTTTGATTTTACATTTTTTTAATGTCTAACCCAGGCCTTACACGTGGGTTGTTCAGGTTATATAACAACATATAATTTGTTGGTTTTCTTCTTATATTTACATCTTGTTTTTATTGTTTTTCTGTTATATATATATATACATCTTGTTGGTTTTGTCTCTCTCCTTTTACAGCATTTGGTTTTAACTTTGGTTAAGGGGTATTTGTCTTTTAGATTCTTTTTATCTTGTTTGCTGAGTAACTCATGTGCCATAAAACCCAAACAACCAACCAACCAATCTGAGTGTTACACTTTTTGCTGTCAAAATTAATTCTATTACTAGTCAACTTCCTCCATCTGTATGCAATGCCCTCTATGTTGACAATTTTAACATCTTTTGCTCTATGTCTAGCATGAGGGTCATTGAAAGACAACTGCATATTGCCCTGAAACATCTTTCGGTTTGGGCGACAGCAAACTGGTCTCGGTTCCCCCCCCCCCACAGAAGATCACTTGTGTGCACTTTTGCCACAAGCGTAATCTTCATCTGGATCCCGAGCTGTGACTCGGATCCAGATTGACTTTGATAGCATCATTCCTAGCATCATTCCAGTTGTGGCAGAGACCAAGTTTCTTGGTCTCGTATGCGATCGGAAATTGTCCCTTTTACAATACATATGTCATCTCAGGTCCAAATGCACGTGGGCATTGAACATCGTCAAGGTCCTCTCCTCTCTCTCATGGGGAGCTGACTGATGTTCTGTGCTCCCCTCTACCATGCACTTGTCTGATCGAAACTGGACTATGGATCCCAGGTGTACAACTCTTCCCGGGATTTGGTGGTGAAGGTGCTGGACCCCCTCCATCATCAGGCCATCCATGTTTGCATGGGAGTCTTCCACACCTCACTGGTCCAATCTTTACATTGAGACCGACAAACCGTCTTTATCTCTTCGCCGTCAGCAGTTGTCCCTATAATATGCATCTAAATTGCGATCCCTGCCAGGCCATCCCACTTGGCACTGCATTTTCAGTCCAAAGTGGGAAATGCTATACACTAATCGGCTGACTGCCATTCGTCCTTTGGGTTTGCAACTCCGAGGCTACCTCAGAGACATCAACACCAGTCTTGATAGCGTCGCACAATTGACAATCGAGTCACTCCTACTGTGGCTCGCTGTTTCCCCTTCCTGTGATTTTTTCCTTCTGCAGGATGGGGAATGCTTTTACACCTGACTGTGTGTACCAAGCAAATCTTTGCCAGCCATCATGCTGAGTACCCGTATTTCTTGCCTGTCTTCACAGATGGCTCGAAGTCCGGCACATCAGTGGGATCATTCATGGTCTGCTGTGATGTAATCATTTCAGACCAGATCCCACTGCAGTGTTCCATCTTCACTGCAAAGTTGCACGCTATCATTATTGCCTTGGACCACATGGCGGCGAAGTATCATCATCATTGTGTACTTTACACCGACTCACTTAGTTCACTACAGGTTTTGATCTCGGTGAGGCATTGGCCTCACTCAGTTATTTCTAAGATTCTCCAGCAGCTACATTTTCTGGTAGCCACAACCACCATACATTTCTGTTGGGTGCCCGGTCATGTCAATATTAGGGGCATTGAGTTGACAGATGCTGCTGCCAAGTCTGCCACGCACAGGTCCGGCTCTCTGTTGCTGGTTCCATTTCTGGATTTCCAGCAGCGTTTTTCCATCGAGCTCTGGGTACAGTGGCAGAGATCTTGGTCAGAACAGCTTACCAACAAGCTCTTAGAGATGAAACCTATAATCAAACCATGGCAGTCTTGTTGCCACAGGAATCGCAAGAAAGATCTTGTATTTGCTCAGCTCCGCTTAGGTAATTAGTTTATTACACACTCGTTTTTTCTTCGAGCAGACGACGAACCTAAGTGTGAGTTTTGTGACACCGTTTTAACTATCAAACATATTTTAATTCATTGCCCTTGTTTGAACCTAGAATGTAGCTTATATTTTACTTTTCATGATTTTATGTTCGAGCCAGTTACACTCGGATATCTTTTATTTAATAATGCTTTTTTACTTCCATTTTTTGCCTTTTTTTACAGTATACCGGTTATTTTACCAGGTTATGATTTAATGGATTTGTTATTTATTTGCCATCTGACCTAGGGCATTTACACCTGGGTTAGTTTCATCCATTGTTTTTACTGTATATATACTGCTCACAAAAATTAGGGGATATTTAAAAATGAATATGATGAACAAAAAAAAGAATGTAGCTTATATTTTACTTTTCATGATTTTATGTTCGAGCCAGTTACACTCGGATATCTTTTATTTAATAATGCTTTTTTACTTCCATTTTTTGCCTTTTTTTACAGTATACCGGTTATTTTACCAGGTTATGATTTAATGGATTTGTTATTTATTTGCCATCTGACCTAGGGCATTTACACCTGGGTTAGTTTCATCCATTGTTTTTACTGTATATATACTGCTCACAAAAATTAGGGGATATTTAAAAATGAATATGAAGTGACAAAAAAAAAGGAGCATTTGTTTTTTTTTATTAAACAAGAACATCAGAAAAGCAAACGATAAGTCAAAGAAAGTTGTTCGATTATGTAAATGAGATGCAAAACCAACTTTTATTTCATTGGTGAAAATGCACTATACAAAAGGCTGAAAGTACTGGAGTATCTGTACGTTCCCTGATCTTGAAAGTGCGTATCTGCAATTTCCCAGCCAACACGATTTGCCCAAATGTGAAGCCTGGAGAGCCATAGGACATCTTGAGGCTGGTGGCAACAGCACTTGGAACATCCCAAAATGTGATTAGCAGATGTGGAATCACTTTCAAGAGACTGGCACAGTACGAAGAAGACGAGGGCAGGTTGCCCATCTGCCACAACAGCAAGAGATGACCGCTACTTGACCTTATTGGCAAGAAGGAACAGGTGCAGCAATGCAACAGAGCTGTGGGGACAGTTTCTTGCTGCCACTAGACGACGGATATGCACCCAGACCATACGAAATTGGCTCCGTTGTGTTGGATTGCATGCCCAGCGACCAATGGTATGCATTCCATTATCTGCTGAACACCATAGAACCTGTAGAAGGTGGGCTGATGAGCATCGTCATTGAACCCGTGATGAGTGGTCAACTGTCCTCTTCTCTGATGAGTCACGGTTCAGTCTGCAGCCTGACAATCATCATGTCCTGTTCTGGTGTGAACGAGGAACCCGGGAGAATCCATGTTTCATGCGAGAAAGGGACTCCTTTGATGGTGGTGGAATCATGGTGTGGGCTGGCATCAGCATTGGTGGTCGTACCAACCTCCACGTTATCAGAAATGGATTGCTGACTGCCGTCAGATATTGAGATGAGGTCCTACACCCTATAGTGGTACCCTATGCTGGAGCAGTTGGAAACAACTTTCTTTTCATGGACGATAATGCAAGGCCCCACTGTGCGCATCTCGTCAACAACATGCTTCGGGAGGCAGGAATTGAATTCATGGACTGGCCTTCACGTTCTCCAAACCTGAATCCCATTGAACATGCTTGAGATGCACTGGGAAGATGTCTGGCAAACCGTCCAATGCCTCCCACAACACTTCTTGAGCTGGAAGTTGCCCACAAGTATCCCACAAGAACTGTTGGACATTCTGATCCTGGCCATGCCCCATCGCTGTCAGTGTGTTTTGGCAGTCTTGAGTGACCATACACCCTACTTAACAGTCAATGTGTGCCATTCTTGTCCAGTATGACATGCTTCTGTTCACCCCCACCAATATGTCACTTGTTACTCAATCATGACAATTGAGTTTGCATCTCATTTGCATAATCGAACAACTTTCTTTGACTTGTCGTTTGCTTTTCTGATGTTCTTGTTTAATAAAAAAAAGTTCAAATGCTTCTTTTTTTATCGCTTCATATTCATTTTGAAATATCCCCTAATTTTTGTGAGCAGTGTATATAAATATTTGTTGGTTTACACCTTTATTGTTGTTTCTGTTATATATATCTTGTTGGTTTTGTCTTTTGCCTTTTACATCATTTGGTTTTAACTTTGGTTAAGGGGTATTTGTCTTTTAGCTTCTTTTTACCTTGTAAGATTATAGCCTTAGTAGGCCTCAGTAGCGCGTTATAGCCTCGTAGCTGATGCACCATAAAACACCAAACAACCAAACCTGAATTTGCTGCACTGGGCTTCTGTGGAGGAAAATCTTCCACTGTGTTTTATGTTTTATCAGCTGATGGATAATCCTGAGCAGAAGTCATTGCAGACACCTGAACTCTTGCTTCTACAGAAATTGTCAAATTCTACATTGGAGGAAGTCTTCCAGTGTAGATGGCTTCAGCCATTAGTAGTGGAGGAATGGATCTTTGTTCCATGCCTGTGATTAGAGGGCTGTTTGATATTGTCGGCATTCCCTCTCTCAGTAAACATAGTTTCTTTAAACATCCCCATTAACCATTTTCTCTGCATAGGTAGTTGGAATGTGAGGACTCTGCACAGAACTTATTCTCTTGATGTCCTCACACAATAATTCCACTGTTATAACTTTGATGTTCTCAGCTTGCAAGAGACCAGAAAGACTGATTGTTAAAAATAATCTTAAATTGCTTTTTTCAGGGAGGAAAGATAAAAAGCATCTCCAAGGCTTAGGTCTGCTTCTCAGCTGACATGCTAATGATGCTCTTCTAGGATATGAGTGTATTAATGAAAGGTTTCTTATAGCAGAATTTCAGACAATCATTAAAGACTTGAATGGGCAGAAGTGCAGTATAGGTCCTTAGCCACCATCTTGTTTTATTTCACTGAGGTGAAAAAAAAAGTCAATGGTAAAAGTAGTCCATTCCGCATCTACCTTTAGATGCATATTGAGGATATATATATATTAAAGAAATGCCACATAGAAGAAAATCATGTTTCTGCACTTAAAAAATTACTGAGAATTATCTCATTAAAACAAGATTTTATTAACAACTTTTATCGCTACAGAATAAACCCTTGTTTTGCACTTAAACCCCCCCCCCCCAAAAAAAAAAAAAATTACACAGTTTAATCAAAATTACATTTTATTAACAACTCTTATCGCTAAAGAATAAACCTTCGTTCTGCACTTAAAAAAAAATCCCCCAAATTTAATGTTCTCATCAAAACTAGATTTCATTATTTGCCGTCTGACCTAGGTCATTTACACCTTCACTAAAGAATAACTCCTAGTTCCTTACTGAAAAAAGCTCCAAAAATAAATAATCTTATCAATAGATTTCATTAACAATTCTTATCGCTGAACAATGAAACCTCATTTCGCACTTAAAAAAGCCCCAAAATAAATATCAAAAGTAAATTTCCTTAACACTCATCGCTAAATAATCAACTTAAGAAAAGCCCATTAGGAGATAAATAATCTCATTAGGGAGAACTATTCTAAATTGCATATATCAATCATAAACATTGGAACATGTGGATGGATATCATATTGCAACTCAACATTACAGGTTTTCCTGGGGGAAAATACAACATGGCGGCTGAGGATCCTATAATGCACTGTATCCTTTGAATGTTATCTGTTGTTATGCCCCCACTGGGGATGAGAAGGATAGGTTTTACGACAACTTCAGGATATTTTGAATTCTATCAAGAAAGAAGATATTATCCTTTTTCTAATAACTTAGGGTCTTGCATGTGTTAATGCCATATGTATAACTCCAGGTCTTTGCATGATTGTGCTTAAATAGAATTAATAATCTGAATGACAGGCAATTGCCTGATGAGCAATGTGGATTCAGAAGTGTTAGGGGATGTGTAGTAGGGTGGGCCGAAAAAATTCAAATTTTTTTTCAAGTCATAATACCGCAGAAAAGTTGCGAATTGGGGAGACTAAAAAGGGGTTAAAAAAGAAATAAAATCGGTGTATATCTTCTGGTTGCGCATGTGCTCTCACTTTTGCCGAAATTTGGAAAAATTCACATTTTTACGATAATTTTTAACGTTTTTAAATTAGCCTCTTCCTGAATGTAATAGCTCAAATTCTTATGTATTAGAACCACAGAAAATAATGTTTAAATATTATTTAAATCCATCAACATCTTCCAGTCGCGCATTGCCTTCAAAGTTAATGAAATTTTGAAAAAAATTTACAAATAAAGGTAGATCACAGTTCAAGGGAAAAAAAACACTAACAACTTACATGTTCTTTATATTTGTTCTTTATTGAATACAAGTTTAAATGTTTAAGAACAAATTATTTTAGACCATTAGTAATATTTATAAACAGATTTTTTTATTGAAAAACTAAGTTTTTGTATGAAGAGTCGTAAGTCCAAGAAACTCATGTTGAACAATTGAACATCTCCGTTTTCACTCATTCTTAGCTGAAGGTACTTTGAAATCTGATTTATGGGCGGAGGTAGGCATGGTTGACCTTGACAGCAGAGTCGTTCTGATAAAACCATCCCTAGACTCAGCTCCGCAAACTTTTCCTGAGGCTTCTGTCACGAGACTTCTGGAAGTTCTGAAGATATTGTCACTACTATTATTTATTATCTGTCTGGTCGTGGTATTTCTCTTGAAAAATTAGTTCTCATAGGATGTGATGGCACTGCTGTTAATACAGGTTGGAAATACAGTCTGATTCGCCGATTCGAAATACATTTGGGGAAACCATTACAATGGGCAGTTTGCCTTCTCCATTTCAATGAACTGCCATTCCGGCATCTGTTTCAATACCTAGACGGTAAATCAACGGGTCCGAAATCTTTGAGAGGGCCAATCGGTGAAAAGCTAAGTGGCTGCGAAAAACGTCTAGTGATTGGCTTCAAGAGTATTGGCTGCCAGATCCCCACAATAGACAGAAGTATACTAAGTAAGGATCAGCAATATCTATTCGATATTTCCATGGCAATAAAGTCGGGAAACTGTAAAGAGGATTCGGCTGTACGAGATCCTGGTCCCTTGTCACACTCGAGGTGGTTGACAACATCAAATCGAACTCTCAGATTGTACTTAAGTGAAGAAAGTCCCACACATGAACTTCAAGAAATAGTTGTATTTATTTTGAAGTCATACATGCCAATGTGGTTTAGTATTAAAACAAGTAAATACTTTACAGAGGGACCAAAACTTGTGTACCAATCAATACAATCTTCAAGGTACCTGCCTGAAGATTTACGTAATATTGTTGACCCTGTGATCGAACGAAATGGCTTTTTTGCTCATCCAGAACATTTAATGTTAGCCATGACACAAGTTAATACAAAACACATAAGAGAGCTCGGACTTCGACGAATTCTAAAGGCAAGACAGTTAGATCAAAAGAGAACAACTATCAGAACATTCATGCCGCCAAAACTCAATTTCAAGGCTCAAGACTACTAGGAAATAATTAACTGGATGGACTGTGATTTATCTTCTCCCCCATTATTAAAAGATATTAGTGACGATGAGATTAAATCACATATTCAAAGTGACTCAGTCTCTAATTGGGATATAACATTCAAGACATTCCCAGTTCACACACAGGCAGTTGAATGATGTGTGAAACTCGTGACAGAAGCCTCAGGAAAAGTTTGCGGAGCTGAGTCTAGGGATGGTTTTATCAGAACGACTCTGCTGTCAAGGTCAACCATGCCTACCTTCGCCCATAAATCAGATTTCAAAGTACCTTCAGCTAAGAATGAGTGAAAACGGAGATGTTCAATTGTTCAACATGAGTTTCTTGGACTTACGACTCTTCATACAAAAACTTAGTTTTTCAATAAAAAAATCTGTTTATAAATATTACTAATGGTCTAAAATAATTTGTTCTTAAACATTTAAACTTGTATTCAATAAAGAACAAATATAAAGAACATGTAAGTTGTTAGTGTTTTTTTTCCCTTGAACTGTGATCTACCTTTATTTGTAAATTTTTTTCAAAATTTCATTAACTTTGAAGGCAATGCGCGACTGGAAGATGTTGATGGATTTAAATAATATTTAAACATTATTTTCTGTGGTTCTAATACATAAGAATTTGAGCTATTACATTCAGGAAGAGGCTAATTTAAAAACGTTAAAAATTATCGTAAAAATGTGAATTTTTCCAAATTTCGGCAAAAGTGAGAGCACATGCGCGACCGGAAGATATACACCGATTTTCTTTCTTTTTTAACCCCTTTTTAGTCTCCCCAATTCGCAACTTTTCTGCGGTATTACGACTTGGAAAAAAAATTTTGAATTTTTTCGGCCCACCCTAATGTGTAGATCAGATATTTTCACTCAGGCAGATTCTTGAGAAATGTTGTTTAGAGTTTCAGAAACCTTTTGTTACTAGCCTTGCTGATTTCAAAAAGACTTTTGACTCTATTTGAGGGGGTATTTTTTTATTTGATCATTGTAATTTATGATTGATTGTGAGATTGTATGGCATACCACACAAGTTAGTTAACATAATGAAAGCTCTCTATAATAACACTGAGTCGTGTGTGACAGTTAGTAAGACTTGTAGCAATTGGTTTATCATTGCTTCTGGTTTTTGGCAAGGTACATTTTGCCTCCTGTTCTCTTTAGTTTGATTATTGATTATGTTATACAAAATTCACTGGAAGGGAAAGATTTTGCCCTTAAATGGACTGGAGATACGAAAATTTCTGATGTAGATTATGCAGCTGATTTAGCTCTTTTGGCAAATGATGTTGATGAGATGAACTCTTTCATTCGAGCTGTTGATGAAACTGGTAGTAGAGTAGGTTTGGTTATAAACAAAGAGAAAACTAAAGTGACGAAAATTGGTCGGCAGGCTGCGATTCAGTTAATCTGAATAGTTGCAGTCGTGAGCAGGTGTTATAGTTTAATTATCTTGGGAGCTACGTAACAGATAGTGGTGATGTGCAACATGAGATTAACAGACGAATAGGGATTGCTGTCAGGACTTTTAAGAATCTATGGAGAGTGTGGAGAAATAGGTGTATACACCTAAGACTAAAATTAGACTGTATAATAGTTTGGTTCTTTCTAGGGTTAGTTATGATAGTGAAACTTGGATGCTTTGTAAACAAGATAATAGGAACTTGATGCTTTTGATTCTATATACTTATGCAGTATTTTGTTCATTAGGTGGATCAGTTTTGTACTTATGATTAGGTTTGGCAAAGGAGTCAGCAACCCTCCTTTAAACAGCGTATTGTGCAGAGAGAGACTCCATTGGTTTTGCTATATTGCTCATATGGATAATTATAGATTAGCGAATAGGGTTATTTAACAGTGTGCCTAAACGCCTGAGAAAGAGGGGGAGACCAAAGATGCCGTAATGTGAAACAGGACCTTGTTGGAATTGGTGTGCAATGACCAGATGCAGCAGATGTAGCTCAGTACAGATATGCTTGGAGAATTAAATTGCAAGGTCTGGTTGGACCTCCCGTAGCCCATGGCTGCTTAAGGATGATAATGATGAAGAAAATGGCAAAAATTTCGAAAAAGATAGAAAAGTAAAATTTTATAAGTATTTTTAAAGGAAATTGCAAGGTTTTGCTGTACTTTTTACATTTCAAATTCAGTAAAAAAATTAAAAATTTTAATTTTACTACATTTTCTGAAGTATTTAACTACTTTAATGTATATATAATTCATAATATTTCTATCATTACTTAAAATCTTTAATTTATTTATTTTTAAAACATTATTTGGTCATTTATGCAAACAATGTACATTGTCGATTTTTTCCCTGATTGGCAAATTCTAAGACTGAGATAGGAGTGTTACAAAAATTTATTTTGCTTTAAAACAAGATTATTTAAATAAAATCTGAAAAATAAATAACTAAAATCCTATCTAATTTAGAATATATACAAATTTTGGATTTTATTAAGGAACACATTAGCTATATAATAAAAAATGCCCTTTTAGTGAAATTCAGCAGATTGAGTCTCTTAAGAAGAAATCATTACACTCCTGAAACATTATCTCAGAAGTGGGTGGTGATGTTGGTCATCAACAAAGTTTGGTGTAACAGAATCTGTACTTTACCTATCCCCCATCCAGGTTTACTTCCTATTCCATTTTGACTCAGCACTCTCTTTGCACATACTACATTCAAGTCAACCATTTGATTAACAGGTGAGGAAGTTTCTCTACCCACTTTGGGGTGCTCTCAGCAAGGTTGGGTTGTTTTACCTCTGAGTGGCACTTTTTTGCACACCATGGG
Organism: Ryuthela nishihirai; assembly: GCA_038380435.1. Taxonomy (NCBI): domain Eukaryota; kingdom Metazoa; phylum Arthropoda; class Arachnida; order Araneae; family Heptathelidae; genus Ryuthela; species Ryuthela nishihirai. The sequence continues at coordinate 46,807,552 of JAWZYU010000009.1, forward strand.
CTAAATGGCCAGGTCACATTGACCCCAAAGGCTCAGAGAAGGTTGGGGGAGGGGACCCACTGGAACAGCTGTTGGGAGACAGATGGTAGCCTCCCGTCAAGGCCATCCAGCGTGTTCTTTAACGTGCACAGGGTATGGCTCTCCTGCACACGGGGCCACGGCTTAACATCCCATCCGACGGACGGCGGCCTTTCCAAGCCCATCGGTGTCCCCTACTGACCGTGGGCAGGGCGGAGAATTTTGCGGAGATAAATCTCAACGCTGACCCAGCTGGGACTCGAACCTGGGAACTACAGATTATGAGCCTGGCACGTTACCGACTGAGCCACCCCCGCCCCACTCTCAGCAAGGATATTGCAGTCAGAATACTGAGCTTTGATAAGCATTTGAGATAGCATTTAACTAAACTTAAGCTTAAGCAATATCTTGTCCATGAGCAGGTTCCAAATTTGTCTTCATTCCATAATGTGGAAATGTTCCTCCAAATAACCTGGTATTGTAGTACTATGTATAACCATTACTTAACTTTACTAATGGATCATTTATTAATCAAGATTCTTTTAGCAGCTTGTCATTTGGCTTCTGAAGGAGTCAGATTTTGCATACTGGAAAAAATAAATGGCAACAAAATCTCCTGTGCCACTAATTTTTTCAAACATAAAAAAGTAGCAGTCTATTAGAATGAAAAAAAAAATCTTGCTAGTTTCTTAGAAGGGGCCATAGCTCCTTCCTTATGACTACCACTGACTCAGAGAGCTACACTGAATGGTCAAATTATTATATACACCCTGTTAACAATATGCAAAGCAGAAGTATTGCTTCGAATCACCTGGGACACTGAAACTGGCAATGCCTATAAATAGAACAGGTCTCTACACATTGAAAACCAGTCATGGAGAAGTAATCATGGGTAAAGGAAACAACATGAGTTTGACTGTGGCCAGATAGTAGGTGCGAAGAAGGCTGGTTGTTCAATCACTGCAACTACTGAACTGTTGGGATTTCCACATCAGACTGTCACATGTATACCAAAACTATGTGAAATGCAGCAAAACTTCCAACCAGTGGGAGAAATGTGGATGTAAATATGCAGTTGACTCTCAAGGTGAATGCAGACTGTCCCACTTTGTTACAAGGGATGACATGGCTACCATGGAGCAGATAACAATGGAATTAAATGAGGGCATGCCCACAAGCTTATACACAAAGACTCTGTCGTACCATGAGAAAAATTGGCTATGGCAGTCAACATCCACATCGTATACACTTGTTGACTGCAAGACACCAGAAGATTAGGCTGCAATTTACAAAGGCCTATTGCAACTGGAGTGTAGAAGATTGGAAACACATCATCTGGTCTGATGAATCATGGTTTCAACTCTGTTGCATCAATGGAAGGGTGTGTGTGTGGCATAAACCACATAAAGCAATGAACTCACGTTGCCAAGTTGGAGTCATACAGGCAAGTGGAGATGGTGTAACAGTTTGTGGTGCATTTACATGGGTTTCCTTGGGGCCCCTCATACCCTTCGAGACATCCATCACTGACACAAGGTATGTGAACATCCTTGCCGACCACCTATACATGTTCGTAATAATTCTCTTTCCACAGTATGATGCCATCCTTCAACAGGGTAACACTACACAGAATACTTCCCGAGGGTGACCAATTGGCTCCAGGAGCATTTAATTGTGTTTACCATGCTCAAATGGCCCCTTGATCACTGAATCTCAACCCCATTGAGAATTTTTGGAAGGAATTGGAAAGATATGTTTGAGCCCGCAAACTCCCATCGGCAACTGTGGATGCTCTATGACAGGCGATCCTCACTTCGTGGGTGACAGTACCACCTCCGTGTTTTTAATACCTCGTTGAGTCCTTACAAAATAATCGGGTTGCTGTTGTGAGGGCAAAAGGTGGAACAACAGATTATTAGATAGGTGTATATAAATAATTTGCCCATTCAGTGTACTTTACTCTCTTAGCCAATGAAAATTCACTTGATTATGATCACAGTTGCATGGCATCAGTAATGTATTCAGCATAGTAAGTGGAACATCATGTATGAGGTTTTGTTTTTGATTGAATGATTTTGTTTATGGTAAATAAATGTTTTTATTTTATAATTTCCCTTGTATAATAGTGGAATCTAAGTATTTTGCATCATTATATTTAAATCCTTAGTATCTTGTACCATTTAATTTGTATTGGACCATATAAAAATAGATAAACTTTAGTTGGCATAAATAACATTTTAATATTTTTTATTTGTCACACAAACTAGAAATGTTTCTTTATTTCTGTAACTTTGAGACACCAGTGAAAAGGTTCGCTCCCTTTCCTACAGCATATCTTCCATTGTAGTAGGCTTCTGCAAAGCATTGTCGTATCTTTTGGTCCCATTCCATTTACAAGCTTTCCTTTAGCTATCAGCAGTTCATGGTGTCCCTATTATGCAAAAATTGCCCTGCAACTTATACACTCAGTAGGCTTCTGTGAAGCAGTGTCATATCCTGTCTGTCCCATTGCACTTTACAAATTTTCCATAATTCATCAACAATCTGAAGTCGACATTTACCCAGAGCCATTTCAATTCCAAATGTGCAAAGGTCCATAGGTGAAGCATCTATGGACTTCACAGGAATGTCCTCAAATGGTATAGCAATGGTATAGATTCTGGTTTCCTCTACCATCTATTGAAGATATGTGCATGTAGATGCTGAAGTAGATTTGAAGCTTTGTTATGATGCAACAATATGGCATTGACATCTGTACTTTACAAGGTAGATATATTGGTTACAGAACATTTGATAATAAAGTAAGTTCACTTTGGTGTTCTTTTCTACCCTATGGATTTGCAATTTCGTGTTATAGCTGTACTCACTAATGACCATAAAACCTTTGGAAAAATTTTCATCACCTTCTCTATAGCACCTGCGATAGGTTGTTTGGATGATTGGATGATAATATGTTGACCAGGATTTGTTGCAGTTGCCCAGGTAGACATATCCCTTGTACATTGTTGCCACATTTTACCACTTGTTGCCAACCAGTTAATTCTCATACAGCTTGCAGCAGTTAGTACACTGTTCCATTTTGTGGCAAGGTTGCAATTTGTTGACAGAGAACTTGCATACTACTGTAAGCAAATATTGTCTAGGATGATTTTGGGACTGGTCAACTTTGTTCAGTTCACCTTTGTGGCTTTGGTGACCATTCTCTGAGTTGCAGGGTTTTGTCTACTGACCAGTGTGAACCTTCTTAATAACATAATGTGCAGGCAGGCACTATATCCTTTTTGATGTACTTATAAGATTCCAGGGATCTATCACCTATGCATTGCTTCATCTCATGATGCCCTTTAGAGAAATGTGAAATCCTCTGGCTTTCCACATCTTTATAATTTGTGACTAAGAATGCTGAATATCAGAAAGGGCAGCAATGTACCCTTCCCAAAGCCTGTCAATCCTTGGTGGCATAACACACAGCTCGTGCTGACAAAATGGTACACATATAACTGTTGTGTTATACACCATTACCACAATTTATTTGTGGTGGACTGCACATTGAGGTACATTTGCATATGAAATCAGCCTAGCTGTTGGTAAATGGAGCTTCATGGCCCTGCTTGTTAATGATTTGATTCCAAAGAATGATAATATTAATAATGAAGTATTTCTCTCTGTAAAATCAGTAGATAGGCAGTTTCCATATGCACCATTTTTGTTGTTCAGTGTTGCTATCATATGTGTTCAACTATCAGTGTTGCTCATTGCAACACTGATAGTTGTTTTCTGGTTCCAAACATTACTTTTTTTACCTTAAAAAAATGCAAATGTAAAATGGTAGGACAATAATAATGGTTTGGATATATGCTATAGATAGAAATATTGACTAAGTAAAGATACAAGGGAAAATATTTTACTTAGATAGTAATAGAAAGGAATGGAATTTAGTTCAGTTTATGCTATTGGTATTCAACCATAAGTATTATTGTCAGCATTAAAAATTATTAAATAACATTCAGTATTCAGTTATGATGTCTAACATTCTTCTGGGAGATGTGGGTTCGAATCCCACTCAGGACAACCATTTTTTTCCAAATAACTATTTCAAATAATAACATATTTAATATCAAAGCAAATATTAAAATTTTGCCTTTTTCATATTAATGATTCATATGTTATTAGTGCTATGATAATATAAGCCTTAAAAAGAGAAAAATTCATTATTATAGCTTTTTTTACGAATTTTTATTACATTTTTTCTAGTGGAACTTTCCTAATGCAATGATCACACGCAAAGTTGGAGCTGCATTGGCTGCAGGGTGTACCTGTGTGGTTAAGCCAGCAGAAGATACACCATTCTCTGCTCTTGCATTTGCACATCTTGTTGAAGAAGCTAAAGTACCACCTGGTGTTATAAATGTTGTCACCTCATCTAGGAAAAACACTCCAGTTGTTGGAAACAAATTATGTGAAAGTCAGCTGATTTCTACAATTTCATTTACTGGTTCAACAGCTGTAGGAAAGGTTAATTTTTATTTATTTATTATCAACTGTTGCATCATGACTATTGTTTTTATTCTGATCTGTTGTTCAATATTTATATATGAATTATATATTTTATATTTAAATAAACATATTTTTATAATAATACATATTTTATAACAATAATATAGTTTTATATAATTATAAATGTATTTTATATATTTTTCATATTTATATATGAATTATATTTCTTATATTGAAAATATATGTTATGTATGATTGAATCATGAAATTTACCTCTATTTTGGTACAAAGTAAAATATTCGTTTTCATTGGACAAAAATTAAATTACTCTACAAAATTAATATATTTGGTATTCATAAAATAACTTATGGAGCTTGTTATTATTGAGTTAAAAGAAAGTAAAGTGTAAAAAATTAAACTTAGAAAGTTGTTTAGGTAGATTAATTATGATTTGTTTTTAATAACAATATGTTACTCTTCCTAGCTCAAAGTCTGATATAGTTATATGTATATGATAACCATGCCAGCAATTATGCATTTTTCAAACTCATAATAGGAAAGATTAAGTATGAGTATTCTTTTAGTTTCACTTCTAGGCTCTGTTCTGCTTATTTTAGTTCATAAGGCTACATACTATAAGCAGCATTTGCTTGTCTTTCAAAGCTTTACATCCCACAAAGACAACTTAAGTTTAACACAAACGACTTAAGTTTAGTCCATTATGCAAAAAAAAAGCAAATCTAGCCCATTGTGTGCAAAAAAAGAGTCCCTCAGAGGTTAAATAATTTACCCATTCCTACCAACAAAAGTTGATCTATGACATATTAAAAATATTACTTCACAGTGAAATGCTATGAAACAGTCTGTTGTTAATTATCAAATCTGGATATGAGAAGTCAAGGGTTGGAAAATGTGTCTTAATTATGTATGCAATGTCGCCATTCCAAATTTAACTTTACTGACTGCCCTTGGTGTGAGCTCCTGTACATGGTGAGGATACCACCCTGTGAAGGTTCTGATGGTGTGGGTACCTTCACAGGGTTCTGAACACTGGCCTGCATGTTTACCATATACTGTAAACTGTGTCCCTGGAAAGGACAACAACAGACACATCATTTCATTGTGAAGTAATATTTTTAATATGTCATTGATCAACTTTTGCTGGTAAGATTAGGCTAAGTTGTTTTACTTCTAAGGGCCACTTTTTTGCACACAATTGGCTAAATTTGCTCATGGGATAAAACGCTTTGAGAGACATCAAACGCTGCTTATAGTATATAACCTTACAAACTAAAATAAGCAGAACAGAGCCTAGAGAATAGAGCCTAGCAGGGTTATCACATATGTAGAACTATATCAGACTAGGACAGTAACGTATTGTTATTAAAAACAAATCATAATTATTCTACCTAAACAACTTTCTAAACTTAATTGGGGCGGGGGTGGCTCAGTCGGTAACGCGCCAGGCTCGTAATCTGTAGTTCCCACGTTCAAGTCCCAGCTGGGTCAGCGTTGAGATTTATCTCTGCAAAATTCCCCGCCCTGCCCACGGTCAGTAGGGGACACCGATGGGCTTGAAAAGGCTGCCGTCCATCAGATGGGACATTCAGCCGTGGCCTTGTGTGGGAGAGCCATACCCTGTGCACGTTAAAGAACACGCTGGATGGCCTTGACGGGAGGCTACCATCTGTCTCCCAACAGCTGTTCCAGTGGGTCCCCTCCCCCAACCTTCTCTGAGCCTTCGGGGTCAATGTGACCTGGCCATTTAGCCCATGGTGTGCAAAAAAGTGCCGCTCAGAGGTAAAACAACTCAACCTAATCTAAGCTTAATTTTTCACACTTACTTCTTTTAACTCACTAATAACAAGCTCCAGAAATTATTTTATGGAATAAAAATACCAAATGTATTCTGCTCTCCTCAGGTCATGATTGGCAGGGTCCCCTTTGGCTGTCTTTCCATTGGAGAGTCTATTTATCACAGGGTTGGGCAACACACCAACTGGGCAATGTCATGAGCACCTTGCCCACATCTGGGTAGGTTTCCGAGTTTCCTCGGGTTCGTTCATTTTACCTTTTATTTTTAATTGGTAAGGACAGCTAAGTTCCACACACATTTATTTATTTGTGACCCCTCTGTAGAAGCACTGTCCATGGTGAGATGATCCCCCTGTGAAGGCTGGTCTGCCTGATTTATACCACACACCATGGTCATGTGACATATTATGTGTTGGAATGAATCCATTTATGTGATGGGTAGTATACTTAATAAACTGGCATCTCAGTGGAGTTTGTTTACATCAGTTCTCAAGTTTAGGTGAAATGAAGTATAGTGCTGCTTGATATTGGCCATACCTTTTTCAATAAACCTATTTTCTTTAAAAAAAAGTCTGCTAACCATTTTCTTTCTACAGCAATTTGGAATGTGAGCACATTTAACAGAGATTATTCTTTGGATGCCTCCACACAGGAAATCTGGTTGTGTAATTGGACATTTTAGGTTTGCAAGATGACAGATAGATGGGGTTAAGTTGTTTTACCTCTGAGCTCCACTTTTGTGAACCCAATGGGATAAATTTCCAGGTCACTAAGATCTGAGGACTAAGAGAATGTCGAGGGCACTGGACAACTGTTAGGAGACAGTAGGTAGCCTGCTGTTAAGACCATCCTCTTTGTTCTTTAATATGCACAAGGTATGGCTCTCCCATACATTAGGCCATGGCTTAATGTCCCATCCGGTAGACAACAGCCTTTCCAGTCCATTGGTGCTCCCTATTGACTGATGGCAGGGTGGGGAATTTTTTGGAGATAAATCTCAATGCTGGTCTAGGTGGGACTTGAACCTATGAACTGCAGATTATGAGCCTGGCATGCTACCAACCAGCCATCCCAATCCCCCTTGATGGACAGGTAAAGGTCAGATACTTAAAAATAATCTTAAATTTCTCTTTTTAGGATGCAAAGGTAATAAGCGCCTCAAGGTGTAGTTTTGCTTCTTGGCAAGAATGCCAATGATACTCTATTAGGGTATGAATGTATTAATGAAAGATTTCTTACAGCTATATTTAAAACGGAGATAAAAAAACTTGAATGCTACCTGTTGTTATTCCCCCACTGAGAACTCTAATGAGAATGAGAAAGGTAGGTGTTTACAAACAGCTGCTGAATATTTTGAGTTATGCCAAAAGAGATGATTTTTGCATGGGATATGATTGAACATATTATAATTAACAAAAGTGGACTAGCTCTGTTAGGAACACACACAATGTTAGGAAAACTGAAATTGGGTATGATCATTACATTGCTAAAAGTGTCTTACAACTGTAACTTAAAAATTGTTGTGCTAATGTTAAAAGAATTACTTTTAACACTTGTTCTAAAAGACCTTAAGACAATCAATTTTTATTATGATAGATTACTCAGCCATTATGACAATCTGGGTTTGAGAATGAATGGAACCATTTTAAACGAGCCATTCTTGAAACTAATAATATTGTTGTGGGTAAAATGGATCATAAGAGCCAGTCATTTGAGTGATAAGGCTATTCAGTTTATTTTTGTAAGAAGGGAGTGCAGGATCAAGTTGATCAATACCATACTAATCTTAACAGATGCCATTAATGACAGGGACACATTTCCCATAGAGCACAGTAGGCATTTGCCTAAGGGTGCCAAATTCAAGTATTATTATTTTGTTTATTTCAGTAGCAACAAAATTATATCCTTTTCAGTTGTTAGAATAAATGAAAACTAGTTGCAAATAGCCATGATTCAAGATTGGTTCAAAAAAAAAAAACTTTTTCTCATGCTAGTTGAAAGTTCACTTTTAAAGAATGTGGATTGTGGGGATATACCATCATCATCATCCTCAAGCAGCCATGGGCTACGGAGGTCCAACCAGACCATGCAATTTAGTTCTCCAAGCAAGTCTATCCTGAGCTACATCTACTGCATCTGGCCACTGCACACCAATTCTGACAAGGTCCTGTTCGACATTGTCTGCCCACCGCATCCTAGGTCTCCCCTTCTTTCTGAGGCCTTTAGACACACTGTTCATAACCCTATTCGCCAATCTATAATTATCCAAACGGGCAACATGGCCAAACCAATGGAGTCTCTCTCTGCACAATATGCTGCTTAAAGGAGGTTGCAAACTCCTTTGCCTAACTTCATCATTAGTTAAAAAGTTGAACCACCTAATGCCCAAGATACTGCGTAAGCATCTGGAATCAAAAGCATCTAGTTTCCTGTTATCTTGTTTACAAAGTGTCCAAGTTTCACTACCATAACTAACCCTAGAAAGAACCAAACTATTATACAGTCTAATTTTAGTCTTTAGGTGTATACGCCTATTTCTCCACACTCTCCATAGATTCTTAAAAGTCCCGGCAGCAATCCCTATTCATCTGTTAATCTCATGCCGCACATCACCATTATCTGTTACATAGCTCCCAAGATAATTAAACTGTGACACCTGCTCAAGACTGCAACCATTCAGATTAACTGAATCACAGCCTGCGTGACCAATTTTCATCACTTTAGTTTTCTCTCTGTTTATAACCAAACCTACTCTACTACCAGTCTCATCAACAGCTCGAATGAAAGAGTTCATCTCGTCAACATCATTTGCCAAAAGGGCTAAATCATCAGCATAATCTAAATCAGAAATTTTCGTATCTCCAGTCCTTCCAAGGCCAAAATCTTTCCCTTGAAGTGAATTTCGCATAACATAATCAACAACCAAGCTAAAGAGAAAAGGAGACAAAATGCACCCTTGTCGAACACCAGAAGTAATGCTAAACCAATTGCTACAAGCCTTACCAACTCTCACACACGACTCAGTGTTATTATAGAGAGCTTTCATTATGTTAACTAACTTGTCTGGTATACCATATGATTTCACAATCAACCACAAATTATGACAATCAACAGAATCGAGCCTTTTTGAAATCAACGAAGCTAGCAACCAAAGGTTTCTGAAACTCTAAACATTTCTCAAGAATCTGCCTAAGTGAAAATATCTGATCCACACAGTGTGTGTGTGTGTGTGGGATATACCACATATGATCAAATATATTGGGACACTTCTATGTTATGTAAAGTGAAAACCACATTTAAAGCTCCTTAAGTTTAAAACTAAGAAAATACTACCCACTTTAAAGCTCCTTAAGTTTAAGCTTTTTACTAAAAACAACAAATAATGCAACAGGAGATAAATTATAGAACTCAATGAAATATAGCCAAATATCAGTTGCAAACAATATGTGTTCCATATTCAAAAAAAAAAGATTAAAGATTTTTTTTATAGTGCAAATAATTGACAGTAAATTCTCTTGTTCATTCTAAACACTTTTTTTTTTGAAAAATGATGGAAACTAAGAAAAAGCCATTACACAAACTTCTAAAAGTACAATTATTTTAGTAGATGATTTGTTATAACTTTTGATGTAAAGTCTTATGACCAAAAACATTGCTGGTAAATGCTAATGCTAAAAAAAGTGTTAAATGTTAGTGTTAAATGTTAGTACTGAAAGCTTAAACATTTAACAGTAATGTTGCTGTTAAATGTTTAAGCTTTCAGAACTCTTTAAATATTACCCAAAAACGAAATTTGGGGAAATGTTTTTTAAGATTTTCAATTTGTTTCCTGTGGTATTTTGCTACATAAGTCTTGTTTCAAAGTTAGGAAGCTTTGAATATAGCTTTTGATTCACATAATGTAGAAGTGTACAAAATGTTTAGTAATTTAGAGTAATTTGTTAATTCCAAGAACAAAAAAGCAAGAAATTAAAATACTTAAATTTGAAAATTAATAATTTTAATTTTAAATGTTACTCCATACTGAATATTATAAATTTTATGTTATGTATAATATTAATTTTTTACATTAATTTTTATAGTATTTGGTAGAAAATCTGTATTACTTTTCATTAAAATTCCGAGATCCATTTTGTTTGCTTCCTTTCTTCATTGTTGTGAAAGAAAAATGTTTTTTGTTATAAAAAATTATGCAAACTATGCACTACCACTTCTTATGCATAGGGGAATGTGCTGTGTAAATCTCACCCTTATTACAGAAATCTTTATAAACATATCTGTGATTAGTTAAATGCTGATTGGAATCTTAAATTTGATAACCTGGCTGATAGAGCAGAAAAGCTGCTAGAGAACACAATAATGGAGAATTGGATAACTTAGTAAATGTTTTATGTAGGAAAAAGCAGAATGGCATATAGGATTAAGGGATAAGCATTGTAAGGCTACTGAAGTTGAGGATTCTATTATGACAAGATAGGCTGAGAATTTCAAGAATGTCTTGAACAATGTGGTTAGTTGTACTCCCATTGTTTACAATGATGATAACTTTAATGATGTCCCTGTTTCATATTCTGAAGTATCTGTGGCTATCTCTTAATAAAAGTACACAAGTGTAGATGATATCACAGCTGAAATGAATATATTGTTACAGGATTAACTGTAATGTTGAGCATTTACTATGAGGATTTACTAGAGGTATTATCCCTATTTTCAAGAAAGGTGATTGCTGTTATTCTGATATTTATAGGAGCATTAGTCTACTCTCGGTTCCTTGTGTAAAGTTCTGTCTATTATTATTCTTAACAGAAAAATTGGTTGATGGACAACTTCAGGATGAACACTGGTTGTTCAAAGGTGACATAGACTGCATAGCCAAATTTTCATGCTGAGACAAATTTTTGAGAAATATTTAGAATTTAAAAACCTGTGATTACTTGATTAAATATAATTTAATATCTGCAGTTTCACTGTAAATTAAAATTTCAATGTGAATTTGTTTTTTAAAATCAATTTTACTTGTCTAAAGCACTTTAGTACACTTAGTTTACAGGGGGTGCTGGTTTATTAATGAATTGCTCAGGAGTCATGTCAAGTGTTCGATTCAGAGTTAATTCTTCAACTTATAATGAAAGAATTGTAATTGCTAGCCTCTGCTTTGTCTGAGTGTAGTAACAGGCTTCAGGCTCGTAAATTATAGCGGTTTCTGCAGAGGTGGTTACTGGTTTCGTTTTTACACCATCAATCTCCTCTTGAATGGCTACTGATGAAGGTCAGCTTTTATGAAGAAGTCTTTTTATTAGGGAAGGTGTTCCAGCATTGAGTTGCCAGTTATTAAAAATTGTTAATTTTTTTTTGCAGTATCCCCATAAACATTAGCTGGTCTGAACAATATACAGGGTGTCTCAAAAATATAGGTACAAACTTTTAGGGGAGGTAGATAACATCTAAAGGAATGAGAATTGCATAGGAACCCATAACCAGAAACGTCATGGGAAAGTGGTAGCAGAGGTACGAGATCTGAAAGGACACAAGACAGTGATTAATGGGAAAACATTTATTGGACTTAATTATTACAAATGGCGTACTAGATGATACATTTCTTAATGTTACAGCAGATACTTGAAGTTTCCACCATGAGACGCGATGCATGCCTGACACCGATGGAGCCTTGATTGCCAGACACGATCGAACACACTTGGAGTTTCTTTGATAGTAGCAGCAGCGCAAACGAGCCTTGCCATGAGATCCATGTCAAACTCCACAAGCAATTCATACACGGTAGCTTTGAGTGCCCCCCAAGAATGAAATCAATGCTCCTTAAATCAGGTGAGCGTGGGGGCCAGGCAACTAGTCCAGCACGCCCAATCCATCGTTGCCCAAAAGACATGTTCAAATGCACACGAACACACCTTCCATAATGGGGAGGCACCCCATCATGTTGAAACCACATGTTGCATCTCACATTTGCTGGAACATGGGCAAGTAAGCCTGGTAGAACCTGTTCCAGAAAGATCAGATACTTCGTGGAGGTCATGCGGGATGGTAAAAGATATGGCTTGCTGACCAAACCTGCCCACACATTTACTGCGAAACGATGTTGTGCCGCATGGGTGCGCACACCGTGGAGGTTCTTGTGAGCCGTGTGCTGATTGAATACGCCATCCCAAGTGAAACTGGCCTCATCAGTAAACAAAACATAAGCTGGGAAATTCACATCTTGGGCACTTTCTTGGAGATACCACTCCGCAAAATGCACACATGCAGGATGATCTGGGGGGAGAAGTAACCGAACCCTTTGGAGATGAAAGGGGTGTAAGGACTTGCCGTGCAAAACACACTGTACACTGCAACGAGACACTCCTAAGGCAGAGGCAACGGCACATGTCCTGGTACTAGGATTAGTCTCCACAGCATCCAACACACTTTCTTCCATGGCGGGAGTATGCGTCGATCATGGCCTGCCCTCACCTCTGCTACCTCTTAATGACCCATAATCGCACAAATTTTGATGCACACGCACAAACAAACGGTGGCCCAATACATGTCTGTGTGGGAAGCGTTCTTGATACATTCGTTGAGTGGCTCGTCCGTTGTCCTCAGCTATTCCACACACTAAGTGCATGTTTGCCAGCTCCCTGTTCGAATACCTTTGCATGCTCTTTGTCAGCCGACTGCCGCCTGAATGAGGAAATCCGAAATTTCCCTTCTAGTGCACTGATGAACAGCGCCGCTTATTGACTTATGGTGATGTTTCCGGTTATGGGTTCCTATCCAATTCTCATTCCTTTAGATGTTATCTACCTCCCTAAAAGTTTGTACCTATATTTTTGAGACACCCTGTATAATACTGTGATAATAACTATTCAATCGAAAATTGCAGGCTCAGCAGACATCATATACACTGTTGTTAACTACTGACATTTCGGTGGTTTCTATTATTGCAGATATCCAAAGCTGATTTGCATCTCACATTTGCTGGAACATGGGCAAGTAAGCCTAGTAGAACCTGTTCCAGAAAGATCATACTAAAAAACTGGAGCATGCTTTCATGAGATGGGGAGGAGGGGAGCATGGGTTGAGTTAAGGCATCCTTATTTCAAGGGAAATAGTTTCAGCACTGAAGAAGAGGCATTGGCAGTTCATTAATTAATCTCCAGGGTTGCAAGATGTGAGATGCTCCAGATTTTTAGTAGCAGTAAAGCCCAGGGAAGATTGTGAACATAGAGCTCATTGCTTTGGTATAGTAAAGTTTAAAAGAGTTTTGTCACATGTTTTTTCACAATCATTCACTGTTTTTCATTACTGCATCTTCAACTGACAAAAATGAGTGTATACTCCAAGGGTTAAATAGCTTTGTTCCTCCAATGGTGTTTGCTAAAACTACATCTCATAATTGTGTAATAGCAGTCTCCAGGATGGGGGGGGGGGGGGGGGGGGGGTAAAGGTGTAATATCTGTGTTACAGAGTATTTCTTGGTTGACATTAATTAGGTTTTCCATGTAATTGAATTGAAATTGAGTTGGGTATGTGTGTGTATGATTATATCTGTGTTTCGAAAAGCTTGGTTAGATTATTGGTAATTATAGCTTGGGTTAATGCAGTGTTTGGAATGTTGTTTGCTAAATCATGTTGTTGCTCCTCAAGTCTTATGCCTATTAGCTATGTAGGTTCTCCCATTATAATTATCTTTAGATTGCACAAGGTATGCACTGCCTGGGGGAAGTACATGTCAGTCATTCATAATTAAATGTTTAATGTTGGAGGTGATTGTGATAGGTACTTTAAAGATATATGGTTATAATATATGCTGAGCTGTGTGAGTAAAATTAGGTATGTAAGGTAAGGCTATGGTACACTGAGAGACATGGGTGGGGGTGGGGTATGCATTGGGTTGAACTGAGGTAGGTTGGGTGTGCCGTAATTTAAATTGACTTATCAATCTGCTTCCTATTAAATCCTGCCTCCTATCTGATTGCATATATATATGTTTGATTTCTTCATTCAGTAGTTGATGTGTGGAACAATTATGGTAGGCTTTGAGAAAGTATCAGTTAAATGTAGCATATTATAATTATTTAGGTGCTCTGGTTTTGATGCGATTAAATTGGATATGGATGAGGATTTCCTGTAGACTGTTGTAGTTCATTTTTCAGGATGCCGCTGAATGAAGAAGTCAAAATAAGATAATTTCTCCTCTTTCTCAGATTTCAGTGAATTTAATTGATGGAAGAACACCATAAAATGCCCTTAGATAATGAAAGGCCTTGGATTTGGTAAAAAGCTTTGTATATTTAAAACTTTAAGTAGGTTCTCAAGTTCTTTGATATCATGTTCCCAAATGATCATTATTTTGTTGATATACTGGATGTAAAACGAAAGTCAGAACTGACAGTCAGGGCTGTAATTTCAAAGTGGGACATAACTGAGTCAGCCAAGAGTCTGGATAGTGGGGAACCCATTGTTCATTTGACTACACCCTCTGTTTGGGTTCACATTTTTCATTGGCTTGAAAATTAGTTGGAAGAGTTGGCCAGGCCCTAAATAATTTATCCATTAGCACCTTATGTATGCTAAAGTACTCGTGATTGTGGGTGTTGCCATCTATAACCCTTTTGATTTTAGTTTTGTTGATGCTTCTAAAATCAGTGTTTTGGGGTATAGTGATACAACATCTATTAAGTGTAAGGTTATGTTGGAGGATACCAGAGTATGTTGAATCAGGTTGATAACTTGTTGCTCTAATTCAGCTATGTGCTTATAGCTGGGAAAGAATGGTTTAAAAAAGTTAAATAACCAGCACTCAAGGTTGTAGGTTGGTGATTTGCATTTTGAGCTAAAGGTCTAAAGGGGTAGTATTGTTTATGGAGTTTAATCTTAACAAAAAGTTGAGGTATAACTGGATACATAGGAGTGCAAGCTTTAGAGATATCTGATGGGAGAAAGCAGTCATTTTTTAATTTGTTTAATTGTGCTAAATGAGGGGTATGGGGTTGTTTAGTATTTCATGACAACTGAAGTAAAATTAATTTTCTTAGTATAGTTGAATTTGTGCAAAATGATTTGGTCTGTTTTATCAGCAGAAACAACTTTGATGTTGGAATGTTTTTTCAGATTTCTTAAGATTTTTACATCTTTGGTATGATTAGCTTTTTGACGTTTCTAATCTAGATACTGCATAGTATGGTATAGTTTAAATCAGGCATGTCAAACACACGGCCCACTGGGAACTGTTCTGCGGCCTGCCAAGATTGATAATCAATATGTTTATTTAACTTTTGACAACACTGGATTCTTTAATTAAAATTATAAGTACGTACATGGTACATGAATTAAATAAACGTATTTCAGAAAACATTTCCATTTATATATAAGGGAAACTATTGCGCATAAATGTATATGTTGGAGCCCGATCGCAGAATTGCTCATATCATGAAATGCCCGATCATTTCATGAAATAGTGGCATTTCATGATATGAGCAATTCTACGATCGGGCTCCGACATGTATACACATGTCTTGAGGTCATTCAAATGTACATACTTTGTGCATGGTAATGAGTCACAAAATGCCAGTAGAGTCAGAAGCTATTCGTTAGCAGTCAGTGAACAATTACTGCATTCTAGTCTAGTTTGCACATAACAATTTTCATCTGGTTTTTTTTGTTTTGCGGCCCGCAGTTTAATATATAATACTTAATATGGCCCTTGGTGGTTAACGAGTTTGACATGCCTGGTTTAAATCATACAATCAATCAGCAGACACTTTTACGTCGATTTTTGGTTTCTGAGGAAAAATTGTCTTGAGCCAGGTGGGATACGAACCCACGATCTATCCCACCCGGCTCAAGACAATTTTTCCTCAAAAACCAAAATCGATGTAAAAGTGTCTGCTGATTGATTTGAATATCTGTCGAGTTAACTCTGATGAGTTATTTCATTAATGAAGTCATTTCATTAATTAACTATATCTGCATACTTATCGTATATGCTTTCATCTATTGGGCAATATAAGTGCCGCTTGTGGCTGGAAATATTGTCGGCAAAAGCGCCAACGGGAAACATAGAAGGAATGTTCATAGCGCTAGTTAGAGGAAATCTTGATCGGCGGCCGGTAGCTCAGTGGTCCAGAGCACCTGACATGTTATCAGGAGGTCGTGGGTTCGTATCCCACCCGGCTAAAGACAATTTTTCCTCAAAAACCAAAATCGACGTAAAAGTGTCTGCTGATTGATTTGAATATCTGTCGAGTTAACTCTGATGAGTTATTTCATTAATGAAGTCATTTCATTAATTAACTATATTAAATCATACATTTTCTTTTTTGCTTTCAAGTACTTTGCGTATGTTTTGCTCTAGCTGGGTATAATTTTATGCAATGGTAGGGGAGGGTAATGTAAGCGAATTTGCCACCTTGGTTTAGTATTTTAATTTATCGAGATCTAATATTGGTCTGCTAAATTAACAAATTTGGTAACAGGGTTTAGAGTGTCAATAGCTGTGTTTTGCATCTTATGCTTGGGAATGTTTTTTTTTTCTAGGGTTCTGGTGTCATAGTCCAGGATCAAAAACAATTTTTCCATTAAATAGATGAAGTATGCCAAATTGGTATGTTTACTTAATTTTAGATGTCATTATACAGGGGTTTATCAAAATAATAGAAACACTGACAGTGACTCGAGTAAGTGCAATGCAATCAAGTGCAATGTGCCATATGCATATCACAGGGACGAGGTCACCCATGATGTAAGGTACATAAAGGGGAGAAGTACGATGTTGGCTATCACATAGCAGTGCCACAGGTGGAAAAGCTGTTGTGGTGTAATTGTCAGCAATGTCAGATCTCTTTGACCTCCAAAAAGGCATGATCTTTGGTGTGCATCTTGCAGGAGATTCAGTAATCAGAAAGGTGGAAATAAGTAGGTGTAACATGAGGAACTGTATCGAAGATTTGACTACCTGTTGAAAAGGACAGGGTTTTGCCTCCAAACGTGCAAATTGTGGACACCATAGGAAGTTGTCAGAGGCGAACATTGTCATGGATTGTACAACAGATGCATAAGACCAAGGCACCGCAAATAGCAGCAGAGTTGAATACCAGTCAGAATGATCCCATTTCCATCATAACAGTTAATCAAGAACTTAATTGTGCCAGTATTTATGGCTATGCTGCAATCCACAAACATCTAATTACCAACTACAATGCAACAAAATATTTAAGGTGGTGCAAAGCATATAAAAACTGGGATGCTAAAGACTGACAATGTGTCATCTGGTCTGATGAATCGTGCTACACATTGTTTCCCACCACTGGTAGAGTGTACATCTGGCAAAAAACCTGCAGAAGCCTACTGCTCCGACTGTGAAGCATGGAGGTGGATCCCTGATGCTGTGGGGTGCCATATAATGGCATTCTTTAGGGCCATTAGTTATTCTTCAGGATCATGTCACATCTGCAATGTACAAATTCATTCTTGGGGACTACCTGCACCCAATGTTGCAGGCATTGTTTCCCAATGACTTTCCGTGGTTTCAAATGGATAATGCACTGGCGCATTGTTCTAAATGTGTCGAGTGTGGTTTGCAGAGGATGAGGTATAGCAGCTACCTCAATCTCCAAACTTCAATATTATTGAACATTTGTGGGAATATCTCGAGTGCAAGATCAGATCATACTTTCTACCTCCAGCATCACTGGCACAGTTGGGCCATATTTTAGAGGAAGAATGGCCCTACATTCCATTACCTTATGTACATGGCTTGTATAAGTCTATTCCATGTCAAATTGAATCTGTTCTGAATGTCTGAGGTGGGCCTACAGCTTATTAATTACATATTCTCCACAAACAGTATGTGTTTCTATTATTTTGATAAACCTCTGTAAGTCAAAAATTCTGTTTTAATGATATTGGTATGTAGTTTCTGAATAGAGGAATTTAATAATTTAAATTTTGAATTATTTAGTGTGTTATTAAGGTAGGATTTAAATTTCTTTCTATTTATCTTCAGTAAATTTGGTATTACTTTTGAATGCTTTTACATTTAACTCAAAATGCCAATTTCAGAAGCATTTGATTCAGTGAACAGCAAAGTTAAAAAAATTCCTTTGGTACAAATCTAGTAAGTATAGTGTGTAGTTAGGCAGGGGTGGCTTAGTCTGTAGAGCACCAGGCTTTAATGTGCAGTTTCCAGGTTTGAGTCCCAACTGGGCCAGATTGAGATTTATCTTTGCAAGACTCTCTACACTGCACTTGGTCAGTATGTGCACCAGCTGGCTTGGAAAGGCTGCCATTCCTTGGATGGGACATTAAACTGTGGTCCCATGTGTGTGAGAGCCATACCCTGTGCACATTAAAGAAATGCTGGATGGCCTTGATGAGAAGCTATCGTCATCTGTCTCCTAACAGTTGTCCAGTTGGTCCCCTCACATGACCTCAGCTTTCTCTGAGTCTTTAGAATCCTTGTGACCTGGCCATTTAGCACATTATGGGCAAAAAAGTGCTGCTCTGAGGTAAGAAAAGCCAATCCATAGCACATAGGAAATTGTATGCAATATAATAAGGATCTTAAAACAGTGCTATAGCAATTAAATATAATTTGATATCTATAATTTCACTGTGAATTTCACAATTTCAATATGGATTTGTTGTTTAAAACCTCTTCTACTTGTCTATGGCATTTGAGTGGATTTAGTTCACAGGGTTACCAGTTATTAATTAAGTGATCAAATTATGTCAAGTGTTTGATTCAGAATTAGTTTTTCAACTTGCATGAAGGAATTGTAATTGGCAGTGTCTAGTTTGTCAGAACATGGTAACAGGCTTCAGGCATGTAAATTCTAGTGATTTCTGCAGATGTGGTTATGGTTGCTAGTTTCATTTGTACATCTTCTATCCACCTGAATCATCATCATCATCATCCTCAAGCAGCCATGGGCTACGGAGGTCCAACCAGACCGCGCAGTTTAATTCTCCAAGCATATTTGTCCTGAGCTACATCTGCTGCATCCGGCCACTGTACACCAATTCTAACAAGGTCCTGTTTGACATTGTCTGCCCACCGCATCCTAGGTCTCCCCCTCCTTCTGAGGCCTCTAGGCACACTGTTCATAACCCTATTCGCCAATCTATAATTATCCATACGGGCAACATGGCCAAACCAGCGGAGTCTCTCTCTGCACAATATGCTGCTTAAAGGAGGTTGCAGACTCCTTTGCCTAACCTCATCATTAGTTACAAAGTTAAACCACCTAATACCCAAGATACTGTGTAAACATCTAGAATCAAAAGCATCTAGTTTCCTGTTATCTTGTTTACACAGCATCCAAGTTTCACTACCATAACTAACCCTAGAAAGAACCAAACTATTATACAGTCTAATTTTAGTCTTTAGGTGTATACGCCTATTTCTCCACAATCTCCATAGATTCTTAAAAGTCCCGGCAGCAATACCTATTCGTCTGTTAATCTCATGCCGTACATCACCAGTATCTGTTACATAGCTCCCAAGGTAATTAAACTGTGACACCTGCTCAAGACTGCAACCATTCAGATTAATTGAATCACAACCTGCCTGACCAATTTTCATCACTTTAGTTTTCTCTCTGTTTATAACCAAACCTACTCTACTACCACTTTCATCAACAGCTCGAATGAAAGAGTTCATCTCATCAACATCATTTGCCAAAAGGGCTAAACGTCAGCATAATCTAAATCAGAAATTTTCGTATCTCCAGCCCATTTAAGGCCAAAATCTTTCCCTTGAAGTGAATTTTGCATAACATAATCAACAACCAAACTAAAGAGAAAAGGAGACAAAATGCACCCTTGTCGAACACCAGAAGTAATGCTAAACCAATTGCTACAAGACTTACCAACTCTCACACATGACTCAGTATTATTATAGAGAGCTTTCATTATGTTAACTAACTTGTCTGGTATACCATATGATTTCACAATCAACCACAAATTATGACGATCAACAGAGTCGAAAGCCTTTTTGAAATCAACGAAGCTAGCAACCAAAGGTTTCTGAAACTCTAAACATTTCTCAAGAATCTGTCTAAATGAAAATATCTGATCTACACATCCCCTACCACTTCTGAATCCACATTGCTCATCACGCAATTGCCTGTCAACCAGATTCTTAATTCTATTAAGCACAATCATGGAAAGAACTTTACCAGGAGCAGAGAGTAGGCTGATATACCTCTATAGTTTTCGCAAGAACTGCGATCACCTTTTTTGAAAATAGGGATAATAATAGCTCTGGTAATATCTTTAGGAACCATGCCTTTATCATAAAAGTTATTCAAAATTTCAGTCATCCAAGTGGTAACCGAAACATTCCCAGCTCTGAGCATTTCTGTAGTAATTTCATCTACGCCTGGTGATTTCTGAAGTTTAAGTTTAGAAATAGCCAAAATAACTTCAGATTGTGTTATAGGGCCAACATTAAAGCTGCCAATGCATCTATCATCATTACAAACAATGGGAGTAGAACTAACCACATTGTTTAGAACATCACTGAAATGCTCAGCCCACCTAGCCATGATAGAATCCTCACCTTCTATAACCTTACCTTGTTTATCCTGCAATCCTTGTATGCCTGTCTGTTTTCTACCACACAAAACATTAACTATCTGGTACAGCTCTCTGCTGTTGTGCTGCCTAACTGCTTCCTCAGCTTTGTCAGCCAAGCCATCAAGCCAAAGATTCTTATCAGTAGTTAACTGATCCTTTACACGTTTATTAAGCTCTCTGTAATCCTTTCTATTAGGACTAGTAGGGTACTGATTAAGGACATTCCTGCAGTTCCTTCTTTCTGAAATAAGCTCAAGTGCCTTATCACTTAAATAATTTTGTCTCCTCTTCTCTCTTTTACCTAAAAGAATACTGTTAGTTTAAAAAAAAAGCCTGTTTAAAATGTTCCC
Organism: Ryuthela nishihirai; assembly: GCA_038380435.1. Lineage (NCBI taxonomy): Eukaryota > Metazoa > Arthropoda > Arachnida > Araneae > Heptathelidae > Ryuthela > Ryuthela nishihirai. The sequence goes on from JAWZYU010000009.1 coordinate 46,828,809, forward strand.
ATTCTTCCTCAACTTCAGTAGTAAGCAAACCATGACTGTCACAATGACTAAGTAACATATTATTGTAAGCTTTAGCAATAACTAGGTCTTTCAAAGTTTCAGAATTAATGGAAATTTTTTTAACCTTAGCACAACACTTTTTAAGTTTAAGTTGCAAGACACTTTTAACAAGGTAATGGTCAGATCCAATTTCAGCTCCCCTATATGCCCTGGTATTTCTAACAGAACTAGCCCATTTGCTGTTAATTAATATATAATCAATCATATTCCTATACAGCCCATCACGTGAAACCCGTGTGTATTTATGTATGTCACGGTGTTTGTAATATGTGTTGGTTATTCAGAAACCATTGAGTTTACTTACCTGTAGGAGACATTGCCCATTGCCATTGCAACTACCAATACTAAAAGGGCCTATAACCTTTCCCCAAAGGTCAGTCAGTACCAACTTTGGCATTGAAGTCACCTAGAACAAGGGTAATACTCCTTTCTTGACAGAATTCAAAATATCCCGAAGTTGTCCGTAAAACCTATCCTTCTCATCCTCATCAGCATCCTCAGTGGGGGCATAACAGCAGATAACATTCAAGTCTTTAATGTTTGTGTGAAATTTTGCTGTAAGAAACCTTTCATTAATGCACTCATATCTTAGAAGAGCATCACTAGCATGTCTGCTGAGCAGCAGACCCACACCTTGGTGATGCTTTCCATCCTCCCTCCCTGTAAAGAGAAATTTAAAGTTATTTTTAAGTATCTCACCTTTACCTGTCCATCTGGTCTCTTGCAAACCTAGAATATCTAGGTTATAGCGCTGGAATTCCTGCATGAGGACATCAAGAGAATAATCTCTATGTAATGTCCTCACATTCCACGTTCCTGCAGAGAGAAAATGATTAGTAGGATTTTTAAAGAAATTAGGTTTATTGAGATTGGTAGGGCCAACAATATCAAACAACCCCCTGATCGCAGGCATGGGCAAAGACCTGTTCCTCCTTGAGCAACTGCTCAAGTTATTTGATATCATGTTCAGAAAAGTATCATGTACACTCGCTCTCACACAAACTGAGAGAGAAATTTTAAAATACAACTCAAGTATGAATACAATATTCTTCTATCAATTCATACTTGAGTCTGAGGAAGAGGGGAAATTACTTTACTTAGACATCCTCATTCAGAAGCATCCTGAAAAATGCACTACAACAGTCAACAGGAAACCCTCATCCATATCCAATTTAATTGCATAAAAGGGTCCAGGTAAAGGTGGTCAGATGGCTATTACCACCTTTTACAATCCAACAATAATTATATTGGCAGAACCTTTAACATAAGATTTGAGAAGCACCAACATGACTTAGCAAACAACATTCCAAACACTGCATTAACCCAAGCCATAATTACCAAAAATCTACCCAAAACTTTTCATACACTAAAATAATCGCATCACTCAACCAGATTTCAACTCAGTTATATGGAAAACTTGCTAATTAATGTTAACCAAGAAATGCTCTGTAACACAGATATTATGCCTTTACCCTCATCCTGGAGGTAGCTATTATGCAACTATGAGATGTAGTTTATAGCAAACACCAATATAGAACAATGCTCTTTTACCTTTAGAGTATACACTCACTTTAGTCACATGAAGATACAGTAATGAAAAACAACAAAATGCATTGTGGCAAATGTTGTTTTTAAAACCTGTTTAAACTTCTTTAAAACCATTTAAACTCTAATAGACTGAATTAATGAGCTCTATGTGGTCACAATCTTTCCTGTGTTTTACTACTGCTGAAAAACTGGAGCACTTCACATCATGCAGCCTGGAGGCTAATTAATGAACTGTAGCTATGCCTCTTCTTCAATGCTGAAACTGCCTCCCTTGCAACAAGGATGCCTTACTCAACCCAAGCCTCCCTTCCTCTTTCCCCATGAGAGTGCCAGTCCACCACAGCATTGGACATCTGCAACTTTGGAAACCACCAAAGTGTCAGCAGTTAAAAACAGTGTATATGACCTGACTCTGCCGACCCTGCATCTTCAATTGAATAGTGATTATCAGAGTATTATATATTATTATGACCAGCTAATTTTCATGGGGATACAGTAAAAAAAAACTTACCAATTTCTAATAACTAACTGGCAACTCAATGCTGGAAATCCTTCCCTGATAAAAAGCCTTCTTCATCAAAGCTCACTTTCATCAGTGGCCATTCAGAGGGGATCGATGATGTATAAACGAAACCAGTAACCACCTCTGCAGAAACTGCTATAATTTACAAACCTGAAGCCTGTTACAAAACTCAGACAAAGCAGATGCTGGCAAATAAAATTCCTTTATGTAAGTTGAGGAATTAACTCTGAATCGAACACTCGATATGACCCTTGAGCAATTCATTAATAACCCTACACCCCCTGTGAACTAAGTGTACTAAAATGCTTTAGACAAGTAAAATTTATTTTAAAATACAAATCCATATTGATAATGGGGAATATATAGTGCAATTTTAGATATTAAATACACTGCTCGACATAGAAAATGCCACATCAGGAAGTATTTATTGGAGCTCCATGCAAAAGGACATCCTGATATCTTTAATTAATATTAAGAGCTGCAAGCCTATGGCTTATATCTTGAAGTTTAAAATAGTGCCTGATTGACAATAACAAAAGTAAAACACATAAACCCCAAAGGGGCCACACGGACAAAACAAACTTGCTAAAGAAGCACAACTAAAAGTTAAACATGTGGGTGTCATACACTGTGATGGTCCACATTATTCACTTTTACTTTTTTTTAACCAGTTTTACTTTATTTACGTAATATTTATCATTTTGGGGATTTTAATTTATTTTGTGGACTGTCTCAATCCTCATTCCGAGCTGCAGGAGTTGCTCATGCACAACTCCGACCTTTTGACTGACAACCGCTAAAGTGCATGCAGGACACGCCCTCTCTTGCGTCATAGCTTGTGTGATTGTCAGTTTATGCAAATATCTTTCCCGGCATGCAACATGACACGTGTCAGCTTTGTAGCCTCATGTTATAACTTGATGACATTTGGTCACAGAGTAGTTAGTAGTAAGAAGTAGTGAAGAGTTAGTGATGAAGTATTATTGAGATTGTGTTTAGTAGTGAGAAGAAGTGATGAGATAGAGATGTAGTAGCAGAGTTTTTGTGAATTAGTGTAGACAGAATTTTTTGTTCGAGATGTAGTCGAGTTTTCACTTTGAGTTTGGTGAGTTGAATTTTTGTAAATAAACCTTGTTTGTTTTAGAAACTTTTGAATCTTTGCTGTTTTTTCTCATGAGTAACATAAATTGATATTTTGATTAGATTGTATTTAAACTTGACAATCATTTTTGAATTCTTACTCGATAAGTAATGCCTGCTGGTATACAATAACAAACCCTATTTCAACTTTATTTGGCAAGTTATTACTGCCTGGCCCTCGATAGAGCTATCCAGAATTTAAATAAATTGGATCAGATAAAAGGTCCAAACTGTAAAAGTTATTAATCTTTGGAGCATTACAACACCACATTCTTAGGATGCTTGAATTGGTTTAAAACCAATGGAACAAAAGGACATCCACTGTTGCATAGGGCTACATATAGGTGGGCACTAAGAGCTAATGCTACTGGTATGGGCCATACAAAAGGTATGCGCCATGCAAAAGGTGGTATGCAACAGTTGGGTTATGTAAATGAGTGCAATTGCAAACCAATCACGCAATAGGTGAGGGAGATAATGGCAAAACTGCTAGGCATAGCTAAGTTTGGACATTCTCACCTAAGTGTGTGGACCATTGCATCGAAGTGATCTCAGTGGGGAAAGCACATGTAAGGAGTGAATTCCTGGGCAATGTCAATGGGAATCCTACCATCACATGGACACCTTTATCAGAGACTTCATCATAGGACTACGTATGGTTTGTCCGTCCCTGTGTTGCATTGCAGCAGAAATACTTCAGGATTCAACAATTGTCGGCCGAATTTAGTGACAGTGGTTGGAGGAAGGTAACATGAATCACTGTAGTGGGACTGGTGCATGTAGGTAGACATCCAAATATCTCTATCATCGCATTCGATGGCAAACCATAGAAGCCCCACAATCCACAGCAGATGACATTTGATGGGGTGTACAGGCTGACACGGACTGTGAATCGCAGATTGGCTGAGGCAGGTTTGCACTATTGTCAGCCATTGTGGTGACTGCCACTCACCATAGCACATTGCTGCGCGGAAGTTGCAGTGGTGTTGTATCAGACATGCATGGGGGGACAAATGGAACCATGTCGTATTCAGTGACAAGTCTTGCATCTGTCTCAGCACCAACAATTGCCGATTAAGAGTTTGGAGACAATGTGGTCACCGGGTTGATCTTGCTGCATCTGCGAGTGTCATATAGCTCCTCAGCTTGGTGTCATGGTTTGGGTCACTATCAGTTTCAACAGCCGTTACTGCTCTTACACGTAGTGATTCTATCACAGCATGACAATATGTGATGAGGTGCTGCAGCCCGTTTTTTTCATATATATCTGTGTTATCCTTTATGCCCAGTTTGAACATGACAATGCCTGCCCACACACTGCCAACACCAGCAGACAGTGCCTACAAGGTATCTAGGTGCTGCCTTGGCCAGAGCAATCCCCAGACTTTTCCCAATAGAGAACATGTGGGATGTCATTGGCAGATGACTTCACACCTCTGCATGACCTGCTCACAATGTCAGTGAATTATGGACACAGGTCAGCAATTCTTGGCCCATTATATCTGAGCACACCACCTAGGAACTTTTCTGCTTGATGCCACACCGTGGGGGCAGGGGTGGCTCAGTCGGTAGCGTGCCATGCTTGTAATCTGTAGTTCCCAAGTTCGAGTCCCAGCTGGGTCAGTGTTGAGATTTATCAATGAAAAAATTCCCCGCCCTGTCCGCGGTCAGTAGAGGACACCGATGGGCTTGGAAAGGCCGCCATCTGTCGATGGGATGTTAAGCCGTGGTCCCATGTGCGGGAGATCCATACCCTGTGCACGTTAAAGAACACACTGGATGGCCTTGATGGGAGGCTACCATCTGTCTCCCAACAGCTGTTCCAGTGGGTCCCCTCTGCCAACCTTCTCTGAGCCTTCGGGGTCCTTGTAACCTGGACATTTAGCCCATGGTGTGCAAAAAAGTGCCACTCAGAGGTAAAACAACCCAAACCTAAAGCCACACCGTGTTGCTGAATATATAGCCCAGCATGGTAGTCATAAGACCTACTGACTCGGACCACATTATACTGTCTCCTCACCCATCATATTCATTGTAATTCCTCAGAAATTAAATCACTTCTTTACCACCTACTTGTCTACATGTATGATAAGTTTCATCTCATTTCATGCATTCCTTCAGGTGTGCTGAGCAGTGTATATTTAATTGATATAGCACTTTGTTTTAAGATCCTTATTTATGATTACTTGCTTTGTAGATTTCAAAAATGCCTTTGATTCTATTGACTGCCATAATTTGTAGTTCATTGTGAGATTGAATGTCATTCCTGATAACTTAGTTTACCTAATGATGCTCCCTATAATAACGTTGAGTCATGTGTGATAGTTGGTGAAGCTTGTAGTGATTGGTTTAGCATTACCATTAAAGTTTTACAATGCTTTATTTTGTCGCATTTTCTCTACAGTTTGATTATTGATCATGCTATGAAGAATTCTTTGAAAAGACTGGTATCTTAGATGGTCTGGGCATATCAAAATATCTTAGACCAGGAGTTTGGCAACACTTGGCCGACAGTACCTTTTCGAGAGGCCTGTGGATTATTCGTAAAATATTTATAATGTAAAAATTTCCCACCAGCAATATTAATAAAGAATAAATTCTTAAGTAGCAATGTATAATAATTTTATTTTCCAACAGTCTAATGCTGTTATGTTTTGGACATCATTATGTAATGATAACATTTTGAAACATTGTATTGTAATAGAATATGCAACCACATGAACTTGTCAGTGCATGCAGCTGCCTTCATTCTCAAGTATTCCCTGACTTCTATGCATGACACAACTGCACGAAAGTGCTCAGTACATTCACTATTGCATAGGGCTTCATATAGGTGGCACTAAGGGCTAATGCTACTGGCTTAGACATTGATTTTGCCACACAAGCAAAGGTTATTAAAACTGTCAAGCCTATCATTAATATTTGTATATAAAAATTTCTTTTTATTTGCACATATATAGTATAATAAACATTATACATATAAACAAATACATATATAATAAAATAAGGGTTTTTGGTATTTTTATCGTTTATTTAAATATTTTTATTTGAGGTATAAATAATCACATAGGTATGCATATACATGTAAAATTTTGTAATTATAAATCAGCATGTAAAGAAACAAGTAGAATTTTTTGTATGTATTGTACCCCTCCTAATCCTTTAGTATGGCCTGCTTGCAAATTCCATGGTTCTAAATGTGGTCTACTAGAAATTCCATGGTTCTAATGTGGACTGCATTAAAAAAAAAATGTTGTCCAACCCCTGTCTTAGAGTATACTGATGATTTGACCCTTTTGGCAAATGATGTTGACCAGAAGAAATCTTTCATTAAAGCTATTAATGAGACTGGTAATAGGTAAGCTTAGTAATGAATATTGGTAATGTGAATGATGCTCCAGTACTTTTGAATGGCAATGTCCTCAAGCAAGTTACTCATTTTAATTGTCTTGGGAGTTAGACACTGGTAATTTACAACATGAGATAAACAGGATAATAGGCATTGCTGTTGGGACCTTTAAAAATCTGTGGAGATTATGGAGAAATTGCCATCATCTGAAGACTAGAATAATATAATCCTTTCTAAAGTTTTCAATGTTAGTCAAACTTGGATCATGTTTAAGCAAGATAACAGTAAATTTGAGATACCTTTGATTCTAGATGTTTGCACAGTATCTTGATCATTAGGTGGTTTCACTTTGTAAGTAGAGATTTAGATGAAGGAAACCACCATTGAGTAGCATCCTGTCTAGAAAGAGAGGCTATTGGTTTGCCTTGTTGTCTGCATACAAAGCCAAAAATAGTGAATAGAGTGAGGAATAGTGTACAAAGGAATATTGTACTAAAGGTATCAAAAAAAAGTGGGTGGAGGACCTGGAATGTTATTGTGTGGACAGTGTCAAACAGGACTTTGTTAGAATTGGCTCATAGTAGCTAATTACTGTTGGAGTTCAACAAGGCTGCATTTTGTCATCCTTTCCTTTCAGTGTGGTTATTGGCAGTCAGTCGTTCAAGGTGTTGTAGAAACATGGTGAAATTAGCCTCCAATTAGTGGCTCCCTACACCAGTCACAACAGAAGGGTGAGATAGCATAAATACTACATTTCTGCTATATCATGTAGGTCTGTAGAAAAAAATTATAGGGAAAAAAATAGAGACAAAATTGAAGACTTAGACTTTGCAGAAAAGGCTGATGTTCTGAAAGAAATCAGTAAGTAGTCGCATGCACGTTCACAGCAGCTTCTTGTTCTGGTGAGTGTCAAGAAGAGAGGTGATCGAGTAATCTGTGGTTCTGATAGCATGAAGCTCCCAAGACAAAACTTCTCTTTCAGCATTGTAGCAGGAGCAGTTAAGTAGAATGTGAGATATGGTCTCAGGTGTGCAGCATGTGGTATAGTTAGGACTGTAGACTCTGCTGGAGAGGGGGCAGGGGTTGCTCAGTCGGTAGCACACCAGGCTCATAATCTGCAGTTCCCAGGTTCGAGTCCCAGCTGGGTCAGCATTTAGGTTTACCTCTGCAAAATTCCCCACCTTGCCCACAGTCAGTAGGGGACACTGATGGACTTAGAAAGGCCGCTGTCCATCGAATGGGACTTTTAGCCATGCCCCGTGTGTGGGAGAGCCATATCCTATGCACGTTAAAGAACACACTGGATGGCCTTGATGGGAGGCTACCATCTGTCTCCTAACAGCTGTTCCAGTGGGTCCCTTCCCCCATCCTTCTCTGAGCCTTCGGGTTCCTTGTGACCTGACCATTTAGCCCATTGTGTGCAAAAAAGTGTCGCTCAGAGGTAAAACAACCCAACTCTGCTGGAGAGTGTGAAGAGTAGAGTTGCTATAGATGACTCCAACTCTGAGACGATGTATGAGGGTCTCCTCAGATCAGTTACCGAGGTTAGGAGCAGTGAGTTAGGAATCTACCAGATACCTAAATGAGGAAATCATCAAAATTATCAGACCATTCTCTGTGCAATAGGGTTCTTGCACTAGAGTAACATCAGCTCCTTCCTCTTTTATCTCCTGACTGAGCAGGGCCATTACGGCCTGTGCTCCGTTTCAATTTATTTTGAGGAATTTTAACCTTGCCCTGCTGCCACTGTCTGGACTCCTACTGTCCAAAGTCTGTGCATTTCTTCAGCAACTTCATTTCACTTATATACGATGGGCAGTTACTATTCATCGCATTGTGGCCCAGATCGTATTTGTCCCCATATTCCTTGTTTGCTATTTTGAAAACAACACAATTTGGTTTTGCTTTTTGGCACCCCCTAAAAGAGTGTTTGCCCACCATTGAAGCACCGTTGTGTTTTCATGGTGCATGCTTTTTGTATATGCCCGAAGGCATTGCACTTATAACAACGGAGTTCATTTATGTACTCCTTAACTTGGCACCGTGACCAGCTCACATTAATCTTACCTATATCTAACAACTTTCTGTGTGAGGCACTGCTGGCCTCCAGTACCCAATGACAAGTTAACATCCCACCCCTTCAAGGAGAACAGTGGGTATGCACCGCATGCTCATCCAAGAGGACGTTTTGGGTCTGGATGGCCTTCTGGAGTTGATCGCGGTGGACCTCCTTGTCAACACCATAGACAATGATTTTGGGCCTAAGCTTCTTTCTGGCTTGGTCTCTAAAACCTCGTTGAGCACTTCATGGCTGTCTACTGCCTTTTCGAGACAGTCCACATCGCCCTATGTGCCACACTTGAAGATGACCCCATTTTTCCACATTGCTTTAACCGTCATCACCCCGAGATCAAAATTAATTGGGTTAATATTCTTTTTAAGGCTATCGCTTACCTTTGTTGCTGACTTCTTGTCTTTGGTGAAGACCAGCAGGGTATTGCTTTATTTAGGGGTGGTGGATTTCTTAACCACCAACAAACCTCCCTTTCCAACCCCTTGTCCTCCGACTGCCTTCGCATAAGTCGGCTTAGGCCTGATATTTTTGGGGGACATGCAGCTCTCTCAGCTAGGCACCCCTTGATGGTTGCTACTGTGAGCTCTTGCTCACAGACAATAACATGTAGCCTCTTGGCCACACCCATCACTTTTGATCTCACATTCTCATCTATATTGTGATGGAATAGCACCACCGCAAGTTCCTCCAGGAGGTCTGTTGCCGCAGACAGCCTCCCCGAATCCTTCTTGTGTCCATTTTTGGGTTCTTCACTCTTGGAGGGCCTCCTCTGTTCTCTTCAAGACCCCCCTTCTCCTTTCCTAATTTAGGGTCTTCTTTTCTATTTGGAGGCCCTTCTTCCTTCTGAGTATTTTTTGTGGTGGGAGGCGGAGTCTCTGGGACTTCCTCCACATCCACGGCAGGTACGGCTTCCTCCTTGGGATTGCTATCCTTTTTACCTGTTGGAGTTCTGACCTGATGTATGAGATGATATTTTAGTGTCCATATTAAATTTAGGTATTCCATCCAGGCATTCTTCACCCACTACGAAGCCCAACAAGGGGAGGCCTCCAAGTTAAATTCGTCGCTCTTTGTACCTCATGCTCAGGTCATACCCAGACTTAGAATCACCCATTAGACCAGAGCAGAATCCGGGCCAAGGCCCAGACTGGTCTGGTTCCTGTTCTGGACCCAACTCTAGTCGTCAAGGATCACCACCACCCAGTTGGCTCCCGCAACCGCCCCTGACCCACCCCAGGATTGGGAGGTAGGACAGGGGATGCCTCACGAACCAATTGACCTGAGTGAGCCAGCTCAGACCTCCCATTTTATTGAAGCAGGGGCTGAAACGGTGTATTGGGGTTTCCAACTTTCTGACCCTCAGCTGCCAGGATACCCTTTTCCACATTACGGGTCTCCACCCACGGTAAACAGGTGGGTCACTCTTAGGTGTAGCGACCATGATAATCCTCCCTCTTGCTCTCATTGAGCCCTTTAAATCCAAATCATGCTGGCCTGCTACCAACCCTATTAGATATGTTGCTCTGTTTCAGCAACCTAAGAAGCCAGTAAATCATCTTGAATCTAGCGTGGAGAAATGGACTGTGCTCCCTGATGGTACTGGGAGGCAAGCCTCCCTGGATAAAGTCCTTAGATGTTACCACACGTAAACACACAAACAACAAGAGGAAAGGGAGCTTTCTTCCTTATTTTTCCTGCATCATGTCCTCGTTGTCTGGACCTTGGGTCACGCTACCTCCTTGTGCAGCCACCTCCAAGGCAGTCCATGGCCGATGGGCCCTTTCCGGTAGAACAACACAGAGTTCTTACGTACTGCACTCAGCACTTATTCTGCAATTTATTTTTTTTATTACCCACTTATTCTGCAATCATTGTCTGGCTCCAGCCACTTATCCAGCAATCATTGACCACCTTAGAACCACTTCAGGCCCAGGGGCCACCATATGGTCTCATACCTCATTCTTCTCCTTCTTCACCTCACTCTACTTGCTCTCTCACCTCCCTTCCTCCTCTCTCAAAACCTCACTTTACCTCACTCTACCTCTCCTGTCCCTCAACATATCTCCTCACTGAACTCAAGCCCAATGGGCTATGTTGACTTGAGGTCAAGTGACTAACATGCACAAATATGTGTTTGCCCCTGTAGATGTCTACATATATGGAGAACTCTTTGTCTGACCTTTCTGCTTTGGCCTGCCTGATATGAGAAACTCTGGTCAGTATAGCCCTCTACTTCCTTAAGGCACTCAAGCCCCCCTCACCACGAAAAGGTGGTTCCCTCCGAGGGGGCCCAGGAAGGACTTAATAATTGGGGGGGGGGGGGGGGGGTCCTTCAGGACCCACCCCCCATGGGGAAAAGCTTGTGCTTCCATAGTCAAGACACTACACGAGCAGCATGAGAAGCCTGGAAGTAGAAGATTAAGGTTTGTCTCAGAGGGGACCAGTAGGGACTTGGAGTATGGATGGCATTAAAGGGGTTGTGGGGTGCAGCCCAGCTAAAAATATATGAAAGATAAGTAGAAGAGTGAAAGCAGCTCCGGTCTCAAAGGAATGAGTTCTTGAGCTGGCAGATGAGCTAGCCCATGTCCTTCAGGTGTGCCCTGACTTAGGCTCTCCTAATGGAAACTGTGACTTCCTCACCTGCTACTTCTCTGATCACTTGGGAACTCTGAGTTTGTTAGTGAATCCTTCCGTGATCGGGCACTGAATGATGTAGTGCTCGACATCTGCATCTGGAGCCCCACAGCTGTAGTTACTGTGGGCAAATATCTTAAAATGCTCCAAATACGCTGGGAAGCTTCCATGCCCCATCAGTACCTGTGTGAGATAGTGGTCTGAGGACATCAAGGATAGACCAACCTTTGGAAGAATGTATTTGTTTGAAGACCATTCTTGGTCGAATTCCAGAGCCTCTGCCACTCGTCCATTACTGCCCTAATATAGACTGCAGGGTAGTTTTAGAAGTCTTAACCGCTATCTCAGGTTGGGTGTCAGCACCTGCTGAGACCCAACCTCACACACAGCACAAGTAGGTCACGAAGAGAACGAGTGGGCAGACCAACTGGCTGCGAGGAGCCAGTTGTCTGCCCACTTGTTCCCTTCATGACCTACATGTGCCTTGATCCAGGAGAAAGAGATCTTGGGCATGTTCTGAGTGCCTAGGATGCACTCTCATGTCATTAACCAAATGAAGCCTGTTGTTCTCATCTTCAAGCACTTGCAGAGCTGCCCAGCTGTCAGTATACAACCGGATGTCGTTATTGTGACTGTCATCATTGAGGACCCATTTAAGTGCCTCTCTGATGGCAAGCAGCTCTGCTTGGAAGGTTGAGCCATTTACAGAGACCTTCCTCTTATAATCGTACACTCTGGCTCCTTGATTATAGACAGTGTAGGCTAAGCCCACCTCACTCTTGGAGCCGTCTGTATAGATTTCTGCTCCTTGACCTGATGGTAACTCCATAAACCATGACACACACAGCCTCTTGGTGGGATGAGTATCCCACTTAGTGGTATTTACCTCATAGATATTGGGGTCAAACTGGACTCCAAGGAATGATGCCTTTTCCCTAGCCTGCAGAATTCTTCATGTAGTTGCTTCTTTGCCAACCATTAAATACAGAGGTGGGATCCCTGCTGTCACCAGGAGAGCATCTGTAGATGTGGTCCTGTAAGCCCTGGTGATTCGCAGTAAAGCTGGTCTCTGGGCTGCAAGCAGCTTTCTGCACATAATAGAGTAGTTCATCGGCGCCACAAGGTGCCCGCTACATACATCAGGATCCTCTCTGTTCCCCTTAAATAAATTTCTTTGAGGACCTCCCCTCTGAGGTCCCAAGAGACGTGAGCCACACGCCTCAGTTTGCACGTAACTTTGGTGCATTTTACCTTAAGGTCCTGCAGGCGCGGGCTCCAGCTCATCTTCTCTTCCAGAGTGATCCCCAAGTATTTAAGTCATCTTGTGGCAGATATTATTGCCATTTAGTGTAAGAATCGAGTACCTCTTGTTGAGGACACCCTCTTTAGCTACTGTCATTTATGTAGTCTTTGCACAGCTGAACCCAGGCTTGTAACGTAGACTCCATCCTTCAAGCACTGACAGTGCTGCATTGCAATCTCCAGTCTCACTCTGGAGGAGGCTGATATGACAAACAGCATGTCATCTGCATAAGCCTGGAGCCAGACATCCTCATGTAGGGTCAACTCCAGAGCCATGTCTGCAACTAAATTCCAGAGAAATGAGTCACTGCACTAACCTTGTGGGCAGTCCCTGTCCAAGTTCCTTGAGACTGCCTCACTGGCATGGGAATAGGTGACCATTCTCTTACTGAGATAATTGGACACCAGAATGAAAATGTTCCTGGGACAGGAACAGTCTTTTAAGCTGCCTAGAATTGCAAGGCCACCAGACATTATCAAATGCGGCCACCACATCCAAGGCGATGAGAGAGGTGTGCAGCTTGTTCTCTTTAGTAACCCTTACAATGTCCACCACCTGTTTGATAGTGGCAGTGGTGGACTGGTCTGTCCTGAACCCGAATTGTTTGTTGTTCAGTAAATTGTTCATACTACAGTGGTAATACATCCTATTTCTGAACAGTTTGTCTAGAATCTTTCCTATCACTGGCAGCAGACATATCAGTCTGTAAGATCTTACATCTGCTGGATCTCTACCTGCCTTATTGAATAGGACTAGGCCAGCCTGTTTCCAGGCCTGTGGGGAGTTTCCCAGCCTCAGATAGTTGTTAAAGAGCTGAGTGAACAGATCTTTGTGTTCTTTAAACAACTGCATCACAATCACCACTGTCAGACCATTGTGGCCAGGGGTAAAGCCCCTGGCCATAGCATTGATCACTTCTCCCACCTCCTCTTCCATGAACGGGACGTCATCTTCCGTGTCAGGTGGTACCCTGCTATATTCTCTCTAGAGATGATGTTAAGCATCATCAGAGCTTTTATCATCATCTGGTAATAATCCCTCAAGTAATACCTGGATAGTTTCGCCAAAAGAGGTGGTCTTGGACCCATCCTCTTTGCGTACATACTCGATATCCAGGGGTGTTATGTCTTTTTCTGTTGCCAGCTTGTACTGCAGAGTAAAAGGGTTCTGTACAGTAACCTCACTACAAAACTTTTGCCAAAAGGCTAACTGGGCTTGGCGGATGACAAGCTTGTACTCTGCCTGAGCCTTCCTATACATTTCTTCTCTGGAACTTCTTTCCCCATTGTGGCACCTTTGATGCCTCTGTCTTAGAACTCAGGCCCGCTTTCTTTTGATACCAAGCTCTGGTGTCCTCCAGGGTACAGACTTTCTCCTTTTTGGGAGTTTCCCCTTGAACCCAAAGGTTTTCTCACAACCAGAGCTTATATACTCAGTTATTTCTCTGACGATGTTATTCAGAGAGTCACTATCATTAATTCTGGCAATGCACTGGCTGATCTTTGCCAGGCCGAGTGTTACACAGTGCATGAGCTTGCACCAGTCAGGGGTTTTCCCAATTGCAAACCTTTTGGTGTTGTATGAGGGCAATGTTGTGCCTCCCACAAGGAACATTAAATTATTATGGTCACTCTTGGTGACCTTGTCGCTAACATGCCAGTCCTGGATCAGTGGAATCGTCTGTGGCTTAGCCAGGGTCAAGTCTATCCAGCTCTGGCCTCTGGGACCATGAAAAGTGTCTGGTGTATCCAAATAGTTTAATAAAATTAAATCAGCAGAATTGATAAAATCCAGAGTCATATCTCCTCTGACATCTTGTCTATTCGAGCCCCATAAGGGGGGCTTTGCATTGAAGTCACCTCCCACTACTAAGTTCTTATATTTCATCTGAGCTAGGACATTTTGTAACTCAGTCAATGAGTCCTCAATGTTACGACTCAGTGGAAAGTAGATGGGAGATGGCATGTGTATTTAAACTCCCATAGCCAATCTCCACTACCACTACTGTGGTGGAGTGATATGTCAGGATGGCATTCACTTTGGGGTTTGAAACGACAATTCCAGCTTTCGGCGTGGCTTCTTTAGTGTAAAATAGCCTGCTAGTCAGAGGGAGCCCCCTAATTATGTTCTCTGTGCAGTAGGGTTCTTGCACTAGAGTAACACCAACTCCTTCCTCTTTTATCTCCTGGCTGAGTATGTCCGTTGCAGCCCTTGCCCCATTTAGATTTATCTGAAGCAATTTTAACCTTGCCCCACTGCTACCATCTGAACTCCTACTATCCATAGTCTGCGCACTTTTTCAGCAACTTCATTTCTCTAATATATGATGGACAGTTACTGTCCATCGCATTGTGGCCCAGATCGTACTTGGGCCCATGCTCCTTGTTTGCCATTTTACAAACAACACACTTTGGCTTGGGATTTTTGCACTTCCTGAATGAGTGCTTGCCCATGCACCGAGAGCACCATTGTGTTTTCATGGTGCATGCCTTTTGCATATGCTTGAAGGCATAGCACTTGTAGCATCAGAGTACTTTTATGTACTCCTGTACCTGGCACCATGGCCAGCTCACATTTAACTTACTTATGTCTATCAATTTTCTGTGCGATGCACTGCTGGCCTCCAGAACCCAATGCACGATGTTGTCATCCCTTCCTCTCCAGGAGAACAGTGGTGTAAGTTCTGCATGTTCATCCGAGAGGTCATTTTGGGTCTGGATGATCTTCCGGAGTTGATCATGGTGGACCTCCTTGTCAACACTGTAGACAATGAGATTGCACCTGAGCTTCTTGGCTGGCTTGGCCTCTAATTCCTCTTTGAGTGCCTCATGACTGTTTACTGCCTTTTGGAGAAAGTCCACATCGCCCTGTGTGTCACACTCAATGATGACCCCATTTTTCCTCATGGGTTTAACTGTCATCACTCCGAGATTCAGCTCAGTAGGGTTTATATTCCTCTTTTGGCTGTCCCTCACCTCTAATGCTGACTTATTCTTATTTTTGGGAGAAGATCAGCAGGGTATGCCTTTGTTTAGGGGGGAGGGGAGCTTCTTAGCCACCACCAAACCTCCCTTTCCAACCCCTTCCCTTGTTCACTAACTGCCTTTGCATATGTCAGTTTTGGCCCCGTTGTTTTTAGGGGACACGCAGCTCTCTTGGCTAGGCACCCACTGATTGCTACTGTGAGCTCTTGCTCACAAACAATAGCATGTAGCCTCTTGGCCACACCCATCACTTTTGATCTCACATTCTCATCTATATTATGATGGAATAGCACCACCGCAAGTTCCTACAGGAGGTCCGTTGCCGCAGACAGCCTCCCCGAACCCTTCTTGTGTCCATTTTTGTGTTCTTCACTCTTGGAGGGCCTCCTCTGTTCTCTTCAAGACCCCCCTTCTCCTTTCTTAATTTAGGGTCTTCTTTTCTATTTGGAGGCCCTTCTTCCTTCTGAGTATTTTTTGTGGTGGGAGGAGGAGTCTCTGGGACTTCCTCCACATCCACAGCAGGTACGGCTTCCTCCTTGGGATTGCTGTCCTTTTTACCTGTTGGAGTTCTGACCTGATGTATGAGATGATATTTTGGTGTCCATATTAAATTTAGGTATTCTATCCAGGCATTCTTCACCCACTACGAAGCCCAACAAGGGAAGGCCTCCAAGTTAAATTCGTCGCTCTTTGTACCTCATGCCCAGGTCATACCCAGACTTAGAATCACCTATTAGACCAGAGCAGGATCCGGGCCAAGGCCTGGACTGGTCTGGTTCCTGTTCTGGACCCAACTCCAGTTGTCAAGGATCACCACCACCCAGTTGGCTCCCGCAACTGCCCCTGACCCATCCCAGGATTGGGAGGTAGGACAGGGGATGCCTCACGAACCGATTGACCTGAGTGAGCCAGCTCAGACCTCCAATTTTATTGAAGCAGGGGCTGAAACGGTGTATTGGGGTTTCCAACTTTCTGACTCTCAGCCACCAGGATCCCCTTTTCCACATTACTGGTCTCCACCCACGGTAAACAGGTGGGTCACTCTTAGGTGTGGCGACCATGATAATCCACCCTCTTGCCCTCATTGGGTTTTTTAAATCCAAATCATGTTGGCCTGCCACCAACCGTATTTGATATGTTGCTCAATTTCAGCAACCTAATATGCCAGTAAACCATCTCAAGTCCATCGTGGACTATGCTTCGTGATGGAACTTGGGAGGCAAGCCTCCTTGGTTTAATACTGTGGACTGGACCACCCTAAAAGACAGAAAAAATTAAAAAATAAAAGGAGGAGAGGATTCCATGTTCTCTCGGACCATGGGAACCCTCTCCTCAAGACCTCGTTGAGCCACCTCCAGGCCTGTCCACAGCCAATTGTCCTTTTCCCGTAAAATGGTGGTGGAGTCCTACATCCTGTGCCTTACCACTCACACCGAGCTGCCATTGTCCATATTAAAACCGAGCTGCCATTGTCCATATTAAATTTGAGTATTCCACCCAGGCATTCTCCTCGGTCATCTCTTCCGCACTTCGGCCAACCAGAGTGAGTGTCGCTCCTGTGTCCCCCTACTTCAGGCATGTCAAACTCGTTAACTACCGAGGGCCATATTAAGTATTATATATTAAATCGCGGGCCTCAAAACAAAAAAAAACAGATGAAAATTGTTATGTGCAAACTAGACTAGAGCGCAATATTCGTTCACTGACTGCTAACGAATAGCTTCAGACTCTACTGTCATTTCGTGACTCATTGCCATGCGCAAAGTATGTACATTTGAATGACCTCGAGACGTGTATACATGTTGGAGCCCGATCGTAGAATTGCTCATATCATGAAATGCCACTATTTCATGAAATGATCGGGCATTTCATGATATGAGCAATTCTACGATCGGGCTCCGACATATACATTTATGCGCAGTAGTTTCCCTTATCTATAAATGGAAATGTTTTCTGAAATATGTTTATTTAATTCATGTACCGTGTACCTACTTATAATTTTAATTAAAGAATCCAGTGTTGTCAAAAGTTAAATAAACGTATTGGTTATCAATCTTGGCAGGCCGCAGAACAGTTCCCAGCAGGCCGCCTGTTTGACATGCCTGCCCTACTTCCTCCAACTGCCAATGCATTCTTCTACACCCCGCCTAAGTCCATATCCTTGTAGTTAGGACCATGGGATTCTCTACCATAGAATTTGCCCTCATATTTGTCTCAAATCATTCCTCTTGTGGCCGCCTCAAAGGCTTCCCACTGCCGTTTCCAGCCCAAGGCCACCACACGTCTCAGACCATAAACCACTACTTAGATCAATATGATCACAAGAGTGACAAGCAATCAGTACAAAGTAGGAGACAGAGGCCATTGGCATCTGTTCCAGTGGACATGGTGGGAATTACCTCCCTGGAGCTATTCATCCGCTGACCAACCGTCCCCAAGACGGAGGATTGAGTTTGAATTCAACCGGGACCTCTAAAAGAGGGTCGTGGACTCCCACTGTTTACCCACACCTAGAAGGTATCCATCACATTTGACATTAGGAAAGACAGTGTTAAAAATTGGGGTGACCTAGGTTGCCCCAAAAATTCCTATCCCCCATTCTCTCATCTTCTGTCTTATAACCTCTCATCTTCTCCCTTCTCTTAGCCTCTCATCTTCTCTCACCTCTCCATCTTCTCTCAACCTCTCCATCTTCTCTCCATCCTCATTCCACATACCTTCTCCACATAACCTCTGAAAACCTCTCATCACACATTGAACTCGAGCCCAATGGGCTATGTTGACTTAAGGTCAAACCACACACAAATATGTGCTTGCCCTTGTGGAAGTTTACATGGGTGGGGAACTCTTAGTCTGGCCTGCCTGACATGAGTAACTCTAGTCAGTATAGCCCTCAACTTCATTAAGGACTCAAGCCCCCTCACCATGGCAAGGTGGTTTCCTTCGAGGAGGCCCAGGAAGGACTCGCCTCTCAATAATTGGAGGGGTTCCCGAAGGACCTGTCCCCCATGGGAAAAAGCTCGTGCTCTGTCATCAAGACACTACATGAGCGACATGAGAAGCCTGGAAGTAGAAGATTAAGATTTGTTTCAGAGGAGACCAGTAGGGACTTGGAGTATGGGTGGTGTTAAAGGGGTTGCGGAGTGCAGCCCAGCTAGAAAAATATGAAAGATAAGTAGAAGAGCGAAAGCAGCTCCGGTCTCAAAGGAGTGAGCCCCGGAGCTGGCAAACAAACCAGCCCATGTCCCTCAGGTGCACCCTGACTTGGGCTCTGTGGGCATTAAGGTCCCCACTGAGAATCCAGGGCTGAGGGCACTGTGAGAAGATATCCTGTAGGGTGGATACAGGAAAGACAGTGGCCAACTGGATGTAACAGAATTAAGAATGATATTGTAGCCATTCAGCCAGCTGCAGCATGCTACAAAGTCACTGTTCATATCAGAGGAAGTGAGGTCTATAGCATGATGGGTGACATTTTTATGCACAGGAATAGTCACGTTGGAGGAAAGCAGATGATTCTTGCTCATACGCACAATATATGTATTGAAGACAGTTGTCAGTAGGTTGGCCTTACAAAGAGCAAGGGTGGGAACTGGCATGATGTTGATGTAGTTCCTGATATCAGCAGCCTTGCTCCTGAAGCCTCTGTAGTTCCACTGCAGGATAGAAGGGACATTAGACACTCTGGTGGCCATGTTCATAAAGAGGTTGGGTAGTAAAGACCTAGGAGAGGTGTGTCTCGTGGAGAGTGTCTAGCAATCCACAAAGTGCGAGATGAGGGCTGCCAGCTGATTGAGGATCGTCAGTGTTCTAGATCAAGATTCCACAGGGAGAGTGGAAATGATGACCTTGATGTCCACAAGAAGCGAGAGAATGGTAGGCAGGAGGATAGTGTCGTGATGACCCTTCCTAAAGTCCTGAGATGTCAAGGAGGAGAAGAGCTTCTTTGGTTCAGGTCGAAGAGCAGAGATCTGCACTTGTCCTCCTGATCTTTTTGGCCTACTGCTTGACCTGTATGGGACAGGAGTATTACATCAGTTGTAGCAGAATCATGCACCATGGAGATGCCAGTAATAGTGTAAGCCTGAAGAAGAGGAGCATAGGCTGACAAAACTGGAAGGGTATCATCAGAGACTTGGGAGTAGGGGCAGCAGTAGGAGCCAAGGCTTGAGGCACTGGCATCTCAGCTGACACAACCTCCATGGCAGCTGCGGGGATTGCATGACCCCTCTGGCAACAGCGTAGCTGACAGAGATGCCGGCTGCACATGGCCTTCTGAGGAACGGGAGGAGGCATCACTACTGTACTCTTCAGAGGGATCTTGCCAAGCCTTGTGCTTTCGAAAGAGTGGACAAGACCAAGGGCCTCCCTTTTCTCGCAGGCAAGCTTCTTGATGTGCCACCCAGAGAAGGTGGTGGCATGAGGTCCACCACAGTTGACACATGAGAAGTCCATTGTGCTTGCACTGCTTGTGGGAGTGTGGCCCACTGCAGCACTTACAGCAAATGGTTCCTCTGCAATTCTTTGCAATGAGCCTGAAGCATTGGCACTTCAGGTACTGAGGAGGGGCCTTCACATACACCTCTACAGGGATCCTGTAGAAACTGAGTATGACATTCCCAAGTAAGGGGAATTCATTGAAAGTAAGGACTGCCTCCTTTAGGGCAATTTTGTTGACCCCAGAATCAGTGGGTAGATAGTGATACATTCGACATACCGGAGGGATCTCAGTCAACTTGAGGTCAATATCCATGACATTGGACAGGTCAACAGCAGCTGCTCAACCTCAAGTGTATCTGCTGGGGGAGGGCCAGCAGTAGAAGGTGCAGCTTCAGCACTATCAGGAATAGCTGAAAGTGTTGCAGCAGCACCAACCATTGGAGTCTTATCAGACATGGCTGAGGCATAGGGGGAGGCATTGCCAGGGGTAGCAGAAAAAGCACCCGGGGCAATGTTGGTGACAGAGAAGGAGGTCTCACCACTCGTATAGCAGCAGCAGTGGAGAGACCCAGCACCTCAGAGGAAGTGTCTTAACAGTCTTTCCTCTAGGTACAGAGTTTGAGCACAAATGGCAGAGAGGATGACTCTTATCTGGAGAAGAGGTAGAATACATCCTTTCTCTAGAATACGTCCTGTGGGGCCTTTGTGGCAAGTTACTAGCAGTAGCAGGCTTCTCAGTAGGGTGAGAAGCAGGCATTGTGGTAACAATGCACTTAGTTGCATTTGTTTGGGAGGGAGATCTGAATCCAAGATGCCAGGAGAGGTGACAGAATCACCTTTCTTCCTCTTGAATCCAGGAAGAGATCGCATCATTATTATCAGGGAACAAAAGACACCCTGAAATATAATGAGTAAACTACGCAAGTACACAAAGAAAACTCTTAATAGTTAACTGACTAACTAACAGAGGAAATATATAACTGTACTTACCTAAAGGTGCATGAAATGACTCTGAAATAAACACATAAAAATATTACAGTAGAAATAGAATAAAAGAAGCATTTACCAAAGATAGCAGAAGAATCCCATGTGCTGGAACACAAAGAGGCAGTACAGAAATGGACTGAAACAAAGAGTCACCAGAAATCTTACTCAAATGCAAAGTCAGGAGCCAAATAAACCATGTCTGTAGCTTGCAGTGGTCTCAGGACAAAAGGCAGACAATGATTAATAAAATAATTTTAATGCTATATATCAGGGGCATTCAAGGCCAGCTAGATGAAGGATACATGCAGATGCCAAGAATTTAATACCATTAAAAATGCCCAAGGGGTGGCCAAAAGACCAACATGCAACTAAATCTGGATTAAAAAATATTAGTGAAATCCTCCTGATTATGTGCCAGGTGTTCTATTAGTCTCCTAGTTGTATAAGCTCCCAGCTTCAGGGAATCTTTATAATTGTTATTCATTTCTTTATATACAGATGAAAATGGAATTATTATTCATTTTTCCACTTGGTAGGGCCTTTTGCTTATTTCCTGTGATACGTGGCACCATATGCACTGCAAATACCTGTTGGAAACAACACATTAAGCATCCACAGAAAGTTGGTTAGTAGAACATTTCTAGCTGTTCATAGTTAGACAAAAGGTGAATAGTAATCTGATAACTCAGATATTAGGGCATCAGGCAATATAAAGAGGTCTTGGTATTGTAACCTTGTATGTCAAAATGCATATTTTATACTTAAAGTCAATTGTTTTAAGTTTTACTGGATATTGTAATTTTTGTAGAATTTAATTTCCCATGTGCACATTGTTTATATTCACATTAGCTCAGAGTAGTAATGCTTCACTTAGTTTTTAGTGTGATTTTAAACTTTACATTAATGTCTTTAAAGAGTATATTTTAAGCTTTGTTTTTTTACGATTTTTTGGAAGAAGAAAAAATGCTCCACAATAATTTTATTTTTCTAGCTGCTTCTCAAACAGTCAGCATCAACTGTTAAGAGAGTGTCACTTGAACTTGGTGGTAATGCCCCCTTTATAGTTTTTAATTCAGCGAATGTCAGCAAAGCAGTGACTGGAGTAATGGCTTCAAAGTTTCGCAATTCAGGACAGGTATGTTTTTTAGATGCTTTATACATTAAACTGGAATGCATTAATTTCAATACAACAGAATAATCTGTATTAACACAACAAAAGAATCTATAATAACACAAGACCTTTATTGGAAAGCTGACCGCTAAGGCTGGCCTTTCATAGTTATGTCTGGTTATATTCACATGATATAAATGCTCACATTTACTTTTATTCATTTTTCAATAATATAGTATACAAATGATAATCAATAGTAAATACACAGATTACCTGTTGACTTAGATTGCAATAAATAATTTAGTTTAAATAAAAAGAGTTTTGCCATGAATGGGACTCAAATCCACACCTCCCATTACATGCCAGGTATCTTGACCACTAACCTGTCAACAGTCTCAATTTGCTAATAGGATGAACTAGCTCTTGATAGCTTACTGATGAGAATATTCATCATGTAAGTGGGAGGCATAAGATTGAGTCCCACTCATGGTAAAACTCATGTTTTCAGCCAAATTTTTATTGAATTCTATGTCAACAGCTAATTTGTGTATTGATTCATTATTTAATTAACCCTTACAGTATCAGGTTTCTGAAACTGAATTCACTGTGGTGGCCAGATTTATTTCAATGTGTTTTCAGAAAATAAAATAAACAGCTTTAGAACCTCATCTTGAAGTATGTTCTGTCTCCCTTGACAAAGAAAACATTAATTTGCATTCAGTAACTTTTTTTCTGTCAATATGTAGGGGAAACTTGGATTTCAAACCCTCTTTTAACATGTTCAGAGCACTAGTAATATGATTATCATAACAAATAGATGTATTTGTTTATTTTTTAATATGTTTGTATTTGTGAGTTATGAATCTTCTCTTCTTCTATTAAGCCCAGAACCACCCCCTCGGTATGAGTTCACCCTGTGAAGATTCCACTGGTTTTTTTCTTTTATAGAGGCAGGTAGTAAAAAAATGCATCTGACAATGCAAATAAAAATTGATTAAAGAAACCAATAGACAAAAACGATTATAATGCATATCAATAGGAAGGCTATTTCTTTATGTATAAGAGGAAAATAGTTTTTTTCTTAACAAAAATTACTCTTATTTTCGAATTTTTTCATGGTAATGAGAAAAGTCGAGACCTTTCACTAATCAAATGAACAAGTCAACTTTAGGTCATATTATATACAAAAGAAAAAACATTTAATTGGAGTTAAGAAAATGACAAAAAAATAAAAAAAAGACAGGTAAGTAAAATTTTATTAGCATTTTTTTAATAAGAAAATTGCAAGGTTTTACTGTATTTTTTCATTTTAAATTCAGTAAAAAATTAAAAGAAAATTATCTCGCTATACTTTCTGAAGTATTTCACTACCTTAATGTATATAATTCATAATATTTCCATCATTACATAAATCTTTAATTTGCTTAATTTTTACAAAATTATTTGGTCATTTGTACAAACAATGTACAATGCCAATTTTTGCTGATCAGTGAACTCTAAAACTAAGGTAATAGTATTACAAAACCTTTTGCTTTAAAACAAGATTATTTAAATAAAAACTGAAAAAAATAACTAAAATGGGATAAAGAGTTGTGAAGAAATTAAATAAAATATTTCAAAGCAAATATAGTTTATTTTAACCTCTGAAATTTGAGATTGAACCCTTCCATGTCAGTTTGCATTTATATACTGTCTACTACAAAAAAGTTGAACTTTATGAAAATGGCAAAAACATGACTTAATGTTACAAATTCTGAATGCTAGTTTATGAAATTACTTCAGTTTAATTAAAAATAGTACTAAAATGTCTTATCACTTAAAAATTAATTTTTTTGTTAATAATGTCCCAGTGAGAAATGTCTTCTAAAGTAGCTACCATTTTAAGTCACATATACCTAATGATTTAATTTTGGGTCAAGCTTCAAATAATTATTCTTTCTAATTGCAATATATATTTCAGAAGCAATGTAAATAATTCTAGAAGTAGTTGAAATTGATATCCTTGTTCAGAATATGAGAAAATCAGAATTCATCTGAATCACTCTCAAAGTCAACTAAACATTGTAGTTTAGGAAAAACTCAATTTTCCTGTTGCTTTATAATATCCATTATGATTAATATCCATGTGATAAAGTGTTTGTCCATCCATATTTTATCTTTTAAAAACTATATTTCATCAGCAAAAGAAAATGCAAAAATACTTTGGTACTTTCTGAAATATCTAATCTGTACAACCTAACATGTGCACTAAGTTTGAAATCAAAACTAGATGTTTGCCGATCAATTTCACACTCTTATAATATTACCGATCATATGATCAAAGAAATAGCAGTTTGAGCAAGAGAAAGGGCTTTTTGTTTTCTAAGGCATCAAGTTGGGGAATAAATTGAAAAAAATAGCATTTTTGAGGAGCTCTGAAATGTTTACATATATATATAAATAAAAAAAGTTAGTTCAAACTTTAATATAAAAAAATTATGGTATTAAAGACTAATTTTATAATTTGTGGCCATATGCAGGCTTCATGAACCTGATTTTATAGGTTGTGTCAGCATAATAGTTAATATATAATTGATCATATTCCTATGCAACCCATCAGTTGAAACCCATATGTATTTATAAATGTCCCAGTTTTGTAGTAGGTGTTAGTTATTCTCAAACCATTAAGTTTACTTACCTGTTGGAGACATTCCCCATTGCCATTGAATCTATCAATGCCAAAGAAACCTGATACCACTGCCCAAAGGTCAGAGTCAGTATGAACTTTAGCATTGAAGTCACCTAGCACAAGAGAAATATCGTCTTTCCTGATAGAATTAAAAATATCCTTAAGTTGTCTGTAAAACATATCTTTCTCATTCTCATCAGAATCCTCTGTGGGGGCATAACAACAGATAACATTCTAGTCTTTAATTTTGGTTTTAAATTTAGCGAAGAAATCTTTCATTAATGCAGTCATATCGTAGAAGAGCATCGCTGGCATGCCTGCTGAGAAGCAAACCTACACCTTGGAAATGTTTTCCATCTACCCTCCCTGAAAAGAGAAATTTAAAATTATTTTTAAGTTTCTGATCTTTATCTGTCCATCACACTGGAATGTCTAACACACTGGAATTCCTGTGTGAGGACATCAAGAGAATAATCTATATGTAATGTCCTCACGTTCTACATTCCTGCAGAGAGAAAATGATTAGTAGGATTCTTAAAGAAACTAGGTTTATTGAGATGGGTATGGCCAACAATATCAAACAGCCCTCTGATTGCAGGCATGGAGCAAAGACTGTTCCTCCTCCACTAAAGGCTGAAATCACTGATGCTGGTAGGAACTTCAGGCACCACCTTTTCAAGTGGACCTTTTCAAGAGCCATATGGCCTATCTGAGACACATTTCTCCAGTTTAGGATTGATCATGCCCAACTAGCTTAGTGAGATTTTTAAATTTTTTTTTTAAATCAGATCACACCCGGCTCAAGACAAATTTTCCTCTCTAACCAATTAGCATCATCATACTTCAATAGGGTAATAGTGGCTAAATACCTTGTAATTGCAAAGTGCTGTGGATTAAAATGTATTATGAGGCTTGGTTTTCTGCGCTGCATTCTTTGATATCTCTGCTTGCTTTATTTAGAAGGAACAGAAAGGAATTAAAATGTAAAATTCCATTTTAACTGAAGTCGGATTAGCAAAAATAGACAAAAATATTGGATGTTTTGTTATCATGCAATGCATTCATTTGATTTTCCATTGTTTCATTTATAATGAAGTGATCTTTAAGAAATGTGTTTTATTGAAAGTCAGATTAGTGAGAATACAGATAGCCCTATATAACTATATAGGGCTATCTGTATCTTGTATCTCATAGTATATTCTTTCATTTCCATTTGATTTAGTTAGAATGGATATACTAAAAAAAATTAATTGTAGTAAAATGTCATATTGCAGAGAATAAGTGTAAATTCGTTACTGGATTAAGAATTGGAGAGATTGAACCTAGTAGTGACCTCATTGGTTTCATGTAGTGCCATCATTCCTATATAGTTTCGTATCTCATAGTGTGTTCTTTCATTTCCATTTGATTTAATTAGAATGGATATACTAAAAAAAAGTAGTAAAATGTCGTATTGCAGAGAATAAGTGTGAATCCGTTACTGAAATAAGAAATTAGAGAGATTGATCCCAGTAGTGACCCCATTAGTTTCATATAGTGCCATCATTTGAATTTGGATTGTTTCATTCAGAAGAAATAGATTTGTTTGTAAATTCGCCTTATCCTTGATTGGGTTAAAGAAAATTAATACAAATATTGACCATGCTATTTTTTAAACAGCTTGTTTTGTATATTGTTGGATTACACAGACTTCTGAAAAGTGTTTTTTTTTGCTTCTAATAAGTATTAGTAATCGCAAATTATTGCTAGCCATTTCTTTTTTCCCCACCCAATTGTCTTCCACTGAGTTGTCATCCATCCAATTGTTGTCTAACCAATTACCGTCCTCCCAGTTGTCATTCACTCAATTATCTTCCATCCAGTTGTTGCCCACCCAGTTGTCATAGACCTGCTTGCCACTGAGGTCTCACAATAGCCTGTCAGCATAATACACTGTTCCTCTGGGACGAAAGTAAAATCTCAGCAGGAAAAAAAAAAAAAAACAGAAAAGAAACATCGATACCTTATTCAGGGCTCAAACCCAGGTCCCTTTATATTAATACAAGGTTCACTATCCATCCATTGTGTTGAAAACCTGCTGTGGGGCACTCCTACTTACATTGTTGCCACCACAGTTAGGGGTTTTCTTCATGGTCTCTGACGCAAAGACTTGTTTTTAACTAGTGCAGGAGACGATGGCCCAACATCAGCAAGCCATCTGTACCAGAGACCAGGAAGAAGACTCCTAACTGTGGTAGCAACAATATAAGTAGGAGTGTCTACAGCGGTTTTCAACACAATGGGAGGATAATGAACCTTATATTAATATTTAGAGAACCTCATAATATATGTTTAATATTACCTACCACTATACCATATTTTTTGGTCTGTAAATGGTAGCTAGGTAGTCACTGGAAGGAGAGCTATGTACCAATCCCCTGTGATGATGCATAGAACCGGCCAGGCCTAGCACCTAATGTCCAACCCCGCCTTCTCGTGGTGCGGACCGTTAGTAACTTTCAAAAGAGATACTCTCTTGTGGAAGTGAACGGAAGGGGAGGGCTGCCAGATTAGTGTGGCCTACTGATCTGGACAACTATGGCTACTTTTCTTTTTTTTCTACCCTGCTGAGGAGTGGTCAACCACACAGGGTCCTGGTGCTGACCATATAAACCTACTGGACTGGACAGATATATGGCTCTGAGCTTGATTATGGATCCTGATTTTGCTGCACTGGTGGGCTTCTGTGGAGGGAAAATCTTCCGCTGTGTTTTCTTTTTGTTTGTGGGTTGACAGCCCCAAGTGAATAGATCCACAGGATATGTTTATCAGCTGGTGGATAATCCTGAGCAGAAGTCATCGCAGGCACCTGAACTCTTTGCTTCTATTGGCATCGTCAAATTCTACATTGGAGGAAGTCTTCCAGTGTAGATGGCTTCAGCCTTTAGTAGTGGGGGAACGGGTCTTTGCCCCATGTCTGCGATTAGGGGGCTGTTTGATATTGTCGGCATTCTCTCTCTCAATAAACATAGTTTCTTTAAACATCCCACTAACCATTTTCTCTCCATAGGTAGTTGGAATGTGAGGACTCTGCACAGAGCTTTTTCTCTTGATGTCCTCACACAAGAATTCCACCGTTATAATTTAGATATTCTCGGCTTGCAAGAGACCAGATGGACAGATAAAGGTCAGATTCTTAAAAATAATCTTAAATTTCTCTTTTCAGGGAGGGACGACAAAAAGCATCACCAAGGCGTGGGTCTGCTTCTCAGCAGACACGCTAGTGATGCTCTTCTAGGATATGAGTGCATTAATGAAAGGTTTCTTACAGCAAAATTTCAGACAAGCGTTAAAGACTTGAATGTTATCTGCTGTTATGTCCCCACTGAGGATGCCGATGAGGATGAGAAGGATAGGTTTTATGAACAACTTCAGGATATTTTGAATTCTGTCAAGAAAGGAGATATTACCCTTGTTCTTGGTGACTTCAATGCCAAAGTTGGTACTGACTCTGACCTTTGGGGAGGAGTAATAGGCCCTTTTGGTATTGGTAGCTGCAATAGCAATGGGCAACGTCTCCTACAGGTAAGTAAACTCAATGGATTCAGAATAACTAACACTTATTACAAACACCGCGACATACATAAGTACACATGGGTTTCACCTGATGGGCTGCATAAGAATATGATTGATTACATATTAATTAACAGCAAATGGACTAGTTCTGTTAGGAATACCAGGTCATATAGGGGAGCTGAAATTGGATCTGACCATTACCTTGTTAAAAGTGTGTTGCAACTTAAACTTAAAAAGTGTTGTGCTAGGGTTAAAAAATTTACTTTTAATACTGAAGCTCTGAAAGATCCAGTTATAGCCAAAGCTTACCATGATAGGTTACTTAGTCATTATGACAGTCATGGTTTGCTTACTACTGAAGTTGAGGAAGAATGGGATCATTTTAAACAGGCTTTTTTGGACACTAGCAGTACTCTTTTGGGAAAAAAGGAGCAGAAGAGGCAAAATTATCTGAGTGATAAGGCACTTGAGCTTATTTCGGAAAGAAAGAACTGCAGGAATGCCCTTAATCAATACCCTACTAGTCCTAATAGAAAGCATTACAGAGACCTTAATAAACTTGTAAAGGATCAGTTAGCTGCTGATAAAAATTTTTGGCTTGATGGTTTGGCTGACAAAGCCGAGGAAGCAGTTAGACAGCACAACAGCAGAGAGCTGTACCAGATAGTTAATGTTTTGTGTGGTAGAAAACGGACAGGCATACAAGGATTGAAGGATAAACAAGGTAAGGTTATAGAAGGGGAGGATTCTGTCATGGCTAGGTGGGCTGAGCATTTCAGTGATGTTCTAAACAATGTAGTTAGTTCTACTCCCATTGTTTGCAATGATGATAGATGCATTGGTGGCTTTAATGTTGGCCCTATAACACAATCTGAAGTTAGTTTGGCTGTTTCTAAACTTAAACTTCATAAATCCCCAGGGGTAGATGAAATTACTACGGAAATGCTTAGAGCTGGGAATGTTTCGGTTACCACTTGGATGACTGAAATTCTGAATCTCTTTTATGATAAAGGCATGGTTCCTAAGGATTTTACCAGAGCTATTGTTATCCCTATTTTCAAAAAAGGTGATCGCAGTTCTTGTGATAACTATAGGGGTATCAGCCTACTCTCTGTTCCAGGTAAAGTTCTTTCCATGATTGTGCTTAATAGAATTAAGAATCTGGTTGACAGGCAATTGCGTGATGAGCAATGTGGATTCAGAAGTGGTAGGGGATGTGTAGATCAGATATTTTCACTTAGGCAGATTCTTGAGAAATGTTTAGAGTTTCAGAAACCTTTGGTTGCTAGCTTTGTTGATTTCAAAAAGGCTTTCGACTCTGTTGATCGTCATAATTTGTGGTTGATTGTGAGATCATATGGTATACCAGACAAGTTAGTTAACATTATGAAAGCTCTCTATAATAACACTGAGTCGTGTGTGAGAGTTGGTAAGGCTTGTAGCAATTGGTTTAGCATTACTTCTGGTGTTCGACAAGGGTGCATTTTGTCTCCTTTTCTCTTTAGCTTGGTTATTGATTATGTTATGCGAAATTCACTTCAAGGGAAAGATTTTGGCCTTAAATGGGCTGGAGATAGGAAAATTTCTGATTTAGATTATGCTGATGATTTAGCCCTTCTGGCAAATGATGTTGATGAGATGAACTCTTTCATTCGAGCCGTTGATGAGACTGGTAGTAGAGTAGGTTTGGTTATAAACAGAGAGAAAACTAAAGTGATGAAAATTGGTCAGGCAGGCTGTGATTCAGTTAATCTGAATGGTTGCAGTCTTGAGCAGGTGTCACAGTTTAATTATCTTGGGAGCTATGTAACAGATAATGGTGATGTGCGGCATGAGATTAACAGACGAATAGGGATTGCTGCTGGGACTTTTAAGAATCTATGGAGAGTGTGGAGAAATAGGCGTATACACCTAAAGACTAAAATTAGACTGTATAATAGTTTGGTTCTTTCTAGGGTTAGTTATGGTAGTGAAACTTGGACACTTTGTAAACAAGATAACAGGAAACTAGATGCTTTTGATTCCAGATGCTTACGCAGTATCTTGGGCATTAGGTGGTTCAACTTTGTAACTAATGATGAGATTAGGAAAAGGAGTTTGCAACCTCCTTTAAGCAGCATATTGTGCAGAGAGAGACTCCGTTGGTTTGGCCATGTTGCCCGTATGAATAATTATAGATTGGCGAATAGGGTTATGAACAGTGTGCCTAAAGGCCTCAGAAAGAAGGGGAGACCTAGGATGCGGTGGGCAGACAATGTCAAACAGGACCTTGTTAGAATTGGTGTGCAGTGGCCAGATGCAGTAGATGTAGCTCAGGATAGACTTGCTTGGAGAACTAAATTGCACGGTCTGGTTGGACCTCCGTAGCCCATGGCTGCTTGAGGATGATGATGATGATGATACCATATTTTAATACCTAAGTTAAAATAATATGCTGCTCACAAAAATTAGGGGATATTTCAAAATGAATATGAAGTGATGAAATATCCCCTAATTTTTGTGAGCAGTGTAGTACAGAAACATGAAAACTTATGAAATGCAAAACTCTCATAAGAAAAGTGGTGACAATGAAAAATATTGCTTTCAAATAGAACTGTTTAAAATGAATAGCTAAATTTCATACTTGAGTAAATTAATTTTATGTTTAAGATAATTTTGCTTGAAAATTTTCAGACTTGTGTATGCACCAATCGTATTTTGGTGGAAAAAGGTGTTCATGATGAGTTTGTGTCTAAATTGGCAGAAACAATGGAAAAGCAGCTTTTTGTAGGAAATGGACTTGATCCTAAGACAACTGTCGGTCCTCTCATCAACAAACAAGCAGCTCAAAAAGTAAGTCTCATATAACGTGTGTTGTTATCTATGTGTTATGTGTTTGTTGAGTAGATCAGGTCATATTCTTGAGAAGAAATATTTTAAACTTCTCATATGCTGTATACAGAAGATTTGCATTAATAATTAACTAAAGTAATTTTATTTGACATGCTGAAGTTCAGGGATATTACTTTAAATGTGCTTATAATTTTAAAAAAATATATTAACTCTTTATTTAGAAGGCACGATTAGCTGATTGATTTGGATTTAATGGTGATTGGTTTGGGTTTAAATAAGGTAAAATAATTTCACTAATATTTAGTAGCAGGAATTCCTAATTTTTTTAGCTGGGGACTGCTATGAAAAATTATGAATAGTTATTAGATGATGTAAATGAAAATGTAAGAATGGTGTTAAACAAATACAAATCTTATTTCAAAGACAAACATTATAACTACAATATCTATATAAGGAGGATAAGACTGTAACCCTCCAAAAATATGTTAAACTTCTTCTCTTTGGACCTTTTGACTGATCCAAATTAAACTAAACTTCTGGATAGCATTGGACACCAGGCAATATTAACTTTCCAAATAGAGTTAAATGAGGGTTTGCTAAGTATATAGGCATTACTTAGTGAGTATGAAATCAAAAGATTGTCAAATTAGTAAAGTTAAATCTTAATAAAAGTCAATTATCTTTGCTCAAGAGAAAAAATAGCAGAGTCTAGATATTTCATATAACAAACAAAGTTTATTTCCATCAAATCTCACCAAATACTCAGATGAATACAAAAGTCTGAGCAACTAAAAGTTCACATCTAGCTCCATCTCTACTGACAACTCTATACTATATTTTACTAACTCTTTGCTGCCATCTTCCTTTTTGTCTAACTGACCCCTTCTC
Organism: Ryuthela nishihirai; assembly: GCA_038380435.1. Classification (NCBI taxonomy): domain Eukaryota; kingdom Metazoa; phylum Arthropoda; class Arachnida; order Araneae; family Heptathelidae; genus Ryuthela; species Ryuthela nishihirai. The sequence continues at coordinate 46,860,905 of JAWZYU010000009.1, forward strand.
TACTAACATCTCATTGCTGCTATTGTCTTACTAACTGACTTCCTTCCTCCTATCTGACTCCATGACCTAATGTCATTTAGTATACATGTGGCATGCAACTGAGACGTGTGCAGCACACTGGGAAAAACATTTGCAATATCTTACGATTGCACACTCACTATGACGCAAGAGGGGTGTGCCCTTACGCACGCATTACTGGCTGTCAATCAAAATTCGGAGTCGTGCAAGGGCAACTCCTTTAGCATTCTGGATGAGGAAAAATGATGATCCAACTGAAATTTAAAAGCCCAAAAATGATAAATATAATGTAAATAAATTGGGTTGGGTTGTTTTACCTCTGAGCAGCACTTTTTGCACACCATGGGCTAAATGGCCAGGTCACATGGACCCCGAAGGCTCAGAGAAGGTTGGGGGAGGGGACCCATTGGAACAGCTGTTGGGAGACAGATGGTAGCCTCCCGTCGAGGCCATCCAGCGTGTTCTTTAACGTGCACAGGGAATGGCTCTCCCGCACACAGGGCCACTGCTTAACATCCCATCCAATGGACAGCAGCCTTTCCGAGCCCATCGGTGTCCCCTACTGACCATGGGCAGGGCGGGGAATTTTTGCAGAGATAAATCTCAATGCTGACCCAGCAGGGACTCGAACCTGGGAACTACAGATTACGAGCCTGGCGCACTACCGACTGAGCCACCCCCGCCCGTATGTAAATAAAGTAAAACTGGTTAAGGAAAAGCAAAAGTGAATGGGTGGACCATCACAAGGCATTTCTCTCTTCGCCCTTGTCCAAGGCAAGTGAAAGATTATACTAATGATTGGAGAAATTTCTTTATTTACACATAAGCAGGTAAATGAAAGTTTTGTTAAATGTTACACGAATTCTCTTTGACATTGTAATATAATAATGAAATCTAAATTGTACCACAAATTCTTTACCTTCCTAGTGCACCATTAAATCCAGCCAATCAGTCAGTCATATCTTCTGGATAAAGAGTTAATCTGTTTTTAAAATAATAATAATATTTATTAATACTGTTTACAAATCTATTAATAATTGCAATTTTGTAGCAAATAGTTAATTTGCAAAGTTAACAGTAGCTTATCCTCAGAGGTTTTAACTTTGGTTGGGGTTATATGACTTTTAGCTTTCGTTTTGTCTTTTGTACGGAACAGCCATCCCATGGCTGAGTGTTTAACAGTGTGCTTGGCTACTGATCTAGGACTGGGTAAGGCATGGTTGTTTTTCTGCCGAGGTCCCACCATCCTCACACACCTTCTAGTATGGCATATAAACTGACAAGCTCCTGTCAGACCTCTGTGGCAAGCTGCTGCTTGAGGTGGGGTATTTTTTTTATCTGTATGGAACATTGTTGCTTGTGCCATATATATTATATACAGAAATGCAAACTACAATTTTTTTGGTTTTTCTTTGAATTTTCATTTAAAATCTGTTAGGGGGGGGGGGGGGAAGGGGCCTCAGTTGGTAATGCTTGTAATCTGCAGTTCCCAAGTTCAAGCCCCATCTGGACCAGCATTGAGCTTTATCTCCACAAAAATTGGTTAGCAGAGACTCCTCTGGGCTTGGAAAAGCTGCCATCCATCAGACAGGATATGAAGTCTTGTGTGTGGGAGCACCATACCTTGTGCACATTAAAGAATACACTGGATACAGTGGGTCCCTTCCCTCAACCTTCTCCGAGCTTTCGGAGTCCTTGTTACCTGGTCATTAACCCATTGTGTGCAAAAAAAGTGCCACTCAGAAGTAAAATAACCCATCCTGAATTGGTCATTGGAAATTCGGTATTTTGGCTTTCTTAGTTTTACCCTTATGAAAATCAGCCCCAAAATTTTACAGTATTTTTGCCCTTTTTTCCAAAAGGAGGATGTTAATGAAAGGAAAGAGTTATTTCCTATTTAACTCTTTTACTGTACTATGCTGCTCTGTACCCCCTCCCTAAGCTATTCTTGCTTGTGGCTCACCTGCACACCAATCAGAGGAAATCTATAAGGCTTCAACTGACCACTTTTGGACAGAACACATGGCAAAGGCTTTATCTTTATTGAACTTATCTCCAACTAAATCCCTTAGACCCATGTAATAATGAAGTGATCACAACACCTCTATTGATGAGGCCCAGTAGCTCCAAAGAATGCCCAAGACAACAGCCACTTCTGGTTTCAAATCCAGGACTTTTGTATCAGAATCAAGAGACATTGTACAATACCAAGATTTGCTTCTGAATTTCTTTTAATGTTATAAATTCATTGTAAGCTAATGTCTAATGCATTATTGTATTTTCATAATTCAATTTGTTTTCATATTATAGTGTGATTGAAATTGTTTGTGTGAATGTAAAAGATTGATAAACTAATTTGACAGGATGTTTTTGGTGCTACACTTTTAAATTGGCTCTGGATCTTGTGTGCTTAGTACCTTTCCTGTCTTTTTCATAGCATATTAAAACTGAGATTCTACGTTCATTTGTACTGATTCATCATGTAACTGAATTGAACTTTTTTTTCCTTTCCTATTTCAATACACCATCTATCTTCTGTTGAAAGCCACGAAATGAAACAGATTAATGGCAGTCTTACAAGATGAGAGTTGAGAGAAAAATGTCCTCCCCTTTACCTCTGTATTCAACTCTGGCCAACTAAATGCTAACTGGATTATTTTCGAATCAGAAACTTCAGAGGGAAGAAGATAATACAGATTAGAGAACTTCACTGTTCTGTGGGCAGTGATTGATATTGCAACTGGAATGGGTCTCATACATGTCTATTGTTATCCAAATTGGGTTAATGGGTTGATAAAGGATTAAGACTTTTCCTTCACTATAGTTGAAGCTAGTTGACAGCTGGGTTACTGCACTAACCTTTTAATTGGCTGATCAAAGCTCCTCTCTTTGGTTTGAGCACTGTAGCAGTACTGTCTCTGTTCTTATCTCTGCACTTTCTCATTGCTGTTTTGTTTAAAAAATTTCATTACAAGTTTTGTGTTAAAATGTTTACTGTGTCTCTTATATGCTTGCATAATCAGAAATATTCCCACAAGTTTGACTTTGTGAAATCGTTGCATGGCAAGACTGTCATGCAACGATTTCAAAAAGTTGCATGGCTGCTGATCATAAAAAATGCATTTTGATTGTTTTACATCTGAGTTGCACAAAAGTGATGCTCAGAAGTAGCATTATTAATTGAATAATGATGTTTATGTATTAATTGTTATTAGTTATTGTCTATTAATATTCATTAATATAAAAATGTAAGGATGCTTTTGACTTGGCTGTAGCTTAAAAAAAATCACTGGAGAAAGGAGCACATTAGCATTTGTTGCTGTTCCCTCTGTATTGTAATGTTAACTCTTGCAATATATTGATGATTTATTGATGATGCATACATATTGATATAAACCTTTAGTGTCTTGTTTCTGAAACTTGTCTCACTTTGATAGCCAAGTTAATTTTTGAGGAGTTTTCGGTAAATAAAATACATAACTTTAGAATCTCATCCTGTAGTGACTAATGAAGGGAAATATGTCATGTTATATTGAATACATATAACATTTAAATAATATATAAATTTAATATATAATAATTTAAACTGAATAGTGAAAAGCAAAAATTTGAAGAAAAATAATTTGCATTTTTTTTTTGTTTTAACTTCACTAAAATTTTAAAAAGTTTCTTTTTGTAAATTATTTTAATATGAATAGTGCCAAATGATAAGCTACCATTTGTCATATTTATTTTATTCTTCAATTAATATTTAAATCTGTATTATCTATCTATAATTTATTAATCTCACTATCTACTAAATTAATTTATAATATTTCAATTAAAATTTAAATCTCTCATTTATTTTTTTGAAATTTTTTAGTCATTTAGCAAATTATGTATGCTTAGATTTTTGGCAATAGGAAAATTCTAAACCTAAAGAAAGTAATGTCATAAAAATTTACTTTGCTTTAAAAATAAGGTAATTTAAACAAAAAATGAAAAATATGTCAATAAAACGAAAATGGAACTAAAAAAAATGAAAAAAAAAAAAAATTAAGTTTAACCAAAACATTGAAATAAGAAAGGAGTGTTTTAATATGAAGCTATATAACTGCTAGAAAAAAGTTAAACTTTTTTGTTAAAAATCACAATTTTCAAATTTCATTAGTGTATTTGATTAAAATATAATTAAACAATATCGCAAAAATAATTCCAAAAGCACCAGAGAAAAAAATCTTTAAAATCGAAAGACTGCTAAAATACTCACTGAAAGTGATATACATAGTTCATGGTAATGCAACTTCTGGTAATAGTAAAATCAATATCTTACATTAGAAATTTAGAAAGCATTACAACTGTGATAGAGAGAATGATAAATAGGTCAGAATACCTGAAATCTTAGCTGATTGATAAATTAGGTTTGGTACAGCAGAGTAAAGGCCTAAACTAAATCATTGTTGCTTGATGCTATTTACGGTGACTTAGCATCAGCATACAATTACTACAGCTCAAACAGATTTTTAAACTTTAATCATAATTTTTTCAAGTGGAATCAACAGGCAGAAAAATACATATAGCATGAAATGTTATTTTTAATATATGATTAAAGACAGTTAAAAAAAATCTGATTTTTGTTCAAAATTAAAAATTTAGTATATTGACTGTGAAATGGTAAACACTCCATGCAACAGTAGAATTGGAAAAGTGAAATTAGTAAACCCAGCTTGGACACCCAAATGGCTAATTATGAATGATTTAGTTAACTTTTAGTAATGTCAAAGAAGTGTGGATGCTGTTGACTTAGGTGTGGCCATGGCATGCCACCATTTCATGTGCTGCTGCCAGTGGGATACGAACACATATTTATTATTAGTGATTCAGCTCTATTTCATTAATATAAAAAAATACAGCTGCATATTTCTGTCACTGCAAAAATGTAACTAAAGTGAATTTAGGCTTTTCATTACAAGATGGGAAATTTAATTCATAATTAGTTAATGGGTACCATAAAATGATCATCTCTAAACTCTGATTGTTTAAATGGGAAGGTCCACTTCCACCCATAACCAATTGAAGCTCAGAAGGTGGCAAAACATTTTGATTTTTTTATATTAATGAAATTTAATTTTATTGCTAATAATTAGTAGCCAATAATCTATATGCATTGAAGCATTGATTAATAATTGGTATATTGCATAAATTCCACAAAATATGGAAATTTATTAGTTTTCTTAAGTGGTTATGATTCCTCTGAATTCCATCAAAAATTCCACTAAATTTTCATTCTTCCCAATCACATTTTCATCATGCAAGGTTAGCAACTCTGATTATATATATAAAATTATTCCATAAAAATTGATTAATACTTTATTTAGAAGATATAATTGATTGAGTGGTTTGGATTTAATGGTGCACTGGAAAGTAAAGAATTTTTGCTACCATTTAACATGCAGTATTATATTATTGTGTCAAAGAGAATTCTTGTAATATTTAACATAACTTTTATTTACTTTCTTTTGTGTAAATAAACAAATTTCTCCAGTCATTGGTATAATCTTTTACCTGTTTTGGACAAGGGAAAGACAGAATATTCTTATCCTCTTTATATATATATTGTAGTAATAATGTTTGCCTTTCTTATAAAAGTCTTGAAATAAAATCTGTTTTTATTTTAAATACTTAATCACTATCTGAGCTGTTTTATTATTGTTTTAGTAAATCAAAATAGCATTTCAATCAGTGAATACAGGATTGTAGGAATGTTAGTCCCATCTTGTAGTAATATGTGAAGTAAGTCCTTTCTTGTTGCATGGATCATACAATGATATTTAGACTACCGTAACTGGACATGTTTCTACTATTAACGTGTTCAGAAGTTGGATAAACAATTCTGCTTCAGAGATTATAATATACACAGAGATACACAATGTAATCTCTGAAGTAGAACTGTTTACCCAACTTTGAAGAAGACGTTAATAGTCGAAACATGTAAAGTTACGGTGGTCTAAATAAATATCATTTTGTGAGCCAGCAACAAGAAAGGACTTACTTCACATATTACTACAAGAAGTGACTAACATCCCTATTATCCTGTATTTATTGGTCGAAATGCTATTTTGATTTACTAAAACAATAATAAAACAGCTTGGAGAGTTATTAAGTGTTTTATTTAACTCAGCTGTGCTAAATCTGTTATAATGTTTGTATTTGTTTAACACTGTTCTTGCATTTTTTATATACATGGTCTAATAATTATTCATAATTTTTCATAGCAGCCCACAGCTGTAAAAAACTAAAAATTCCAGCTACAAAATATTAATGAAACTAACCTTATTCCAACATAGGCACATTTAGAGAGTATCTCTGCACTTCAGAATGTCGGAGAAAATAACTTTAGTTAATTATTAATTCAGCCTCCTGTATAGAGCATTTAATAATGTTTAAAATGAGCAAAAACCATTGCATTTACCTCAACAAAACGTTTACTGCCCTTCAAAGTACTCTCTTTCAGCATCTTTGCAAAGTTGCAGATGTCTACACTAATTCTGAACCCCTCAGTGTGAGCTCCTGTCCATGGTGAGGGTACCACCCTGTGAAGGTTCCACTGGCTCAGGTACTCTTCACAGGGTCCTAAAAGCTCGCCCACGTGTTTGCTGTGCGTGGATACCCATGTCCCTGTAAAGGAAGATCATGGTAGTTGCTCGGGGGTCCCCATCTTCTCTCCTCAGCTCATGACTGGCAAAATTACAGCTCATGACCACCTTTGGCCATTTTGCCATTGGTAGCTCAGCAATCATTGCTGCGGGGCTGGGCAACAATTTCCAAGGCTGCTGCTATACACTGCTTTCGCCTCTGCTTCAGGTAAATGGAAGGTCCTGGGGTGGCCCCCTCAGTATCAATCGGCTGGTGGGATGGACCTGCTAGGGCCAACTGTGCAGTAGGTGAGTGCCTTGCCCACATCTGGACAACAGTTTGAGAGTTTCCCCACACATTTACTAATTTTGTAGTTTCCTTTCTTTTGTGAGGCCAGTTCCTTTCTCTCACTTTTTTCATTTATTTTATTTTGTGAGGACTCAAGTGAGTTTCTCAAATTTCTCTTTTCCTTTTCGTTCTCGTTCAATTGTGAGGGCTTGGCTCATTCACTGTGTGGGTATGGTGCCCGTGCAGCCCTGGCTCCTGATTGGACATCCCCTTGTTGGACTCTGTGGTGAGCGGGGACAATGGGCACTGAAAACCTAAAACAAACCATGAATTTTGATAAAGGAAATTCATCAGCCAATGCAGCCAAGAGGGCTCACTATGAGCCCCCTTCTATTGTACGTTCGCCATCGTCTTCGTGTGTATCTCCACCCCCAAGATTCCTGGTCATCCACTCCACCAGTGATCAGGTTATTGGGGACATGTCCCCCTTTTTTATCAACAAATATCTGGAAGGACTTGTGGGAGTGCTGAAATCAGTCAAGCGCCTAAGATCTGGTGACTTGTATGTGGAAATTGCTTGCTCAAAACATTCTGAGTTCCTCTTGAATGTAACAATGATTGGTAGAGTGGCAGTCACTGTCACTCCACACAAGACACTTACTTCCTCCCAGGCATGATCTCTAAGTGGGGCCTCCTCATGGTTTCTGAGGAGGAATCCTCTAGGCGGGTTCGCAACGCTGTGATGGAAAGTTACTATTCCTCACCTTCAATATGCCATGCCTGCTTACTTCCATCAAAGCAGGTTTCACTGCAAGGTACACCTGCAAGGTATCCCTAATTCTCTGCATTGTTTTCAATACCAGAGAAAACCCACCTGTGCTCATTGTGACAGCCAGTATCACCTTGCCCCTGACTGCACAGCAGAAAAGGTGTTGTGTGAACTGTAGTGGCAAACATCTGGCTTACTCCCATGATTGTCCAAAGTGGCTGGAGGAGAAGGAGGTAAAGTGTCTTAAAATGCTGAACATCTCTCCAGAGGCAAGAAAGATCACCGCACCGCCTGGCAAGGTCTCCAGTGCAATGATCAGAAAGCCCATCGTTCTAATGGCTTCCATGATGGTGCAGATGGTTATCAGCATTCCTTCATCTGAATGAATCTTTCTCGCCTATGGCTGAGTATCTCCTAATGCAGTCGAGGCTGGTGTCCATTGCAACATCAACTCCAGTTTCAAATCCTGCAGAGTTGCCTTCCTCTTTCACCACTGGAAGGCCCCCTCCATCCTGACCCCAGAAAGCCAAACCTTCCAAAACTAAGAGGCTGCCACCAGGCCCAAAGAAGAAAATTTTATTTCCCCCTTGTTTGGTGGCTTCAGATCCGTGTCCTTCAGACGACTCTGAGGACATGGATACCACCCACCCTATATTTCCAAACCTGTCACTGGTGATGGTTAAAATAAATCAGAAGTCATCCACTCAAACTCCAAAGACCTGAGATGGCCACATTATTACAATGGAATTGTCATGGATTCCATAGGAATGTTGACAACATCAAAGCTCTCCTGAAGGCACATGAGCCCATCTGTGTATGTATGTGTGCAGGAGATATACTTGTAGACAGCCCATGATCCCACTCTCCAGCACTTCTCTCTCATTTGCCAGGACCGGGATGAAGATGGTCCAGCTCATGGGGGTGTCACCATCCATGAGCAACCATTCTCCATTTCAGGTCATATCCTCACCACCAACTTAGAGGCGGTAGCCATCTGCTTCTTTGTGGGGTTTTCATTGACTGTCTGCTCCATCTACCTACCCACCAGAAATATCTTCCAGGAAGACCTTGATGATCTCATCTTGCAGCTGCCTTCCCCCTTCCTCATCAGGAGGGACTTCACAGGCATAGTCCACTTTGGTGCAGTGCTGACAGTAATGGGAGGGGTGAAGTCCTGGAGCAGTGGCTCCTGGATCCATCACTCTCCCTGCTGAACACTGGGGTCAGCACTTACCTCCATTCCCCCACACATTCACTGCCATTGATCTGATCATCTGCTCCTCCTTGATCCTTCCACTCTTTACATGGGAGGCTGAGGACAATCCTTACAGAAGCAATCACCTCCCTGTAGTGTGCACCATCTCTCATGGGGGATCTTGCAGCCCTTCACATATATTCTGGTGGAGGATTGATCAGGCTGACTGGAGCGTTGTGGATTGGAACGGTGGAGGATTGATTCGAGCTCCTTTCTGAGCTCAGTGAACACTCTGTCAGCTAGGAGCCTGACCGAGTTTTAATGTTGCAGTGGTAGAAGATTCCAAAACCATGGTAGAATCCCCACTGCATTGCAGCTCATAAGGCTCAGAACAAGGCTTGGGTGAGGGGAAGTTTGGAGATATCCAACATCCCCCAATCTTGAAGTATTCAAACGCACCAGGGCAAAAACCCATTTTATCCGGTGCCAGAGCTAGAAGGAATCTTGGATCAAATATACATCACTCTCACTCAGACGACCAGTTCTAAGGATAACCACTATGCTCATGTTGTCTTTATAATTCTCATTGTCTGGTTGCAGGATGATCTTTCCTGTATAACGTTGTCTATTTAACTTCAAGTTATGGAGAAAATAACTATCACAACTGGAAGGTTTCTACCCTATTTCACATGTGTCTTAGGATCAATGACAACCTTCCCACATACCCAAGCAGCACTCCCAATTCACCCCACAGCCTCCCATGAGCCATGAGGTCACTGAAAGTCTCGTCATTACAGTATGTTTTTTTCCTAGCTGTTCGGAAAATGTTCTCCACCAAGGAAACAAATTTCAGGAAACTAAAGTCTACCATTTGGTGAAATCACCTTGTCATTGAAGGGAACCGCTATCGACAACCAAGCGAGAAAGTTTGCTGTGGACACCTTCGGGCAATGAGCAGTGTTCTCAAACAACATCATGGTTGCATTCCTTCATAAAATAATCTACTAAATAATTTCTCCATGTAGCCAACAGTTCTCCACATGTTTAAAAGATTTCCGAGGAATAACTGTAATAAATTTGGGATTTTTAACTCCATCAAAGCCGACCACTCTATTCCCACATTTCCGACCTATTGAGACTGTATTCATTCTTCTGCAGGGTATACATGTCCCCTCCGATTAACTCTATCCCCCCCCCCTGCAGCTCCTTTATGGTCATGTCTCCACATCCCCAAACTTTAATTACTAAGATGGTGATTTTTTTTTTCCTTTTTGCTACTCAGAGTCAAACTCTGTGCTGCACTGTTTGTTATTGAAAGAAAATTGAAAATGTGAGTATGTTTTATGAAAATGAAAATAAGGATGAAAATAGATATTAATGAACAAAAAAAACTTACAATTGTTTTCATTTCATAAGTCGGAAAATGATACATTTAATGCAAAAATGGTATTTTTTAAGTTATAAAGTTTTTACACATAAATGTATTAGATATTAATTAGACGTAAAGGTGTATTTAGAGTGTAAAGGATTTTTTGTTGAGCATTTGGCTGCCCCAAAAATTTGGCCACCCACGTGCAGTGCACATGTTGCACTCCCACTTAGCACAGCCCTGATCCTGGAGCACAATGGACTGGTAATTGCTGATCCCCAAGAAATTGCCAGCACTCTGGGGTTGCTTGGGTCATTCTCCTCTGTTTCTTCTTTATCCTCATCTTCCCCCAAGTTTCTGGCCCAGAAGAGCAAGGCTGAGCCCTCTCCGCTGTCTTTTCACTCAAATGACCTGGAGCCTTACAACAAACTATTCACAGCGGAAGAGCTTTGCTGTACTCTGCACTCCTCTTGTATATCTGCTGTCGGACTCGGACAATGTTCATTATGCAATGCTCCAACATCTCTCACCATTGAGTAAGGATAGGCTACTCCAACCGTTCAACCTTATTTTCATCGTGGAGCAGTTTCCGGACTCCTAGCGGGAGGCCATCATCTTGGCCTTCCCCAGCCAGGCAAATATCCCAAGATTCCTTTGAATTACCATCCCGTTGCATTGACGAGCTGCCTATGCAAGGTGTTGGAAAGAATAGTGAATACCAGGCTGGTCTGGTACTTGGAACACAATTGCCTTTCCAACACCCAGTGTGGATTTCACACGCAAAAGTGTACTTTAGACCACCTGATCCACTATAAATCGGGTGATCAGGAATTCATTTTTACATCGAGAGCACCTGGTATCAGTTTTCGTTGACATTGAAAAAGTGTACAATGCAGCATAGAGATTAGCATTCTTCATGACCTCCATAGCTTCAGCTTGAGAGGTCACACATCACAAACATTTTATCATCTTGAACATTTCATGTCTATGTCAGCAATACTCTATTGCATCCTTTCCTCCAAGAATAGGGGGTGCCACAAGGCTGTGTGTTGAGTGTTATGCTTTTCACTGTCAAGATAAATTCCATTATACAACAACTTCCTCCAACTTTAGGCAGTGCCCTTTATGTTGATGACTTTGACAACTTTTGCTCGTCATTGAATGGCAACTGCAATCTGCCCTGAACAATCTCACAGTTTGGGCAATAGCCAATTGGTTTCAGTTCTCCCCACAGAAGGCCGCTTGCATGCACTTTTGCCACAAGCGTCATCTTCATCTAGACTCCGAGCTGCAGCTCGGGGGTACCACAATTCCAGTTATGACAGAGACAAGTTTCTTGGTCTCATTTTTGACCGGAAATTGACCTTTTTACCACATATGACATCTCAAGTCCAAGTGCACGAGGGCATTGAACATCCTCAAGGTACTCTCCTCCCTATCTTAGGGGGCAGATTGATGTTCATTGTTCCCCCTCTACCATGCACTTGTCCAGTCGAAACTGGACTATGGATCCCAGGTGTACAACTCCGCCTGGGATTCCATGGTAAAAGTGCTGGATCCTCTACACCATCAAGCCTCCATGTTTGCACGGGGGGCCTTCTGCACTTCACCAGTCCAGAATCTTTATGTTGAGACCAATCTTTATCTATTTGCCATCAGCAGTTGTCCCAGGGGCAGGGGTGGCTTAGTCGGTAGCGTGCCAGGCTCGTAATCTGTAGTTCCCAGGTTCGAGTCCCAGCTGGGTCAGTGTTGAGATTTATCTCCGCAAAAATTCCCCACCCTGCCCACAGTCAGTAGGGGACACCGATGGGCTTGGAAAGGCCGCCGTCCTTCGGATGGGACGTTAAGCCGTGGCCCCGTGTGCGGGAGAGCCATACCCTGTGCACGTTAAAGAACACGCTGGATGGCCTTGACGGGAGGCTACCATCTGTCTCCCAACAGCTGTTCCAGTGGGTCCCCTCCCCCAACCTTCTCTGAGCCTTCAGGGTCCATGTGACCTGGCCATTTAGCCCATAGTGTGCAAAAAAGTGCCGCTCAGAGGTAAAACAACCCAACCCAGCAGTTGTCCCTACAATATGTATCTAAATTGCGATCCCTGTCAGACCATCCCACTTGGGACTGCATTTTCTGTCCAAAGTGGGAAATGCTATACACTAATCGGCTGACTGCCATTCATTCTTTCAGTTTAGATGTCCAAGGTTACCTGCAAGACATTAACACCAGTCTTGATAGCATCTCAGTTGCCAGCCAAGCCACTTCCACCATGGTTCACTGTTTTCTCTTCCTGCGACTTTTCTCTTTGCAAGACGGGAAAGGCCTTTGTACCAACTGTGTGTATCGGCAACTCTTTGCCAGATATCGTGCAGAGCACCCAGACTTCTTTCCTGTCTTCACAGATGGCTCAAAGTCTGGCACAATAGTGGGATCGGCTATGGTCTGCTGTGATGTAATCATTGCAGACCAGATCCCACAGCAGTGTTCCATATTCACTGCAGAGTTGTATGCTATCAGCATTTCCTTGGACCACATAGCATCTAAGCATCATCATCAGTGTGTCCTCTACACCGACTTACTTAGTTTGCTACAGGCTTTGCTCTGGGTGAGGCATCGGCCTCACCCTGTTCTCTCTAAAATTCGCCAGCAGCTCCATCGTCTAGCAGCCACAACCACATCCTTTTCTTTTGGGTGCCTAATCACATAGACATCATGGCAATGACTTTGCTGTCAAGTTGGCCATGACCCTAACCTACTCTCCACTGCTGGTTCTGTACCTGGATATCCAGCAGTGTTTTTCCACCGAGCTCTGGGCACACATAGTTCTTGGTCTGAATAGGCAGGAAATAAACTTTTTGAGATCAAGCCCCTTTCAAACCATAGCAATCATGTTTTTGCAGGAATCACAAGAAGGAAATTGTTCTTGCTTGGCTCCACTCAGGTCACTTGTTTATCACACACATTCTTTTCTTCTTTGGGCCAATGACAAACGTAAATGCCATTTTATCCATCAAACATATTTTAGTTGAATATATTGTTTTTAACCTTGAATGTTGTTTTTCTATTTTAGCTTTCTTGTATATATCCATATGTTTGGTGCAATGTGGCCTAAGTTGCCATTGTGTCATTAAACTCCAAACAACCAACCAACCTACCAATTCTGGAATGCTTGGCGGTATTCCTATTGGGGGATACTCTGCAACTGTGAATGAACACATTTTGCACGCTTAAAAAAGGTTTCCCAGCAAGTTACTTTTTAATTTTTGGAAACAACTAAAAATCGCATGGTATGAGATTGGATGAATGTGCAGGATGGGGTAGATGTTTGGTTTTTTTTCCTGCTCCAGATAGGTCATAATTTGCCAGGTTTTGTGAGCACTGGCATTGCCATGAAGAAGGAGAACCCTTGACACACCTGTTGTTGGATGCTGCTCCTTCATCTTCTTAACCATTTTGGGCTACAATGTTAGTGTAATATTAACCATTTATGGTCATTTTTTTCAGGTAAGGTGTCCACGGCTACCACTCCTTGGGAATTAAAAAAATTGTGAAGAACCTCTTCCTTGAGTGAAAGTCTTGTTGGAGGATTTAAGGAGATGGTTCATCTTCTGCAACCCAAACTTAGTTGTCTATCTTTCTGGGAGTGGTATGGTAATAAAGCCATGACCTTAATGAGTTCATGAACAGCAGCAATGGTTCTCACATTCATGACCACTTTTGGCCTTCCTGCACAAGGGAGGTCTTTGAAGCTCTGCCATACTTCTCTGAATTTGCACATCGATCCTGTAACAGTGCCATATGAACAGACATATACTTGTGGTAAATTGTCATTAATTTTTTTTTGCATCGTCCCTGAGCTGTATCCTTGTGAAAATGTAAAATCTCTCCCAGTCTTTAGTAGGCTCCATAGCAATAATGCACAGAGTTCACACACCGAACTTTATGCTCTACCAGTGAAGAGAGAAATGATGATACGCTTTTGTTCTCAACTAATAATAGCAAGTTTATACAAGCTTTCAAACAAGTTGTAGCTCATTAACTTCGGAGGAATGAGTGCAAATCTACAGACACATCAAGAACTTTTTGAATACCCTTCTTATTATGTATTCTTTCCTTTTACAGGCAGACAATGATCTTATGTGTGAGTTTTGCGATGCCATTTTAACTGTGAAACATATTTCAGTTTAATGTCCTTGTTTAAAGTGTAAAACCTTGAACGCTATACTTATTTTACCTGTCTAGATTTTACATCCAAACCTCTTAAACACAACACCTGTTAAGCTGATCGATAATTTTTACCATTTGTATTAGTATTTTTGCATTTTACTGGATATTTTAAGAGAATCTAATATATACAGTATCATTGTTTATATTCTTTTCCTGGGTCCTTTTACCAACCCAGGTTGATTTTTATCTTTTATATGTCTATTTATAGTTATTGAACTACCTTTGTTTCTTATTATTAGTTATTATATATTTTATTATTTGTTGCCTTTTATACCTTTATTTCTTTATTGTGTTTCCAATGTTTGCTTTTAACTTTGGTTGGGAGTTGTGATTTTTTCCTTTTCTTTTGTCTTTGTTTGGAACGTTATAACTATTGTTGCTTTTATGCCATAAAACCCCTAGCAATGATATTTGCCTAGCAATTGCCTAGCAATGATAGAACATCACTGTTTTTGTGTACCAATGTTCCATGGTGAAAAAATTTCCTTCTTGCATAAATGTGTATTTATAGAATTCAGTACTGGGTGGAGAAATTGTATTGTATTTTTTAATAATAATAATAATACGTTTGTTCAAATGCACTACACATTGACTATTAGATGGAAACTAACAATATATAATTTAGGACTGATATGTGATTTGAATATATAAAATCAATTCTATAAGCTGCATGAGCTCCTCAAGCATAACACTCAACAGTTCATCTTTAGTGTACCTGTGGCAGGAGGTGATGTAACACATAAATGAGATGTTTCCTCAGTATTTCACTGTAAATTCATGTGAAATATCAATTGATCCATTATTGACTTTTGTTGATAATGTATCGATTAGTATTAATTATAAAAGATAAATATAAAGTATGCATGGTCCAGACTTAAAATATTACTTCTGCATGCTGTCACTTTCGTGCTGTGTGATGAGAGCCAGCACTACCACACTTCAAGCACTTTCTTGAAAAAGCATGGGAGGAAAAGGAAGGCACAAGAGTTCTTTCATAGTGCAGTATCAATTTCATCATTATATCGATTAATTGATTATTAATCTTTTAACAAATGATTATTAGTTATGAATATTTGGCCTTTCTTTATTTTCATTAATATAAAGTACCCATGACCCAGACTCTGATCTTATGCCTGTGGCAACCCACCACAGTCCAAGCACTTTATTGAAAAAGCACAATAAGGGGCAGCATAACAATTATTTCTGTTCTCTTTATATTGCAGTGCTAATTTAATCATTATATCAATTGATTATTAGTTATTAATTATGAGAGATTAATTTTATTTTCATTAATATTGCAAAGTACGCATGATACAGACTTGCACAGTCGACAGCCAAGCCACTTCCACTGTGGCTTGCTGTTTCCCTTTCCTGTGATTTTTCCTTGTGCAGGACAGGGAAGGCCTACACCCGATTGTGTGTACCGGCAACTCTTTGCCAGCCATCGTGCTGAACACCCGGACTTCTTGCCTATCTTTACAGATGGCTCGAAGTTTGGCACATCAGTGGGATCAGCCTTGGTCTGCTGTGATGTAATCATTGCAGACCAGATCCCACTACAGTGTTCCATCTTCACTGCAGAGTTGCACGCTATTAGTCTAGCTTGGACCACATGGCGGCTAAGCATCATTGTCGATGTGTGCTTTACACTGACTCGCTTAGCTCGCTACAGGCTTTGATCTTGGTGAGGCATTGGCTTCACCCAGTTATTTCTAAGATCCTCCAGCAGCTCCATCGTCTGGCAGCTACCACCACGATTCTCTTCTGTTGGGTGCTTGGTCACTTGCGTTGGAATTAGGGATAATGACAAGACAGATGCTGCTGCCAGATCAGCCATGTCCCTATCCCACTCTCCACTGCCGGTTCCATACATGGACTTCTGGCAGCGTTTTTACATCGAACTTCAGGCACAATAGCAGAGATCTTGGTCAGAACAGCTTACAAATAAACTCTTTGAGATCAAACCTATCATCAAACCTTGGTAGTCTTGTTACCGCTGGAATCACAAGGAGGAAGTTATACTTGCTTGGCTCTGCTTAGGTCATTCGTTTATTATGCACTCTTTTCTTCTTCGGGCAGATGACGAACCTAAGTGCAAGTTTTGTGACACCATTTGAACAGTCAAACATATTTTAAATTCATGTCCTTGTTTTAACTTTGAACGGCATATGTTTTTTAACTTTCATGATTTTATGTCTGAGCCCCTTACACTCAGACATTTGTTATCAGATCATTGTTGTTTTAACACTGTCTTTCAATTTTTACAATTTACAAGATATTTTACTCGATTATAGTTTTTCCTCATTGTTTATTATTCTATGTGTTTAACCCAGGTGGCTTACACCTGAGTTACTTTTATTTATATTTATAACATATGTATACTTTTGTTCATTGTCGAATATGTTCGATTTTACCGTTTTACATTTGTAGTTTATTTTAAAATTTGGTTAAGGGTACTGCGACTTTTATTATCTTTTTATGGACATTTGTTTGGTGCATTATAGCCATAGATGCTAATGCGCCATGAAAACCTAAATAACCTAACCTGATACAAACTTGAGCCTGTGTCTGCAGCAAACCACTTTTCCCTTCTACAGCATGATGACATCCACTATTGCTACAATCCAAGCACTTTTTCCAAAAAGAAGCATGGGAAAGAGCAGCACAATTATTTCTGTTATGTTTAAATGATGCAATATATCAATTAAATGATTATTAGTGGAGTATTGGTGCCCGCTGATTGATTATTCATTATTAATTATTAGTGATTAAGTTCAACTTTGATTACATTTTAGAGTAAGCATGATGAGGACTTGGGTTGTGCACCTGCCAATCCCACTTCACATTGCATGCCTCAAACCATTTCTGGAGAATTTAAAATTGGCTCTGCCTACCCTCTCATTAGTGGATTACCAATGGAATTTTTACCTAATAACAGGGAGACTAAATTCGTTTATTTATATTTCTGCAATAAATGACAAATTTTTCCCCAACATGATCTCTAATTATATCCAATCGATTGGGAACTATAGAAAAGTGATGGGCACTTTCTCATAATATAAATTCTCTCTATTATGATTCCAGAAGCATTAATTAAATATGTTAAACATATACTGAGTTTTATTAGCTTCATATGACCCTTATGTGACAACAGTGTTTGCAATTGCCAGCTATTAAGAGTGAAGATGTAAGCCAAATACAAGGAAATGTATACACACTGGAATCGTGACTTAATGACCCATCAGACAAATGGCAGGCTTTTCAGTCCTGTTGGTGGTCCCTTTCTAACCAAGGACAAATCAGGGTTTAGTAGAGAAAGCCAACACAGTCACAGTGGAGATATATCTGTTCTGCAAATCGGCCTTCAACGAAATGAAATGCAGATGAACATAACACAGCAGAGCAATGCAAACAGAAGCTAATTAATGACACCATCACTGAATGCTAACACAGTTCCTAGACTATTTCCAAATTTGGCTACTCATAATTCTAGTTTATATTGTAATCCCCCACCCTGGCATGTGTTGAGAATTTTCTCTGTTAACCCCCATTTTTCTCTTGGTAAGAAAGGGGAGGCAGTCGGGCTTGGAAGACCACTGTCCGTCAGGTGGGAAGTTCAGCTGTGATCCCCTGTACAGGTATGCTGTACCCTTAATAAACACACTTTATGGCCTTGACAGGAAGAGTCCATCTGTCCCTGAAAAGCCGTCTATTAGATTCCTTTTGCCAATCATTATGTGCACAAATTATTAAGTTTTCAGTTGATTTTATTGTGTAGTTTGCAATAGCAGTTTGAATTTAAAAGGAATTATGAAGCACCTCATGTTAGTTTAACTGAAATCTCAAGAAACAAATGGACTGCTCCTGAATATTACATGAAACATATAAAAAAAAAATATTGCCCCATACAACTAATATATTTATAAACAATGGAACTAGGAACATAATGTGTTATGATAAAAAATAATGCAGAAGGAGATGTCCAAGCCTTTCATACTTTTGGGCCTTATTGTCTTCATTCATGAAAATAGCAAGTGCCATCATAATAATAAAAAATAATATAGCTGTGATTCGTAATTTATATTTATAGAAATATGGATGAGGAATGCCCAGTGCATACTTCCATCAATGGTATTTCTCAGTTTAATTTTCTTTTATCATGCTAGTAGAAGCATAGTGCAATTATTTTAGATTACCAAGGAATGAAGGTTTGCTCAGTGTTCAGTCAGTACTGTGCAATCACAGTACTGACTGAACACTGAGCAAATCTTGTAATCTATAGTTCCTAGGTTTGTCCAATCTGGGCTGTGTTGAGATTTATATAGGTAAAAACCCCACCCTGCCTCAATCAGAAAGGGTACATTGATGGATTTAGAAAGGGTATATTGATGGATTTAGAAAGGCTGCCATCTGTCTGATGGGTGGTTAAAT
The DNA here is from genome assembly GCA_038380435.1 of Ryuthela nishihirai. Classification (NCBI taxonomy): domain Eukaryota; kingdom Metazoa; phylum Arthropoda; class Arachnida; order Araneae; family Heptathelidae; genus Ryuthela; species Ryuthela nishihirai. The sequence continues at coordinate 46,879,811 of JAWZYU010000009.1, forward strand.
CATGTGCCAATGTGTGTACATTCCCTTGCATTTTGCTTCCATCTCACTCTTAAATGCTGATGATTTCGAGCATTGTTGTTACAAAGGTGTCACTGTGAAGTTAATAGAACCCAGTTCATGTTTAACATATGTAATTCATGCTTCTTGGATTGTAATAGATAAAATTTAAGTTATGAGGTAACATCCACCACTCTTCTATAGTTCTTAATCTGCCACTTAATATAATGAGATCATGTTGGGGAAAAAAAGGTAATTTATTGCAGAAATATAAATCAACGGATTCAGGCTCCTTATTATTAGGCAAAAATTCATTGATAATTCACTAACGAGAGTCATAAAATGACCATCATTGAACTCTAATTGTTCTGTGGGGATGGAGAAGCCAATATTGATTCCCCAGCAATTATTCAAGGCTTGCAAGGTGAGGTGGGCTGGGTTGTTTTCCCTCTGAGAAGTGCTTTTTTTTGCACACAATAGGCTAAATAGCCAGGTCACAAGGACCTTTAAGTCTCAGAAGACTTGAGACCCATTGGACAGCTGTTAGGAGACAGATAGCAGCCTCCTGTCAAGGCCATCCATTGTGTTCTTTAATGTGCACTGGGTATGGCTCTCCTGCACCATGGAGCCACAGTTTACATTCCATCTGACGGCAGCCTTTCCAAGCCCTTTGGTGTCCCCTACTGACTGAGGGAAGGGCAGGGAGTTTTACAGAGATAACCCTTAATGCTGCCTTGGCAGAGACTAGAACCTGAGAACTGCAGATTACAAGACACCCCTGCCCCCAGGTGAGGTGGGATTGGCAGGTGCATGACCCAAATTGACATCACACTTATATATAATATGATCAAAATTGAACTTAATTGCTGATAATTAATAATGAATAATTCATCAGCAGGTAGCACTCTTCTATTAATAATCAATTAATTGATATGTTGCATCAATTATACATAACAGAAATAATTGACTGTGACATTAGCAAATATCATCATGTCACACAGGAAGCAGTGGTTTGTGGCAGGCATAGGACCCAAGTCTGTGTCATAAATACTTTAATATATTAATGAAAATAAAATTAATCTCATAATTAAAACCCAATAATTGATATGCCAACAACATTAGTAAATTCATAATTGATTAATCAATATTTTGTGTGAATACAGTGAAATACAGGAAATAAGTCTCAATAATGTGTCACAGGACATCAGTTCCCATTGCAGGAATGCTAAATCATGAATTGTTGAGTGTCCAAGGTAGTGACTTGTGCTGCTAAGATTATTCAAAATGTTTGGAAGTATGCTGTTTTCAAAATTTTAAGCATTTTTATTAATGCTAATTGAGGAACAAATAATTTCTTAAATTACCCCAGGGAAGGAAATATTACACCCTCAATACCTCTTCTCTCTTCCTGGGCTGTTGGACTATATATAATATTAATATTTCAATAAAATTTTGTTTGAAAAGTATAGAACTTGCTGCACTCAAAGATTTAGAAATATCAAGTAGTGGAATGCATTCCAGTTCATGACTTGGAAACATCCAGTACCAGAACATTTGTTCTAAAGTTTTAGAAGCATCAAGTACTGAAGTGATAATCGGTTTAATGATTTAGAAACATTGAGTACCAGAATGACATTTGATTTAGTTGTAGCACTGCTTTTGGTAATTGCTTTCCCTATTCAGAAAGTCATTCTTCACCACTTATATGCTGAGATACTCATTTCTATTGCTAGGGCTTTATTAAAGGTTTGAATGAACAGTTGTATATATCAGATTAATGGATGTTAAAAAAGAAAACTGCAAGTTGGAAAGTTTTAAAACATGAGTCAAATTTACAATGTGCACTTGCTCATCTCATCATCATTTACAATGTGCACTTGACTCTGCTCCTCCACCCCCAGGTTAAAAGCTGTAGCATATTTCAAAATTTTGTTGTTACTGTTCAGTCTGAAATTTTATTTTTTATAATATTCTTTAAATTTTATTAAATAAATGACATTACTTTTAAGGTAGAGGCACATGTAAAAGATGCTTTGAATAAAGGTGCACATTTAATAAAAGGAGGCAAGGTACACTATCAAGGAGAAAACTTCTTTGAACCAACACTTGTGACCAATGTAAATACAAATATGCTAGTTTGTCAAGAAGAAACATTTGGACCCTTGGCAGCTGTTGTTAAGTAAGTTTCTTTTTTCACTCATTTTCTCATATACTTTGCACCCTTTTCTTTGTGCTAGTAACTTCCTAAACTCTGGTTTATGAATAAAATAATTTTTTCAAAATTTTCAAAATACCAATGGCATGGTAGAGAAGGTCATTAGGAAAGATTCCCCAAAGGAAAATGGACTAGTTGGATTTAGTAAATATATTTAAGAAAAATAATAAATCCAAATAGTAAAAACATTTCAGATATTGGCTAGAATTTTTGACATAACACTGGGGAGATGACAGTAAAGAAATCTTATGAGAAGTGTACTGTAAATATTTGTGTTGACAGAGAAAAGTGAAAAATTACAATTACAATTTCAGTTTTAACTCAAAATTTGTTTGAGGTCTATCTAGCTATCAGGGGAATATTTATTGTTATGGATATAGACTCAGTGGTGACTTTGTTTGGTACAGTTCAATGTTATGCCAATATTAACTCAGATACAGAACTCAGTAATTTCTTAAATAAGCTTTTTATGAAAGAAAGTGGTTTAAGCTTTTTACATAAAAAAGGGACTAATGATAATTTAAAGATATCAATCAAAGCTATTTCAATCTCGATTTTCAACAATACTTGTTTACTGTTAGAGAGTTACAGAATTTGGAATATTTAACAAAAGTAATGACAGTTTAAATAATTACTCAGAAAAATTAATTTTCAGCTTATTATTTCAATAGTTCCATGTCTACAGGACATCTCCTGTGATCTTTACAAATAAAAAACAGGTTAAAACAAAATCAGTAACCATTATACTAAACCTTACTAAAACCTACCAAAGTATTTTTAGCAGTTCAAATAATAATAATAATGTAATTTTTGCCAATTTTGTATGTTTTTTGCAGAAAGAGCTAATTTACTAAATTCTTCAGCTTGAAATTTTCTAAATATTGAATGCATATTGTTTAAAATCGAGATTTAAATAGATATGATTGAAATTTATATCTTCAGTCACTTTTTTTTAAATATAAAAAGCATGTTTAAGAAGTAACCAACTTCTGTATATAAGTTACTATTAACAAAACATTGAAGTATGCTTAATAAAGTGGCCCTATGAATGTATATTGATATTACAAATTTCATGATTATATCATTTATACTTCATATTGAATTACTACAGAATTTATGTTAGATAATGCTGGTTGAATCAAAAATCAAATTTGATAGAATTGAAACAAAATATCTCAATTTTTTCAACTTATTTTAGTTTGAACTATGCTAACAATCATAATAAAAATAAAAATAAATTTCTGCTTGAATTACACAAATTTTTTTGCTTCCAAAAGGCATCTGGTGTAAACACAGTTTTTAATTTACCAAGAAAAGTTTTCCTGCAGTTATCCAATGAAATGGCTTATGCTTTTTTGCTCTTTTTACTTGAATTGTAAAGTTTATTATTCTGTTATATGAAATTGTATTTATCTAAATTTCACTGTTTCCACTTTGATTTTAATTTTGCTTGCAGTGCAGAGATTTTCCCTACAGCTTTAATTGTTTTATAATAGTAGTTTGCAACTGCTACTCTAATTGTTTAATGCGTAGATTCTGACTTAGAAGCACTGACAATTTTTTTTTTTCTTGAATTAGTGCACTACATGCCAAGATATTTAAATTATGAATTGCCTGTGATAATGCTACTTTTTGTTGGGCACATTGTCATAGTTTTAAGGGTCATCAGTTTATTTTTCCAACACTCTTTTCCATGTTTCCTGAGACAACAATTGTTTGGTATGAATAAAATTAATTTTCATAACCAAGACTGAATTTTCGTGTTTCAGGTTTTTATCTCTCTCTGACCTTCAGAGATTTCCTCTGAGGCCAGTTTCTTTTCATGTAGTGCAAAGTCTTTACTCGGCTATCCCAGTTGCAGACCCATCAACAGAGCAACTACCTTCAAGTCACAACAGAGGTGTTAGCCATACTTGCTATATTGGAGACAGATCAACAGCTGTTTTAGGTTGTTGTAGGTTTCTTTCATGTAGACAGCGTATCTGACCAGAATGGATGGAAGTCTTATTTCCATTATGCAGCAACACCACCTTGAGACTCAATTTTGAGGAGTCTATGAATAATCGCCATTCTTGAGGGTCATATTTGATACCAAGGACATTCATCAGGCCATTTACGTTGGAGCAGAACATAAGGTCATCTTTCTTTCTGAAGTAAGGGGCAAACTGCTCATGACGAGTTCGAAATGAAGTCACTTGGACATTTTTCTTGAGAAGATTCCATTGTTTAAGTCTTGATCCAAGTAACACTGCTTTGGCCTTGGACAGCTCCAGATCGTGAACAAGATCATTCATTTCCTCTTCGGTGAGAATGTGTGGTGCAGATGACGCACCGTGTCAGACACATGGATCATCATTAAACACTGAAGCTGCAGAGAACCCAATGTCGGTTCTCCTCCCTCCCCATCATGTGAATCGACGGAAAATTCTTTTGGAGGTTCGGGAACGGGAAGGCCTTTGCCGTGTGGAACTGGTTGGAGAGCAGATTGTATATTCGGATATGCTATTGTCCACTTCTTTTTCCTTGTGGTGCCTCCAGAAACAGGTGGAACCATGCAGAAATAGCAGTCATTTGTGTGATTGCTTGGCTCTCTCCAAACCATAAGAACAGCAAACAGCATCGCCACTTTTTCTCCTTTCAGCCACTTCAGAAGATTTCTTGCACATGTATTGCAGCATATGTGTGGGGGCCCAGGCCTTGTCCTGGTCCCCGATCTTACATCCAAAATAAAACTCATACATTGCTTTCACTATTGGAGTGATGGCCCTTTTCTGGCTTGCAAACGTCACTTCCCCACAAATGTTGGGTTGGGTTGTTTTTCCTCTGAGCAGCACTTTTTTGCACACCATGTGCTAAATGGCCAGGTCACATGGACCCCGAAGGCTCAGAGGAGGTTGAGGGAGGGGACCCATTGGAACAGCTGTTGTTAGACAAGTGGTAGCCTCCCGTCCAGCATGTTCTTTAACATGCATAGGGTATGGCTCTTTCACACACGGGACCATGGCTTAATGTCCCATCCGACAGACTGCAACCTTTCCAAGCCCATTGATGTCCCCTACTGACCATGGGCAGGCAGGGAATTTTGCAGAGATAAATCTCAACACTGACTCAGCTGGGACTCCAACCTGGGAACTACAGATTATGAGCCTAGATCCTCGCAAATGTAACAAAATATATATGCACTATTAACACAGTTACGAGGCATCACTACTGCTGGATTAAAACTGCAAGGATCACTTGTGTTGTACTTATAACTCGGGTAAATGAGAGTCGCAAAAGACATTTTTTTTTTGATTTGCGACATATAGGACAGAGAAGAATCCTGGAAGCTACTCCTAGCTTAATACAGGCCTTCTCATACAAGGACATGCCCTACTAAGACCGAAGTCACTGCTGACCACTGCCTTAGTTAGAGCTAACACAACACACAAAGTTTGCCTTGCTGGAACAGTCGCTAGCTGCCTAACCACTATGCCAGTTAAGGCTCTATATTTACTATGGATGTTTTGAAATTTTTCAAGTTTTTATTTAATATATTTATGTACTTGGTAGGTTATGCATCACTACTTAAGTGGCACTCAGTGGCCACTTTGAAATAGGAATATCCCCATATTTTATCAATGGAGACACAAATTTAAAAACTATAATAATATAAATTTTAATAGAAATTATTACTAAATACTTATGCAAACTTTTTATGAAAAAAAGTGATGGTTGAAGATACATTTCTGCTTGTAATCAGTTTGGATTTTGAACATTCCTTATTTATTACCAAAAGAACTATGGAAGTAGAGTTATTTAACATTGTCAACAAGGCTATCAAATTACTTATCTCAAACGTGAGTCTGAATTTAAAAATTAGAACAACAAATTTTTAACTATTTTTTTAGTGAATATTTCAATTTTGTCAGTTTCAGATTTTTATTTTCTTGAAATAAATTTTTGTAACTCTTTGAATATTGAACAAATACTATTTGAATGTATAGTACTAAGATATACCTTCTGTTATATTTTTCATTAAATGTTTTCTGAAGAATTTACAGAGCTTCAAATTAGACTTTTAAAGTGGTCTTTGGAATCACTTGAAGATAAATGAGAAAAAAATATATCAATCCTACTACTAATATATCCCCAGATTTTTATGTAGAGCTGCAGGGGTTGTTGGCTCAGTCAGTAGCATATCGGGTTCATAGTCTGAGTCCCAACTTGTCAGCATTGAGATTTATCTCTGCTAATCCTCACCCTGGTCTTGGTGAGAAAGAGGACATCGAAGACTTTGGAATGTCCACTGTCTATTGAATGGGACATTATACTGTGGCTCTCTTGTGCTGGAAAGCAATATTCAGTGCGCATTAATGGATGCACTGTGTAGGAGGCTTTCATCTGTCTCCTAACAGCTGTCCAGTGGATCCCTTCCACAATGTTCTCTAAGCTCTTGCTGTCCTTTTAATCTAGACATTTAGTCTGTTATGCACTAAAAGAGTGCATCTCATAGATAAAACAACTCAACCTACCCTAAAGATGACAAGTATCTTTTTTATGTGTTAGCTTGTTTGTTTGCATAAGGCTATGAGGTATATTTATTCCTGAATTGAAATATGGGTACAGGAAAATATAATGATTTAGATATATATTATTAGAATATAATAGGATTAGGAACAAAAACTATAAAACTGTTCACATCTACCCTGTTCAGTGATTATGATGTATGTTAACAGACATGGTTATGTGACAGTATTAAGAATAAAAATAAAAAATAAATAAATATCCCCTCAAGCAGCTGCTTGCCACAGAGGTCTGACAGGAGTGTGTCAGTTTATATGCCACAGTAGAAGATCTGAGAGGATGGCAGGACCTCAGCAGAAAACAACACGAACATCCATGCCTTACCCTGTTTAAAATTCTCATTCATCTTCAACCTCAGTTGTGAACAACTCAGTAATGTATCATGTTAAATTTGTGTACTTAAGGATTTTTCAGAGCTGCAGTGTGTTAAGGTAATTCTTAAAACTTTAGTGCAACATTTCCTAAGCAAGGCACTTTTAACCAGGTGACTCTAACAAAGTGGCCTAATGCAAGAGCATATCTCCTTTTTGAAAGGGGATGGCTCAGTTGGTAGTGCACGAGGTTCATAATCTGTAGTTCCCAGGTTCAAGTTTCTGCTGAGCCAACATTGAGATTTATCTCTGCAAAACTCCCTGCCCTGCCCATGGTCAATAAGGGACACCGATGTGCTTGGAAATGCTGACGTCCATTGGATGAAACATTAAGTCATGGCCCCATGTGCAGGAAAGTCATACTTTGTGCATGTTAAAGAACGCACTGGGTGGCCTTGATGGAAGGCTACCATTTGTTCCCCAACAGCTGTCCACCTGCTCAGAGGTAAAACAACCCAAACATCCTTTTTTGAAATATCAGAAAAGGAAATATCCTGAAGGAGACTGATATATATTATCAGAACATATCTCCTGAAGTTGTCCATAAAATCTGACTTTCTTATCCAAGTCCTGAGTGGAGGCATAATAATATATACACCCAAGTCTCAAGTCTTTAACCATATTTTAAATTTAAGTGCAATAAATCTTTCATTAAACATAATTTGGCTTTGAAATTTTAAATATACCATTTCTCTTAAAAAGAACATCAGTTATAGATATACATTTCTTTTAGGTTTGAAACAGAAGATGAAGCCGTTGCCATTGCAAATTCATCTAGGTCTGGATTAGCTGGTAAGCTAATTTTCATTCTTACTTTGATATATGTGTAGGTTGAATTTATATGTAGAAATAGTTTATTTGTCTTTTAAAAGTAAAAACATAGCATATTGTAATGTAAATTGAGTTTCAATAAATATTATTTGTACACCAAGTCATAAGTATTGTCATTGAGCATCAGTAATGTAGTGATATCTGATTCAACATTTTAGCATTTGGGATTTTCCCATCCATTTCAAGTTTTGATTTGTATAATTATATAGAAACCTCAACTGATTAATGTACAGGCTTCTTTGACTTTGCCAATGCATGAATCTCCAGAAACCAGTAGCATTATCAAAATCTTGGTTTAGGTGGGGATAAAACAGATATATTGTATGTTTAATAGCAAGCAAATACAGGTAAGCACCTGTAGGGCTTTTGAACAATCTTGAGTAGAAGAAAAAAAATGTCCTGGCCAGGTGAGATACAAACCCATAACACCTGATAACATGACAGATGCTTTGACTGCTGAGATACTTGCTGCCAATCAAGATCTCCTTTATTGATGGTTTTAAGCTTTATAACTTTGGGTCAGTCTGGAAGTTGTCTTGACTGTAATTGAAGTTTCTGGTTGATGAAGCACTTCCTAATATGTGCATTTAACCAATTACACCTCAGATGTTAGTGACTTTTTTTAACCATTCATACTTTGTGAAGCATAAAGATAATTTGTTTAATAGAAAGCAAACACAGATAAACACCTATAGTCTGAGCAATCTTAAGTAGAGAGGAAAATCTGTCTAGCTGAATGGATATGAAGGTCCTTTGACCATTAATACAACCAACTGCTGATAAAATCGCATAGCTGGAAGTGCTTCATCAACCAGAATTTTTAGTTGCAGTGAAGACAACTTCTAATGACTGATCCCCCCCCCCCCACCACCATGGTATAAAGCCATCAGAAGCAGAAACCTTGATCAGCAGCTGGTATCTCAGTGGTCAGAGCTCTTGATATGTCATCAAAGGGTTGTGGGTTCATATCCCACCCATCTGAAGACAGTTTTTCCTCTATACTCAAGTTACATTACAGATATTGCGTGGCCAGAGCTATGGATCAGCAGCTGATAGCTCAGTGGTCAGAGCTCTTAATATGTCATCAAAGGGTTGTGGATTCACATCCCACCCATCTGAAGCCAGTTTTTCCTCTATACTCAAGTTACATTAGACATTGCCATGAAATATTAATTCCCATATTTGTACATTTAAAAAGCTTCTTGTTTATGCTAATATTTGCATTTATGAAATAAAAACTTACTAATGAAGATAATGCATTTTATTCCATTATTTTAAAATATAAGTGCGAAAGGCAAATACTGCATATGATAAGCAAAATGTGAGTGCTGAAAAGAGTTTTCTACTAACATCCCTTGCGTCTCAGACAAGGAGAAGATGCAATTGTAATGTGTTATAGCCTACGTAATATATTTAAATATTTTAATATATATATATATGTAAAATTATTCAAAATGAAGACAGTACTACTCATTGCAAATTTCTAATATTATAAAAACTTTAAATTGACATAAGGTGGCATAAATGAGGGATAAGTAATTTTTTTTAGTATTTAATTCAGGGTTTAGCTGTATTTAATGACTAATATTTACAGCACCTATGTTAATTCTCTTTCTGGATTTTGTGTTGTTAATTTATATAAATTGTAAAAATATCATTCGTTTCCTCAAAAAAATTTTTTTTTCTTTTCATTTTACCATAAAGCCTTTGTTCTCATTAAACTAACCTATAAATTACCACTTTGAAGTTGATTTATATTTTAGAGGAAAAATTTTCTTCAGCCGGGTGGGATATGAACCCATGACCTCCTGATAACATGTCAGGTGCTCTGGACCACTGAGCTACTGGCCGCTGATCAAGATCTCTAATTGATGATATGAACCTTTTCAACCTACATTACATCATATGTAGGGAGTGTTCTGGCAATTTCACCACATGTGGCAGACACATGCCACATAGATGGAAAGTATTTCCTTACAAGTAATACAGTTGATAAATAATAAATAAACTATGCACATTTGGTATTAACCTATAAATTACCACTTTGAAGTTGATTTAAATTTTAGACAAAAATTCTCTTGAGCCGGGTGGGATACAAACCCACGATCTCCTGATAATATGTCAGGTGCTCTGAATCACTGAGCTACTGGCCGCCAATTGAGATCTCCTCTAATTGATGATATGAACCTTTTCAACCTACATTACATCATATGTAGGGAGTCATATCATATGTCAGGGACACTTCCTACATATGATGTAATGTAGGTTGAAAAGGTTCATATCATCAATTAGAGGAGATCTTGATTGGCAGCCGGTAGCCCAGTGATCCAGAGCACCTGACATGTTATCAGGAGGTTGTGGGTTCGTATCCCACCTGGCTCAAGACTATTTTTCATCTAAAATTTAAATTGACTTCAAAGCGGTAATTTATAGGTTAATACCAATATGTCAAGTTTATTTATTATTTATCAACTGTATTACTTGTAAGGAAATACTTTCCATCTATGTGGCATGTGTCTGCCACATGTGGTGAAATTGCCAGAACACTCCCTATATATGATGTAATGTAGGTTGAAAAGGTTCATATCATCAATTAGAGGAGGTCATGGGTTCATATCCCACCTGGCTCAAGACAATTTTTCCTCTAAAATTTAAATTGACTTCAAAGTGGTAATTTATAGGTTAATACCAAATATGTCGAATTTATTTATTATTTATTTCATTAAACTGCTGTTCATCATTCAATATTTACTTAAAAAAACTTCTAATGGTTAGATTTCATTCATTATATATATAACTCTAATATTTTTTTTGCCTCAGTTTATGGACCTCTGTTTTATACCGAGGTTAGGGACTTTTTGTAAATCTGCTTTTTATAAGTGAAATGCATCATCTTATCCACTTACACTAACTTCTTGTCCATTTGCTTTTCTTCCAGTTCTTACTAGCATCTATTTGGTTTCAGATTTCAGTTTACTAAACTTTCCACATCACTATATTCCTGCTTATGACTTTTTTTAACATGACATAAACACTTAATGACTTGCATAAGACATTTTTATGTGTTTCAGAGATCATCAGGTTATGCTTAATTTTTCAAGTGCTACTTGCATCTTTCTTGCTGTTAGATTGCTTAGTGGTACAGTACATGTCTCTGTAATGTGGTGTACATTTTTCTGTAATTTGTCTGTTTTCATCCTCCATTTGTTGCACTGAATTTATTTTCATCTATTCTCTATTGCTATAAAATGTATAGTTACATATAGTTTGCTATTAAAACATCTTTTAGATGATGCCTCAGTTTTAACTCTGGTTTTCAAATTTTTTCAATATAATGATTTTTTTTTTACCAGTATTTAATTTTGTTATCTTTTCATATAATTATGTCTTTATTCGGATTCATACACCTGAATTTATTTAGCATCATCATTACATTATTAATCTTATTATAAAACTGATATTAATAAACCTTTATCCTTCTGCAATGTCTAAACCACACACAATAACTAGAGGTGCAATATATTTTGTACAAACCTACTTATGCATTGTTAATTAATGTAAAATGAAGTCTTTATTACCTGATGAATTCCTTACTAATCCTTCTTTGATTTGGTGGTTGCAATTTAATGGTGCACTGGCAACTACAGCTTTAGTGTGCCAAACAGGATAAAATAAAAAAAATAAAGAAAAATCATAAAACATTCAACCAAAGTTAAACTTTAAATGCCACAAATAATTAAAATCAACTTCCCCATCTAATGTCTTCCATAAGAAATCTTTCAATTCTTAGTAAATCACATTTACATTCAGCAACACAGTCTTTAATCCTTAACATGCAACTATTTCATGCAGAAATGCTTGCATTTTGAGCATATGAATGAATGAAACATTTCCAATCTGAGGGAATTGAAGGGAAATTTCCCTTCCTCTCAATATGTTTTTTACCTAAGAAATCTATATATTCCTGATGAAGCACATTTATATGCAGCAGCATAATCTTTATGTATCAATATGCAAATGTATCATGCAGAAATGTTGAAGATTAAAATTCTTTTCTAGGAATACCTGGACAAGATTACCTATTTTTGCAATGTAGAGTGTTCAGAAGTTTAGAAAACCATCATGTTCTAGTCTCTTGAACACCAAGATTTCTATTATAGTAAAATATTCCATACCCTAAAATAAAATATATAGTAGAGACTGTATAATAATAATCTTGTGAATGTCATCCCATTTAAAAGAAATTTAATTATCAACATTTCTCATTATGGCATGCTGAGGCATAGTGACTGAGGACTATGCTAATGGATGTAGATAAAAATAAATAGATAAATAAATAAGTACCCCATCAGCAGCTTCTTGCCACATAGATCTGAGAGGAGCTTGTCAATTTATACTGCTTTATTAAAAATTTGAATATTTCTTATGTAGAGGGAGAGAAGTTGATTACTTTTGAGTGAAAATGTATGGAAAGAGAAGCAATATTTAATCAGTCTGTTTTTTAGAACTTGCAGTTGTGAAACCAGGTCACTAATCAGAAATAGGCAAATGTAAAAAAAAAAACTACATCCATTGTCCAGACTCCAACTCAAGACCTTCTGGTTGGGTTTAAAATTTGAATTACCAGTAGTCAACAGCCCATTACCTACTTCCTTAACAACCTAATTAGGCAAGTGGAAAACACAACCATCTTCGTTTAAGTGGTAGAGCAACTCGTGCTTAACTTGGAGGTCTTGAGTTCGAATCTGGAAGGCTGATGTTGTAAACATAAATGACAATTACATCGATACCTATTGACTTTTTTAATGTCCATAAATCAATAAATGTTTTATGGAAAATATTTTGCCAACATATAGGACATGAACCTGCATCTCTCCAGAAACATGCCAGAGTATTCTACCATTGCACTAACACCTGCTCTGTATTTTTTCCACTATGTGTGACTTTAAACTCTTCCTGAGATTTTGGTGCCTCCAGTTGTCATTATCTATGATCTCGGATGGCAACTATATTTAATTGCACTGAGTAAGATGTAAATGTCATATATGTTGTGAGCAGTGATCACTGTCCACAAATGCGACTATTATTGTGATAGATGTGACCATAATAGTAACGTTTGTGAACAGTGATCACTTCATTTAAGGACTGCACCTACAATTATGTGAGCCACTATGGAAGATCTGAAGAACTCAAATAAGAACTTTTCATTTTATGAAAACAAAGCACGAACAACTGTGTTGTAACCATAGTTGACAACAAACATGCCTGAAGGAGGAACAGCAATGTGACCACTGGTTCAACAACAATGAGCAGCAACCGCAGCCAGTGTAAGGCCACAAGTTGGACATTGTGATCCCAAAGCCTTACCCCTACATTCAGCAGTCCACAGTAATGGAAGTAAGATTAAATATCTGGAGAATATTAAAGGAACATTCAGTTCGATATTAACCATTAGAGGAATGAATCTTATTATATATTTTGAAAGTGGAAAAGTTTTAAGTTTCAGAACCAAAATAGTTATGTACATATGCTGTAAAAGTTATTGTATATATCCCAAAATTTATTATTGTTACTATAAAATCACCAAATAATATTAAAAAAGGTATAAAATAAAATACACTTTTTTTAACATGTGTTTAATTGCCTAAGATATGTGAAGATGTGTAGCTGTATTAGAGCCACACAAAAACACTCAGATCATATGGCAAAACGCCTAATCACGAGCTTTTGTTAATAAACAATCATCATTTAAAATAGAAAGTTTAAGTTTCATCTTACATATATCAGTGACTAGAAAAAATACTGTAACGCTCCAAATAAATGCATAATGCTTTAAAGTTGGACCCTTCTTTTGATCCAATTAGTTTTATGCTCCGGATAGCTGATATGAGCGCCAGGCAATAATTAACAAATTGCCAAAAAAGTAGACTAAGTTTAAAGTAGGGTTCAAAATGCCAGCGAGCGTTAATGAGTAAATAGTTAGAATCAAAATTTATTGTCGAAAAGTCTAGATGCTATAAATCTAAATTCGCGTTGCTCAAGAGAAAAAATTGTACAGACTCAAAAGGTTTAAAATAACAAATAGATTTATTTCCAGAATTCAACTCACCGAGACATCAATGAAGAAGATACATCCAACTCACTGTGCTGCAACGCACTTTCCTCTCTACAACTCCACACTCTACATTGCCTCCACTGAGTGCCTCTGCACTCTACTACACTCACTGAGTGCCTCTGCACTCTACACTCACTCTACTCTGACCACACGTCAGACTTTAACAAGAGCCGGCTGCACGCTGGGAAAGACATTAACATAAAGTGATGAATGACGCAAGAGGGGGCGTGCCCTTGTGCACGCGCTTTAGCGGTGACAGTCGGAAGATCGGAGTTGCGCATGCGCAACTCCCAACTCTTGGAAATGAGTGCTGTGATGCCAAAAAGGAAATAAAAAATCCCCAAAATGACAAATATAACGTAAATTAAACAAAACTGGTTAAGGTAAAGCAAACTGAACGATGGGGCATCACAACTCCCCCTTCCAAAGGGAGTCAAAAGATTTGACCTAACAGATTTTGATGAGCAATTTCGAATAAAGGACACATCTTACGTCATTTACACATGGCTGAACATAAATAAGTAAAAGTATGCTAGCGCAGATTTTGATAAGACGAACTGTTCTCATTTTGACACAATTTTCCAGCACAACCAAAGGTACCTCCTCCCATTTCCTCCTAACAAAAATGTGTTTAACAGCTATCCTAGTGTCAATACATACCAGTGGCTGTGACAGTTAACTGTATACAAGCATCATCGGTCTAACTAGTATCACATTCTGATACAAACTCGAAATTGGCATATCTTGAACTGTACAGAAAAAAACGGGTTAATTAACTCCTATCCTTCTTAAATTCTAGAAATGTTAAAGACATGAAAAGAAAGAAAAATAATTTTTTTTTTTTTTTGCATTTGTTGTTAGCGGGGTGATAACTTCCGCTTTTCCCCTAACCACAATCAAAAAATACGTGAAAGCTAAATCTTCTCCTAAATCACACAAAAAAACGGGTATTCGAACACCGTTATCTCCTCCTAATTACATCAAATACGCAAAGCTAAGAAAATTCAAATCTTACAAACAAGCGGGAATGTAATCATCCGCTAATTCTTCTCCTATTCACAGAAATCGCGAGCTAGCTGAAATAGAAAATCATTAATTACCTCCCCCTTCAGAGCTAATGTCCCCCTCCCAAAGGAGTTATGCTGGTAACAACTCGGTCACCACACTATGCCATTTGGGGACAGCTCCAAAAAGGTACATACAAAAAAAAACAAAATTTTGCTGTCGTCATCATGGTCATCTCATATATATATACCAATAAATACTGCCAATGTCATCCCAAAAATTACGCATCATTGACACATAAATATCACTGATGACACTGAACAGATTTAAACACATATACATAAATCGTATCTAAGAATAAAGAAAAAAATGTGTAAATAATTTATAATATACGATGATAACATTTCATCCAATAACTTTTACGTGAATCTCCTTTTTTTTTTTTTTTTCATACATAAATTCACTTTGGAATGCACGTTATTTTACAATGCAAATTTCTTAAAACTGATAAAATATTAAATCACTAATTCTCTTTCACTCTCCTCATTCATATCCATAAACATTTTACAATTTCTAAACTTTCCAATATCGACTTACAAAATTTTCAGCTATCAGTCAGCTGAAACGAAAAAAATCTACAAAAATACCTTTTAACTCACGTTAATACAATAACTAGAACTTCGATGAACAAGAATGCAAAAAAAAAAATTCTATTCACACAAGTATAAACTCGAACTACAATAAATTCACTTTTCAAAAATAAATATCGAAACTACAAAGTTTCAACAAGAATTTAAACATTGCTAACTATATAAATCACAATAAGCTTCTTCTTCGTCTTCATCTATTCCAGAGAAATGAGAACATTTATAAATCAACAAGTGCATGCCAAGTGAAAGAATAATAATATACCTAAATTTCATTGTTGGCACTCCGTGGCGATAAATCATCCAGTCCGTTTCCGATAACATCTTTCCGTCGTCGTTGGCTTGTCTCACTCACGTGAAGTCGTCACTGAAGATCTGGCTTGTGACGTCATCTCTGCGATGCTGACTGCTTCGCTGCCGGTTGTCGCTCTGCAGGATTTGGTCGTTTCGTCGCTCCGTGCGGAGTTTTGAAGAACTTGGCCTTGTACTTTCTAGGCTTATTGGTGTCCGACTCCAAATGACGCTTCAATAGTTGAGGACTTCCAAATTTGCCAGGCTTGTCAGAAATACTTGCGGTCGGCACAATTTCTTTGTTGCTTTTTTCTTCATTACAATTGGTTTTCCTTAAAGCAGACTCAAAAATATTTTCATCATTAATTTTTGTTAAAACTTCTACTTCAGAAACCTTTTTATCAACTAAAACGGCTTTCTCATAAGGTTGTTCTACTTCACAAACTTCGTTATTTAAACTTGCATTATTTGCAATAACGGGACATTTTGTAGGTGCTTCTTGAATAATCTGTTCTGGACCACAAGGTAAGTCAAAAAGTCCACTGGACCGCGGCTGCACTGTCAATTGACAATTGTCATTTTTATCATCGAACACTTGTTCCTTTGCAAACTGAAGATCGACTTCTGTATCGTTTTGATCTGTTACTTTAGTTACTTCGTGGCAATCAGTAACAAAAGGTAAAGCCATAGTGGCAAGGCATAACTCATGAGAGGGCTTTTCTTGAGGAACTTTGGCCTCTCGCTTCAAAGATCCCGATGAAAGTTTCCCGAATTTTCATTCCTTTGATAACAATATTGTTCTGTGTGTCCTAGTCGGCCACAAAAATCACATCTTAATGTCTCTCGAGTCTGTTTAAACAAAGTTTTAGGTCTAGTGTTATGGTTCGAAGCTTGACGTGGCACAAAGTCTCTACTTCGTTCAATCTGCATTACTTTAGGCGCGTTCGGCGCAAATTGTCGGGACCGTGTAACTTCCGGTCGTGCGGGAGTCATTCTACGAGACTCAATCTGATATCGTTGCTTTGGCGGGAATGGCATCCATTGTTGGTTAAGTGTATTTGCTGCAGATTCTCTTCTTGCAGTGTATTGCCGAGCCAATTTGACTAACTCTGCAATTGAATTCACGTTTCGTACTTCTAGGAATTCTCTAATGGGCAAAAGCAATTGAGACAATATGCAATTTACGATATCAATTTCAGCGGCATCAGCATCGTACAGCTGGTATAATTCTACTGTACCCCAGATAAATTTTTCTATGTCGTCTCTTTCCCTTTGTCTTCGTGAAAACAACTCTGTAGCTAGTTCTGTAAAATCATTATAAGACGGATATATGTCCATGATTTCACTTTTGAATTCTTCCCAAAGTTCTATGCCATGACGACATCCTACGTTATTCCACCATTGCTTAGCACATCCAATTAGGCAAGATACTGCTAAAACAACTTTTTTGTTGCTTGGCACTTCATGTAAACGGAAGTGCTTCTCCATAGACTTGACAAATGTCCACGATGACGGACGTTTCGAACCATCGAACCTTATCTCAGATAAAGGCCAATTAATATAAGGACTATAGTTAATAGATGGATTGGCAAATCGTCGTTGTGGCGGTTGAAAATACTCTGTTCTATCACTTGCTTCTGACGGAACAGAAAATGGAACCTTACGTTCAAAGTTTCTTCGTTGGTGAACTGACGTAGCATTGTCAGCAAATTTAGGGGTTGTTGTCGTTCCCCTTTCCTCCCGATTATCATCAAGCAGATTCATTAGCACTTCTGCTTCCATCATTACATCTTGCAATCTACCCTTTACTCTTTCTAAGTCGGGAGTCATTATGGCAGAATCGGCCATATTGTTAGCAGACATGTTTAGCGGTCTGCCGAAATTTTGAATTTTGGAAATTTTGAAAATCTTTTTTTAATCTTGAGCAGCACTCAAAGGTACTGCTATACAACAATACTAAAGCTACAGCTAAGCTTACAAAAATATCAATTTGCTTATCAAAAGAGTTTTTCTTTCGTGTCTACGTACATGTGTGCCCGGACACTTCTAATCCTTACATACAACAAATATCTTAATTATCAGCAATATCTACGCTGAAACTTCAGTACCTTTGACTAATACACAAAAATGTTAAGCTTCTTGCTCAACAAAAAAATTTTAGGCTTAAGCTGCCTTTAAATCTATAAATAGTACATACAACTACTGAGCTGAAAATATTACTATCTTTGACAATCATACAAAATTTATCCACAAATATATATACTATCTTTTAATACCGGCGAGTCCCTGTTCACTAGCCACTTCTTTTCTCTCACTCTGTAACGCTCCAAATAAATGCAATATTGCTTTAAAGTTGGACCCTTCTTTTGATCCAATTAGTTTTATGCTCCGGATAGCTGATACAGGCGCCAGACAATAATTAACAATTGCCAAAAAAGTAGATTAAGTTTAAAGTAGGGTTTAAAATGCCAGCGAGCGTTAATGAGTAAATAGTTAGAATCAAAATTTATTGTCGAAAAGTCTAGATGCTATAAATCTAAATTCGCGTTGCTCAAGAGAAAAAATTGTACAGACTCAAAAGGTTTAAAATAACAAACAGATTTATTTCCAGAATTCAACTCACCGAGACATCAATGAAGAAGATACATCAAACTCACTGTGCTACAACGCACTTTCCTCTCTACAACTCCACACTCTACATTGCCTCCACTGAGTGCCTCTGCACTCTACACTTGCCTACACTCACTGAGTGCCTCTGCACTCTACACTCACTCTACTCTGACCACACGTCAGACTTTAACAAGAGCCGGCTGCACGCCGGGAAAGACATTAACATAAAGTGATGAATGACGCAAGAGGGGGCATGTCCTTGTGCACGCTCTTTAACGGTGACAGTCGGAAGATCGGAGTTGCGCATGCGCAACTCCCAACTCTTGGAAATGAGTGCTGTGATGCCAAAAAGGAAATAAAAAATCCCCAAAATGACAAATATGACGTAAATTAAACAAAACTGGTTAAGGTAAAGCAAAAGTGAACGATGGGGCATCACAATACATTTACATAATGCTATCTTTCTTTGCATGAGAAAGTTTAGGAATTCCTGTTACGGGTTTTTTTAAATATTAACAACATAATTAAGTTTTAGTTCAAAAAACAAAAGACAGTAAGATTATCAAAAACAACTAAAAGCAGCTCTACCCAAACATTAGAATAAGCAGTGTAGCCTGTTAAAAATATGGTTTCTATTTATATTGATGTTTAGCAAAAGAGAGACATCATGTTCGAAATCTATTTCTATCAAAAGTAAGGGCTTGATTTCTATTATAATATGGAGCATCAAGGTGGAAAATCCTTATATGAAATTTGTGATCAAACCTTCAAGTATTTAATAAGCTATAAATATTTCAATAGTATCAAATTAAAAGTCTAAACATGAACTGTTTCAAAACATGACGTTATGTTTTGATGCATCGTTAATCCTAGAGTCTCATGCAAGTATGACCTAATTGTTAGGTCAATGTGTATTGTTATAGCCATTACTAAGAACTCATAAAGTTTGCCTATCATTACACATTTATCCTTTTTTTTTTTAGTTGGGGGGATTTAATTTTATGGCATTTAAATGCTTGCAGTATACTAAGTTACAATTAGATGAGGCTGTATATCAAATTTGGTGGTCCTAGCTCTTACCATTTAGATGCTGGACAGACAAACAAACATATATATATATTTATATCATATTAATACGCAGTTTAAGCTTAAAAAATAATGTTCCTTTCCAATTTGGTGCAATTTGATACACTGTAAATCCCTAATATATTGGTCGTAGGTAATTAGATATATATGCATAGAGCTAATTTTGCTGAATGCTTCCATTCGTAATTTCATTAAGACAAATCAATTATGTCAAAATTAGTTTTTTTTTTCAGACTCTGAAATATTTTTTTTACATATACAGTGATTTGTCTTAATTGCATTGACATGGGATGTATTCCAACATAAAATTAACTTCTTAGTTGCTATTAAAATTGCATTTAACTTCATAAATAATTAGGGTTGCCAACTCCTAAATATCTTAGGGTTGCAAATTCCTAAATATCTAATACAGAGAATTTATTTAAACTTAGTGCCCTAATATACTGAAGGCTAAAAATATCTTCAGAAATAATTTAATGAAATTATGACTCATTTTAAGGAAGAACTAAATTTTTTAATCAAAGGTGGGGAATAGAAGTTTTTGGTCTTGCCACTTAAAAACACTTGTTGCAGACTGTAAATAAATGAAATCAGCAACATTTGATTTAATACATATAAAATCAAGTCTTTGAAAATTTTAATGAAGTATTATATATTTCGTAGAATTTTATATAATATTTCTCTGTAATACTTTAAATATATATATGACCAGAAGATTTGGAGTTATCTACAATATATATGGTAACACAGTCAGACTACTATTAGGTTAAAACTACTGATATGATATTCAAAATCCAAATAGAAAAACTGATCAGAGTAAAGGAACTGGTTCTGTGATGCACAAAAGTGAAGTACACCTCTTGAAAGTTTAGTATAATAATCTATATATATATATATTCATTATGGATTGGTTAATAATTGATATATTGCATAAATTGTTCCAAATACTGAATTTAGTAGTTCACATAAGTACTAGTAATTGCTTTGAATTTCATTCTTCAGAATTGTTATCTTGATTTCATAAGGTTGGCAGCTCTGCATTGGCTTCACTTTGTGAGTTTGAACTGAACTGTTGTCAACACATTTTTCTTTGAAGTTTTGAAATATTCTGAAAATTAGCCAAAAACTTTTTTTTTAAATCAGAGGTTTTTGCAAGCAGTTACCAAGTAACTGTTCTAATTTTTTCATGTCATTCTCTTTTCGGTTTAAACTTATTTAAGCATTCTAAAGTTATTTTTATCATTCATCACATAATTTCTTGAAAATGAAATTGAAACCATTTAAGAGTTCTTTGCTTCCTGAAAGATATGAAGTTCAATTAGGGTGAAGCATAAGACAAAGCTGAAACTAATTGGAATGCATGTGTGACTGCACAACTGCCTTTGCAGCTCTGGCTTGCTGAGGGTAAGCAACAGAAGATATTGGTTAAAGGATAATTACCCATGAAATAAGTAACAAATTTTATATTGTTAAAATTTTTAAAAGTGTAATGTTTTGTACATATTCATTTCTGGATCCATTAAATTTTCTTTCTAGGCTATTTTTATTCTGAAGACATTTCTCAAATTTGGCGTGTCGCAAAGCGTCTAGAGGTGGGCATGGTTGGAGTCAATGAGGGTATTATATCCATGGCAGAAGGAGCTTTTGGAGGAGTAAAAGAATCAGGAATTGGAAGAGAAGGATCACGTTACGGCATTGATGAATATGTTTATATTAAATATGTATGCTTTGGTGGTCTGGTGTGACACAAAATGATGCAAAATACCTTTGTGTCAACTTTAACACTTTAAAAAAAAGTGAAATTTTTATCTTTTTGGTGTGTAAATTATATAATATATACACACACACAAAAAAAATATATGTATTTGAAATTATAGCATAAAAAGTGATAATACTTACCTTCATTATTTGTAATTTAACCCTTGGCAGTTTATCAGATGTTTATGTATTATTATTGTAGTGGATTTCCAGCATTTATGTTTTTATTTTATATATATTGGGTTTATGTTACTGTAATTACTTCTATATATATATATCCTCTTTCCCATTTTTATCACTAGAATATATAGGGTGGAATATAGGCAGGATTTTGTTTTCCAGCATGAAAGTTCATGCATATAAAATTGGAACCCTGATGATATCCATAAAAAATAATCTTTTTATGTTAATTTGTAGAGAAATTGAGATGTCACATTTAAAAAAAAGCTATATAATTGTGTGTTACTTCCCTATTCTCTATTACTTCACTTAAAAAGCACAATATTGAAAATATATATTGCCATGACTACAATCACATGACCTTGCACTGCTGCTCAATCTTTGACCTCCAACAAACACTACTCCACTCATATCAGTTTGTCACTACTACTGTAATTGATTTAAGCAATTAGTGCAGAACTCTTAAACTGTCCTAGGTGTGTGCTTGAAAGACTGACAGCAAGAGTGCATGCCTTACCAGAGTTAATGAATTACGTTAAAATTTATTTTTCTTTAGCTGTTGCAAGGGTCTGACTTTTGACTCATCCATGTTTGAGTAATCATGGTTTTATTCTACAGTGAATATATATTTAATTTTATGCCAATAATATAATGCATTTTCAAAAAAATGCTAGTATTCTCATAATATTAAAGTGATGAAAAACATCTGGCAGCATGGTTTTATTATGTAAAACAATCTATCATTTTTCATGTGATGGTTTTACTGATAGTGATATTTGCATTCTGAGTAAAACGAAGAAGAAAAAATATGCGGGGTGTTTGCAGTACAAATTTGGTGAGCCGGAAGAAGTGAACATGAACAAAGAGGATGGAGGGAAATGCTAGTGTCTTCCCGCTCACCATGACCTTGGCTCTGGTGTGGGAGTATTGCTTGACTTGGAAGCAAGGGACTGATGATAGTTCAAATATGAAGCTTGATCATTCCTGAAGACTTCTCTCTCTGAAATCAGCCAGGATATTAAGGAGTTAAAGACTTCTGCTGATTTTTCTTCAAACAAAATCGATAATTTTATTAATACAATATATATTAAAGAATGCGATTGCTGAGATCAAAAATAAATGTTAAACTTTGAGTTGAAAACAGAAATTTAAAGCAAAAACTTAAAGATTATGGATAAAGTTCAAGATTTACAAATGTATTCTCAAAATCAGTCTGGAGGTTATTGGTGTGTCTGAGGAGCAAAGTGAAAACATCTCATTGATCCTAAACAAAATTTATGTTATAATTAATGTTACAGTTAATGAAGGTGATATCATTGTTGCTCACAGGGTACCAACAATGAATAAATTAAACCTTTAATTGTAAAATTCCAAGCCAAATAATAATGACCAATATAGTCTTGCTTGCTTGAATTTAAAAAATCAAAAGGTAATTTAAATGAATCCTTCTGCTCTTAAACAACTCTTGTTTAAGGCTAAGCAGTATGAAAAATGTTCTAATTTTAAATATGTGTGGATTAAAGAAGGAAAAATGTTTATTACCTTTCACAAAACTCAAGATTTGAAGAATTGGAAGTGAGACTGATTTAAATGATACTTTGAAGCAAGATGGAGGAGCCTGTTAATTATTGAATTAGGAAAGAGATTTGTTAAAAAAGTTTTTCCTTAGTGCTGACAATGTAAATGATAATTTTTTTCCTGATGGTATTGTCTCTGAGTACTTAGATTTTGTTAATTAAACTCTTTTTATATCACTAACAACAATGGGTTAAGTATGTTAATATTCCTAGTATCCGGTATATCTATCTATCATATTGAATAAATTGTTTATAACAGTAATTATCAGTTAGATGTAATTATTGTGACTGAAATCTTGATAAAAAGTGATGAGATCTGTTTCTTTGTTGGAGATTTATGTAATTTAGATGGCTATAATAAACCTTATAACTGCAAACAATATAACAAAACTTGTGGTATATTAATTTTTGTAAAAAAATACTATGTGTCACAGGCAAAAATTGAAATGTTAACAGCTGAATCATATGTTTGTCTATAAGTAAACAAGTTTTTTTGTACTTGCTTTATATTGATCCCATCGGTATACTCCATCTCAGTTTGTTGATGAACTGGGTACTGTATTAAAAAGAATTAAGAGTAGAAATGTAATTCTAACTGGTGATCTCAATATTGATTTACTATTAAAAATTTATTATGTAAATGAATATGTCGATCTACTCTCATCTCATGGACTCCAGTCCTACATAACTAGTAAGACTAGAGAAACAAGTACTACTGTTACATGTGTAGATCGTGTTTTTGGTAAGAAAGCAAATGGTGTTGATATTAGTACTGCAATAGTGAAAAACTAATATCCTGTAGCTATTAAAATTGAATTTCCTAATTCAGATAATTTTCATTCTTAAAAGGAGCCTCAAAATATCACATATAGAATAATGTTTTCTGGTTTATGTGATAATTTAAAGAAATGCAACTGGGATGCAATATTATATGACCATAATCATAACTCTGCTTGCAAAATGTTTCTGAATCTACTACTGGAACAAATTGAATGTTCTAAGCCAGGGGTTCTCAACATGGAGTACACGGTAAAATTTTTGGGGGTTCGCTGTGAGAGCTCAAAAGTCGCTAAATCTAGTAACAAAGTTGCTAAGTTGGCATTATTATACTATAATTATAGTTTTATCTATCTATATAAGGGGTGCGCCAATTACATGCACATTTCCAGGGGGTACATGAAGCGTAAAATGTTGAGAACCACTGTTCTAAGTAATACACTGGTAAAAAGAAGTTAAAGAGCAAAAATATCTGGTTTACTGATGATGATAGAAATATGAGTAAACTAAGAGATAAAATGTATCAATTGTACCAAAAATATCCATATATCTTCATCATGAAACATTTTTTAAAACTTTAGAAATAACTTAATGTGACAATTGTCAATGTTAAGAATAATTATTATAGAAGACAATTTTGTAATTGTCATGGAAATAGCTAAAAACAATGGCAGTTTGTGAATAATTTAATCGATAATAGCAAAAAATGCACAGTTCTTCCAAATTTTTTGGACAAATTAAACAATGATCTAGTGATAAAGGCATTAGCAAATGACTTTAATTTGCACTTCATTAATCTTACAGAAAACATTAGGAGAGTTCAGTCTAAAAACCAAAATAGAAATATTCATCGTGTTACTTGGAATGATAATGCAATGGTTTTATTTCCTACAACTGAAGATGAGATATTAAATATAATTCTGAAATTTAAAGATAACAAAAGTGTGGTGATTGATGTATCTACAACTATTTTTAAAAAGTGTAAGGATTATACTGACAAACTTCAAACCCATATTTATAATTTATCTCTTGAAAAAGGAATTTTTCCTGATGAATTGATTAAAACAGTTGTAGTACCAATATGTAAAAAGGGAAACAAAAAAATGTTTTCTAATTATAGGCCAATATCAGTAATCTCAGTTTTTGGGAACATTTTGGAAAAACTGGTCAAAAAACAACCGACTTATAAAATGCCTTTTTTTCACCAAATCAGTTTGAATTTAGGAATGGCTTGGGTTCCGAGGATGTCTTACAAAACATTTTACTAAAATCATTTATAAAAATATTGACTAAAACAAGTTAACTCTTACTGTCTTTTTGGACATTCAAAAAACATTTGACTCTGTGTCACATAGGATTTTACTAAATATAATAAACTAGATATTATAAACTAGAACAAATTGGAATTATAGGCACTGATGGTTCAGAAATTTTTTTACACAAGTTGTAAAAATACTTGGTACTACTTCTGAAATGACTTACGTATGGCATGCCTCAAGTGTCAGTCTTAGGTCTAACACTTTTTCTTACTTTTATTAATGATTTTTGTTCCTTGAATATAAATGGAGAGACTTGACTCATCAACTTGGAAATTCCTGTGTACTATCTTTCACACACAGACTCATCCAGAATATTAAAAATGAAACCTGTAAATTAGAGAAAAATTAAGATATAATTTTTTTTAATCAAATAATTCAATCTCTTTGAAAAAAGAGATCAATAATTTATAAAAATTAACCCTCAAAGAATTTTTTGAGGTTCTAAAATGCTTTGAAAATTTAATTGAGTAACATTATATTTTGATAACTTATCAAAATATTTTTCCCTTTGTAAGTTAAATTTTTTACATTTAAAAATAATGTATTCAATATTTTGAATCATATTACAGGCAGTACAATTAGGTGAGTTTAATCTTTTCATCATAGAGTTGAATTCGTTAATGCTAAATTTACTTTAATTCTCATAATGAATTAATTTCTTTTTTATTTAAACCAAAGTCCTTAAACTGTATTATTTTTTGAGATATTTTAAATCTGTGTGAATTTATGGCTTTTGCATTATACCAATTTTGTAATTCATCCCATTATTTTATGTTGTTTTATTTTTTATGCAGAAATAAAAAATAAGGGGCAGGTGTTGTAGTATTTAATTCCTGTGCCTGTTTTGCTAGTATATCTACTATATCATTATTTTTTATATTTATATGTGATGGGATCCATTGAATGTGTATAGTATTGTTTTTTTTTTTTAATATGTTTTGTTATAAGTAGAATGTCATTGATATATATAGGAAAGTTACTTTTGAAAGGATTATTATATAAGATTTCTAATGAAGTTTTACTATCAGTTAATATCACTATTTTTTCATTATTAAATTTTAGAGCCCAATTAATAGCATATAAAATTGCAGCAATTGCTATTGGATTAGGTGTATCTGATTTGAATTTAAATTGGTATTTTTCAGATTTGCAGTAAACAGTACCTGCTGCAATAGTTCTGTCTGCATTTAATGATCCATCTGTATATATTTTCTTAAATCCCTTATAAATATCATTAATGTGAATTTCTGTTAAGAATTTTAAACTACTCATATCCATAGCTTTTTTTGTATATATTCCTGGTATATTATTTTGCATTATAGGAAATGCAGTTGCCCAGTATGGAAAGTTAATAATAGTGTCTCACTAATCTTCCTGTGTATTATTTCTTTAAATTTATTTTTCTCTGGTAAATGTGATAATGTAATATCCTAAAAATCAAGGTGTAACGCTCCAAACAATGCAAAATACTTAAAGTTTTATGCTCCGGATAGCTTAGACGGGCGCCAGGCAATCATTAACAAATTGCCAAAATGTAGAATAAGTTGATTTAGGGTTCAAATGCCAGCGAGCGTTCATAAGTAAGAGTCAAAAATGATTCTTAACAAAATAAGAGTTAATGTAAAAAAGATCCTAAATTAGCGTTGCTCAAGATAAAAAACTATAGACTCAAAAGTTTATAACAAAACAAAATAGATTTATTTCCAAAATAACTAACTCACCAAGACATCAATAAAAAAACCTCTCTTGTGCTACATGCACGGTGCTACGCACCTTACTACATCTCTCTGCTCTCTCTACAACTCTGCTCTCAAGTCCTCTACTACTTCTCTCAAGTGCTTCTCTCAAGTGCTCTACTCTCTAGTGCTAAGTGCTTCTCTCAAGTGCTAAGTGACTCGCAGGTCACGGTTTTGACAATGGGCCGGCGCATGCCGGGAAAGACATTTGCATACAATGACGAACGACACGGTATGACGCAAGAGGGGGCGTGTCCTTGGCACGCGCTTTAACGGTTACGGTCGGAAGTTCGGAGTTGCGCGTACGCAACTCCTAGAAACTTGAAAACGAGTGCTGTGATGCCGAAAAGGAAATAAAAATCCCCAAAATGATAAATATAACGTAAATTAAACAAACTGGTTAAGGTAAAGCAAAAGTGAACGATGGGGCATCACAACTCCCCCTTCCAAAGGGAGTCAAAATGATTGACCTAACAAATTTTGACGAGCAAATTTTGAATAAAGGACACATCTTACGTCATTTACACATGGCTGAACATAAATAAGTAAAAGTATGCTAGCGCAAATTTTGACATGATGAACTATTCTTACTTTGACACAATTTTCCAGCACAACCAAAGGTACCTCCTCCCTTTTCCTCCTAACAAAAATATGTATTTAACAGCTAACCTACTGTACTTACGTACCAGTGGCTGTGACAGTTAACTGTATACTAGCATCATCGGTCTAACTAGTATCACATTCTGATACAAACTCGAAATTGGCATATCTTGAACTGTACAGAAAAACAGGTTAATCAACTCCTAACTTTCTAAGTCTAATAAATGTTAAAAAAATGAAAAGAAAAAGTGATTCATTACATTTGTTGTTAGCGGGGTAATAACTTCCGCTTTTCCCCTAACCACAATAAAAAATTCGTGAAAGCTAATTCTTCACCTAAATCACATAAAAAAACGGGTATTCGAACACCGTTATCTCCTAATTACATTCAAATACGCAAAGCTAAGAAAATTCAAAATTTACAAACAAGCGGGATTGTAATCATCCGCCAATTCTTCTCCTATTCACAGAAATCGCGATCTAGCTGAAATAAAAAATCATTAATTACCTCCCCCTTCAGAGCCAACGTCCCCCTCCCAAAGGAGTTATGCTGGTAACAACTCGGTTATCAGACTATGCCATTTGGGGACAGCTCCAAAAAGGTACACAAAAAAAAATTCTGCAGTCATCATCATGGTCATCATCTATATATACCAATAAATACTGCCAATGTCATCCCCAAAAATTACGTATCATTGACACATAAATATCACTGATGACACTGAACAGATTTAAACACATATACATAAATCGTATCTAAGAATAAAGAAAAAAGAGTGTAAATAATTTATAATATACGATGATAACATTTCATCCAATAACTTTTACATGAATCTTTTTTTTTTTACATAAATTCACTTTGGAATGCACGTTATTTTACAATACAAATTCTTAAATCACTAATTCTCTTTCACTCTTCTCATTCATATCCAGAAACATTTTACAATTTCTAAACTTTCCAATATCGACTTACAAAATTTTCAGCTATCAGTCAGCTGAAAAAAATCTACAAAAATACATTTTAACTCACGTAAATACAATAACTAGAACCTCGATGAACAAGAATGCAAAAAAAAATTCTATTCACACAAGTATAAACTCGAACTACAAAAATTTCACTTTTCAAAAATAAATATCGAACTCTAAAGTTTCAACAAGAAATTAAACATCGCTAACTATATAATTCACAATAAGGCTTCTTCTTCGTCTTCATCTATTCCAGAAAAAAAAAACATTTTATAACTCAATCAAGTGCCAAGCGAAAGAAAAATATACTTAAATTTCATTGTTGGCACTCCGTGGCGATAAATCATCTAGTCCGTTTCCGATAACATCCTTCCGCCGTCGTTGGGTGGCTTCACGTAAAGTTGTTACTGAAGATCTCGTTCAAGTCAAGTCGTCGCTGTAGATCTCTCTCGTGACGTCATCTTCCCGATGTTCGCTGCCGGTTGTCGCTCTGCAGGCTCTGGTCGTTTCGTCGGCTTTTCGTTGCTCCGTGCGGATTTTTGAAGAACCTTTTCTCGTACTTTCTAGGCTTATTGGTGTCCGCCTCCAAATGACGCTTTAATAGTTGAGGACCTCCAGACTTGACAGGAATACTTGCGGTCGGCACAACTTTTTGGTTGGTTTTTTCTTCACTTAAATCAGACTCAAAATTATTTTCATTATTATTACTTTCTTTTAAAACTTCTACTTTAAAAACCTTTTCAAAAACGGCTCCCTCATACGATTCTTCTACTTCACAAACTTCGTTATTTAAACACTCATTATTTGCACTAACGGGACATTTTATAGGTGCTTCTGAAATAATCTGTTCTGGACCACAAGGTAAGTCAAAAAGTCCACGGGACCGCGGCTGCACTGTCAATTGACATTCGTCATTATTATCGTCGAAAACTTGTTCCGTAGCAAACTGAAGATCGACTTCTGTATCGTTTCGATCTGTTATTTTAGTTACTTCGTGGCAATCAGTAACAAAAGGTAAAGCCATAGTGGCAAGGTATAACTCATGAGAGGGCTTTTCTTGAGGAACTTTGGCCTCTCGCTTCAAAGATCCCGATGAAAGTTTCCCGAATTTTCATTCCTTCGGTAGCAAAAATTTTCAGTATGTCCCAGTCGGCCACAAAAGTTACAAGTGATAGTTTCTCTCTTTTGTTTAACCAAAGTTTTAGGTCTAGTGTTATGGTTCGAAGCTTGACGTGGCAAAAAGTCTCTACTTCGTTCATATTCTATAGTTCTAGGCGCGTTCGGCGCAAATTGTCGGGACCGTGTAAATTGCGGTCGTGCGGGAGTCATTCTACGCGACTCAACCTGATATCGCTGCTTTGGCGGGAATGGCATCCATTGTTGGTTATGTGTATTTGCTGCAGTTCTCTTCTTGCAGTGTATTGCCGAGCCAATTTGACCAACTCGGAAACGGAATTCACGTTTCGTATTTCTAGGAATTCTCGGATGGGCAAAAGTAATTGAGACAATATGCAATTTACAATATCAATTTCAGCGGCATCAGCATCGTACAGCTGGTATAATTCTACTGTACCCCATATGAATTTTTCTATGTCATCTCTTTCCCTTTGTCTTCGTGAAAACAACTCTGTAGCTAGTTCTGTAAAATCATTATAAGCCGGATATATGTCCATGATTTCGTTTTTAAATTCTTCCCAAAGTTCTATGCCATGACGACATCCTACGTTATTCCACCATTGCTTAGCACATCCAATTAGGCAAGATACTGCTAAAACAACTTTTTTGTTGCTTGGCACTTCATGTAAACGGAAGTGCTCCTCCATGGACTTGACAAATGTCCACGATGACGGACGTTTCGAACCGTCGAACCTTATCTCAGGTAAAGGCCAATTAACATAAGGACTATAGTTAATGGATGGGTTGGCAAATCGTCGTTGTGGCGGTTGAAAATACTCTGTTCTATCGCTTGCTTCTGGCGGAACAGAAAATGGAACCTTACGTTCAAAGTTTCTTCGTTGGTGAACTGACGTAGCATTGTCAGCAAATTTAGGGGTTGTTGTCGTTCCCCTTTTCTCCCGATTATCATCAAGCAGATTCATTAGCACTTCTGCTTCCATCATTACCTCTTGCAATCTACCCTTTACTCTTTCTATGTCGGGAGTCATTATGGCGGAATCGGCCATATTATTAGCAGACATGTTTAGCGGTCTGCCGAAATTTGGAATTTTGGAAATTTTGAAAACTTTTTTACCTTGAGCAGCGCTCAAAGGTACTGCTATACAACAATAATAAAGCTATAACTAAGCTTTACAAAAATATAAATTTGCTGATAAAAAAAAATTTCTTATCGTCCTACGTACTTGCGTGTCCGGACACTTCTAATCATTACATACGACAATTATCTTAAATATTCAGCAATATCTACGCTGAAACTTCAGTACCTTTGAATAATACACAAAAAAAAATGTTAAGCTACTTGCTCAACAAAAATTCTCGGCTTAATCTGCCGTTAAATCTACAACTAGTACATACAACTATTGAGCTCAAAAAATTACTATCTTTGACAATCATACAAAATTTATCCACAAATATATATACTATCTTTAAATACTGGCGAGTCCCTGTTCGCTGCACCACTTCTTTTATGTGACTCTGTAACGCTCCAAACAATGCAAAATACTTAAAGTTTTATGCTCCGGGCGCCAGGCAATCATTAACAAATTGCCAAAATGTAGAATAAGTTGATTTAGGGTTCAAATGCCAGCGAGCGTTCATAAGTAAGAGTCAAAAATGATTCTTAACAAAATAAGAGTTAATGTAAAAAAGATCCTAAATTAGCGTTGCTCAAGATAAAAAACTATAGACTCAAAAGTTTATAACAAAACAAAATAGATTTATTTCCAAAATAACTAACTCACCAAGACATCAATAAAAAAACCTCTCTTGTGCTACACGCACGGTGCTACGCACCTTACTACATCTCTCTGCTCTCTCTACAACTCTGCTCTCAAGTCCTCTACTACTTCTCTCAAGTGCTCAAGTGCTTCTCTCAAGTGCTCTACTCTCTAGTGCTAAGTGCTTCTCTCAAGTGCTAAGTGACTCGCAGGTCACGGTTTTGACAATGGGCCGGCGCATGCCGGGAAAGACATTTGCATACAATGATGAACGACGCGGTATGACGCAAGAGGGGGCGTGTCCTTGGCACGCGCTTTAACGGTTACGGTCGGAAGTTCGGAGTTGCGCGTACGCAACTCCTAGAAACTTGAAAACGAGTGCTGTGATGCCGAAAAGGAAATAAAAATCCCCAAAATGATAAATATAACGTAAATTAAACAAAACTGGTTAAGGTAAAGCAAAAGTGAACGATGGGGCATCACAAAGGATGATCTTGTCAATAATAGAATGCCTAGTATTTTTTGTTATGATTCTAGTTACTAAATTAGATAGTTGATATTGTTTTTTTTATTTCTAAAGGTGCTTCAGTAGTTTCAGCATAAATATTAATGTTAGTTGTAGATTGAAGAAGTCCTAGACAAAATTTTATAATCTTAGTTTGAATACTTTCCATTAATTTCATTTTTGTTATTGACATGTTATTAATAAGCTCATATCCATATGCGAATTTAGGTTGTGTCACTGAATTATATAATAGAAGAAAACTTTTGTTTATACATCCCCATTTTGCATTTCCTAAATATCTGATATAATTATATAGCTTATTTGCTTTATCTTGTGCAGATTGTACATATTTATTCCAAAGTAATTTTGAATCAAAAATTACTCCTAAAATCTTTAAATTATCTACTATTTTAATATTTTCTTCCTTTAATTTCATTACAAAATCATTTGGTAGTTTCTTATTTTTATGAAAATATATAATATTAGTTTTTTCAATATTTATTTTTAAATTCCAATAATCACAGTATTTATATAACTTGTTTAAAGTATTCTGTATTCTTTTTTGAATAATTTCTGTGTCAAAGTGAGTGGTACAAAAGATCAAATCATCTGCATAAGTCCCAAATCTTATATTATTATCAAAAATATTTTCTATATCATTCATATAAATATTAAACATTATCAGAGATAAAATATCTCCTTGAATTATTCCATTTAATAAATTATATTGCTTAGAAAAAGTAGTTCCAATTTTTACTTTAAAAAATTTGTTTTGTAAAACATAAAAAAGGAAGTAATATAAATTTCCACATATTTTCAAATCTCTAATTTTTGCTAAAGAGCATGAAAAGAAATTGAATCGAAGGCCTTTTGAAGATCTATAACTGTGGCAACCATATAGCATTTATTCATAATGGCATGTTCAGCATCTGTTATAATGTCCAACAATAGATCTTTTGTTTTCTTCCAAATCTAAAACCAGAACAATATTTGTGAAATTTATTGTACTTTTCTAAAAACCAAGTTAATCTATTAACAATAATTTTCTCAAAAAGTTTGAGTAAGTTGGAATTCAAACATATAGGCCTGTATGCATTCATGTCATCTGCAGGTTTATTTTCTTTCTTAATAAATACCATATGATTTTCTAACCAGTCTGAGGGATAATTTCTAGTTAACCAAATTTTGTTAAACATGTCTAGTAACATTTGATCCAATTAGGTGATAAATTCTTTAATAAATTATTAGTTATACCATCTGGTCCTGGTAATGTATTCTTTTTAAGATTTTTAATTGCATTATTAATTTCAAATAGAGTAAATGGAGTATTTAACCTTTCTGTAGACTTACATTGAAAAGTTTTGTGAAAGATATTGGAATTCTTTAATTTTTTGTCAATTTATTATTTGGTCTATGGCTACTGATTTACAGGACCTGGGTTCGAGCCCCGGATAAGGCATGGCTGTTTGTGTCGTTTTTCTGCTGTGGTCCTGCCATCCTCTCAGACCTTCTACTTTGGCATATAAACTGACAGGCTCCTGTCAGACCTCTGTGGCAAGCAGCTGCTTGAGGGGGTATTTATTTTTTTTAATGTAAATTTATGTAATTTTCTGCTAATCTGTCTGTAGCGTCTTGTATAGATATATTATTTTCTAAAGCATAAATTTCTATTGGATTTTTTATTGCAGTTCCATTATGTAGTTTTTTAAATATCCTCCATAAATTTGTAGTGGAGGTGTTTGGAGAAAGTTTTTCTTCAAATTTATTCCAATTTAATTTCTGTATGTTTTTAATTTTTTTCGTAATAGCTGCATCTAGCCTTTGAAAATTTTCGCAATCTCGAAATGTATTATTTCTGTTCATACGTCTTTCTGCCCTTCTTCTTATTGCAATCAATTTATTAATGAAAATTATTTCAATATTATTTCTTGGAATTTTTTTATTAATGTTCGCTGTACAATCTTTAGCCTGGTTGTTTAAAAATTCGATTTTATTTTTTAGTGGTAAATTTATATTGATATTATTCCTAAATAATCCCCAGTTTGTTAATTTAATTGATGCTTTTATTCTTAATCCATGTTGGAAGTGAATAGCAATTGGCCAATGATCACTTCCATAATTATCAGTCAGTAAGCTCCACTTTAAATTTTTTGAGATTTCAATAGTACATATTGATAGATCTATTATTGAACATTTATTATACTTGTTTTGTCTAGTAGCTAGTTTTTCATTTAAAATTATTAAATTAAAATTTTCCACTAATTTAATTAAATGTATACTCTTAAAATCATTTTTGTAGGAATACCATAATTTGTTATGAGTATTGAAATCCCCACAAATTATTTCTCCCTTTAAATTTTCCAATAATATTGAATATTGTTTATAAGTAAAATAATAACCTGGATTGTATATATTAATAATATATGTTTTTATATTGTTAATTTTAGTTTCTAGTATAATATATTCAATTTTTTCTGTAGCATCTTTAATATAAATCCTTCTTTGAGGAATTAATTTGTTACAGTAGGTTGCAATGCCTCTAGTATTTTTTCCTTTTTTTTTGTGAGTAGGCTATAAAATTATTAAAACTAGGTAAATTTTCTGTTTGTGTCTGTTGAATACATAATATTTTTGATATATAATAAATGTTTTAAATAATGCTTTTTACTTACTATGCCCCTGCAATTCCAATGACATAATATTATACTTTTCTCCATGAACCTCCATTTAGGAAAGATAGAATATCTTTAATAAGGTTCAATTCTGGACAATCTGGCATAATATATTCCAGTAATTGAATAAAAAGTCCAATAATATGGTCTTTAGCAGTTTCACTCCATGTATCTTTATCTCTATTATTTTGTACATACATTGTTTTCTTTTCATGTGGTTTCTTTTTATTCAGTTCAGCCTTCTTTGATGTTTTGGTTCCTGTTATATTTTTTTTACTATACCCGCAAAATCCATCTATTTTGAAATTAAAACCTCTTTTTTTTAAGCTTGGGTAATATCTTAGATGTTGAAGGAATGGCTTCCAAGTTTTCTTCATGTATCTCACCATCATCAGTCTGAGAGTCCTCTCCCAGGTCTGCATAATGTTCGTTTTGAATCCTTTGATTTTCCTCTCTCAGGTGCGCATATTGTTCAGTTTGAATCCGTTTTGCAGAAGACTCGTCTATCTCACCTGTACCATCATATCTTTCTGTTATGTTTCCATTTACTTTAACAGATTGTATGATAATTTTCGCTTTAATAATAGCTTGTTGCCAAGTTATTCCAGTTTCTAATTGTATGGTTTTTGCTTTACAAGCTATAATTCTTGCTGGTCATCCAGCCCAAGTTGCTGGATGTTGACCATAACAGTTTGGACATTTAAAACCGATAGCATTGCACTGTTTATATGATGTCGACCACCGAATTTCTTGCAAGTTAATTTACCACGACAAGTGGAAATGGCATGACCAAATACGTAACATCGTAAACATAAATTAGGAGGAGTGTTATATTTTTTCACTCTGTAATGTCTGAAGCCCATAAACACAAAGTCAGGCAAATCAGTCCCTTCAAATTCCAATATGACTTTGTGTGTGGGTGAGCAAGCAGTTTCCGAGTTAGCATCGAATTTCTTGTCATAATGTAACATTCGTCTAAGGCTTTAACACCTTTTGATCTTCTAACATGTCAAGAATCTCTTAAGTCATCTAGATTAGTAGGTACTCCAATTATAGAGCCTAATTTATAGCCGTCCCACGGCCGAGTGGTTAGCGTGCTTGGCTACTGATCTAAGGGACCTGGGTTCGAGTCCCGGGTAAGGCATGGCTGTTTGTGTCGTTTTTCTGCTGAGGGCCTGCTATCCTCACAGACCTTCTACTATTGCAATATAAACTGACAGGCTCCTGTCAGACCTCTGTGACAAGCAGTGGTCTGACTCCCCCAACCTTCTCTGTGGTGTGTGTGTGTTCTCCTCTCCAGTGGGTCCCCTCCCCCAATCTTCTCTGAGCCTTCGGGGTCCATGTGACCTGGCCATTTATCCCATGGTGTGCAAAAAAGTGCCGCTCAGAGGTAAAACAACCCAACCCAAATCCTTGTTATCTGAGTAATTTAGATTGGTTTTAATATTCGCTTTCTCAGAAGAGCATATCATAGTAATCCCTTTATATATGATTTTTCATGATCATCTTTAATAATGATATTATCAGAAAAACATTCCACAGTAGACATATTTTCAAGAAATACCTGCTCAGTATGTGTATCTTTTGATGTTGTATTATCAATATTACTTGTATTGATTGTAGGAGCATTCAGTTGTAAATCCACACCATCCTCATTAGGTTTAGAAGGAGATACTTCCGATTCTTACGAAATTTTCAAATCTTCCACCAAAATGGAAAAATCCTTCTTGCTATCCTGCACATATTTCTTATTAGATTGATTTGAGTATCCTGTTTTGTTCCTTTTAATTTTTATTTTTAACGGTAGTGGTGAGGCTACTTTCTTTTTATGACCAACAACCATATTGTCAAATTTTTTCACACTACACTTTAGGTTCACATCAAATTGAACAATCCAGTCCGAGGATCACAGTTCCAAAAAAAAGTCACAGCGAAAGCACAATGCCACAAAATGCTCACCTTTACAAAACTTCCTGCCACAAACTATGATTAAGTCACACCCAAAACAAACACATCCACCCACTTCGGTGGCCTGAGGCAGAATTTAAATGGAGAGATCAGTACATTTGCTAATGATACTACAGTAACATTCTGTGCTGATAACCTTGATGAATTGCTTAGGATTACTAATAATGTTTTATCTGTTATTCGGGATTGGTACAAATCAAGTGAGTTAACCATAAATATTTCAAAGACAAATTATATGTTGTTTAAAAAAATAAAGGGAATAGTCCCTTTAATATGAAAATTCATGACCTTAGTTGTTATAAAATGGTTGACTGTCAATATAATCTAAATAAAAATGCCAATGAAATTGATTATCTTGGAGTAAAAATTGATAGTTATTTAAGCTGGAAACCTTATATAAATATATAGATTAAAAAATGTTAGATCAATGCTTCACAGGTTGTACTATTTAAGAACAGCCTGCTTCTTGTCTGCCTGGAGATCTACCGACCCTCTGGGGTCAAGGTCAGCCCTTGTGGCTCGACCCCTTCTCCCCCATAGTGGAAAAGTATTACTTTTCAACTGAGTTACAGATATCCTGCAGCTTTGTCCAAAGGAAGTTTACCCCTAAAATGTTCACTGAAGTGAAATAATGATATGCTAAGGATACTGTACTTTTCTTGGTCCTCAGTTATGGAATTTTATGCTATAGTGGAATTTATAAAACTGCACTTAAACCTATGCTTAGGTTGCAAAACAAAATAATAAAGTGTATAACCATTCCACAAAATAATTAAATGTATGATGAATACTATGAATTAATTACATTTCCTTTAGATACCTTTATACATATAAGCTTCTGAATTATCTTTATAAACATAATTCTGAGTTTCAATTGAAACTAATAAATATTGTTTGCAAAAAATCTGTA
This sequence comes from Ryuthela nishihirai, assembly GCA_038380435.1. Lineage (NCBI taxonomy): Eukaryota > Metazoa > Arthropoda > Arachnida > Araneae > Heptathelidae > Ryuthela > Ryuthela nishihirai. Next base: position 46,917,407 of record JAWZYU010000009.1, read on the forward strand.
GAGAAAAATGAAATTCCTTATATTTTTTGCTACTGTTTATTCGAGAAAAGAATTTTGCATACTTTCTGTGAATGCAAATTCAAATATCATTTAAGATGTTTAAGATTGTATATAGTATTGTTAAATATGTTTTCATTATTCTTGTATTAAATATTACAATAACCTGGATGAGCTGGTGCTCTTGGGTTACTTACATTGTAATAATGTACATTTGTATCAAAACAAGATGTTTGTGAGCAATAGAAGAAAAAAAAACACTGAATTGCTGTATACAAGACATGTTTTAGAAGTTCAGTTGACAATTGGTAGATATCCATATTATATGGTATCAAAATTCTGCTTAGATTATTATGTACATTATATCTTACAGTTAAATGAGAGATTCCTCCCTAAAAATGATGTTTAAAATAAACTCTTGTAACTTAGTACAAATGCATAGAGAATAATTAAGTTGAATGGAATATATTGTAATTTAATATATTCCATTCAACATCCTATCAAAAATGCGACTAGTCATTGTTTCTGCACTGATATAGTGATCACAAAAAAAATACATCAGTATTCAGTAATGTGCATATTGTAATTTAAAAAAATATTTTATAAGTGAATATTAAACAGCATGTTCTCATTAGTCTTCCAGTTTAAGAGAACTTTAAAGTTTCATTTATAGCTCCAAATAGAGAGCACAGATGTAGAGTTAACATCAAATAGTATTTGTTGATAAACAGTCATTTTAAGGTTTAGCTTTTATTGGCAAATCTAAGGGCACCAAGATTGTATAACTTATTTAAGATTTTCCCAAATGTTTCTCCATTAGAAAGTGGATTACATTGTCTTCATATCAGTTACTAGTGCTGCGAATTGCAAACTATTTTGAATCTTAAGCTTCAACAGAATATTAAAAAAACATTTCTCAGCTTCATTTGAGACAAATTGAAATGCACTCAATTTGACCAAATCATTTAACTCAAATGTTTTGTGGAAAAAATTTCTCCAACATACAGGGCTTGAACATTAGGGTGGGCCGAAAAAATTCAAATTTTTTTTTTCAAGTCGTAATACCGCGGAAAACTTGCGAATTGGGGAGACTAAAAAAGACTAAAAAAAGAAATAAAATCGGTTTATATCTTCCGGTCGCGCATGTGCTCTAAATTTTACCGAAATTTGGAAAAATTCACATTTATACGATAATTTTTAACTTTTTTAAATTAGCCTCTTCCCGAATGTAAAAGCGCATATTCTTATGTATTAGAACCACAGAAAATAATGTTTAAATATTATTTAAACCTATCAACATCTTCCGGTCGCGCATTGCCTCAAAGTTAATGAAATTTTGAAAAAAAAATTACAAATAAAGGTAGATCACAGTTCAAGGGAAAAAAAAACACTAACAACTTACATGTTCTTTATATTTGTTCTTTATTGAATACAAGTTTAAATGTTTAAAAACAAATTATTTTAGACCATTAGTAATATTTATAAACAGATTTTTTTATTGAAAAACTAAGTTTTTGTATGAAGAGTCGTAAGTCCAAGAAACTCATGTTGAACAATTGAACATCTCCGTTTTCACTCATTCTTAGCTGAAGGTACTTTGAAATCTGATTTATGGGCGAAGTTAGGCATGGTTGACCTTGACAGCAGAGTCGTTCTGATAAAACCATCCCTAGACTCAGCTCCGCAAACTTTTCCTGAGACTTCTGTCACGAGTTTCACACATCGTTCAACTGCCTGTGTGTGAACTGGGAATGTCTTGAATGTTATATCCCAATTAGGGACACTTTGAATATGTGATTTAATCTCATCGTCACTGATATCTTTTAATAATAGGGGAAAAGATAAATCACAGTCCATCCAGTTAATTATTTCCGAGTAGTCTTGAGCCTTGAAATTGAGTTTTGGCGGCATGAATGTTCTGATAGTTGTTCTCTTTTGATCTAACTGTCTCGCCATTAGAATTCGTCGAAGTCCGAGCTCTCTTATGTGTTTTGTATTATCTTGTGTCATGGCTAACATTAAATGTTCTGGATGAGCGAAAAAGCCATTTCGTTCGATCACAGGGTCGACAATATTGCGTAAATCTTCAGGCAGGTACCTTGAAGATTGTATTGATTAGTACACAAGTTTTGGTCCCTCTGTAAAGTATTTACTTGTTTTAATACTAAACCACATTGGCATGTATGACTTCAAAATAAATACAACTATTTCTTGAAGTTCATGTGTGGGACTTTCTTCACTTAAGTACAATCTGAGAGTTCGATTTGCTGTTGTCAACCACCTCGAGTGTGACAAGGGACCAGGATCTCGTACAGCCAAATCCTCTTTACAGTTTCCCGACTTTATTGCCATGGAAATATCGAGTAGATATTGCTGATCCTTACTTAGTATACTTCTGTTTATTGTGTGGATCTGACAGCCAATACTCTTGAAGCCAATCACTAGACGTTTTTCGTAGCCATTTAGCTTTTCACCGATTGGCCCTCTCAAAGATTCGGACCCGTTGATTTACCGTCTAGGTATTGAAACAGATGTCGGAATGGCAGTTCATTGAAATGGAGAAGGCAAACTGCCCATTGTAACGGTTTCCCCAAATGTATTTCGATTCGGCGAATCAGACCGTTTTTCCAACCTGCATTAACAGCAGTGCCATCACATCCTATGACAACTAATTTTTCAAGAGAAATACCACGACCAGACAGATAAGAAATAATAGAAGTGACAATATTTTCAGAACTTCCAGAAGTTGGAGTAACATGGCCGATGTAGACTGAACCAGGTTCTTGAATTAGCGAGTAATGCTCTTCCTTTTTTACTCTACGGAACCTTTTCGAATGAGCTAGACTCACTTGTATTCAATAAAGAACAAATATAAAGAACATGTAAGTTGTTAGTGTTTTTTTTCCCCTTGAACTGTGATATACCTTTATTTGTAAATTTTTTTCAAAATTTCATTAAATTTGAAGGCAATGCGCGACCGGAAGATGTTGATAGATTTAAATAATATTTAAACATTATTTTCTGTGGTTCTAATACATAAGAATATGCGCTATTACATTCGGGAAGAGGCTAATTTAAAAATGTTTAAAATTATCGTAAAAATGTGAATTTTTCCAAATTTCGGCAAATTTTAGAGCACATGCGCGACCGGAAGATATAAACCGATTTTATTTCTTTTCTTACCCCTTTTTAGTCTCCCCAATTCGCAACTTTTCCGCGGTATTACGACTTGAAAAAAAAATTTGAATTTTTTCGACCCACCCTATTGAACATCTCTCCAGAAACGTGCCAAAGTATTCTACCATTGAAATAATGCCATCTCTGCTTTTTTTCTCACTATGTATTACTTTAAACTTTTCCTGAGATTTTTCGATGCCTACATTTGGCGCCATCTATGAAATCGGTGGCAAATATATTATTTTTTATTTCGCTGAGTAAGACGAAAATAATGAAGCGTTATTAATGATTTAAACATAAATGACAATCACAGCTTACCTATTGACTTTTTAACATCTGTGAATCAATTAATCAGAAGCACACCATGTATACGTTGATTTTTTTTTATTAAAAGCAAATTGTTTAACTTCAGATTCATTTGAATTATAGAAATACTATACTCTAATACAGAATTACATAAATTTAGTATACAGTAATTTTCCTGTGAGCACATGCTAGACACTTATTTATAGGAAAACCATATCACATGTATATTAAAAACCACATTGAATTCCTATTTGCAGACTTCATTTCTTTACACTTTCATAAAGAAATCTTGGGGCCATTTAACATGTTTCACAGCAAAAAGATACCACTCTGCTAAAATAATATGGTTGAAAATGTCAGTTTTCTATTCAGCTTTAGTATTCCCATCATATTTTCATTAGTAATGGTAAAAGTAACAGGTCTGAAGGAAATATATATATATTTTTTTTTCAGAGGAATATGTATGCACACATTGTTTTAAAACTAATGCAGAAAAATGCTGTATGAAGCCAAGGTTAAAGATCACTAATTTTTAAGTACACTTCTGAAAATAATAAAAAATTGTACGTTCTGTTTGTGCTGTAGTAGTTATATGTGTAATATAGACATTTTTTATATAATCTGTTTGAAAATGAAAATATAATTAGTTATATAGTTTTGAGAATTAAGAATTATCAACATGATTGAGCTGTATATATGTATTCATATGCATAAATTCTATTTTTGTTGAAACTGGTGGATAATTATTTAAACAGAGCCAAGAACTTCAAAAACGTTTTCTTAAACATGTCCAAGAGCTTCCAATTTTATAGTTTTTTAAATGTTTTCATATATTTCATTACCAAATTTTTATATAAAAATGTAGAAAATTCTAGTATGTACTTCTCCTTCTGTTCATGACTTCAGAAGGTCGTAATATGATTTAAAAATTGCAAAAATATAATTTTAATCTATACTTTAATACAGGGATGGCAAACCTTTTCTAGCTTGTATGCTAAACATAATTTGTTTTTCTGTAAGCTACACCAATGATTGTTTTTTCACATAAAAATATTTAAATTTGTTTGCATACCACTAGTGGCGGCTTGTAAGTTTCTAAATAGGATGGGCCAATATATTTTTCTATACACAGGGCCGTCGCCAGATTAGATCGCTCCCTGAGGCAAACAATTAAATATCGCCCCTTGATGGATTATAAGACAAAAATATAAGAAAATCTCCAATTGTTATTTTGTTTTTATTACAAGAGAAACATTAATGCAACACAATTATATAATAATATTAATTAAATGTTTGCTCTACGGGGATATCACAATAAAACTGTTTATAAGCTCTTCTAAATTTAAATTTTAAGCTATGTCCGCCTCTATAGTTATAATTTCTAGACCAACCAGTCTTCCTTGGGTCCTACCACGCGCTTTAACGGGTGACAATCAAAAGGGTTGGGTTGTTTTACCTCTGAGCGGCACTTTTTGCACACCATGGGCTAAATGGCCAGGCCACAAGGACCCCGAAGGCTCAGAGAAGGTTGGGGGAGGGGACCCACTGGAACAGCTGTTGGGAGACAGATGGTAGCCTCCCGTCAAGGCCATCCAGCGTGTTCTTTAACGTGCACAGGGTATGGCTCTCCCACACACGGGGCCACGGCTTAACGTCCCATCCGACGGACGGCGGCCTTTTCAAGCCCATCGGTGTCCCCTACTGACCGTGGGCAGGGCGGGGAATTTTTGACAATCAAAAGGTCGGAGTTGCGCATGCGCAACTCCAACGCTCGGAACGAGGATTGCAAATGTCCACAAAATGATAAATATAACGTAAAGTAAGCAAAACTGGTTAAGGGAAAAGTAAAAGTGAATGGGTGGACCATCACAGGCGCCGTGAGGCAGGCTGCCTCTATGCTACACCCTGTCGACGGTACTGTCTATACAGATAAATCAACTAGGCATGGGCAGTAATGACTGGGATGGTAGTACACTACATCTGTGAATTTCTTCGCTAATTCTGACTTTGCCCTCGGTGACAAAAGGAACATGAGTTTGGCTTGGAAAAGGACACACATGTATGCATGTGTAATAAAATTTTCATATATATATGTATTGGTTTATGTTCAGAAGCGGAAGGGATTGCATAACAAATTTTTTCACTTGGTATATGCATATAATTTATGATATTATATAATTTCTCATACCTATTGTATTCAATTTCACTTAGGGGATATTACCCAAATTTTCGCACAGCTTTCCATAGTGCATTCTATGTTGCACTAAAAATTTCAAGTTTTTGCCAATAACAAAGCCAATTTGAATTTCAAATCGTTTTTATAGTTGTGTGGGGGTAGGGGGGTGATTCACGGGACCTATTGAACTTCATCAGAAAAGTTGCCATTAATACTAGACTAGTGAACTTCTGCACAAAAGGGATAGTTAACCTGGACTGGCCCTCCTGTGTAGGTATTTGGTGTTTCTACCAACTTGTTTTCTGTCTAAATAATTTTTATTGTTCTGAAAATAAACCTGTTTGTATCTTACTCATATAATAGACCGCAAGCCATTACTTTGGGTAACGTTACAAGTAAATTTCAGACTAAAAACAGGAGTAAAAACAGGACCACAAGATCATTATTGTTTCTCATTTACATTTGTTGAAACTAAATGGTAACCTTAGTTTTGCCGACGACACTGGTGTAATTTATTCTTCTGATAATATTCTGAAATGGAAGCAGATTTATTTTCTTTAAACAGATGGTTTAATAATAATAGAATTATTATTTTTTATTTCATCATAGTATAAATAAATTTTATCATTACATGTGACCCGCTAAAGCTTACCTGCAGGATATGGAATATTTACTTTTATAATTTTGTTACAACAGTATGTTTTAGGTTACCTACTTTTTTACACAAATGTTTCAATTTGAGCTAATGGATGATGGGAGGACATGCAAATAGTAGTATTTTATTAATTATACATAATAAAAATTATTTCTTTTTTTTTTCTTGAATTTAAAAAATTGCGTTTCCCACACCCCTATGAGAAAAGGGTGAAGTTCAAACGGAAAATCTCGACATTCAATGGAACAAGTCAATGGAAATATCTCGACATTATCGAAATTTCTACAATAAACAGATCACTTCTGGTATTCGTTAAAAGTTATGACGTTTCTATATTTACTGATCTCTAACGATATAAATTAGAACTATCATAGTATTCGAATTATAATATTTTTGTTAGACCAATTCACTAAAAAGAAAGTTTTCCAATTAACTTAAATTAGTTGCATTTCCTACCCACCTTGGGCATAAGGACGCCGTAGCTCATTGTTATCAGTGGAAAATTCATGACCACCTTGTACTATCAAAATTCGAAATTTCTGACCTCAGTGCATCATTTTTAATATTTAAAAATTTCGGAATTTTCCACCATTAGAGGGTGCAATTATAGCTTTTGGGAGATTTGGAAAGTGCAGATCGTAAATTCCAAAAATAATTTTTAATTTATCTCTAAAAATAAACAATTCTCTCTTAAAACACAAAAGTGGCATCTCTTTGGGTCTAAGGGTTCAGCTCGTTGTTGCCAATGAGATTTTCGTGGTTTTCGCATTTCACTACCAAAATTTCTTGCACAAGTATATCGTTTGCAATATTTTTTTGAAATTCTGTAATTTTTATTTTTTTTTTTTCCACCGTTAGAAGGCGCAGTTAGCTTTTGGGAGATTCGGAAGATGAAAATCGTAATGTTTCATCAATACCTATCCAGCACAAAAAAGGAATTTTACTTCATCAAAAACTCACAATTTTCTTTAAAAAGAAAACTGTTATTTCACCCCGTGTTCTAAGGGGAAAACCCATTGTTGCGTATGGAAACCCGTGGCCTTCACATTCTATCACCAAAATTTCTAGCATAAATACATCGTTCACAATACTCGTTTGAAATTTTAGAATTTTCAACTTTTTCCACCTTTAGAGGGTGCAATTACAGCTTTTGAGAGATTTGAAAAGTGCAAATCGTATTATTTCATCAATACCTATAAAAAAAAAATAAAGGAATTTTAATTTGTCCCAAAAACAATTGCATTTCCCCCCCCCCCGCCCCCCGGGTCCAAAGGGGTACCCACTGCTTAGGAAACTTTGCGACCCTCGCATTCTCCCACTGAAATTTCTAGCATCAATATATGGTTTGGGATTTTCGCCTTTTTCCACCGTTAGAGGGTACAATTTTACCTCTAGGAAGGTTCCAAAAGTTCGAATCGAAGCGTTTGATCAATACTTATCCAACACAAAACGAATAATTTATAAAGAAAGAGATTTGATGTCTACGACAGACAGACAGGACGACAAAGTGAAATTACTTTCTCGGTGTTTTATTTAACGAGATAAAACTAAATTTATTTCATATTGAAAGCTAAATCTTTGAACTTATTTGTTAAACTCCGCAATACATCATGCGCACCAAGTAATGATGAATCTCTAGTGAATTGAACAAGTACAAGAGTGCAAATATATTGGTGTTTTTATAGATTCTAAATTGAACTGCAAAACTCACGTTAACTATCTATTGAACAAATTAAGGTATATTTTATACAGATTATATAAACTAAAATAGCATCTGTAAAATTTGTACAAATCTTACATTTTTCTTGGGTCTATGCTAAGACTCCAGTATGGCATATCTAGTTGGGGTGGATATAAAACTAATTTTAAAATATTAGTGTCCGTAATAGAATAAAAAATTAGTGTTACTTCATGGAGTTGCCCAATATTCAAATTTATTAAATATTAATGATATTATGAAAAACATACTTGTTTGGAATATTTTTTTTTCTTCTTTCAAAATCAACATTGAACTCAAAAAGTTAATAAGTAAGCAAAATTGAAGATTTGGTAGTTCTTTATTTAAGGTGCCAATGGCGAACAAAAGTATGATCCAGAAATCTTTTTCTTATGTGGCTCCAAGATTATACAGTTCTTGAGATATAAATCTGAAAAACCAAACCTGAAGCAAAATTTAAACAAAAATTAAAATTCTACTTGTTGAATATTTTTGATATTGAGACCTTTGTCGCATTTCATTAGCCTCATTCTCTCTAGTTGTCATTAATGTTTTTAATTTCAGTTTCTTTATTGTATATTATTTAGTAATAGAGGAAGATATAGATATTAATTTCCATTTATATTTATGTAAATGGTACGCAACCTCATTTATTTAAGCTGTGAGGATGCCAAGTGTTAACATATTAAGTGTATGACACTTTGATTTCAGGTGTAGTGAAAATATTTGTGTTTTATATTTTGGTATTTGCTTCTGTGTACTTTATTCTAGTTGAATAAAGATTATTATTAAAAAAATGCTGCTACTTGGGATTTGTACTAGATTAAATAGCTTTGCATTTATTGAATTAGCATTATTACCAGTGGTGGAAATAAGATCGGATATATATGATACAAGACCCACTAGTTCCGCCTGAAGCACTACCAGTATAGGGAAATGCCATATTCACCACTAACTACGGTCAGGGGCAAGACAGTACCATATAGATACAGCTCATCCCCGACTACCTACAGTACTGTGCAAATTAGTTCTGACAATAGAAAAATGCAGTAACAAAGACACAACTAAAATATTTATTTGTTTAATAGTGTAGTGAATGTGACCCCCCTTAGCTTTAATTACTTCTTCCACCCTCTCAACAATTGATGTCATTAGCTTTCCACACATCTCCACTTCAGGATCGTGGTACCACACTTTCATGACACTTTCTATTATTTTGGTTTTCATCGTGCAATCCATCTTAGATATGCGCGCTTTAATAATGACCCACAAATTTTCAATGGGGTTTAGATCGGGTGAATTTCCTGGCCACACCAATACCTTCAAATGTTGCTGGGTAAAGAAGCTCTTAGCAAGCTTAGAATTGTGGCATGGAGCCAGATCCTGTTGAAATACCCCATCGCCATTAGGAAACAGCTTCTGCAGTGTTGGGACCATTTTCGCCTCCAGAACACCTATGTGCTTTTTTGCAGTCCATCATTCCTTCAATGGGTTGAAGCGTCTGTGGCCCGGAAGCTGTGAAACATCCCCAAAATATGGCCTTCGGTGGGTGTTTGGGAGATTGCTGGATGTGGCCGGATCGAAGAGGTTCTCCAGGCGAGCGGCGGACGAAATTTGACCTGTAGCCATGCACCTCAAAGTGGGTTTCGTCGGAAAATATCACTTTGCCCAGAATAGCCTTTTTTGCTTCATAGTGGGTGTCAAAAGCTGCTTTTTGGAGGGGCGTCGAGCCCGGCGGCCACACTTCAGAAGGCGACAACGTACGGTGGAAGCATCTATATTAACCCCATAAGACGCAATTTCCCATTTAATGTCTCCGCTGGAATTCTTCCGGTCTATGATACTAATTCTTCGAATTAGACTATCATCTCTAGGGGGGTTTTTCTTTTTTTTCCACAATATCCTTTACGGGACGTGTCCACGGACCCTGTCTCCTTATGCAGCTTTATGATGCTTATCCCAACTAATTCGCACAGTACTGTAATGGCGAGAATTACTATAGGAGTAAAGCTCATCCATCGGTCGAAACCTAAATTTAATCTGCGCCCCGTTTAGCCACAAACAAGGATATAAAGAACCAAGTTGCCTCGGTTCCCGTGGTGGGAACTATTAGTTGGGTCCGACTGTCAGGGCCCTGTCCAACGCAACGGACCGAGTCAGTCAGCAGGGCCATCAGTTTCTGAGATTGAGGTCTTAGCCTGTCCAACCGGGGCCCAAACCAGTCAGCAGAGCCTTCGACCTCGATGGACCCTCAAGCCCCTCCCCCCACCACCACCACCACGACAAGGTGGTTCCCTCTGGGGGGGATAGGACGGCGTCTCAGTATTTCCGAAGATAAAAATAAACAACTAGCTTTTGAAAAACTAACGAAAATAATAAAATAGGTAAGCTGCCTTCCGCTTTAGCTGAAACTGATACTTTGGCAATTCTTTTTTTTTGACTGGGGAGGGATTTCTAAGAATCGATGTACACTGCCCGACAAAAAACACCACACCATAAAGCAATGTACGAAATGAGACGAAACTTTCCATACATAGACAGTATAATGTGTCCTGAGTCAGCAGATCGTATGACTGCCATGCTGGGCCACATATTCGGAAACACTGTGTATTATCGAGTGGAAAGGTTACCAGATGGTGTGCTGAGTTATAGGGACTATGTGTCGTCCACCTGTGTCCATAATTCATCGACTTTGCGAGGGGGTTGTCCAGAGTCGTGAAGTCGTCTGCCAATGACGTCTCACACGTTCTCTATTTGGAAAACGCTGGCTAAGGTAGCATTTCGATACCTAGTAGGCACTGCTGATAGCAATGTGCAGGCGGGCATTATCGTACGGAAACTGGGCATAAGGTGTGTGGGCACATTGTTGTGCTGTCGTACCTAGGAGTGGATTGGGACATCATCCTCAAGAAGCCATGGGCTATGGAGGTCCAACCAGACCGTGCAATTTAGTTCTCCGAGCAAGTTTCTCCTGAGCTGCATCTGGCGACTGCACACCAATTCTAATAAGGTCCTGTTTGACATGGTCTGCCTACCGCAACCTAGGTCTCCCCCTCTTAGGCCTTTAGGCACACTGTTCATAACCCCATTTGCTAATCTATAATTATTCATACGGGCAACATGGCCAAACCAACGGAGTCTCTGCACAATATGCTGCTTGAAAGACGTTGCCTATTCATTTTCCTAACCACAATTGTTACACAGTTGAAGCAGCTAATGCCCAAGATACTGCGTAAGCATCTAGAATCAAAAGCATCAAGTTTCCTGTTATCTTGTTTACACAGCATCCAAGTTTCACTACCATAACTAACCCTAGAAAGAACCAAAGTATTATACAGTCTAATTTTAGTCTTAAGGTGTATATGTCTATTTCTCCACACTCTCCATAGATTCTGAAAAGTTCCAGCAGCAATCCCTATTCGTATGTTAATCTCATGCCGCACATCACCGCTATCTGTTACATAGCTCCCAAGATAATTAAATGTGTGACACCTGCTCAAGACTACAACCATTCAAATTAACTGAATCACAGCCTGCCTGACCAATTTTCATCACTTTAGTTTTCTCTCTGTTTATAACCAAACCTGCTCTACTACCTGTTTCATCAACAGCTTGAATGAAAGAGTTCATCTCATCAACATTATTTGCCAAAAGGGCTAAATCATCAGCATAATCTAAATCAGAAATTTTCGTATCTCCAGCCCATTTAAGGCCAAAATCTTTCCCTTGAAGTGAATTTCGCATAATATAATCAATAACCAAGCTAAAGAGAAAAGGAGACAAAATGCACCCTTGTCAAACACCAGAAGTAATGCTAAACCAATTTCTACAAGCCTTACCAACTCTCACACACGACTCGGTGTTATTATAGAGAGCTTTCATTATGTTAACTAACTTGTCTGGTATACCATATGATCTCACAATCAACCACAAATTATGACGATCAACAGAGTCGAAAGCCTTTTTGAAATGAACAAAGCTAGCAACCAAAGGTTTCTGAAACTCTAAACATTTCTCAAGAATCGTCCTGAGTGAAAATATTCTGAATCTACATTGCTCATAACGCAATTGCCTGTCAACCAGATTCTTAATTCTATTAAACACAATCATGCAAAGAACTTTCCCTGGAACAGAGAGTAGGCTGATACCCACTACAGTTATCACAAGAACTGCGATCACCTTTTTTGAAAATAGGGATAATAATAGCTCTGATAATTTCCTTAGGAACCATGTCTTTATCATAAAAGATATTCAAAATATCAGTCATCCAAGTGGTAATAGAAACATTCCCAGCTCTGAGCATTTCCATAGTAATTTCATCTACCCTTGTGATTTACATAGTTAAAGTTTAGAAGCAGCCAAAATTTTCAGATTGTTTAGAGCCAACATTAAAGGCAGTAATGCATCTATCATCATTGCAAATAATGGGAGTAGAACTAACCACATTGTTTAGAACATCACTGAAATGCTCAGCGCACCTAGCCATGAGTGAATACTCACCTTCAATAATTTTATCTTATTTATCCTTCAATCCCTGTATATCTGTCTGTTTTCTACCATAGAAAACCTTTAACTATCTGGTACAGCTCTCTGCTGTTGTGTTGTCTAACTGCCTCCTCAGCTTTGTCAGCCAAGCCATCAAGCCAAAGATTCTTAGCTGCTAACTGATCCTTTACACTTTTATTAAGCTTTTTGTAATGCTTTTTTATTTTAACTAGTAGAGTATTGGTTAAGGACATTCCTGCAGTTCTTTCTTTCTGAAATAAGCCCAAGTGTCTTATCACTGAAATAATTTTGTCTCCTCTTCTCTCTTTTACCTAAAAGAATACTGTTAGTTTTAAAAAAAAGCCTGTTTAAAATGTTCCCATTCTTCCTCAACTTCAGTAGTAAGCATACCATGACTGTCATAATGCCTAAGTAACCTATCATGGTAAGCTTTGGCTATAACTGGGTCTTTCAAAGTTTCAGAATTAATGGAAATTTTTTTAACCTTAGCACAACACTTTTTAAGTTTAAGTTGCAAGACACTTTTAACAAGGTAATGATCAGATCCAATTTCAGCTCCCCTATATGACCTGGTATTCCTAACAGAACTAGCCCATTTGCTGTTAATCAATATATAATCAATCATATTCTTTTGCAGCCCATCATGTGAAACCCATGTGTACTTATGTATGTCGCGGTGTTTGTAATATGTGTTAGTTATTCTGAAACCATTGAGTTTACTTACCTGTAGGAGACGTTGCCCATTGCCATTGCAGCTACCAATACCAAAAGGGCCAATCACTAATCCACAAAGGTCAGAGTCAGTACCAACTTTGGCATTGAAGTCACCTAGAACAAGGGTAATATCTCCTTTCTTGACAGAATTTAAAATATCCTGAAGTTGTCCGTAAAACCTATCCTTCTCATCCTCATCGGCATCCTCAGTGGGGGCATAACAGCAGATAACATTGAACTCTTTAACGCTTGTCTGAAATTTTGCTTTAAGAAACTTTTCATTAATGCACTCATATCCTAGAAGAGCATCACTAGCTAGCGTGTCTGCTGAGAAGCAGACCCACGCCTTGGTGATGCTTATTATCTTCCTGCCTGAAAAGAGAAATTTAAAATTATTTTTATGAATCTGATCTTTATCTGTCCATCTGGTCTATTGCAAGCCGAGAATATCTAAATTATAATGGTAGAATTCTTGTGTGAGGACATCAAGAGAAAAAGCTCTGTGCAGAGTCCTCACATTCCAACTACCTATGTAGAGAAAATGGTTAATGGGATGTTTAAAGAAACTATGTTTATTGAGAGAGGGAATGCGACAATATCAAACAGCCCCATAATCGCAGACATGGGGCAAAGACCCGTTCCACCACCACTAAAGACTGAAGCCATCTACACTGGAATCCTTCCTCCAATGTAAAATTTGACGATGCCAGTAGAAGCAAAGAGTTCAGGTGCCTGCGATGACCTCTGCTCAGGATTATCCACCATCTGATAAACATAGTATGTGAATCTATTCACTTGGGACTGTCAACCCACAAACAGAAAACACAGCGGAAGATTTTCCCTCCACAGAAACCCACCAGTGCAGTAAATTCAGGATCCATAATCAAGCTCAGAGTCTTAATTCAGTCCAGTCCAGTGGGTTTATATCAGCACCAGGACCCTATGTGGTTGGCCACACCTCAGCAGGATAGAAAAAAAAAAGTAGCCAGAGTTGTCCAGATCAGTCGGTCACATTAATCTACTTCCACAATAGAGCATCTCTTTTGAAAGGTACTAACGTTCTGCACCACGAGATGGTGGGGTCGGACATTAGGTGCTAGGCCTGGCCGGTTCTGTGCATCATTACAGAGTATTGGTGCATAGCTCTCCTTCCAGTGACTACCTATTTGCCGTGTAAATGGTAGCATTTACATTTTGCCGTGTAAATAGTAGCATTTACACGACAAAATAAAAATAAAAAAATTGGTAAATGTAAAATAAAACAAAGTAAATTTTGGGTTGCTTAACGTAACACGGTTTCTAGCTTATGAAAATTTCTCGCAAGTTTTTGTTTACTAATATGCCCTTATTTCCTTTCTTTTTATTTTGCTATTCATAAAACACGTGCATGTTTTAAATTATCTTTCAACAATAAGCAATATACATCCCAAAGTTTGCCTCCAAGTGACATTGAGAAGAATCCACTTAGTAATTAAAGTTCAGGGATATGGAGTTGTGATGCCATAAAGGAGTTGCAAAGGAGGAAAAAAAATCGGAGTCGTCGCGATAAACACTAGAAGAACAAAACACTGCAGCCTCAAAAAGTTGAAAATTCGAGAACAAAGCAGTCAACTTTTAGCGCTTTAAAATCCCAGATGTTTTACAATTACCCTCGGCAATCTTTTAAACATGCGGAGAAGGGTGGATAATGGACAGTAAATTCTTTTATGGCATAATGCAACCAAGATGTTTCCTGAACACTATTGTCGCAAAAAGGTGTCCGCAGCAAACTTTCTCAGTTGTCGATAGCAGTTCCCTTTCATCTTGAATGAGAAGGTGATTTCACTAAATTGTAGATTACAATTTCCAGAAATTGGTTTCTTTGATGGTGTATGTTTGCCCAACAGATGACAGGCATAATGAAAACGACTTGCAATGATGATTATTTATGGCTCATGAGAGACTTGGGGGAGGGGAGTGGTGAAGGAGACGGCGTGGAGGTGGGTCATTATACCTTAAAACATGAAATAGGGTAAAATAAATTATGGTAGCTGCTTTTAGTTTTCATATCTTGAATCGACAATCAATGAACATTATGCAGGAGAAATCATTCTCGAACCCGACAACCAGAGCTACAAAGCAGCATGAAGGTAAATACTCGGACTTTTCCAATTTCTTTCAATAGATTTATTTTTGTGCTCTTTTGTCTTTGCCAAAAAAGAATGAATGTTTTTTGCAAACCCCTGATCGTAATTTATGCAAATGTGAAATTTTTTACCCTTTATTTGTATTTCTCACTGTATTTTTTATAAGAGTATCCAAGCAAAAAAAAAATTTAAACATGAAGAACCATAGCTATCGTATACTGGATTTCTTTTTCAATATTTGGTCATTTACTGAGATTTCAAGAGATTTTTGATAAACGCAAAACTATTTTATACATTTTTGGATTTTTTTTCATGGCAGTCTTACGTAAATGAATGTTGAAAACATAAGCACATTTTTTTATGTAAAGAATCTTTCTTGTACTGTATAGGCCAAAAATCCAGAATACACAAAAAAGGTTCATTAATATGTACATGGGGGTCACTGGTTGAATAAGTGACTGCGTTCAGCCCTTTGGACGAACAGCAATCACCATCAACAGAAGATATAGAACGACGGCAGCCATTACAGCGCACAGCGGCATAATTAATTTAAACCTATTAATTGGCGTTTTAGGGCAATGTTATGTATTTTAATAATGTGAAATCACACAAATACGTATTTTAATCTGTTAATATGTACCTGGGGGTCACTGGTTGAATAAGCGACTGCGTTCAGCCCTTTGGACGAACAGCAATCACCATCAACAGAAGATACAGAATGCGTGCAGCCACTACAGCGCACAGCGGGATAATTAATTTAACCCTATTAATTGGCATTTTAGGGTGATATTATGTAACAAGTGGAATATTAAAGCTGTAAATTAAAGTGTGAAATCAGAAAAATACGTATTTTAATCTGTTAATATGTACCTGGGGGTCACTGGTTGAATAAGTGACTGCATTCAGCCCTTTGGACGAACAGCAATCACCATCAACGGAAGATATAGAATGCGTGCCGCTATTACAGTGCACAGCGGGATAATTAATTTAACCCTATTAATTGGAGTTTTAGGGCTATGTTATGTACCTAGTGGAGAATGTTAAAGCTGTCAGCGCACAATCAAAGTGTGAAATCAGAGAAATACGTATTTTAATCTGTTAATATGTACCTGTGGGTCACTTGTTGAATACGTGACTGCATTCAGCCCTTTGGAGGAACAGCAATCACCATCAACAGAAGATATAGAACGCATGCAGACATTACAGCGCACAGCGGGATAATTAATTTAACCCTATTAATTGGCATTTTAGGGTGATGTTATGTAACAAGTGGAGTATGTTAAAGCTGTAAATCAAAGTGTGAAATCAGACAAATACATATTTTAATCTGTTAATATGTACCTGGGGGTCACTTGTTGAATACGTGACAGCGTTCAGCCCTTTGGACGAACAGCAATCACCATCAACAGAAGATATAGAACGCGTGCAGCCATTACAGCGCACAGCGGGATAATTAATTTAAACATATTAATTGGCATTTTAGGGTGATGTTATGTACCTAGTGGATAATGTTAAAGCTGTAAATCAAAGTGTGAAATCAGACAAATACGTATTTTAATCTGTTAATATGTACCTGGGGGTCACTGGTTGAATAAGTGACTGCGTTCAGCCCTTTGGACGAACAGCAATCACCATCAACAGAAGATATAGAACGCGTGCAGCCATTACAGCGCACAGCGGGATAATTAATTTAAACCTATTAATTGGCATTTTAGGGTGATGTTATGTACCTAGTGGAGAATGTTAAAGCTGTAAATCAAAGTGTGAAATCAGACAAATACGTATTTTAATCTGTTAATATGTACCTGGGAGTCACTTCTTGAATATGTGACTGCGTTCAGCCCTTCGGACAACAGCAATCACCATCAACAGAAGATATAGAACGCTTGCAGCCATTACAGCGCACAGCGGGATAATTAATTTAACCCTATTAATTAGCGTTTTAGGGCGATGTTATTTACATAGTGGAAAATGCTAAAGCTGTAAATCAAAGTGTGAAATCAGAAAAATACGTATTTTAATCTGTTAATATATACCTGGGCGTCACTGGTTGAATACGTGACTGCGTTCAGCCCTTCGGACAACAGCAATCACCATCAACAGAAGATATAGAACGCTTGCAGCCATTACAGCGCACAGCGGGATAATTAATTTAACCCTATTAATTAGCGTTTTAGGGCGATGTTATGTAACTAGTGGAGAAAGTTAAAGTTGTAAATCAAAATGTGAAATCAGACAAAATACGCAATTTAATATGTTAATATGTACCTGGGGGTCACTTGTTGAATAAGTGACTGCGTTCAGCCCTTTGGACTAACAGCAATCACCAGCAGCAGAAGATATAGACCGCCTGCAGCCATTACAGCGCACAGTGGCATAATTAATTTAACCCTATTAATTGGCGTTTTAGGGCGATGTTATGTAACTAGTGGAGAATGTGAAAGCTGAAAATCAAAGTGTGAAATCAGAGAAATACGTATTTTAATCTGTAAATATGTACCTGGGAGTCACTTCTTGAATATGTGACTGCGTTCAGCCCTTTGGAGGAACAGCAATTACCATCAACAGAAGATATAAAATGCGTCTAGCCATTACAGCGCGCTGCGGGATAATTAATTTACCCTTTTAATTGGCATTTCAGGGTGATGTTATGTAACAAGTGGAAAATGTTAAAGCTGTAAATCAAAGTGTGAAATCAGACAAATACGTTTTTTAATCTGTTAATATGTACCTGGAGGTCACTGGTTGAATAAGTGACTGCGTTCAGCCCTTTGGACGAACAGCAATCACCATCAACAGAAGATATAGAACGCGTGCCGCTATTACAGCGCACAGCGGGATAATTAATTTAACCCTATTAATTGGCCTTTTACGGCGATGTTATGTACCTATGGAGAATGTTAAAGCTGTAAATCAAATTGTGAAATAAGACAAATACGTATTTTAATCTGTTAATATGTACCTGGGGGTTACTGGTTGAATAAGTGACTGCGTTCGGCCATTTGGACGAACAGCAATCACCATCAACAGAAGATATAGAACGTGTGCAGCCATTACAGCGCACAGCGAGATAATTAATTTAACCCTATTAATTGGCATTTTAGGGTGATGTTATGTAACAAGTGGAGAATGTTAAAGCTGTAAATTAAAGTGTGAAATCAGACAAATACGTATTTTAATCTGTTAATATGTACCTGGGGGTTACTGGTTGAATAAGTGACTGCGTTCAGCCCTTTGGACGAACAGCAATCACCATCAAGGGAAGATATAGAAGGCTTGCAGCCATTACAGTGCACAGCGGGATAATTAATTTAACCCTATTAATTGGCATTTTAGGGTGATATTATGTACCTAGTGGAAAATGTTAAAGCTGTAAATCAGAGTGTGAAATCAGACAAATACGTATTTTAATCTGTAAATATGTACCTGGGGGTCACTGGTTGAATAAGTGAGTGCGTTCAGCCCTTTGGACGAACAGCAATCACCATTAACAGAAGATATAGAACGCGTGCAGTCATTACAGCGCACAATGGGATGATTAATTTAACCCTATTAATTGGCATTTTAGGGTGATGTTATATACCTAGTGGAGAATGTTAAAGCTGTAAATCAAAGTGTGAAATCAGACAAATACGTATTTTAATCTCTTAATATGTACCTGGGGGTTAGTGGTTGAATAAGTGACTGAGTTCAGCCCTTTGGACGAACAGCAATCACCATCAACAGGAGATATAGAACGCGTGCAACCATTACAGCGCACAGCGGGATAATTAATTTAATCTTATTAATTGGCGTTTTATGGCGATGTTATGTACCCAGTGGAATATGTTAAAGCTGTAAATAAAAGTGTGAAATCAACAAATACGTATTTTAATCTGTTAATATGTACCTGGGGGTCACTGGTTGAATAGGTGACTGCGTTCAGCCCTTTGGACGAACAGCAATCACCATCAACAGGAGATATAGAACGCGTTCAGCCATTACAACGCACAGCGGGATAATTAATTTAACCCTATTAATTGGCGTTTTAGGGCGATGTTATGTAACTAGTGGAGAATGTTAAAGCTGTAAATCAAAATGTGAAATCAGACAAATACGTATTTTAATCTGTTAATATGTACCTGGGGGTCACTGGTTCAATAGGTGACTGCGTTCAGCCCTTTGGACGAACAGCAATCACCATCAACAGAAGATATAGAACGCGTGCAGACATTACAGCGCACAGCGGGATAATTAATTAAACCCTATTAATTGGCCTGTGAGGGTGACATTATGTAATTAGTGGAAAATGTTAAAGCTGTAAATCAAAGTGTGAAATCAGACAAATACGTATTTTAGTCTGTTAATATGTACCTGGGGGTAACTGGTTGAATAAGTGACTGCGTTCAGCCCTTTGGACGAACAGCAATCACCATCAACAGAAGATATGGCACGCGTGCAGCCATTACAGCGCACAGCGGGATAATTAATCTAACCCTATTAATTGGCGTTTTCGGGCGATGTTATGTACCTAGTGGAAAAGGTTAAAGCTATAAATCAATGTGTGAAATCAGAGAAATACGGTTTTTTATCTGTTAATATGTACCTGGGGGTCACTGATTGAATAAGTGACTGCATTCAGCCCTTTGGACGAACAGCAATCACCAACAACAGAAGATATAAAACGCGTGCAGCCATTACAGCGCACAGAGGGATAATTAATTTAACCCTATTAATTGGCATTTTAGGGTGATGTTATGTACCTAGTGGAGAATGTTAAAGCTGTAAATCAAAGTGTGAAATCAGACAAATACGTTTTTTTATCTGTTAATATGTACGTGGGGGTCACTGATTGAATAAGTGACTTCGTTCAGCCCTTTGGACGAACAGCAATCACCATCAACAGAAGATATAGATTGCGTGTAGCCATTACAGCGCACAGCGGGATAATTCATTTAACCCTATTAATTGGCATTTTAGGGTGATGTTATGTACCTAGTGGACAATGTTAAAGCTGTAAATCGAAGTGGGAAATCAGACAAATACGTATTTTACTCTGTTAATATGTACCTGGGGGTCACTGGTTGAACACGTGACTGCGTTCAGCCCTTTGGACGAGCAGCAATCACCATCAACAGAAAATATAAGAATGCGTGAAGCCATTACAGCGCACAGCGGGATAATTACTTTAACCCTATTAATTGGCATTTTAGGGTGATGTTATGTACCTGGTGGACAATGTTAAAGCTGTAAATCAAAGTGTGAAATCAGACAAATACGTATTTTAATCTGTTAATATATACCTGGGGGTCACTGGATGAATAAGTGACTGCGTTGAGCCCTTTGGACGAACAGTAATCATCATCAACAGATGTTATAGAACGCGTGCAGCCATTACAGCGCACAGCAGGATAATTAATTTCACCCTATTAACTGGCAATTTAGGGTGATGTTATGTACCTAGTAGAAAATGTTAAAGCTGTAAATCAAAGTGTGAATTCACACAAATACCTATTTTAATCTGTTACTATGTACCTGGGGGTCACTGGTTGAATAAGTGACTGCGTTCAGCCCTTTGGACGGATAGCAATCACAATCAACGGAAGATATAGAACTCGTGCAGCCATTACAGCGCACAGCGGGATAATTAATTTAACCGTAATTGGTATTTTAGAGTGATGTTATGTAACTAGTGGAGAATGTTAAAGGTGTAAATTAAAATGTAAAATCAGACAAATACGTTTTTTAATCTGTTAATATGGAGCTGGTGGTCACTGGTTGAATAAGTATATGCATTCAGCCCTTTGGACGAACAGCAATCACCATCAACAGAAGATATAGATCGCGTGTAGCCATTACAGCGCACAGCGGGATAATTAATTTAACCCAATTAATTGGGATTTTAGGGTGATATTATCTAACTAGTGGACAATGTTAAAGCTGTAAATCAAAGTGTGAAATCAGACAAATACGTATTTTACTCTGCTAATATGTACCTTTATTGGTACATATTAGCAGTACCTTTATTGGTACATATCAACACTGGTTGAATAAGTGACTGCGTTCAGCCCTTTGGACGAAGAGCAATCACCATCAACAGAAGATATAGAACGCGTGTAGCCATTACAGCGCACAGCGGGATAATTAATTTAACCCTATTAATTGTTATTTTAAGGTGATGTTATGTACCTAGTGGAGAATGTTAATGCTGTAAATCAAAGTGTGAAATCAGTCAAATACGTATTTTAATCTGTTAATATGTACCTGGGTTCACTGGTTCAATAAGTGACTTCGTTCAGCCCTTTGGACGAACAGCAATCACCATCAACAGAAGATATAGAACGCGTGCATCCATTATAGCGCACAGCGGGATAATTAATTAAACCCTATTAATTGGCCTGTTAGGGCGACATTATGTAATTAGTGGAAATGTTAAAGCTGTAAATCATAGTGTGAAATCAGACAAATACGTATTTTAATCTGTTAATATGTTCCTGGGGGTCACTGGTTGAAGAAGTGACTACGTTCAGCCCTTTGGACGAATAGCAATTACCATCAACAGAAGATATGGAACGCGTGCAGCCATTACAGAGCACAGCGGGATAATTAATCTAACCCTATTAATTGCCGTTTTCGGGCGATGTTATGTACCTAGTGAAAAATGTTAAAGCTGTAAATCAAAGTGTGAAATCAGACAGATACGTTTTTTTATCTGTTAATATGTACCTGGGCGTCACTGATTGAATAAGTGACTGCATTCAGCCCTTTGAACGAACAGCAATCACCATCAACAGAAGATATAGAACGCATGCAGCCATTACAGCGCACAGAGGGATAATTAATTTAACCCTATTAATTGGCATTTTAGGGTGATATTATGTACCTTGTGGAATATTTTAAAGCTGTAAATCAAAGTGTGAAATCAGAAAAATACGTATTTTAATCTGTTAATATGTACCTGGGGGTCACTTGTTGAATAAGTGACTGCGTTCAGCCTTTTGGACGAACAGCAATCACCACCAACAGAAGTTATAGAACGCGTGCAGCCATTACAGCGCACAGCAGGATAATTAATTTTACCCTATTAACTGGCAATTTAGGGTGATGTTATGTACCTAGTGGAAAATGTTAAAGCTGTAAATCAAAGTGTGAAATCAGACAAATACGTATTTTAATCTGTTAATATGTACCTGGGGGTCACTTGTTGAATAAGTGACTGCGTTCAGCCTTTTGGACGAACAGCAATCACCATCAACAGAAGATATAGATCGCGTGTAGCCATTACAGCGCACAGTGGGATAATTAATTTAACCCAATTAATTGCCATTTTAGGGTGATATTATGTAACTAGTGGACAATGTTAAAGCTGTAAATCAAAGTGTGAAATCAGACAAATACGTATTTTAATCTGTTAATATGTACCTGGGGGTCACTGGTTGAATACGTGACTGCGTTCACCGCTTTGGATAAACAGCAATCACAATCAACAGAAGATATAGAACGCGAACAGCCATTACAGCGCACAGCAGGATAATTAATTTAACCCTATTAATTGGCATTTTAGCGTGATGTTATGTACCTAGTGGTGAATGTTAAAGCTGTAAATCAACGTGTGAAATCAGACAAATATTTATTTTAATCTGTTAATATGTACCTGGGGGTCACTGGTTGAATAAGTGACTGCGTTCAGCCCTTTGGACGAACAGCAATCATCATCAACAGAAGATATAGAACGTGTGCAGCCATTACAGCGCACAGCTGGATAATTAATTTAACCTTATTAATTGGCATTTTAGGGTGCTGTTATGTAACAAGTGGAATATGTTAAAGCTGTAAATTAAAGTGTGAAATCAGACAAATACGTATTTCAATCTGTTAATATGTACCTGGGGGTCACTGGTTGAATAAGTGACTGCATTCAGCCCTTTGAACGAACAGCAATCACCATCAACAGAAGATATAGAACGTGTGCAGCCATTACAGCGCACAGCGGGATAATTAATTTAACCCTATTAATTGGCATTTTAGGGTGATATTATGTAACAAGTGGAATACGTTAAAGCTGTAAATTAAAGTTTGAAATCGGACAAATACGTATTTTAATATCTTAATATGTACCTGGGGATTACTGGTTGAATAAGTGACTACGTTCAGCCCTTTGGACGAACAGCAATCACCATCAAGGGAAGATATAGAAGGCTTGCAGCCATTACAGCGCACAGCGGGATAATTAATTTAACCCTATTAATTGCCGTTTTAGGGTGATATTATGTACCTAGTGGAGAATGTTAAAGCTGTAATTCAGAGTGTGAAATCAGACAAATACGTATTTTAATCTGTTAATATGTACCTGGGGGTCACTGGTTGAATAAGTGACTGCGTTCAGCCCTTTGGACGAACAGCAATCACCATCAACAGAAGATATAGAACGCGTGCAGCCATTACAGAGCACAGCGGGATAATTAATTTCACCCTATTAATTGGCATTTTAGGGTGATGTTATATAATTAGTGGAGAATGTTAAAGCTGTAAATCAAAGTTTGAAATCAGACAAATACGTATTTTAATCTGTTAATTTGTACCTGGGGGTCACTGGTTGAATAAGTGACTGCGTTCAGCCCTTTGGACGAACAGCAATCACCATCAACAAAAGTTATAGAACGCGTACAGCCATTACAGCGCACAGCAGGATAATTAATTTAACCCTATTAATTCTCATTTTACGGTGATGTTATGTACCTAGTGGAGAATGTTAAAGCTGTAAATGAAAGTGTGAAATCAGACAAATACGTATTTTAATCTGTTATGATGTACCTGGGGGTCACTGGTTGAATAAGTGACTGCGTTCAGCCCTTTGGACGAACAGCAATCACCATCAACAGAAGATATAGAATGTGTGCAGCCATTACAGCGCACAGCGGGATAATTAATTTAACCCTATTAATTGGCATTTTAGGGTGATATTATGTAACAAGTGGAATATTAAAGCTGTAAATTAAAGTGTGAAATCAGAAAAATACGTATTTTAATCTCTTAATATGTACCTGGGGGTTACTGGTTGAATAAGTGACTGGGTTCAGCCCTTTGGACGAACAGCAATCACCATCAAGAGAAGATATAGAAGACTTGCAGCCATTAGAGCGCACAGCGGGATAATTAATTTAACCCTATTAATTGGCATTTTAGAGTAATATTATGTACCTAGTGGGAAATGTTAAAGCTGTAAATCAGAGTGTGAAATCAGACAAATACGTATTTTAATCTGTTAATATGTACCTGAGGGTCACTGGTTGAATAAGTGAGTGCGTTCAGCCCTTTGGACGAACAGCAATCACCATCAACAGAAGATATAGAACGCGTGCAGCCATTACAGCGCACAGCGGGATAATTAATTTAACCCTATTAATTGGCATTTTAGGGTGTTGTTATATACCTAATGGAAAATGTTAAAGCTGTAAATCAAAGTGTGAAATCAGACAAATACGTATTTTAATCTCTAAATATGTACCTGGGGGTCACTGGTTGAATAAGTGACTGCGTTCAGCATTTTGGACGAACAGCAATCACCATCAACAGGAGATATAGAACGCGTGCAGCCATTACAGCGCACAGCATGATAATTAATTTAACTTTATTAATTGGCGTTTTATGGCGATGTTATGTACCCAGTGGTGAATGTTAAAGCTGTAAATAAAAGTGTGAAATCAAACAAATACGTATTTTAATCTGTTAATATGTACCTGGGGGGTCACTGGTTGAATAGGTAACTGCGTTCAGCCCTTTGGACGAACAGTAATCTCCATCAACAGGAGATATAGAACGCGTGCAGCGATTACAGCGCACAGCGGGATAATTAATTTAACCCTATTAATTGGCGTTTTAGGGCGATGTTATGTAACTAGTGGAAAATGTTAAAGCTGTAAATGAAAGTGTGAAATCAGACAAATATCTATTTTAATCTGTTAATATGTACCTGGGGGTCACTGGTTGAATAGGTGACTGCGTTCAGCCCTTTAGACGAACAGCAAGCACCATCAACAGAAGATATGGAACGCGTGCAACCATTACAGCGCACAGCGGGATAATTAATCTAACCCTATTAATTGGCGTTTTCGGGCGATGTTATGTACCTAGTGGAAAATCTTAAAGCTGTAAATCAAAGTGTGAAATCCGAGAAATACGTATTTTAATCTGTTAATATGTTCCTGGGTCACTGGTTGAATAAGTGACTGCGTTTAGCCCTTTGGACGAACAGCAATCACCATCAAGGGAAGATATAGAAGGCTTGCAGCCATTACAGCGCACAGCGGGAAAATTAATTTAACCCTATTAATTGCCGTTTTAGGGTGATATTATGTACCTAGTGGAGAATGTTAAAGCTGTAAATCAGAGTGTGAAATCAGACAAATACGTATTTTAATCTGTTAATATGTACCTGGGGGTCACTGGTTGAATGAGTGACTGCATTCAGCCCTTTGGACGAACAGCAATCACCATCAACAGAAGATATAGAACGCGTGCAGCCGTTACAGCGCACAGCGGGATAATTAATTTCACCCTATTAATTGGCATTTTAGGGTGATGTTATATAATTAGTGGAGAATGTTAAAGCTGTAAATCAAAGTGTGAAATCAGACAAATACGTATTTTAATCTGTTAATATGTACCTGGGGGTCACTGGTTGAATAAGTGACTGCATTCATCCCTTTGGACGAACAGCAATCACCATCAACAAAAATTATAGAACGCGTACAGCCATTACAGCGCACAGCGGGATAATTAATTTTACCCTATTAATTGGCATTTTAGGGTGATGTTATGTAATTAGTGGTGAATGTTAAAGCTGTAAATCAAAGTGTGAAATCAGACAAATACGTATTTTAATCTGTTAATATGTACCTGGGGGTCATTTGTTGAATAAGTGACTGCATTCAGCCCTTTGGACAAACAGCAATCACCACCAACAGAAGTTATAGAACGCGTGCAACCATTACAGCGCACAGCAGGATAATTAATTTAACCCTATTAATTCTCATTTTACGGTGATGTTATGTACCTAGTGGAGAATGTTAAAGCTGTAAATGAAAGTGTGAAATCAGACAAATACGTATTTTAATCTGTTAATATGTACCTGGGGGTCACTGTTTGAATAAGTTACTGCGTTCAGCCCTTTGGACGAACAGCAATCACCATCAACAGAAGATATAGAATGTGTGCAGCCATTAGAGCGCACAGCGGGATAATTAATTTAACCCTATTAATTGGCATTTTAGGGTGATATTATGTAACAAGTGGAATATTAAAGCTGTAAATTAAAGTGTGAAATCAGAAAAATACGTATTTTAATCTCTTAATATGTACCTGGGGGGTCACTGGTTGAATAGGTAACTGCGTTCAGCCCTTTGGACGAACAGTAATCTCCATCAACAGGAGATATAGAACGCGTGCAGCGATTACAGCGCACAGCGGGATAATTAATTTAACCCTATTAATTGGCGTTTTAGGGCGATGTTATGTAACTAGTGGAAAATGTTAAAGCTGTAAATGAAAGTGTGAAATCAGACAAATATCTATTTTAATCTGTTAATATGTACCTGGGGGTCACTGGTTGAATAGGTGACTGCGTTCAGCCCTTTGGACGAACAGCAAGCACCATCAACAGAAGATATGGAACGCGTGCAACCATTACAGCGCACAGCGGGATAATTAATCTAACCCTATTAATTGGCGTTTTCGGGCGATGTTATGTACCTAGTGGAAAATCTTAAAGCTGTAAATCAAAGTGTGAAATCCGAGAAATACGTATTTTAATCTGTTAATATGTTCCTGGGGTCACTGGTTGAATAAGTGACTGCGTTTAGCCCTTTGGACGAACAGCAATCACCATCAAGGGAAGATATAGAAGGCTTGCAGCCATTACAGCGCACAGCGGGATAATTAATTTAACCCTATTAATTGCCGTTTTAGGGTGATATTATGTACCTAGTGGAGAATGTTAAAGCTGTAAATCAGAGTGTGAAATCAGACAAATACGTATTTTAATCTGTTAATATGTACCTGGGGGTCACTGGTTGAATGAGTGACTGCGTTCAGCCCTTTGGACGAACAGCAATCACCATCAACAGAAGATATAGAACGCGTGCAGCCATTACAGCGCACAGCGGGATAATTAATTTCACCCTATTAATTGGCATTTTAGGGTGATGTTATATAATTAGTGGAGAATGTTAAAGCTGTAAATCAAAGTGTGAAATCAGACAAATACGTATTTTAATCTGTTAATATGTACCTGGGGGTCACTGGTTGAATAAGTGACTGCATTCATCCCTTTGGACGAACAGCAATCACCATCAACAAAAATTATAGAACGCGTACAGCCATTACAGCGCACAGCGGGATAATTAATTTTACCCTATTAATTGGCATTTTAGGGTGATGTTATGTAATTAGTGGTGAATGTTAAAGCTGTAAATCAAAGTGTGAAATCAGACAAATACGTATTTTAATCTGTTAATATGTACCTGGGGGTCATTTGTTGAATAAGTGACTGCATTCAGCCCTTTGGACAAACAGCAATCACCACCAACAGAAGTTATAGAACGCGTGCAGCCATTACAGCACACAGCAGGATAATTAATTTAACCCTATTAATTCTCATTTTACGGTGATGTTATGTACCTAGTGGAGAATGTTAAAGCTGTAAATGAAAGTGTGAAATCAGACAAATACGTATTTTAATCTGTTAATATGTACCTGGGGGTCACTGTTTGAATAAGTTACTGCGTTCAGCCCTTTGGACGAACAGCAATCACCATCAACAGAAGATATAGAATGTGTGCAGCCATTACAGCGCACAGCGGGATAATTAATTTAACCCTATTAATTGGCATTTTAGGGTGATATTATGTAACAAGTGGAATATTAAAGCTGTAAATTAAAGTGTGAAATCAGAAAAATACGTATTTTAATCTCTTAATATGTACCTGGGGGGTCACTGGTTGAATAGGTAACTGCGTTCAGCCCTTTGGACGAACAGTAATCTCCATCAACAGGAGATATAGAACGCGTGCAGCGATTACAGTGCACAGCGGGATAATTAATTTAACCCTATTAATTGGCGTTTTAGGGCGATGTTATGTAACTAGTGGAAAATGTTAAAGCTGTAAATGAAAGTGTGAAATCAGACAAATATCTATTTTAATCTGTTAATATGTACCTGGGGGTCACTGGTTGAATAGGTGACTGCGTTCAGCCCTTTGGACGAACAGCAAGCACCATCAACAGAAGATATGGAACGCGTGCAACCATTACAGCGCACAGCGGGATAATTAATCTAACCCTATTAATTGGCGTTTTCGGGCGATGTTATGTACCTAGTGGAAAATCTTAAAGCTGTAAATCAAAGTGTGAAATCCGAGAAATACGTATTTTAATCTGTTAATATGTTCCTGGGGTCACTGGTTGAATAAGTGACTGCGTTTAGCCCTTTGGACGAACAGCAATCACCATCAAGGGAAGATATAGAAGGCTTGCAGCCATTACAGCGCACAGCGGGATAATTAATTTAACCCTATTAATTGCCGTTTTAGGGTGATATTATGTACCTAGTGGAGAATGTTAAAGCTGTAAATCAGAGTGTGAAATCAGACAAATACGCATTTTAATCTGTTAATATGTACCTGGGGGTCACTGGTTGAATGAGTGACTGCGTTCAGCCCTTTGGACGAACAGCAATCACCATCAACAGAAGATATAGAACGCGTGCAGCCATTACAGCGCACAGCGGGATAATTAATTTCACCCTATTAATTGGCATTTTAGGGTGATGTTATATAATTAGTGGAGAATGTTAAAGCTGTAAATCAAAGTGTGAAATCAGACAAATACGTATTTTAATCTGTTAATATGTACCTGGGGGTCACTGGTTGAATAAGTGACTGCATTCATCCCTTTGGACGAACAGCAATCACCATCAACAAAAATTATAGAACGCGTACAGCCATTACAGCGCACAGCGGGATAATTAATTTTACCCTATTAATTGGCATTTTAGGGTGATGTTATGTAATTAGTGGTGAATGTTAAAGCTGTAAATCAAAGTGTGAAATCAGACAAATACGTATTTTAATCTGTTAAAATGTACCTGGGGGTCATTTGTTGAATAAGTGACTGCATTCAGCCCTTTGGACAAACAGCAATCACCACCAACAGAAGTTATAGAACGCGTGCAGCCATTACGGCGCACAGCAGGATAATTAATTTAACCCTATTAATTCTCATTTTACGGTGATGTTATGTACCTAGTGGAGAATGTTAAAGCTGTAAATGAAAGTGTGAAATCAGACAAATATCTATTTTAATCTGTTAATATGTAACCGGGGGGTCACTGTTTGAATAAGTTACTGCGTTCAGCCCTTTGGACGAACAGCAATCACCATCAACAGAAGATATAGAATGTGTGCAGCCATTACAGCGCACAGCGGGATAATTAATTTAACCCTATTAATTGGCATTTTAGGGTGATATTATGTAACAAGTGGAATATTAAAGCTGTAAATTAAAATGTGAAATCAGAAAAATACGTATTTTAATCTCTTAATATGTACCTGGGGGTTACTGGTTGAATAAGTGACTGCGTTCAGCCCTTTGGACGAACAGCAATCACCATCAAGAGAAGATATAGAAGGCTTGCAGCCATTACAGCGCACAGCGGGATAATTAATTTAACCCTATTAATTGGCATTTTATTGTAATATTATGTACCTAGTGGGAAACGTTAAAGCTGTAAATCAGAGTGTGAAATCAGACAAATACGTATTTTAATCTGTTAGTATGTACCTGAGGGTCACTGGTTGAATAAGTGACTGCGTTCAGCCCTTTGGACGAACAGCAATCACCATCAACAGGAGATATAGAACGCGTGCAGCCATTACAGCGCACAGCGGGATAATTAATTTAACTTTATTAATTGGCGTTTTATGGCGATGTTATGTACCCAGTGGTGAATGTTAAAGCTGTAAATAAAAGTGTGAAATCAAACAAATACGTATTTTAAACTGTTAATATGTACCTGGGGGTCACTGGTTGAATAAGTGACTGCGTTCACCGCTTTGGACGAACAGCAATCACCATGAACAGAAGATATAGAACGCGTGCAGCCATTACAGCGCACAGCGGGATAATTAATTTAACCCTATTAATTGGCATTTGAGAGTGATGTAATGTACCTAGTGGAAAGGTTGAAGCTGTAAATCAAAGTGTGAAATCAGTCAAATACGTATTTTAACCTGTTAATATGTACCTGGGTTCACTGGTTCAATAAGTGACTGCGTTGAGCCCTTTGGACGAGCAACAATCACCATCAACAGAAGATATAGAATGTGTGCAGTCATTAAAGCGCACAGCGGGATAATTAATTTAACCCTATTAATTGGCATTTTAGTGTGATATTATGTAACAAGTGGAATATTAAAGCTGTAAATTAAAGTGTGAAATCAGAAAAATACGTATTTTAATCTGTTAATATGTACCTGGGGGTCATTGGTTGAAAAGATAACTGCGTTCAGCCCTTTGGACGAACAGCAATCACCATCAGCAGGAGATATAGAACGCGTCCAGCGATTACAGCGCACAGCGGGATAATTAATTTAACCCTATTAATTGGCGTTTTAGGCCGATGTTATGTAACTAGTGGAAAATGTTAAAGCTGTAAATGAAAGTGTGAAATCAGACAAATATCTATTTTAATCTGTTAATATGTACCTGGGGGTCGCTGGTTGAATAGGTGACTGCGTTCAGCCCTTTGGACGAACAGCAAGCACCATCAACAGAAGATATGGAACGCGTGCAACCATTACAGCGCACAGCGCGATAATTAATCTAACCCTATTAATTGGCGTTTTCGGGCGATGTTATGTACCTAGTGGAAAATCTTAAAGCTGTAAATCAAAGTGTGAAATCAGAGAAATACGTACTTTAATCTGTTAATATGTACCTGGGGTCACTGGTTGAATAAGTGACTGCGTTTAGCCTATTGGACAAACAGCAATCACCATCAAGGGAAGACATAGAAGGCTTGCAGCCATTACAGCGCACACCGGGATAATTAATTTAACCCTATTGATTCTCATTTTACGGTGATATTATGTACCTAGTGGAAAATGTTAAAGCTGTAAATCAAAGTGTGAATCAGACAAATACGTATTTTAATCTGTTAATATGTACCTGGGGGTCACTGGTTGAATAAGTGACTGCGTTCAGCGCTTTGGACGAACAGCAATCACCATCAACAGAAGATATAGAACGCGTGCAGCCATTACAGCGCACAGCGGGATAATTAATTTAACCCTATTAATTGGCATTTGAGAGTGATGTAATGTACCTAGTGGAAAGGTTAAAGCTGTAAATCAAACTGTGAAATCAGTCAAATACATATTTTAACCTGTTAATATGTACCTGGGTTCACTGTTCAATAAGTGACTGCGTTGAGCCCTTTGGATGAGCAGCAATCACCATCAACAGATGATATAAGAATGCGTGAAGCCATTACAGCGCACAGCGGGATAATTAATTTAACCCTATTAATAGGAATTTTAGGGTGATATTATGTACCTGGTGGACAATGTTAAAGCTGTAAATCAAAATGTGAAATCAGACAAATAGGTATTTTAATCTGTTAATAGGTACCTGGGGGTTACTGGTTGAATAAGTGACTGCGTTCAGCCCTTTGGACGAACAGCAATCACCATCAACAGAAGTTATAGAACGCGTGCAGCCATTACAGCGCACAGCAGGATAAGTAATTTAACCCTATTAACTGGCAATTTAGGGTGATGTTATGTACCTAGTGGTGAATGTTAAAGCTGTAAATCAAAGTGTGAAATCAGACAAATACGTATTTTAATCTGTTAATATGTACCTGGGGGTCACTGGTTGAATAAGTGACTGCGTTCCGCCCTTTGGACGAACAGCAATCACCATCAACAGAAGATATAGAACTCGTGCAGCCATTACAGCGCACAACGGGATAATTAATTTAACCCTATTAATTGGCATTTTAGGGTGATGTTATGTAACTAGTGGAGAATGTTAAAGCTGTAAGTTAAAATGTAAAATCAGACAAATACGTATTTTAATCTGTTAATATGGAGCTGGTGGTCACTGGTCGAATAAGTGAGTGCATTCACCCCTTTGGACGAACAGCAATCACCATCAACAGAAGATATATATCGCGTAGCCATTACAGCGCACAGCGGGATAATTAATTTAACCCAATTAATTGGCATTTTAGGGTGATATTATGTAACTAGTGGACAATGTTAAAGCTGTAAATCAAAGTGTGAAATCAGACAAATACGTATTTTAATCTGTTAATATGTACCTGGGGGTCACTGGTTGAATACGTGACTGCGTTCAGCCCTTTGGACGAACAGCAATCACCATCAACAGAATATATAAGAATGCATGCAGCCATTACAGCGCACAGCGGGATAATTAATTTAACCCTATTAATTGGCATTTGAGAGTGATGTAATGTACCTAGTGGAAAGGTTAAAGCTGTAAATCAAAGTGTGAAATCAGTCAAATACGTATTTTAACCTGTTAATATGTACCTGGGTTCAGTGGTTCAATAAGTGACTGCGTTCAGCCCTTTGGACGAGCAGTAATCATCATCAACAGAAGATATAAGAATGCGTGAAGCCATTACAGCGCACAGCGGGATAATTAATTTAACCGTATTAATTGGAATTTTAGGGTGATGTTATGTACCTAGTGGAAAATGTTAGAGCTGTAAATCAAAGTGTGAAATCAGACAAATACCTATTTTAATCTGTTAATATGTACCTGGGGTTATTGGTTGAATATGTGACTGCGTTCAGCCCTTTGGACGAACAGCAATCACCATCAACGGAAGATATAGAAAGCTTCGAGCCATTACAGAGTACTGTGGGATAATTAATTTAACCCTATTAATTGGCATTTTAGGGTGATATTATGTACCTAGTGGAAAATGTTAAAGCTGTAAATCAGAGTGTGAAATCAGAGAAATACGTATTTTAATCTGTTAATATGTACCTGGGGGTCACTGGTTGAATAAGTGACTGCATTCAGCTCTTTGGACGAACAGCCATCACCATCAACAGAAGATATAGAACGCGTGCAGCCATTACAGTGCACAGCGGGATAATTAATTTAACCCTATTAATTGGCATTTTAGGGTGATGTTATATACCTAGTGGAAAATGTTAAAGCTGTAAATCAAAGTGTGAAATCAGACAAATACGTATTTTAATCTCTTAATATGTATCTGAGGGTCACTTGTTGAATAAGTGACTGCGTTCAGCCCTTTGGACGAAAAGCAATCACCATCAACAGAAGTTATAGAACGCGGGCAGCAATTACAGCGCACAGCAGCATAATTAATTTAACCCTATTAATTGGCATTTTAGGGTTATGTTATGTACCTAGTGGAAAATGTTAAAGCTGTAAAGCAAAGTGTGAAATCAGACAAATAAGTATTTTAATCTGCTAATATGTACCTGGGGGTCACTCTTTGAATAAGTGACTGCGTTCAGCCCGTTGGACGAACAGCAATCACCATCAACAGAATATATAGAATGCGTGCAGCCATTACAGTGCACAGAGGGATAATTAATTTAACACTATTAATTGGCATTTTAGGGTGATTTTATGTACCTAGTGGAGAATGTTAAAGCTGTAAATCCAAATGTGAAATCTGACAAATACGTATTTTAATCTGTTAATATATACAAGTGGGTCACTGTTTGAATAAGTGGCTGCGTTCAGCCCTTTGGACGAACAGCAATCACCATCAACAGGAGATGTAGAACGCGTGCAGCAATTACAGTTCACAGTGGGATAATTAATTTAAACCTATTAATTGGCAATTTATTGTGATGTTATGTACCTAGTGGAGAATCTTAAAGATGTAAATAAAAGTGTGAAATCAGGAAAATACGTCTTTTAATCTGCTAATATGTACCTGGGGATCACTGGTTTAATAAGTGACTGGGTTCAGCCGTTTGGACGAACAGCAATTGCCATCAACAGAAGATATAGAACGCGTGCAGCCATTAGAGCGCACAACGGGATAATTATTTTAACCTATTAATTGGCATTTTAGGGTGATTTTATGTACGTAGTGGAGAATGTTAAAGCTGTAAATCAAAGTGTGAAATCAGACAAGTACGTATTTGAATCTGTTAATATGTACCTGGAGGTCACTGGTTGAATAAGTGAC
Source organism: Ryuthela nishihirai (assembly GCA_038380435.1). Classification (NCBI taxonomy): domain Eukaryota; kingdom Metazoa; phylum Arthropoda; class Arachnida; order Araneae; family Heptathelidae; genus Ryuthela; species Ryuthela nishihirai. The sequence goes on from JAWZYU010000009.1 coordinate 46,952,021, forward strand.
TGCGTTCAGCCCTTTCGACGAACAGGAATCACCATCAACACAAGATATAAACGCGTGCAGCCATTACAGCGCACAGCGAGATAATTAATTTAACGCTATTAATTGGCATTTTAGGGTGATATTATGTAAGTAGTAGAGAAGGTTAAAGCTGTAAATCAAGGTGTGAAATCAGACAAATAGGTATTTTAATCTGTCAATATGTACCTGCGGGTCACTGGTTGAATACGTGACTGCGTTCAGCCCTTTGGACTAACAGCAATCACCATCAACAGGAGATATAGAACGCATGCAGCCATTACGGCGCACAGTGGGATAATTAATTTAACCCTATCAATTGGCGTTTTAGGGCGATGTTATGTACCTAGTGGAGAATATTAAAGCTATAAATCAAAGTGTGAAATCAGACAAATACGTATTTTAATCTGTTAATATGTTCCTGGTGGTCACTGGTTGAATAAGTGACTGCGTTCAGCCCTTTGGACGAACAGCAATCACCATCAACAGGAGATATAGAACGCGTGCGCCATTACAGCGCACAGCAGGATAATTATTTTAACTCTATTAATTGGCATTTTAGGGTGATGTTCTGTACCAAGTGGAAAATGTTAAAGCTGTAAATCAAAGTGTGAAATAAGACAAATACGTCTTTTAATCTGTGAATATATATCTGGGGGTCACTGGTTGAATACGTGACTGCGTTCAGCCCTTTGGAGGAACAGCAATCACCATCAACAGAAGGTATAGAACGCGTGCAGCCATTACAGCGCACTGCGGGATAATTAATTGGCATTTTAGGGCGATATTATGTACCTAGTGGAAAATGTTAAAGCTGTAAATCAAAGTGTGAAATCAGACAAATACGTATTTTAATCTGTTAATATGTACCTGGGGGGTTACTGGTTGAATACGTGACTGCGTTTAGCCCTTTGGACGAACAGCAATCACCATTAACAGAAGATATAAAACGTGTGCAGCCATTACCGCGCACAGCGTGATAATTAATATAACCCTATTAATTGGTGATTTTGGGCGATGTTATGTAACTTGTGGAAAATGTTAAAACTGTAAATCAAAGTGTGAAATCAGAACAATACGTAATTTAATCTGTTAATATGTACCTGGGGGTAACTGGTAGAATAGGTGACTGCGTTCAGCCCTTTGGAGGAACAGCAATCACCATCAACAGAAGATATGGAACGCGTGCAGACATTACAGCGCACAGCGGGATAATTAATTTAACCCTATTAATTGGCATTTTAGGGTGATGATTTCTAACTAATAGAGAATTTTATAGCTGTAAATCAAAATGTGAAATCAGACAAATGCGTATTTTAATCTGTTAATATGTACCTGGGGGTCACTAGTTGAATACGTGACTGCATTCATCCTGTTGGAGGAACAGCAATCACCATCAACAGAAGATATAGAACGCGTGCAGACATTACAGCGCACAGCGGGATAATTAATTTAACCCTATTAATTGGCATTTTAGGGTGATGATTTCTAACTAATAGAGAATTTTATAGCTGTAAATCAAAATGTGAAATCAGACAAATACGTATTTTAATCTGTTAATATGTACCTGGGGGTCACTGGTTGAATACGTGACTGCGTTCAGCCCTTTGGACGAACAGCAATCACCATCAACAGGAGATATAGAACGCGTGCGCCATTACAGCGCACAGCAGGATAATTATTTTAACTCTATTAATTGGCATTTTAGGGTGATGTTCTGTACCAAGTGGAAAATGTTAAAGCTGTAAATCAAAGTGTGAAATAAGACAAATACGTCTTTTAATCTGTGAATATATATCTGGGGGTCACTGGTTGAATACGTGACTCCGTTCAGCCCTTTGGAGGAACAGCAATCACCATCAAGAGAAGGTATAGAACGCGTGCAGCCATTACAGCGCACTGCGGGATAATTAATTGGCATTTTAGGGCGATATTATGTACCTAGTGGAAAATGTTAAAGCTGTAAATCAAAGTGTGAAATCAGACAAATACGTATTTTAATCTGTTAATATGTACCTGGGGGGTCAGTGGTTGAATACGTGACTGCGTTTAGCCCTTTGGACGAACAGCAATCACCATTAACAGAAGATATAAAACGCGTGCAGCCATTACCGCGCACAGCGTGATAATTAATATAACCCTATTAATTGGTGATTTTGGGCGATGTTATGTAACTTGTGGAAAATGTTAAAACTGTAAATCAAAGTGTGAAATCAGACAAATACGTAATTTAATCTGTTAATATGTACCTGGGGGTAACTGGTAGAATAGGTGACTGCGTTCAGCCCTTTGGAGGAACAGCAATCACCATCAACAGAAGATATGGAACGCGTGCAGACATTACAGCGCACAGCGGGATAATTAATTTAACCCTATTAATTGGCATTTTAGGGTGATGATTTCTAACTAATAGAGAATTTTATAGCTGTAAATCAAAATGTGAAATCAGACAAATGCGTATTTTAATCTGTTAATATGTACCTGGGGGTCACTAGTTGAATACGTGACTGCATTCATCCTGTTGGAGGAACAGCAATCACCATCAACAGAAGATATAGAACGCGTGCAGACATTACAGCGCACAGCGGGATAATTAATTTAACCCTATTAATTGGCATTTTAGGGTGATGATTTCTAACTAATAGAGAATTTTATAGCTGTAAATCAAAATGTGAAATCAGACAAATACGTATTTTAATCTGTTAATATGTACCTGGGGGTCACTGGATGAATACGTGACTGCGTTCAGCCCTTTGGACGAACAGCAATCACCATCAACAGGAGATATAGAACGCGTGCGCCATTACAGCGCACAGCAGGATAATTATTTTAACTCTATTAATTGGCATTTTAGGGTGATGTTCTGTACCAAGTGGAAAATGTTAAAGCTGTAAATCAAAGCGTGAAATCACACAAATACCTATTTTAATCTGTTAATATGTACCTGGGGAGTCACTGGTTGAATAAGTGACTGCGTTCAGCCGTTTGGACGAACAGCAGTCACCATCAACAGAAGATATAGAAAGCGTGCAGCCATTACAGCGGACAGCGGGATAATTAATTTAACCCTATTAATTGGCATTTTAGGGTGATGTTATGTACCTTGTGGAGAATGTTAAAGCTGTAAATCAAAATGTGAAATCAGACAAATACGTATTTTAATCTGTTAATATGTACCTGGGGGGTCACTGGTTGAATAAGTGACTGCGTTCAGCCTTTTGGACGAACAGCAATCACCATCAACAGAAGATATAGAACGAGTGCAGCCACTAGAGCGAACAGCGGGATAATTATTTTAACCCTATTAATTGGCATTTTAAGGCGATGATATGTAACAAGTGGAATATGTTACAGCTGTAAATAAAAGTGTGAAATCAGACAAATACGTATTTTAATCTCTAAATATGTACCTGGGGTTCACTGGTTGAATAAGTGACTGCGTTCTACCCTATGGACGAACAGCAATCACCATCAACAGAAGATATAGAACGCGTGCAGCCATTACAACGCACAGCGTGATAATTAATTTAACCCTATTAATTGGCATTTTACGGTGATGTTATGAACCTTGTGGAGAATGTTAAAGCTGTAAATCAAAGTGTGAAATCAGAAAAATACGTATTTTAATCTGTTAATAGGTACCTAGGGGTCACTGGTTGAATAAGTGACTGCGTTCAGCCCTTTGGACGACAGCAATCACCATCAACAGAAGATATAGAACGCGTGCAGCCACTACAGCGCACAGCGGGATAATTAATTTAAACCTATTAATTGGCGTTTTAAGGCGATGTTATGTACCTAGTGGAGAATGTTAAAAGCTGTAAATCAAAGTGTGAAATCTGACAAATACGTATTTTAATCTGTTAATTTGTACCTGGGGAAAACTCGTTGAATAAGTGACTGCGTTCAGCCCTTTCGACGAACAGCAATCACCATGAACAGGAGATATAGAATGCTTGCAGCCATTACAGCGCACAGCGGGATAGTTAATTTAACCCTATTAATTGGCATTTTAGGGTGATTGTATGTAACATGTGGAAAATGTTAAAGCTGTAAATGAAAGTGTGAAATCAGACAAATACGTATTTTAATCTGTGAATATATATCTGGGGGGTCACTTGTTGAATAAGTGACTGCGTTCAACCCTTTGGAGGAACAGCAATCACCACCAACAGAAGATATAGAACGCGTGCAGCCATTACAGCGCACAACGGGATAACTAATTTAACCCTATTAATTGGCATTGTAGGATGATGATATCTAACTAATGGAGAATGTTAAACCTGTAAATCAAAGTGTGAAATCAGAGAAATACGTATTTTAATCTGTTAATATGTACCTGTGGTTCACTGGGTAAATTAGTGACAGCGTTCAGCCCTTTGGACGAACAGCAATCACCATCAACAGAAGATATAGAACGCGTGCAGCCATTACAGCTTACTGCGGGATAATTAATTTAACCCTATTAATTGGTATTTTAGGGTGATGTTATGTAACTCGTGGAGAACGTTAAAGCTGTAAATCAAAGTGTGAAATCAGACAAATACGTATTTTAATCTGTTAATATGTACCTGGGGGTCACTGGTTCAATAAGTGACTGCGTTCAGCCCTTTGGACGAAGAGCAATCACCGTCAACAGAAGATACAGAAAGCGTGCAGGAATTAGAGCGCACAGCTTGATAATTAATTTAACCCTATTAATTGGCATTTTAGGGTGATGTTATGTACCTAGTGGAGAATGTTAAAAGCTGTAAATCAAAGTGTGAAATCAGACAAATACGTATTTTAATCTGTTAATATGTACCTGGGGGTCACTGGTTCAATAAGTGACTGCGTTCCGCCCTTTGGACAAACAGCAATCACCATCAACAGAAGGTATAGAAAGCGTGCAGCCATTAGAGCACACAGCGGGATAATTAATTTAATCCTATTAATTGGGATTTTTGGGTGATGTTATGTACCTTGTGGAGAATGTTAAAGCTGTAAATCAAAGTGTGAAATCAGACAAATACGTATTTTAATCTGTTAATAGGTACCTAGGGGTCACTGGTTGAATAAGTGACTGCGTTCAGCCCTTTGGACGAACAGCAATCACCATCAACAGAAGATATAGAACGCGTGCAGCCATTACAGCGCACAGCGTGATAATTAATATAACCCTATTAATTGGCATTTTGGGGTGATGTTATGTAACTAGTGGAGAACGTTAAAGCTATAAATCAAAGTGTGAAATCAGACAAATACGTATTTTAATCTGTTAATATGTACCTGGGGGTCACTGGTTGAATAAGTGACTGCGTTCAGCTATTTGGACGAAGAGCAATCTCCATCAACAGAAGATATAGAACGCGTGCAGCCATTACAACGCACAGCGGGATAATTAATTTAACCCTATTAATTGGCATTTTAGGGTGATTTTATGTAAAAAGTGGAAAATTTTAAAGCTGTAAATCGAAGTGTGAAATCAGACAAATACGTATTTTAATCTGTTAATATATATCTGGGAGGTCACTTGTTGAATAAGTGATTGCGTTCAGCCCTTTGGACGAACAGCAATCACCACCAACAGAAGACGTAGAACGCGTGCAGCCATTACAGCGCACAGCGGGATAATTAATTTAACCCTATTAATTGGCATTGTAGGATGATGATATGTAACTAATGGAGAATGTTAAAGCTGTAAATCAAAGTGTGAAATCAGAGAAATACGTGTTTTAATCTGTTAATATGTACCTGTGGTTCACTGGGTAAATTAGTGACTGCGTTCAGCCCTTTGGGCGAACAGCAATCACCATCAACAGAAGATATAGAATGTGTGCAGCCATTACAGCTTACTGCGGGATAATTAATTTAACCCTACTAATTGGTATTTTAGGGTGATGTTATGTACCTAGTGGAGAATGTTAAAAGGTGTAAATCAAAGTGTGAAATCAGACAAATACGTATTTTAGTCTGTTAATATGTACCTGGGGGTCACTGGTTGAATAACTGACTGCGTTCCGCCCTTTGGACAAACAGCAATCACCATCAACAGAAGGTATAGAAAGCGTGCAGCCATTAGAGCGCACAGCGGGATAATTAATTTAATCCTATTAATTGGCATTTTTGGGTGATGTTATTTACCTTGTGGAGAATGTTAAAGCTGTAAATCAAAGTGTGAAATCAGACAAATACGTATTTTAATCTGTTAATAGTTACTTAGGGGTCACTGGTTGAATAAGTGACTGCGTTCAGCCCTTTGGACGAACAGCAATCACCATCAACAGAAGATACAGAATGCGTGCAGCCACTACAGCGCACAGCGGGATAATTAATTTAAACCTATTAATTGGCGTTTTAAGGCGATGTTATGTACCTAGTGGAGAATGTTAAAAGCTGTAAATCAAAGTGTGAAATCAGACAAATACGTATTTTAATCTGTTAATTTGTACCTGGGGAAAACTCGTTGAATAAGTGACTGCGTTCAGCCCTTTGGACGAACAGCAATCACCATCAACAGAAGATATAAAACGCGTGCAGGCATTACAGCGCACAGCGGCATAATAAATTTAATCCTATTAATTGGCGTTTTAGCGCGATGTTATATAACTACTGGAAGAAGTTAAAGCTGTAAATCAAAGTATAAAATCAGACAAATACGTATTTTAATCTGTTAATATGTACCTGGGGGTCACTGTTTCAATACGTGATTGCGTTCAGCCCTTTGGAGGAAGAGCAAACACCATCAACAGAAGATATAGAACGCGTGTAGACATTACAGCGCACAGCGGGAAAATCAATTTAATCCTATTAATTGGCATTTTAGGGTGATATTATGTAACTAACGGAGAATGTTAAAGCTGTAAATCAAAATCTGAAATCAGACAAATACATATTTTAAACTGTTAATATGTACCTGGGGAGTCACTGGTTGAATAAGTGACTGCGTTCAGCCCTTTGGACGAACAGCAATCACCATCAACAGAAGATATAGAAAGCGTGCAGCCATTATAGCGCACAGCGGGATAATTATTTGAACCCTATTAATTGGCGTTTTATGGCGATGTTATGTACATAGCGGCCAATGTTAAAGCTGTAAATCAAAGTGTGAAATCAGACAAATACGTACCTTAATTTGTTAATTTGTACCTGGGGTTCACTGGTAGAATACGTGACTGCGTTCAGCCCTTTGGATGAACAGCAATCACCATCAACAGAAGATATAGAACGCGTGCAGACATTACAGCACACAGCGTGATAATTAATTTAACCCTATTAATTGGCATTTTAGGGTGATGTTATGTACCTAGTGGAGAATGTCACAGCAGTAAATCAAAGTCTGAAATCAGACAAATACGTATTTTAATCTGTTAATATGTACCTGGAAACGTAGTCACTTATTCAGCCAGTGACCTGGGGGTCACTTCCTGAATAAGTGACTGCGTTCAGCACTTTGGACGAACAGCAATCACCATCAACAGAAGATATAGAACGCGTGCAGACATTACAGCGCACAGCGGGATAATTAATTTAACCCTATTAATTAGCATTTTAGGGTAATGATATGTAACTAATGGAGAATGTTAAAGCTGTAAATCAAAATGTGAAATCAGAAAAATACATATTTTAATCTGTTAATATGTATTTGGGGGGGTCACTGGTTGAATAAGTGACTGCGTTCAGCCGTTTGGACGAACAGCAATCACCATCAACAGAAGATATAGAACGCGTGCAGCTATTACAACGCACAGCGGGATAATTAATTTAACCCAATTAATTGGCATTTTAGGGTGATGATATGTAACTAATGGAGAATGTTAAAGATGTAAATCAAAATGCGAAATCAGACAAATACGTATTTTAATCTCTTAATATGTACCTGGGGGGTTACTAGTTGAATAAGTGACTGCGTTCAGCCCTTTGGACGAACAGCAATCACCATCAACAGAGGATATAAAACGCGTGCAGCCATTACAGCGCACAGCGGGATAATTAATTGAACCCTATTAATTGGCGTTTTATGGCGATGTTATGTACCTAGTGGCCAATGTTAAAGCTGTAAATCAAAGTGCGAAATCAGACAAATAAGTACTTTAATTTCTTAATTTGTACCTGGGGTTCACTGGTAGAATACGTGACTGCGTTCAGCCCTTTGGAGTAACAGCAATCACCATCAACAGAAGATATAGAACGCGTGCAGACATTACAGCACACAGCGGGATAATTAATTTAACCCTATTAATTGGCATTTTAGGGTGATGTTATGTACCTAGTGGAGAATGTCAAAGCTGTAAATCAAAGTCTGAAATCAGAAAAATACGTATTTTAATCTGTTAATATGTACCTGAGGGTCACTGGTTGAATAAGTGACTGCGTTCAGCCCTTTGGACGAACAGCAATCACCATCAACAGAAGATATCGAATGCGTGCAGACATTACAGCGCACAGCGGGATAATTAATTTAACCCTATTAATTGGCATTTTAGGGTGATGATATGTAACTAATGGAGAATGTAAAAGCTGTAAATCAAAGTGTGAAATCAGACAAATACGTATTTTAATCTGTTAATATGTACCTGGGGGTCACTGGTTGAATAAGTGACTGCGTTCAGCCCTTTGGACGAACAGCAATCACCATCAACAGAAGATGTAGAACGCGTGCAGCCATTACAACGCACAGCGGGATAATTAATTTAATCCTATTAATTGGCATTTTAGGGTGATGATATGTAACTAATGGAGAATGTAAAAGCTGTAAATCAAAGTGTGAAATCAGACAAATACGTATTTTAATCTGTTAGTATGTTCCTGGGGGGTCACTGGTTGAATAGGTGACTGCGTTCAGCCCTTTAGACGAACAGCAATCACCATCAACAGAAGATATAGAAAGCGTGCAGCCATTAGAGCGTACAGTGTGATAATTAATTTAACCCTATTAATCGGCATTTTAGGGTGATGTTATGTACCTAGTGGAGAATGTTAAAAGCTGTAAATCAAAGTGTGAAATCAGAAAAATACGTATTTTAATCTGTTAATATGTACCTGGGGGTCACTGGCTGAATAAGTGACTGCGTTCAGCCCTTTGGACGAACAGCAATCACCATCAACAGAAGATATAGAACGCGTGCAGCCATTACAGCGCACAGCGGGATAATTAATTTAATCCTATTAATTGGCATTTTAGGGTGATGATATGTAACTAATGGAAAATGTTAAAGCTGTAAATCAAAGTGTGAAATCAGACAAATACGAATTTTAATCTGTTAATATGTACCTGGGGGTCACTGGTTGAATAAGTGACTGCGTTCAGCCCTTTGGACGAACAGCAATCACCATCAACAGAAGATGTAGAACGCGTGCAGCCATTACAACGCACAGCGGGATAATTAATTTAATCCTATTAATTGGCATTTTAGGGTGATGTTATGTAACTAATGGAGAATGTTAAAGCTGTAAATCAAAGTGTGAAATCAGACAAATACGTACTTTAATCTGTTAATATGTACCTGGTTGGTCACTGGTTGAATAGATGACTGTGTTCAGCCCTTTGGACGAACAGCAATCACAATCAAGAGAAGATATAGAACGCGTGCAGCTCTTACAGCGCACAGCGGGATAATTAATTTAACCCTATTAATTGGCGTTTTTCGGCGATGTTATGTACCTAGTGGAAAATGTTAAAGCTGTAAATCGAAGTGTGAAATCAGACAAATACGTACTTTAATCTGTTAATATCTACCTGGGGGTCACTGGTAGAATACGTGACTCCGTTCAGCCCTTTGGAGGAACAGCAATCACCATCAACAGAAGATATAGAATGTGTGCCGCCATTACAGCGCACAGCGGGAAAATTAATTTAACCCTATTAATTGGCGTGTTAGGGCGATGTTATGTACCTAGTGGAAATGTTAAAGCTGTAAATCAATGTGTGAAATCAGACAAATACGTATTTTAATCTCTTAATATGTACCTGGGGTGTCACTTGTTGAATAGGTGACTGTGTTAAGCCCTTTGGACGAACAGCAATCACCATCAACAGAAGATATAGAACGCGTGCAGCTCTTACAGCGCACAGCGTGATAATTAATTTAACCCTATTAATTAGCATTTTAGGGTAATGATATGTAACTAATGGAGAATGTTAATGCTGTAATTCAAAACGTGAAATCAGAAAAATACATATTTTAATCTGTTAATATGTATTTGGGGGGTCACTGGTTGAATAAGTGACTGCGTTCAGCCCTTTGGACGAACAGCAATCAGCATCAACAGAAGATATAGAAAGCGTGCAGCCATTACAGCGCACAGCGGAATAATCAATTTAACCCTATTAATTGGCATTTTAGGGTGATGATATGTAACTAATGGAGAATGTTAAAGCTGTAAATCAAAATACGAAATCAGACAAATGCCTATATTAATCTCTTAATATGTTCCGGGGGGGGGGGGTTACTAGTTGAACAAGTGACTGCGTTCAGCCCTTTGGACGAACAGCAATCACCATCAACAGAAGATATAGAACGCGTGCAGCCATTACAGCGCACAGCGGGATAATTAATTTAATCCTATTAATTGGCATTTTAGGGTGATGATATGTAACTAATGGAAAATGTTAAAGCTGTAAATCAAAGTGTGAAATCAGACAAATACGTATTTTAATCTGTTAATATGTACCTGGGGGTCACTGGTTGAATAAGTGACTGCGTTCAGCCCTTTGGACGAACAGCAATCACCATCAACAGAAGATGTAGAACGCGTGCAGCCATTACAACGCACAGCGGGATAATTAATTTAATCCTATTAATTGGCATTTTAGGGTGATGTTATGTAACTAATGGAGAATGTTAAAGCTGTAAATCAAAGTGTGAAATCAGACAAATACGTACTTTAATCTGTTAATATGTACCTGGTTGGTCACTGGTTGAATAGATGACTGTGTTCAGCCCTTTGGACGAACAGCAATCACAATCAAGAGAAGATATAGAACGCGTGCAGCTCTTACAGCGCACAGCGGGATAATTAATTTAACCCTATTAATTGGCGTTTTTCGGCGATGTTATGTACCTAGTGGAAAATGTTAAAGCTGTAAATCGAAGTGTGAAATCAGACAAATACGTACTTTAATCTGTTAATATCTACCTGGGGGTCACTGGTAGAATACGTGACTCCGTTCAGCCCTTTGGAGGAACAGCAATCACCATCAACAGAAGATATAGAATGTGTGCCGCCATTACAGCGCACAGCGGGAAAATTAATTTAACCCTATTAATTGGCGTGTTAGGGCGATGTTATGTACCTAGTGGAAATGTTAAAGCTGTAAATCAATGTGTGAAATCAGACAAATACGTATTTTAATCTCTTAATATGTACCTGGGGTGTCACTTGTTGAATAGGTGACTGTGTTAAGCCCTTTGGACGAACAGCAATCACCATCAACAGAAGATATAGAACGCGTGCAGCTCTTACAGCGCACAGCGTGATAATTAATTTAACCCTATTAATTAGCATTTTAGGGTAATGATATGTAACTAATGGAGAATGTTAATGCTGTAATTCAAAACGTGAAATCAGAAAAATACATATTTTAATCTGTTAATATGTATTTGGGGGGTCACTGGTTGAATAAGTGACTGCGTTCAGCCCTTTGGACGAACAGCAATCAGCATCAACAGAAGATATAGAAAGCGTGCAGCCATTACAGCGCACAGCGGAATAATCAATTTAACCCTATTAATTGGCATTTTAGGGTGATGATATGTAACTAATGGAGAATGTTAAAGCTGTAAATCAAAATACGAAATCAGACAAATGCCTATATTAATCTCTTAATATGTTCCGGGGGGGGGGGGGTTACTAGTTGAACAAGTGACTGCGTTCAGCCCTTTGGACGAACAGCAATCACCATCAACAGAAGATATAGAACGCGTGCAGCCATTACAGCGCACAGCGGGATAATTAATTTAATCCTATTAATTGGCATTTTAGGGTGATGATATGTAACTAATGGAAAATGTTAAAGCTGTAAATCAAAGTGTGAAATCAGACAAATACGTATTTTAATCTGTTAATATGTACCTGGGGGTCACTGGTTGAATAAGTGACTGCGTTCAGCCCTTTGGACGAACAGCAATCACCATCAACAGAAGATGTAGAACGCGTGCAGCCATTACAACGCACAGCGGGATAATTAATTTAATCCTATTAATTGGCATTTTAGGGTGATGTTATGTAACTAATGGAGAATGTTAAAGCTGTAAATCAAAGTGTGAAATCAGACAAATACGTACTTTAATCTGTTAATATGTACCTGGGGGGTCACTGGTTGAATAGATGACTGTGTTCAGCCCTTTGGACGAACAGCAATCACAATCAAGAGAAGATATAGAACGCGTGCAGCTCTTACAGCGCACAGCGGGATAATTAATTTAACCCTATTAATTGGCGTTTTTCGGCGATGTTATGTACCTAGTGGAAAATGTTAAAGCTGTAAATCGAAGTGTGAAATCAGACAAATACGTACTTTAATCTGTTAATATCTACCTGGGGGTCACTGGTAGAATACGTGACTCCGTTCAGCCCTTTGGAGGAACAGCAATCACCATCAACAGAAGATATAAAACGCGTGCAGCCATTACAGCGCACAGCGGGATAATTAATTGAACCCTATTAATTGGCGTTTTATGGCTATGTTATGTACCTTGTGGCCAATGTTAAAGCTGTAAATCAAAGTGTGAAATCAGACAAATACGTTCTTCAATTTGTTAATTTGTACCTGGGGTTCACTGGTAGAATACGTGACTGCGTTCAGCCCTTTGGAGGAACAGCAATCACCATCAACAGAAGATATAGAACGAGTGCAGATATTACAGCACACAGCGGGATAATTAATTTAACCCTATTAATTGGCATTTTAGGGTGATGTTATGTACCTAGTGGAGAATGTTAAAAGCTGTAAATCAAATAGTGAAATCAGACAAATACGTATTTTAATCTGTTAATATGTACCTTTGTGTCACTGGTTGAATAACTGATTGTGTTCAGCCCTTTGGACGAACAGCAATCACCATCAACAGAAGATATAGAACGCGTGCAGCCATTACAGCGCACAGCAGGATAATTAATTTAACCCTATTAATTGGCATTTTAGGGTGATGTTATGTTACTATTGGAGAATGTTAAAGCTGTAAATCAAAGTGTGAAATTAGCCAAATACGTATTTTAATCTGTTAATATGTACCTGGGGGTCACTGGTTGAATAAGTGACTGCGTTCAGCCCTTTGGACGAATAGCAATCACCATCAACAGAAGATATAGAAGGCGTGCAGCCATCACAGCGCAAAACGGGATAATTAATATAACCCTATTAATTGGCATTTTAGGGTGATGTTATGTACCTAGTGGAGAATATTAAAGCTGTAAATCAAATTGTGAAATCAGACAAATACGTATTTTAATCTGTTAATATGTGCCTTTGTGTCACTGGTTGAATAACTGACTGCGTTCAGCCCTTTGGACGAACAGCAATCACGATCAACAGAAGATATAGAACGCGTGCAGCCATTACAGCGCACAGCAGGATAATTAATTTAACCCTATTAATTGGCATTTTAGGGTGATGTTATGTAACTATTGGAGAATGTTAAAGCTGTAAATCAAATAGTGAAATCAGACAAATGCGTATTTTAATCTGTTAATATGTACCTTTGTGTCACTGGTTGAATAACTGACTGCGTTCAGCCCTTTGGACGAACAGCAATCACCATCAACAGAAGATATAGAACGCGTGCAGCCATTACAGCGCACAGCAGGATAATTAATTTAACCCTATTAATTGGCATTTTAGGGTGATGTTATGTAACTATTGGAGAATGTTAAAGCTGTAAATCCAAGTGTGAAATCAGCCAAATACGCATTTTAATCTGTTAATATGTACCTGGGCGTCAGTGGTTGAATAGGTGACTGCGTTCAGCCCTTTGGACGAACAGCAATCACCATCAACAGAAGATATAGAACGCGTGCAGCCATTACAGCGCACAACGGGATAATTAATTTAACCCTATTAATTGGCGTTTTAGGGGGATATTATGTAGCTAGTGGAGAATGTGAAAGCTGTAAATCAATGTGTGAAATCAGACAAATACGTATTTTAATCTGTTAATATGTACCTGGGGGGTCACTGGTTGATTAAGTGACTGCGTTCAGCCCTTTGGACGAACAGCAATCACCATTAACAGAAGATATAGAAAGCGTGCAGCCATTAGAGCGCACAGCGGGATAATTAATTTAACCCTATTAGTTGGCATTTTAGGGTGAAGTTATGTAACTATTGGAGAATGTTAAAGCTGTAAATCAAAGTGTTAAATCAGCCAAATACGTGTTTTAATCTCTTAATATTTACCTGGGCGTCAGTGGTTGAATAAGTGACTGCGTTCAGCCCTTTGGACGAACAGCAATCACCATCAACAGAAGATATAGAACGCGTGCAGCCATTACAGCGCACAGCGAGATAATTAATTTAACTCTATTTATTGGCGTCTTAGTGTGTTGTTATGTTCCTAGTGGAGAAGGTTAAAGTTGTTTATCAAAATGTGAAATCAGACAAAAACGTATTTTATTCTGTTAATATGTACCTGGTTGTCACTGGTTGAATAACTGACTGCGTTCAGCCCTTTGGAGGAACAGCAATCACCATCAACAGAAGATACAGAATGCATGCCGCCATTACAGCGCACAGCGGGATAATTAATTTAACCCTATTAATTGGCGTTTTATGGCGATGTTATGTACCTAGTGGAAAATGTTAAAGCTGTAAATCAAAGTGTGAAATCAGAAAAGTACGTACTTTAATATGTTAATATGTACCTGGGGGTCACTGGCAGAATACGTGACTGCGTTCAGCCCTTTGGAGGAACAGCAATCACCTTCAACAGAAGATATAGAACGCGTGCAGCCATTACAGCACACAGCGGGATAATTAATTTAACCCTATTAATTGGCGTTTTAGTGTGTTGTTATGTACCTAGTGGAGAAGGTTAAAGCTGTAAATCAAGTGTGAAATCAGACAAATAGGTATTTTCATCTGTTAATATGTACGTGGGGGTCACTGATAGAATACGTTACTGCATTCAGCCGTTTGGACGAACAGCAATCACCATCAACAGAAGATATAGAACGCGTGCAGCCATTACAGCGCACAGCAGGATAATTAATTTAACCCTATTAATTGGCATTTTAGGGTGATGTTATGTAACTATTAGAGAATGTTAAAGCTGTAAATCAAAGTGTGAAATCAGCCAAATACGTATTTTAATCTGTTAATATGTACCTGGGCGTCAATGGTTGAATAAGTGACTGCGTTCAGCCCTTTGGACGAACAGCAATCACCATCAACAGAAGATATAGAACGCGTGCAGCCATTACAGCGCACAGCGGGATAATTAATTTAACCCTATTAATTGGCGATTTAGTGTGTTGTTATGTACCTAGTGGAGAAGGTTAAAGCTGTAAATCAAGTGTGAAATGAGACAAATAGGTATTTTAATCTGTTAATATGTACGTGGGGGTCACTGATAGAATACGTTACTGCATTCAGCCCTTTGGACGAACAGCAATCACCATCAACAGAAGATATAGAACGCGTGCAGGCATTACAGCGCATAGCGGTATAATTAATTTAACCCTATTATTTGGCGTTTTAGGGCGATATTATATACCTACTGAAGAATGTTAAAGCTGTAAATCAAAGTGCGAAATCAGACCAATACGTATTTTAATCTGTTAATATGTACCTGGGGGAAACTGGTTGAATAACTGACTGCGTTCATCCCTTTGCACGAACAGCAATCACCATCAACAGAAGATATAGAACGCGTGCAGCCATTACAGCGCACAGCGGGATAATTAATTTAACCCTATTAGTTGGCGATTTAGTGTGTTGTTATGTACCTAGTGGAGAAGGTTAAAGCTGTTAATCAAAGTGTGAAATCAGAGAAATACGTATCTTAATCGGTTAATATGTACCTGGGGGTCACTGGTTGAATAAGTGACTGGGTTCAGCCCTTTGGACGAACAGCAATCACCATCAACAGAAGATATAAAACGCGTGCAGCCATTACAGCGCACAGCGATATAATTAATTTAATCCTATTAATTGGCGTTTTATTGTATTTTAATATACCTGGTGGAGAAGGTTAAAGCTGTTAATCAGAGTGTGAAATCAGACAAATACGTATTTTAATCTGTTAATATGTACCTGGGGGTCACTGGTTAAATAAGTGACTGCGTTCAGCCCTTTGGACGAACAGCAATCACCATCAACAAAAGTTGTAGAACGCGTACAGCCATTACAGCGCAAAGCAGGATAATTAATTTAACCCTATTAATTGGCATTTTACGGTGATGTTATGTAATTAGTGGAGAATGCTAAAGCTGTAAATCAAAGTGTGAAATCAGAAAAATACGTATTTTAATCTGTTAATATGTACCTGGGGGTCACTGGTTGAATAAGTGACTGCGTTCAGAACTTTGGAAGAACAGCAATCACCATCAACAAAAGTTATAGAACGCGTACAGCCATTACAGCGCAGAGCGGGATAATTAATTTTACTCTATTAATTGGCATTTTCGGGTGATGTTATGTAATTAGTGGTGAATGTTAAAGCTGTAAATCAAAGTGTGAAATCAGACAAATACGTATTTTAATCTGTTAATATCCACCTGGGGGTCACTGGTTGAATAAGTGACTGCGTTCGCCCTTTGGACGAACAGCAATCACCAACAACAGAAGATATAGAATGCGTGCGGCCATTACAGCGAACAGCGGGATAATTAATTTAACCCTATTAATTGGCGTTTTAGAGCGATGTTATGTACCTAGTGGAGAATGTTAAAGCTGTAAATCAAAGTGTGAAATCAGACAAATACGTATTTTAATCTGTTAATATGTACCTGGGTGTCACTGGTTGAATAACTGACTGCGTTCAGCCCTTTGGACGAACAGCAATCACCATCAACAGAAGATATAGAACGCGTGCAGCCATTACAACGCACAACGTGAAAATTAATTTAACCGTATTAATTGGCATTTTAGGGTGATTGTTGTGTACCTTGTGGAGAATGTTAAAAGCTGTAAATCAAAGTGTTAAATCAGGCAAATACGTATTTTAATCTGTTAATATGTACCTGGGCGTCAGTGGTTGAATAAGTGACTGCGTTCAGCCCTTTGGACGAACAGCAATCACCATCAACAGAAGATATAGAACGTGTGCAGTCATTACAGCGCACAGCAGGATTATTAATTTAACCCTATTAATTGGCATTTTAGGGTGATGTTATGTAACTATTGGAGAATGTTAAAGCTGTAAATCAAAGTGTGAAATCAGCCAAATACGTATTTTAATCTGTTAATATGTACCTGGGCGTCAGTGGTTGAATAAGTGACTGCGTTCAGCCCTTTGGACGAACAGCAATCACCATCAACAGAAGATATAGAACGCGTGCAGCCATTACAGCGCACAGCGGGATAATTAATTTAACCCTATTAATTGGCGTCTTAGTGTGTTGTTATGTTCCTAGTGGAGAAGGTTAAAGTTGTTTATCAAAGTGTGAATTCAGACGAATACGTATTTTAATCTGTTAATATGTTCCTGGGGGTCACTGGTTGAATACGTGATTGCGTTCAGCCCTTTCGACGAACAGCAATCACCATCAACAGAAGATATAGAACGCGTGCAGCCATTACAGCGCACAGCGGGATAATTAATTTAACCCTATTAATTGGCGTTTTTGGGCGATGTTATGTACCTAGTGGAAAATGTTAAAGCTGT
The DNA here is from genome assembly GCA_038380435.1 of Ryuthela nishihirai. Classification (NCBI taxonomy): domain Eukaryota; kingdom Metazoa; phylum Arthropoda; class Arachnida; order Araneae; family Heptathelidae; genus Ryuthela; species Ryuthela nishihirai. The sequence continues at coordinate 46,969,840 of JAWZYU010000009.1, forward strand.
AAATCAAAGTGTGAAATCAGACAAACACGTATTTTAATCTGTTAATATGCACCTGGGGGTCACTGGTTGAATAAGTGACTGCGTTCAGCCCTTTGGACAAACAGCAATCACCATCAGCAGAAGATATAGAACGCGTGCAGCCATTACAACGCACAACGGGATAATTAATTCAACCCTATTAATTGACGTTTTAGGGCGATATTATGTAGCTAGTGGAATGTTAAAGCTGTAAATCAAAGTGTGAAATCAGACAAATACGTATTTTAATCTGTTAATATGTACCTGGGGGTCACTGGTTGATTAAGTGACTGCGTTCAGCCCTTTGGACGAACAGCAATCATCATCAACAGAAGATATAGAACGCGTGCAGCCATTACAGCGCAAAACGGGATAATTAATTTAACTCTATTAATTGGCATTTTAGGGTGATGTTATGTAACTAGTGGAGAATGTTAAAGCTGTAAATCCAAGTGTGAAATCAGACAAATACGTATTTTAATCTGTTAATATGTACCTGGGGGGTCACTGGTTGAATAAGTGACTGTATTCAGGCCTTTGGACGAACAGCTATCACCATCAACAGATGATATGGAACACGTGCAGCCATTACAGCGCAAAACGGGATAAATAATTTAACCCTATTAATTGGCATTTTAGGGTGATGTTATGTAACTATTGGAGAATGTTAAAGCTGTAAATCAAAGTGTTAAATCAGCCAAATACGTGTTTTAATCTCTTAATATTTACCTGGGCGTCAGTGGTTGAATAAGTGACTGCGTTCAGCCCTTTGGACGAACAGCAATCACCATCAACAGAAGATATAGAACGCGTGCAGCCATTACAGCGCACAGCGGGATAATTAATTTAACCCTATTTATTGGCGTCTTAGTGTGTTGTTATGTTCCTAGTGGAGAAGGTTAAAGTTGTTTATCAAAGTGTGAATTCAGACGAATACGTATTTTAATCTGTTAATATGTTCCTGGGAGTCACTTGTTGAATACTTGATTGCGTTCAGCCCTTTCGACGAACAGCAATCACCATCAACAGAAGATATAGAACGCGTGCAGCCATTACAGCGCACAGCGGGATAATTAATTTAACCCTATTAATTGGCGTTTTTGGGCGATGTTATGTACCTAGTGGAAAATGTTAAAGCTGTAAATCAAAGTGTGAAATCAGACAAACACGTATTTTAATCTGTTAATATGCACCTGGGGGTCACTGGTTGAATAAGTGACTGCGTTCTGCCCTTTGGACGAACAGCAATCACCATCAACAGAAGATATAGAGCGCGTGCAGCCATTACAACGCACAACGGGATAATTAATTCAACCCTATTAATTGACGTTTTAGGGCGATATTATGTAGCTAGTGGAATGTTAAATCAAAGTGTGAAAATCAGACAAATACGTATTTTAATCTGTTAATATGTACCTGGGGGTCACTGGTTGATTAAGTGACTGCGTTCAGCCCTTTGGACGAACAGCAATCATCATCAACAGAAGATATAGAACGCGTGCAGCCATTACAGCGCAAAACGGGATAATTAATTTAACTCTATTAATTGGCATTTTAGGGTGATGTTATGTAACTAGTGGAGAATGTTAAAGCTGTAAATCCAAGTGTGAAATCAGACAAATACGTATTTTAATCTGTTAATATGTACCTGGGGGATCACTGGTTGAATAAGTGACTGTATTCAGGCCTTTGGACGAACAGCTATCTCCATCAACAGATGATATAGAACACGTGCAGCCATTACAGCGCAAAACGGGATAATTAATTTAACCCTATTAATTGGCATTTTAGGGTGATGTTATGTAACTATTGGAGAATGTTAAAGCTGTAAATCAAAGTGTTAAATCAGCCAAATACGTGTTTTAATCTCTTAATATTTACCTGGGCGTCAGTGGTTGAATAAGTGACTGCGTTCAGCCCTTTGGACGAACAACAATCACCATCAACAGAAGATATAGAACGCGTGCAGCCATTACAGCGCACAGCAGGATAATTAATTTAACCCTATTAATTGGCATTTTAGGGTGATGTTATGTAACTATTGGAGAATGTTAAAGCTGTAAATCAAAGTGTGAAATCAGCCAAATACGTATTTTGATCTGTTAATATGTACCTGGGCGTCACTGGTTGATTAAGTGACTGCGTTCAGCCCTTTGGACGAACAGCAATCACCATCAACAGAAGATATAGAACGCCTGCAGCCATTACAGCGCACAGCGGGATAATTAATTTAACCCTATTAATTGGCGTTTTAGGGCGATATTATGTACCTAGTGGAGAATGTTAAAGCTGTAAATCAAAATGTGAAATCGGACAAATACGTATTTTAATCTGTTAATATGTACCTGGGGGTCACTGGTTGATTAAGTGACTGCGTTCAGCCCTTTGGACGACAGCAATGACCATCAACAGAAGATATAGAACGCGTGCAGCCATTACACCGCACAGCGGGATAATTAATTTAACCCTATTAATTGGCGTTTTAGGGCGATATTATGTAGCTAGTGGAAAATGTTAAAGCTGTAAATCAAAGTGTGAAATCAGACAAATACGTATTTTAATCTGTTAATATGTACCTGGGGGTCACTGGTTGATTAAGTGACTGCGTTCAGCCCTTTGGACAAACAGCAATCACCATCAACAGAAGATATAGAACGCGTGCAGCCATTACAGCGCACAGCGGGATAATTAATTTATCCCTATTAATTGGCGTTTTAGGGCGATATTATGTACCTAGTGAAAAATGTTAAAGCTGTAAATCAAAGTGTGAAATCAGACAAATACGTATTTTAATCTGTTAATATGTACCTGGTGGTCACTGGTTGAATTACTGACTGCGTTCATCCCTTTGCACGAACAGCAATCACCATCAACAGAAGATATAGAACGCGTGCAGCCATTACAGCGCACAGCGGGATAATTAATTTAACCCTATTAATTGGCGTTTTAGTGTGTTGTTATGTACCTAGTGGAGAAGGTTAAAGCTGTTTATCAAAGTGTGAATTCAGACGAATACGTATTTTAATCTGTTAATATGTACCTGGGGGTCACTTGTTGAATAAGTGACTGCGTTCAGCCCTTTGGACGAACAGCAATCACCATCAACAGAAGATATAAAACGCGTGCAGCCACTACAGCGCACAGCGATATAATTAATTTAATCCTATTAATTGGCGTTTTATTGTATTTTAATAAACCTAGTGGAGAAGGTTAAAGCTGTTAATCGAAGTGTGAAATCAGACAAATACGTATTTTAATATGTTAATATGTACCTGGGAGTCACTGGTTGAATAAGTGATTGCGTTCAGCCCTTTGGACGAACAGCAATCACCATCAACAGACGATATAGAACGCCTGCAGCCATTACAACGCACAGCGGGATAATTAATTTAATCCTATTAATTGGCGTTTTATTGTATTTTAATATACCTAGTGGAGAAGGTTAAAGCTATTAATCAAAGTGTGAAATCAGACAAATACGTATTTTAATCTGTTAATATGTACCTTTGGGGTCACTGGTTGAATAAATGACTGCGTCCAGCCCTTTGGACGAACAGCATTCACCATCAACAGAAGATATAGAACGCGTGGAGCCATTACAGCGCACAGCTGAATAATTAATTTAACCCTATTAACTGGCGTGTTAGTGTTTTTTTATGTACCTAGTGGAGAAGGTTAAAGCTGTTAATCAAAGTGTGAAATCGACAAATACGTATTTTAATCTGTTAATGTGTAGGTGATGGTAACTGGTTGAATAGCTGACTGCGTTCAGCCCTTTAGGCGAACAGCAATCTCCTACAGCATATCTTATAGAATGTGTGCAGCTATAAGTGCACACAACGCGTAGTTATTTTGTTCGTTTTGATTAGCCTAGGACGTGTGTTGTTTTTTATATAGTGCAATGTGTGACAGGTTATTAGGAAAATAGGAAAGCTGAATTGAGTCAAATACCTCTTTCAGTCTATGAATGGATTTGTTATTCGAGAGACACTGGTTGAATAGTTGTCTGCATTCAGCCATTTCAGCAAATGGCAATCACTTTCAACAGAAGCAATAGATCACATTCAGTCATTTCATCACAGAGCGGATTAATTTCTCTGCTTCTTTCGATTACGTCATCTAGTGGGTTTGGTGTGTGCAGAGTGTAGAGTGTTAAAAGTTGTGTTTTTAGAAAGCTGAAACGGTCGGAATATGTACTTGAATACATTCTCCCACCATTTCTCCAAGTTGGATCCTCAACCATAGGGGTGCAGTGTGATATTTGTGTCAGTGCCGAATTATTGTGTGTTATTCGTTGTATTTGAGTATGTTTCTTGTCTCAGTGTGTAGAGCTACATCTGGGATCGCCCCTATACCTCTTTTGGAGTTTTCCTGTTATTTTACAATAAAATGTTGAAATTTTAAATCAGTCATGTTTTGAAACGTAGGCATAAAAGGTAAAGAAATAGATTAAAATGTAAAATAGAAGTTAGAATTAATTGAAAAATTAGAACTAATAGGTCCGCTGAACGTGTTTGTAAATACGCCTGCTTACGTAAATACATAATTAATTACTTTGAACTCACTATTTCGAATAATATTATGAAATATAAGTAGTAAATGTTACCTTGTTATTCTGATTTGCATAGAATCCCACTGACTCTTCATCTATATTCTGGTTTAGTGAGTAATTTCTCCCCTTGTGCAATTTGTCCGTTAAATCTAGGGTTTCCTGTGTGTCATAAAGTTAGAATTTCGTACAGTCTCTCATGAACCCCTACAGATAATTTTGTTTTACACTTCTACTATGATCTAGTTTGGAGTTCCTGGGTGGAAAATATTTTTTGTACAGGTCATGTCGTTCCTTTTCGTCCGTTTTGTCAAATTTGTCAGGAAGTTGAAATTTTTAATTTTTAGTGTTTTATTTTATTGGCTGTGTTAGTATGTTCCAAAGCTATATATTATTAATATTTAATGTGAATTTGGAAAGCTCTTTGAAATTAAGAATAAAGCAATCCTATTTCATTCGTTTGCTTTTAGATTGGGGAGGGTGGAATTGCACGACGGATTTCACACGTCGGTCAGGTCTTATTAGCATGAACGAGATTCGCGTGCAAAAATATTAGGCGTAACGTTACTGTGATAATATACGTTTATTATTATTTTTATTACTGCGATTATGGAAATTATTCAAAAAAAATTTAAACTATGAATTAAGAAAACACCGAAATTTGAACCTATTGTTTTGGACAGAGTTGATTTTAATAGTGTGTCTAGTGTGTGTGTCCTCTACTATTTATAATAGGTCATTGTAATAATTACGCGACCTGACGTACCTGGGGAAGTGGGGGGGGGGGAAGGTTCAAGTACATATTAGGCTCGTTTCACTACGTATTATACATTTTTGTTTCACTAAGAATGGTAAATAAAGATATAACAGCGAATGCTGTTGTGTTTTAAGTCAGTGTAGATAGAACATGAGCATTCTGTCACCCAAGGCAAAAGTTTTGAATTATTCCCTAATCCTTCCACACTCGCATTAGAAAACTTATTTACCACGAAAAAGATATAAAAAATAATGTAATAATAAGCATATGCTTATTATTACATTATTTTTTAAATTAGCACGAAATTGTATGCACAAATATTGTATGCACAATATATATGCACAAACATTTTTTTATTAGCACGAAAATAACACTAACTTATTCCTTCACACGCATAAATTCACATACTACTCAAAGCACAAAATGCACAGAAAACTTTGCCTATATAATAAAATTATAAGTTGGAAAATTAATTGTAAACAATATTTAGAAGGAAAAAAAACATACAAAGTTTTATACAGGGTGATTCAAAACTTATCGTTCAAATTTCGTGGGGAGGTAGGGAATGCGTCAGGAAACCGATTTGACATAGGAAAGTATGTCCGCAAATGTACGCATGCGTATGTAGAGAGCGCTGTGTGTACCCAACCAGTGTACAGCTCGCCCGACCACTCCCGCTGTCATCAGTGTACGAGCTGACTTACTAGTGATAAGATGAATCTTTTTGTGGGTGGCCATGAAATACCATGTGTACGAGACCCCCGTCGACAGTGAAACGGACCTTGTTGCACGAATAATGGCCGCCGCAGGCATTGTCCGTAATATGCCAGGCGTTTTTTGAAAATGTTCGGCGGTCAATGCAACGGCGCTGTGAATCCTGTGTCCGTGTAAATGGTCGCAATTTTGAGCACCTACTCTGAACCTGTACTTTACCTTGTTGGAATAAAAGTCACATTCGTTACCACTTAACTGTACTGTTTCCTTGTGTTCACTTTACTTGTCCATTTTGTGCATGTAGATGACGTTTGCGGACATACTTTCCTATGTGAAATCGGTTTCCTGACGTATTCCCTACCTCCCCACGAAATTTGAACGATAAGTTTTGAATCACCCTGTATAAAAATAGCATTTTTTTTCACTACGAATAAGCAGAGATTCATAAGAGTATACCATGCAAATGTAAAAAGACAAAATTGACGACAAATTGATAAATTTAAAAGAAACTGTTGAAATACACCCATCCTGCGAATTAAACGGTCGATAGATTGCGAAAATTAAGGTATAAATCGAATCTGGTTGCATTTTTTAGCGTGTGAAGACTAAATTTTTTAAATCAAGTACCGTGTAAGTCGAGGGACAGGTGTGAATCGATGGCCCCTTAATAATTTTGCTCGAGGAGCTGAGACCCTGCTAGTGTATAGTCGCTCAAAAAAGTATCCGAACACTATGGTTGATTACAGAATTCAGAAAAAATATCTGACAACGAGTGTTTAGAAATTAGTAATCTGGCAACCTTCGTGTACTGTACACCAAAAATATCTGACGAGTTTTTCAGAAATTAGTAATCTGGCCACCGTCGTGTCACGTGACACGACGGTTGCCAGATCACTAATTTCTGAAAATATCGTTGCCAGATATTTTTCCTGAATGCTGTAATCAACCATAGTGTTCGGATACTTTTTTGAGCGGCTGTACATGGTCACTTTTGTTATTGGTAATGTTTTTAGTTTAGAGTAAAAAAATAATGCTCTAACATTTCACTCCTATATTATGCATGGATCAAACCTATCAGTTCATCATACAATGAAAATCAAATAGTACAAAATTTTAACGGTTCAAATATAAGGATACGGAACACTAAGTTTTAGGCTCGCCATTACACAAGTGAAAATGAAAATCATTCCTACACACGCACAAACTCACATACTACTTTCAACTCTTGTGCTCAGCGCATCACTGACATTTCGATGCCTTTACTAGAATGAAGTGAATTTTTGTAAGTCAAGCAAAAACAGAAACCTTAAATAAATTTTAAGTTCTACAGAAGTGCTTTAAAGGAAATCAATGATCAACTAAACTAAAAGCTGCATCAAAAACAGACGCATTAAAGCTATCAGTTTATAGCTTTAATACGTCTGTTTTTGATGCAGCTTTTTGAGAAATGTGTAACCAGTTATTTGGCGAGATATTTTAAACATATGGATGCACAATTCAAATTCGTAATGAATAAGTAATTAATTATAACAACCTGGTCGTCATCTTGCTACCAATGATTAATCCATAAACATATATTGAATTGCTGTGGTTATTGTTTCTAATTCTCTATACTAGACGTATTCACTATTTCTCTTCACCTCTCAAGGGAGTGCCAACACAAATCATCGTGCATGTTACCTTTGGCATGCGTGTCATAAAATCGCCATCACTGCTATGAGGGCACCAACCTGAGTTTTGTTGTTAAAGGTATTGGGTTGGTGGTGTCTCAGTCGGCGAAGTGCCAGGCTCATAATCTTAAAGTCTCACCTGGGTCAGTGTTGAGATTTTTCTCCGCAAAACTCCCCGCCCTGCCCTCTGTCAACAGGGGGACACCGATCGGCTTGGAAAGGCCGCGTCCGTCAAATGACATAACAAATGTTATAGACCATGTTGAATGGCCTTGACGGGAGCTACCATCTGTATCCTAACAGCTACCCGGCGGTTTCCCTTCATACAATCTTCTCTGAACCTTTGCGGTCCTTATGATCTGATCACTAAGTACATTGTATGTAAAAAAGGTACAGCTCCTAGGTAAAACAGTTTGTACTTATTCACATACCTGTAATAAGCATCGGAAGGAACTTCAGGTCATGGTCGCACGTCAGAGGACACGTCAAGGCACGGTCGCACGTCAGAGGACACTCAAGGCACGGTCGCACGTCAGAGGACACTCAAGGCACGGTTGCCCGTCAGAGGACACGTCAAGGCACGGTCGCACGTCAGAGGACACGTCAAGGCACGGTCGCACGTCAGAGGATACGTCAAGGAACGGTCTCCCCAGATCCAGCCCTGGGTCTTCTGACCTGATCATTTAGCTCATTACGCGAACTAAAGTGCCGTTGACAGGTAAAACAACCAAAGTAGACCAACGGCTCGGGTCACGTTAGAGTGGGAGGGGGGGCGAAGATTGCTCAGTTAACGTCTTGAAAATTCTCACAGATCATATAGGTCGGCACGATCGCTTTTCCTATTAGTGAACCAATGATCTACGAGAATTTTCGAAAGCGTCAACTGCGCAGTCTCATCTTAGGCTGAATTATTGCCGCCACTCTGAAAACGGATATTCTGATTGTAATTCTTGCTTTACGACAGAGTGTGATCGCATTCAAATAATGGATCTGTTGGCTGTTACGTGACATTGTTCTACACTGATATTGTTGGTCAATTGCGTGAATTAGAATATCCGTGTTTTTGAATTATTCGGGCTTCCGTATGATTTGAAGAAATCAATTGAAATATTTAGATTAACGTTGGAATAAAAATAATAAATAAAAAAAATATTTTTTCGAAATTTTTTTCTAAAAGCTTTCGAAATGGAAACAAATCGTTAAATTATTATTATATCATTCATATCCTATTGATTTCAAAATGAAAGTTTCTTAATTATTATTTTTTGGTTGGGTTGTTTTAATTGTCAGCATGATTTTTTTTTTACCTTCACTGGCCAAATGAAGTCACTAGGACTTAATGGCTCAGATGTAGATACAGAAAAAGGGTTGAATTGTTTTATCTCTGAGCGGCACTTTTTTTGCTCACAATGGTACAAATAGTCAGGCCGCAAGGACTTCGAGGGTTCAGAGCAGGTTTGGAGGGAGGGGAATCATTGGACAGTTGTTACGAGACAGATGGTCCTTTCTCGTAAAGTTCACCTAACGTGCTCTTTAAAGTGCACAGGTTATGGCTCTCAGGTTCACTTGGCTACGACTTAATGTCCCATCCGACGGACAGTTGCCTTTCCAAGCCCATCAGTGTCCCCTCCTGACCGAGGGAAGTGTGGGAAGTTTTGCGGACATAAGTCTCAACATTCGCCCAGCTGGGACTCCAATTTGGGAACTGCAGATTACGTCCAGGCGCGATATCCACCATCAACACCACCTCCGAGTGGCACTATTTTTTTTTTGGCTCACAACTGAAATTCTAGGTCCCAAAAAAACAATTTTTTAGAATTGAACAGTGGAAAAGTATGCCCATGGCGCTGTTTAGGGGACATTAAAAAGGATTTTTCTTTTTGGTTTAATTAGGATCACAGGAATTTCTTTCCAAATAAGAAAAGGATCGCAGAAATTCGCTAGATTTTGCCTTATTTTCAGCGATCATTCTCGATCGGAATACTTTTTACCTATATATTTTACCTATATATTTTCTTATAGACATCTATTTCGTGAATTTCAGTTGACAATTAAAAATTAGCTGATTGTGAGTTAGTGCGTGACAAAGGATGACGCTAATTACGACCATCATGCAGAAGTTGTAAAGTTCTGAAAATCTGCACTTAGGGGTAATTCGGATCGTAGTTCTCAGGAGAAAAAATCCGAAATTCGATATTCGACCTGTCCTTCAAGGTCAGAGAGAGGTGAAGCAGAGATCAAAGCTTGACTTTAACGTTAAGCTTTGATGATGTGCTAGAAATGTGAATATTGGTATATAGGAGTACTTCGGATCCCAGAAGCTTTAAAAATCTCGGATTCTTTGTGTGTTGGGGCTTAGAGATCAAAAATTAAATTTTAATTTATCACTTTTAGAGAGCTAAATTTGATGCCTACGGGCAAGCACGTACCTAGAATTTAGTTCGGGGCGGTCTCAGAATAAACCTTGAGTAGGGTTTCCCAGTTACTAAAACATTCCACCGAACAGGAAAGATTAAAATGATATTCTATATGAGATTTTATAATTGTTGTTTTATTATATTTTTAATGTCAGAATAACATATGAGGCTAAAATAAAGTTGTATAAAACTTCCAACTGTTACTGTTCAATTTCTTTTTAATTTTTTTAAACTGAACGAAACAAAGACAATTGTTTTGGATTTCAAAGCAGATAGTCGAGTTCGATATTTAGTAGAAGACGACAGGGTTCTCAGCGGGCTTATTTTTATTGAGGGAGGGTGGGTAAATGAAAACCCAGAGACAATGGAAAAGGAAATTCTACACAATTCATTAATAATATTATTTCACAAACATTTTCCAATTTTTTTTTGCAGTTTTTTTAAACGAACTAATGTCATCATTTTGTTTTTTTTATCTGTCTGTACACTGTCATCTTTTTTGTTTTAAGAGATTAATTTAAAATTTCTTTTGAATTGGATAGGTATTGATGACACCCCGCAGGCAGGGACATACAGACGCTCAAAAAAGTATCCGAACGCTGTGGTTGATTACAGAATTCAGGAAAAATATCTGGCAACGATTTTATTTTTATTTATCTTTAACGTACAGATGGTATGGCGGGTGTGACTCTCCTGCACACAGGATCACTGATCATCCCTACTGCACGCAGGATCATTGATCATCCCTACTGCACACAGGATCACCCCTACTGACCAAAAGCAGGGTGGGGCGTTTTGTGGAAATAAGGCCCAGCTAGGACTCTAACCTGAAAACTGCAAATTACGAATCTAGTTCGCTACCGACTGAGCCATCCCCGCACCTTGTTATAACAGAGAGGCGTTAATATCATATGGGATGGTTACTATCACATGTAATGTGTTAAAATGCCGAATTTTCAAATCTTTGGATTGGTAGAGGTGGACCGATATTGCGGTCCTCAAAAAGTCCATATTTACCACTACTGGACATCTTTTTTCTGGATGATACATTGAAACATAGCATTTAAGCGTTATTAGAGCATATATAAACATTAATTAGAGAAGCGCTGTCCAACTAGCGGGCCCGCACAAGGTTTTTTGTGGCCCGCGAATAAAATCAAGTTTTTACTTGAAATTTTAAATAAATATCTGTAATCCACCTTATAATTTTTGTCGACTTATATTACTTTACTTGATATGCAATCTTCAACTTACTCATTCTGTAAAGTTTACAAAACAATCTTTAGCCGATCGGCAAACTTCTGAAACCTTTTAAAAGCAATGCGGCGTCATCAAACGTCGGCGTCTTATTACTGCAGCTTCATCACACAAATGTTTTGATGAAGCTGCAGTAATAAGAAGCATCTAACGACAGCGAATCGTTTTAACTGGGCATGCATTGTCGAATGTTGCACTGTATTGTGCACCACGAGACATTTGTGGCGGCATTTCGCTGAGACTAAACGACGTAATGGAAAAGGTTGTCAAAATTACCAATTTAATTCGTGGCGGAAATCGTTCTCTTACACACAGAAAATTTAAAACCTTTTTCGACGAACTGCATGCCGAGTACGGCGATCTGCTTTTAATAAATAAATAAATACCCCCTCAAGCAGTTGCTTGCCACAGAGGTCTGACAGGAGCCTGTCAGTTTATATGCCACAGTAGGAGATCTGAGAGGATGGCAGGACCTCAGCAGAAAAACGACACACACATCCATGCCAAATTCCGGGGCTCGAACCCAGCTCCCTTAAATCAGTAGCCAAGTGTGCTAACCACTCGGCACATAGTTAATATTCGCTGGTTAAGTGCCGGAAAATGCCTCAAGAGATTTTTTTATACTTCGAAATGAAATTCATTTTTTTCTCTCGGAAGTGGGAGAAAGATGAATTTTATTTACAAATAAGATTATTTAAATGTCTTGAATTCTATTCAAATGTCATTTCTAAAACAGATTATTTAAATGTCTTGAATATATCCTTACAAGGAAAAGACCAAAACTTGTGCTGTCTTTATAATCATGTTACTGGGTTTAGAAACAAATTACAATTGTTGAAATCAAATTTGCAGGAAAACAATTTAATTCATTTTGAAACTTGTAAAGAGTTATACGAAGTAATAAAGCAACTTAGTAAAACAGTTAATTTTTAAAAATTTGTTCCTAAATTAGATATCGTAAATGAAGATTTTAATAGAAGATTATCTCAATTTGATGACCTTAAGCAAAGTTTAAATTTATTTAGTAATCTATTAAATATTGATATTAGCACCGTAGATCCTAAATATCAAATGGAATTACGTGACCTTCAGGCCGACCCAATTATTGCATCTAATAGAGAAACTGGAATAGAACTGTTCAAACTTTTGCCTAAAGAAAAATATCCAAAAATGAAAGATTTTGGACTCCAAATAATTTTTATGTTCGGACAAGGCTGCAGGATTTGATCCCATAGAGGTTCTATATAAGGGATTTGGTCCCACTTAAAGACCCAGACAGGGAATTTCTTCATAAGACATTATGGTTATGTGGTCTATGTTACCTCCCCACCCCCATGAATACATTTTTTTGTGGGAATTTAAGCCCCTATTCTGCGGTATTCCCTCGGGCATATTATTCAAAATATATAAATCCAAAAAGATAATAAAGATCCCGTCAAGCAGCTGCTTGCCGCAGAGATCTGACAGGAGTCTTAATTTTAATACGATAGTAGAAGTTCTGTCACAATGCTTTTCAAAAATAAAAAAGTATTTAATTTTTAAAATCTCAATGAATAAATTGAAAAAAACTTAGAAATAGTTATTTCATCATCATCATCATCATCATCCTCAAACAGCCATGGGCTACGGAGGTCCAACCAGACCGCGCAGTTTAGACCAGTTCTCCAAGCATATCTGTCCTGAGCTACACCTGCTGCATCCGGCCACTGTACACCAATTCTAACAAGGTCCTGTTTGACATTGTCTGCCCACCGCATCCTAGGTCTCCCCCTCCTTCTGAAGCCTCTAGGCACACTGTTCATAACCCTATTCGCCAATCTATAATTATCCATACGGGCAACATGGCCAAACCAGCGGAGTCTCTCTCTGCACAATATGCTGCTTAAAGGAGGTTGCAGACTCCTTTGCCTAACCTCATCATTAGTTACAAAGTTAACCCACCTAATACCCAAGATACTGCGTAAGCATCTAGAATCAAAAGCATCTAGTTTCCTGTTATCTTGCTTACACAGCGTCCAAGTTTCACTACCATAACTAACCCTAGAAAGAACCAAACTATTATACAGTATAATTTTAGTCTTTAGGTGTATACGCCTATTTCTCCACAATCTCCATAGATTCTTAAAAGTCCCGGCAGCAATACCTATTCGTCTGTTAATCTCATGCCGCACATCACCAGTTTCAGTTACGCAGCTCCCAAGGTAATTAAACTGTGACACCTGCTCAAGACTGCAACCATTCAGATTAACTGAATCACAACCTACCTGACCAATTTTCATCACTTTAGTTTTCTCTCTGTTTATAACCAAACCTACTTACTACCAGTCTCATCAACAGTTCGAATGAAAGAGTTCATCTCATCAACATCATTTGCCAAAAGGGCTAAATCATCAGCATAATCTAAATCAGAAATTTTCGTATCTCCAGCCCATTTAAGGCCAAAAGCTTTCCCTTGAAGTGAATTTCGCATAACATAATCAACAACCAAACTAAAGAGAAAAGGAGACAAAATGCACCCTTGTCGAACACCAGAAGTAATGCTAAACCAATTGCTACAAGACTTACCAACTCTCACACATGACTCAGTGTTATTATAGAGAGCTTTCATTATGTTAACTAACTTGTCTGGTATACCATACGATCTCACAATCAACCACAAATTATGACGATCAACAGAGTCGAAAGCCTTTTTGAAATCAACAAAGCTAGCAATCAAAGGTTTCTGAAACTCTAAACATTTCTCGAGAATCTGCCTAAGTGAAAATATCTGATCTACACATCCTCTACCACTTCTGAATCCACATTGCTCATCACGCAATTGCCTGTCAACCAGATTCTTAATTCTATTAAGCACAATCATGGAAAGAACTTTACCTGGAACAGAGAGTAGGCTGATACCCCTATAGTTATCACAAGAACTGCGATCACCTTTTTTGAAAATAGGGATAATAATAGCTCTGGTAAAATCTTTAGGAACCATGCCTTTATCATAAAAGTTATTCAAAATTTCAGTCATCCAAATGGTAACTGAAACATTCCCAGCTCTAAGCATTTCCGTAGTAATTTCATCCACCCCTGGAGATTTATGAAGTTTAAGTTTAGAAATAGCCAAACTAACTTCAGATTGTGTTATAGGGCAAACATTAAAGCCAACAATGCATCTATCATCATTGCAAACAATGGGAGTAGAACTTACCACATTGTTTAAAACATCACTGAAATGCTCAGCCCACCTAGCCATGACAGAATCCTCACCTTCTATAACCTTGCCATGTTTATCCTTCAATCCCTGTATACCTGTTCGTTTTCTACCACACAAAACATTAACTATCTGGTACAGCTCTCTGCTGTTGTGCTGTCTAACTGCTTCCTCAGCTTTGTCAGCAAGGCCATCAAGCCAAAGATTCTTATCAGTAGCTAACTGATCCTTTACACGTTTATTAAGTTCTTTGTAATGCTTTCTATTAGGACTAGTAGGGTACTGATTAAGGACATTCCTGCAGTTCCTTCTTTCTGAAATAAGCTCAAGTGCCTTATCACTTAAATAATTCTGTCTCCTCTGCTCCTTTTTCCCTAAAAGAGTACTGTTAGTTTCCAAAAAACCCGGTTTAAAATGGCCCCATTCTTCCTCAACTTCAGTATTAAGCAAACCATGACTGTCATAATGACTAAGTAACCTATCATGGTAAGCTTTAGCTATAACTGGGTCTTTCAGAGCTTCAGTATTAAAGGTAAATTTTTTAACCCTAGCACAACACTTTTTAAGTTTAAGTTGCAAGACACTTTTAACAAGATAATGGTCAGATCCAATTTCAGCTCCCCTATATGACCTGGCATTCCTAACAGAACTAGTCCATTTGCTGTTAATTAATATGTAATCAATCATATTCTTATGCAGCCCATCAGGTGAAACCCATGTGTACTTATGTATGTCGCGGTGTTTGTAATAAGTGTTAGTTATTCTGAAACCATTTAGTTTACTTACCTGCAGGAGACGTTGCCCATTGCCATTGCAGCTACCAATACCAAAAGGGCCTATTACTCCTCCCCAAAGGTCAGAGTCGTACCAACTTTGGCATTGAAGTCACCAAGAACAAGGGTAATATCTCCTTTCTTGACAGAATTCAAAATATCCTGAAGTTGTCTGTAAAACCTATCCTTCTCATCCTCATCAGAATCCTCAGTGGGGGCATAACAGCAGATAACATTCAAGTCTTTAATGCTTGTCTGAAATTTTGCTGTAAGAAACCTTTCATTAATGCACTCATATCCTAGAAGAGCATCACTAGCATGTCTGCTGAGCAGCAGACCCACGCCTTGGTGATGCTTTCCATCCTCCCTCCCTGTAAAGAGAAATTTAAAGTTATTTTTAAGTATCTCACCTTTACATGTCCATCTGGTCTCTTGTAAGCCTAGAATATCAAGGTTATAGCACTGGAATTCCTGCATGAGGACATTAAGAGAATAATCTCTATATAATGTCCTCACGTTCCATGTTCCTGCAGAGAGAAAATGATTAGTAGGATTTTTAAAGAAATTAGGTTTATTGAGATTGGTAGGGCCAACAATATCAAACAGCCCCCTGATCGCAGGCATGGGGCAAAGACCTGTTCCTCCTCCGCTAAAGGCTGAAGTCACCGATGCTGGTAGGAACTTCAGGCACCACCTTTTCAAGTGGACTTTTTCAAGAACCATATGGCCTGCCTGAGACACATTACTCCAGTTTAGGCTTGACGATGCCCAACTAGCTAAGTAAGGTTCAGGTACCTGCGATGGCCTCTGATTAGGATTATCCACCAGCTGATATAAGGTATCCCATGCCTCTGTTCACTTAGAGCTGGCAACCCAGAAGCAAACAGAAAACACAGCGGCAGACTCTCCCTCAACAGAGGCCCACCAGTGCAGCAAGTCCAGGATCCATAATCAAGCTCAAATCCATAAACAAGTCCAGTCTAGTAGGTATAAATGGTCAGCACCAGGACCCTGTGAAGTTGACCACTCCTCAGCAGGGTTGAAAAAAAAGAAAAAAAGTGGCCATAGATGACCAGATCAGTAGGCCATACTGAACTGGCAGCCCTCCCCTTCCGTTCCCTTCCAAAAGAGAATATCTCTTTTGAAAGGTACTAACGGCCTGCACCACGAGAAGGCGGGGTCGGACATTAGGTGCTAGACCTGGCCGGTTCTGTGCATCATCACTGGGGATTGGTACACAGCTCTCCTTCCAGTTTACGCCTAGCTACCATTTACAAGCCATAGTTATTTAGAAGTATGGAATATATGTTACCCTTGTTAATAGTGTTCCAATTTCAAGTTTACTAGTTTTATAAAAACCATCAAAGTCATCCAACGTGAAGACCATCCAGCGTGTTCTTTAACATTGGAATATTTTATTTGTGAAGGCCACTTTTTTTCCACACAGTCAGCTAAATGATCATGTCGCAAGGACTCCGAAGACTCAGAGAAAGTTGGGGGAAGAATATCCACTGGACAGCTTTTAAGAGACGGATGGTAGCTTTCCGTCAAGGCTATCCAGCGTGTTCTTTAACGTTGGAATATTTCCCTCTGAAGGTCACTTTTTTCCACACAATAGGATAAATGGCCAGGACACAAGGACCCCGAAAACCCAGAGAAGGTTGGGGGAAGGATATCCACTGGGCAGCCTTTAGGAGACAGATGGTAGCCTCCCGTGAAGTCTATCCAGCGTGTTCTTTAACGCTGGAATATTTTACCCCTGAAGGTCACATTTTTCTACACACTGTCATAAATATCCAGGTCACAAGGGCCCCGAAGAGTCAGAGAAAGTTGGGAAAAGGATATCAAGTGGACAGCTTCTAGGAAAGAGATGGTATCCTCCCATCAAGGCTATCCAGCGTGTTCTCTAACGTTGGAATATTTTACCTCTGAACGTCACTTTTTTCCACACAATGGGCTAAATGGCCAGGTCACAAGGATTGGATTGGATTGTTTTACCTCTGAGCGGCACTTTTTTGCACACCATGGGCTAAATGGCAAGGCCACAAGGACCCAGAAGGCTCAGAGAAGGTTGGGGGAGGGGACCCACTGGAACAGCTGTTGGGAGACAGATGGTAGCATCCCATCAAGGTCACCCAGCGTGTTCTTTAACGAGCACAGGGTATGGCTCTCCAGCACACGGAGCCACGGCTTAACGTCCCATCCGACGGACGGCGGCCTTTCCAAGACCTTCGGTGTCCCCTACTGACCGCGGGCAGGGCGGGGAAATTTTGCGGAGATAAATCTCAACGCTGACCCAGTTGGGACTCGAACCTGGGAACTACAGATTACGAGCCTGGCGCGCTACCGACTGAGCAACCCCGCCCCCAGGTCACAAGGACCCCGAAGACTCAGAGAAAGTTGGGGGAAGGATATGCACTGGACAGCTTTTAGAAGACAGATGGTAGCCTCCCGTCAAGTCTATCCAGTGTGTTCTTCAACGTTAGAATATTTTACCTCTGAAGGTCACTTTTTTTAACACAATGGGCTAAATGGCCAGGTCAGAAGGATCCCAAAGACTCAGAGAAAGTTGGGGAAGGATATCCACTGGAGAGAGATTTATTAATAATCCCTCGTAGGACCCAATTTGTTAATAATCTCTTGTAGAATAGGGATCTTTGCACATTTTTGGTGCTTTTCATGTTCATTTCCGTCTCTGCATGCGCAGAAATCGCTCTTGATCACAATTTCAAGATGGGTTGGGTTGTTTTACCTAAGAGCGGCACTTTTTGCACACCATGGGCTAAATGGCCAGATCACATGGACCTCGAAGGCTCAGAGAAGGTTGGGGGAGGTCACCCACTGAAATATCTGTTGGGAGACAGATGGTAGCTTCCCGTCAAGGCCATCCAGCGTGTTCTTTAACGTGCACAGAATATGGCTCTCCCGCACACGGGTCCACCGTTTAACGTCCCATCCGACGGACGGCGGCCTTTCGAAGCCCATCGGTGTCCCCTACTGACCGTGTACAGGGCGGAGAATTTTGCGGAGATAAATCTCAACGCTGACCCAGCTGGGACTCGAACCTGGGAACTACAGATTATGAGCCTAGCGCGCTACCAACTGAGCCACCCCTTTCAGAATGAGTACCCCGTTATTGATTAAACAAAAATAATTCTACTCATATTACTTTAGCTAAACTTTTTGCAGGTAGCATTAATTAATTATGAAAAAATAACAGTTTTAATAACATCAGAAATAAGACTTGATAATAGAATTTTAATCTTTTTTATTTGGAATGTTATACTTGAAAAATTGGAGGCTGGTTATGATTATTTGAGGCTATTTAATTATTACTACATCCCAAAGAAAATTTTCATATAATGAAGGCTTACGATTTAGTAGCATTGAAATTGCTTCCACAAGTTAGAGGTTTCAATATGCTTGTAATTTCAGTTTCATGGTACCACATGTTGTAACAAACTCTGATAGATCCAATTTGCAGAAGCCATTTACTGATCATCATCATCAACAAGCAGCCATGTGCCACGGATGCTCAACCAGACCGTGCAATTTACTTCTCCAAGCATATCTGTCCTCAGCTACATGTACTGAATCTGGCTATTGCACACCAATTCTAACAATGTCCTTTTTGACATTGTCTGCCCTCTGTATCCTAGGTCTCCCCTTCCTTCTGAGGCCTTTAGGCACACTCTTCATAACCCTATTCGCTAATCTATAATTATGCAAACTATAAATTATTGAATTTAGCAAACTCAAACTCAGAATTTCCTAAATATTAAAAGATAGTCCATAACACTGTATACTGATAAAACTAGTGATTTTTTCATTTTAGGTAGTTTTTTATATATCTTTGTAGATTAATTAATATAAAAATGGTAGAAATGGTTAAATTTTATAAATTATATATATTGATATAAATTTCAAATCCTTGTGGTAGCTTTTCATGTGGCTATTCCACTGAGAGGAATATCTATCCATTTTTCTGAGAGAGTGTGCAAAAAATGCAACATTTTAAATTTAAGAGTTAAAGAACGAATACTTTTATGTTGTATAATTACTAATAAAATACTATTTGCATTTTCCGCACCATTCCTTAGCTCAAATTAAAACTTTTAAAGAGTGAGAATGTAGGTGAAGGAAAAACTTTATTCCCTTTGAAAACGAGATATTTATATGCGTCAGTGGCGATATGCGTTATTCCAATTATTATTATTTTTATTATTTAGTTAATTCATTATTTAAATTATTTAGACAAAATAAATTTATTACAGTAGTGTATATTTTTTAGAAAGAAATATTCAAAACTGTCTGATATATAAATTTACATAGCGAGGCAAAAATATCGAAAACACAAAATCTTAAAGTATTGAAATATGTGTAACAGGCAAAACACTAGTGCATCTACATTTGAGCTTAAGACCACAATAGGAATATCGTATTACTTTAGCGTTTATGTTTTGCGAAAAACTAATATGTTGATGACTTAGACTGAAATACATTTAATATTCAATTCATTTACCGGAAATCAATCTAGCCCGTCACTCTGACCCCACTTTGACCTAAAATGCGACACAGATTTGCTCAGTTCTCTCGTATCTGAGATATACTTGTGGTCAAATGATGATGAGGGCATCAATAATGAACAACAACATTAAGGCGCCATTTGCTAGCATCTAATCTAGTTCTTCTATGAATTAAATTTAGAATTTAATAACATATGTCTTAACCTTAACGAATAAAACGAACAACAAATTCTTAAAGTTTAGAAAAATTTTATTTTAAAATTTTCGATAGATGTGATGCCATCTAGCATGAGTCCCACCTTGTTATCACTCCAGCTAAATGAGAGATAAATTTTCCCTTATGACTATAAAGACTGCCAAGTTTCCTGGGCACAAAATTTAATACCGTACTTATATGCACCTAAAAATTTTAAAAGAATTAGTTCACTTACCTCATTCCTTAATTGACTTACCTTAAGACTTAAGGACTTGGCTTGGTCAATAGCTCTCCACGCTCGGCAGTGTAGTCCCCAGGTCCGAATCACTCAAATGTTGGCAAATAGTCGTGGATGAAGTCGGACGTATCCTCAACGGTTGACGGGAATATGTTGGATGACCTTGATGGGAGATGGGAGATTTTTGTCTGACTCTTAACACCTGTCCAATGGCTTCCCTCAGACCTATTGCACAAGAGGTCGCATAGAAGTCTGATGTTTCTGTGATTTAAATCAAACTCCTAACAATGCGTGTATTTGTTTACGAATCGCTTCTAACAATCATTTTTATTCTCCCAAATACTCTTTCTGTGATCGAATGATGAAATTGTTTAAATTTCTTTTCGTAACAATTGATTGTTAAGAGAGCAAGTTATTGAATTGAAGCGGAAATGAATCAGAGCGTACTTCCTGTATAATTTTTTATTTTTCCAAAAATAATTCTAGTCGATTGCAGTTCGCGGATTCGACAATTTGCTTAAATTCTTTAGAGACCCTCTCTCGCCGATCACATGTTGTAAAACACATTACACCAGATAACAGTCTTTGAATAAATTTTCTTTAGTATTCGTTTCAAATTATCACTTAAATATGAATCAGATTTAACATTAGCTAAATCTACTATGGGTTTCAGAAATCCTTTGTCTGTCTGATTAAGAACTCCTTTGTTTGTCTGATTAAGAACTCCTTCGAAATTGTAAGAACAGGGAGCACCAACTTCGGGATCAGTTTCCTCTTATTATTATTAAAAGTGCACATGCGCTGGTTTCTATCAATTCTTCCCCAGAGTCCATAAACATAATTATATTGGTTATGGGCTCTGGGGGCTTTTTATATTAATAATAATACATAGAGCCCATAATAATTATATTATTATGGGCTCTATGTATTATATTTTTATGCCATCCACCTAAGTGACGGCAGATAGCACTAATAGATTCATGTACAAAGAGAGGCGGACGTTGACTCAATTAGTAACGCTCCAGTTTCGTAATTTCCAGTTTCCTGGTTCGAGTACCAAATGTTCTAGAATTGAGAATTTGAAATTGAAATATTTCTTTTCAATCACCATGAATAAAAAGTTAATTGCATATACCACTGGTGTTTTGAAGGTGGGGGGGGGTGTGATTCCCCTCTTCACCTGGCTTTGACCTTTCCCATGACCCTTCTTCGTGAAAAGAATAAATCATATTCTCCGAATATTACATAAATAAAATATATACGAGTATACGGAATATCGCCACTGCTTCAGGAAGAGTATTAAAGTTTTTCAAATTTAATGAATTTTTAAATAAATTTTTGAATTCCTGTAAAATGGAGGAGAAATTAATATAGTTCATTGACCATCCTGCCTCTTTCATCTTTCCTTTTGGATTTTTCCGCCTCCATTGCATTTCTTGTCCCCGCGCCACTAGATTTTTCCTATATCCGAGCCTGCAATTATGCATTTTCTTAAGATAGATAGTTTCCTGAAGTCATATTTTATTTAATAATCTTATTTAAATAGTTAGCTGGCTCTAGTCTTACCATTCGATTCGAATGTCTATTTATGTATAAAGCAATCTCTGCACTGCAGAAACCTATTTTTTTTCCTCATTTCAATTTGTACAGATGCACCTGAAACTTCTATATATAATAAATAGCCCCTCAAGCAGCTGCTTGCCACAAGAGGTCTGACAGGAGCCTGTCAGTTTAATGCGCCATAGTAGAGAGTCTGAGAGGATGGCGGGACCTCAGCAGAAAAACATTACTACATCCATGCCTTAAACCCGGGGCTCGAACCCAGGTCCCTTAGATCAGTAGCCCAACATGCTAACCACTCGGCCACGGGACGGCTGAAACTGCTAACCTTTTCCATTTGAATTATTTAAACTTTATTTCGCTAGCCACTGAAGTCGAGGATTTCAAAACGAACTTTTTTCTTTTGCTGCTATTGGGAAACGTTTAATTTTTAATATAAATTTCAACCAATAAAAATAATTGCATAACTCCTCAAGTAGCCGCTTGCAAGCCATAGCGGAATGTCTGTGCGGACGGCGAGACCTCAGCAGAAAAACAACACAAACATCCATATCCATGCCTTACCCGGGGCAACTTCACCATCTCCTTTTCTCTAACACACTTGATTAATAAACTAGTAAAATATTATTATTCGCATTTTTAAGGTCTTCCGTTGATTTAAATTTGCATAATTAGGAGCTCCTAAAGTAAAAAAAAAACCTCTGGGCAACGTAGCATTCCGTATTAATCTTATCCGCAGAGATTATTTGAAATATAATTAATATATCCTTTCATACATCAAGGTGGATTTGTTTTACCTCTGAGCGGTACTTTTTTACACACCATGGACTAAATGGCCAGGTCACAAGGATCCGGAATGCTCAGAAAAGGTTGGGTGAGGTAACCCACAGGAACAGCTGTTGGGAGACAGATGGTAGCCTCCCGTCAAGGACCATCCAGCGTGTTGTTTAATGTGCACATAGTATGGCACGACCGCACACGGAACCACGGCTTAACGTCCCATCCGACGGACGGTGGTCTTTCCAAGCCCATCGGTGTCCCCTACTGACTGTGGGCAGGGCGGGGAGTTTTGTGGAAATAAATCTCAACGCTGACCCAGCTGGGACTCGAACCTGGAAACTGCAGATTACGAACCTGACGCATGGTTAATGTCTGTAAGCATTTTGTCATCAATAAACCTAAGTTGGTTGTACTTTAATTTCTTTAAACTGAATATTTCTTATTGAACTCATCATTATTTACAGAGCTATGTGTAGTCAGATGCAGGGTCGTAGCCATGGGGGGATGGGGGGGGGAGCCTCCCCCCCAAAGTAACCCGGATTTGGCAAAATTTGAAGCGACTTCGTAAAATCTAGGTGAGGTGTGAAAATTTATATTTTTTTTTTGTAAAATTAAGATGAGTTGGCAAAATCGGGACAACTTGGCAAAATCTTGGGAAGTTGGGAAAATTTGGAGTGACTTGGCAAAATCTTGGGGCAATTGGCAAAATTCGGAGTGACCTGGCAATATCGTGGGGGAGTTGGCAGAATTCAGGTGAGATGTAAAAATTGGGATTTTTGTTGTGTAAAATTATGGCGAGTTGGCAAAATCTAGGAGAGTTGGCAAAATTCTGAGTGACTTTGCAAAAAACAGGTGAGATGTAAAAATTGTTTTTTTTTTTCTGTAAAATTATGGCGAATTTGCAAAATTGAGAAAACTTGGCAAAATCTAGGGGCAGTTTGGAAAATTCGGAGTGACTTGTCAATATCTTGGGGAGTTGTCAAAATTTGGAGTGACTTGACAAGATCGTGTGGAGTTGGCAAAATTCGGAGTGACTTGCGAAAATCGTGGAGAATTGGGAAAATTCAAGTGAGATGTAAAAATTGGAATCTTTTTTCTGTAAAATTATGGCGTGTTGGCAAAATCGAAGTGACTTCGCAAAATCTAGGAGAGTTGGCAATTCTTCGGGAGTTGGGAAAATTCATAGTGACTTTACAAAAATCTGGTGAGCTGTGAAAATTGGGACATTTTCTGTAAAATTGTGGCGAGTTGGTAAAATCTAGGGTAGTTGGCAAAATTCGAATCCACTTGGTAAAATACGGGCGACTTGTGAAAATTGGAATTGCTTTTATGAAATTAAGGAGAGCTGACAAAATCGAGAAAACTTGGCAAAATTTTGGGGAGTTTGAAAAAATTGAAGTGACTTGGCCAATTTAGGAGAGATGTAAAGATTGGGACTGGTTTTGTGTAATTAAGGAAAGTTGGCCAAATCAAGGGAAGATGGAAAAATTCACACTAACTTGCTACAATTCAAGCGAGACGTAAATTTTGGGATTATTTCTGTGAAAATAGTTGGCAGAATTTAAAGTTTATAATAGTTTATAATATTATTTTAATAGTAATGCGACTATTGAATTGAAAGTAATATAACTATATTATTTAAAGTAATTTTCAGGGTATATATCACATTAAAAAACAAATGTTTAGAAATTATCGTTGTGAGTCATTGACACAACAATTAATTGTGTCTGATTTATTTTACAGTTTAGAGTTTTGACTTATAGACTATTAGCTACCAGTTAAATAATTAGATGTAATTCCTAATTAATTTGTGATCTGCTTCAAAGAAGCACCTACATTACTCCTTTTGGAAATCCAGTTCTTGTTTCTGCTCTCTGCAGGAACTAAAAATAGTCGAAATTCAAAACACAGTCAAATTGGAATCAAACAATAATCATTTTCAACTTCAGTAGACTATTTTTTAGTCCTTTAGTGTCATATTATAGTTGAAACCCGCAGCTGATGTGGACGGATATCCGTGGATTTATCAGCCGATATCCACACTAAAATGCATTTGGCAGATAAGTGATTACTGATGATGCAGATAGCTTATAATACAGCGGGTAAGAAATTCTTTTTAACGTAGATGGGATCTGCAGCAACGTGAACACATATAACATTATTATTGATGGCCTCTATGAATAAAAAATACTTTAGATAGGAAAAAAAATATATATGTTTGAAAATTCAACGAGTATGTTCGATTTAAAATTATAACATCGTAGGAAAATGTCACAGATGAAAAAAGTAATTTATTTTATATGAAAGAAGCGACCTTTATATTTTTGACAAAGCAGAATTTAAGTGCAAAATATTATTTTAGTGGTGGTAGAAAACAGGTATTAAATGTGCGAAACTTTCAGTCGTATATATTACGAAGTTCTCATAGGGAGATGTAGGAGTTACACGGTGATAAATGGTGTATCTTCCCGTAATTGCGGATAACTTTATTTAAAATAGCAAAATGTATTCAGGATATTTTTCAAAATTACATCTTGCTAAATTTTATGAAATATTTAGTGAGGAGAGTTTACAGAATAGAGAGTGATGTGCGAATGCTGACAGAATAGACAGCGATGAGTGAGTACCGGTATAATAAACAGAAAATGTGGAGCGAATAGAAGAAGAAAGTTTTTCCCTGATGTTATTCACCAGAGGCTATTGATAGATGCAAAAGAGAGTTAAATGAGTTATTAACATCACTTTGTTGCATTTAAAACTATTTTGATTGTAGTAGGGTCTGATTATGTTTATCAATGCTTCATTATTGAGCAGATATTGATGTAGAAAGGTAAATTTAATCCTTACGAAAGCATATCATATTATCACGTATTAAGATGTATGATGCTATGAAAATATATAAAGTTTGACACAAAAGTATAACCTAGACAAATGAGAAATATGAACGTCAGTAAGGTAAATCGTCTCAGGTAATAATGTCTTTGTTGCACTTTATCTAGCTTAATTTTACCAAATGTTTAGTGTATGTTACTCCTGATAATTTGCCCCAAAAGCAAACCTGGACTTTTGAAACACGAGTGTTAGATATTGAGGGATCAAATATTTTATCTCAGTATTCGAAGTATAATGTGAAAGATAGGATTATGTACAGAATAACTGGCACAGATGGGCGAGTCAATACCACTGTTTGCAGCACCACCTTCAGCAGCCTCTAGTAAGTCTCATTTTCACACTAACTTTCAAACTGTATGAATATATTGTTTTTTAGTTTGCTATTATTGCTTTTCTTTTATAGCCTTGAACAAAAAATATGTAAAATATTAAACTATATTTGTAAAGATTATATAATATTATTATGAAAATATTTAAAATTAATGAATCAATTTAAAAATAACTTCTTGTTTAGTTTCAGAATAAAAAAATTATCAAACCTATACACAGTAGAGACTCTTGTATTGATTTTGTACTACAATGACTAGATCACATATGGAAATCGTCTTGTTTGGGCTACTTTATCTGTGGGATTATGAAACTCCGAATGATACAAATGAAAATATAATCCACATTATTTTATGTAATATATATATATTCTTGTATCATTATTACAGATAAGCATTTGCAAATTAGTACGCAAAACTGACACAATAATTAGAGCACCATGTATATTTTAAACAGTAGAAATAATTATTCAAAGCCGAGGTATGTCTCTCTTGAGCCATGCTTCTTTCCAATATCAAATATTTAAATCTGAACTACCTACTGTTTCGATAACATCTGTACGTATTTTATATGTATTAAAATATATGATTAACTTATACTGTTCAATGTGCAATGATATGCCTTTTAAACATTCAGCATTATATTAGTTATTTCTTAAAATTGTTCAGAATATGGTGATCAAACATTGTCAAGATTACTGATATCCAGTTTTGTCGATATTTCACTACGACTTTTACATAACAGTTTTACTTTACAATAAATGGATTCAAGTGTGTGGGAAAATTAAAATTCCCTGAACTTGGGCTTTTTGTTTTCCCAAGCTGTTTTAAAATTACATCTAGTAAAATTATATATGTGATATCAAAGTAAGAGAAAAGAATTGTTTTTTCCCACACGGCAAAATTAAAGGATTCGGTGGTATGATAAGTTAAATTAATTATCAATTCGATATGCAAAATAAATTTGTGGACTCTGATTCCAATTTTAATGCTAATGATACTTCCAGGCATTCTGGCCAAACAGCTCTCAGATACTCTCAAAACTCAGTTTACGTTTTATGATGCTACTGATACTGATAATGAGATAAATAAATTAGAGAGTAATAAAACTACAGGTAAGATGGGAGTACTGTTGAAATGTTAAAGATTTTTTGTAGCTATCATGTTCATATTTTAGCATGTTTGGTAAATATCTCTATGAAGAAAGGTTTAACTGGCCTTAACTGGCATAGTGGTTAGGCAGCTAGCGACTGTTCCAGCAAGGTAAACTTTGTGTGTTGTGTTAGCTCTAACTAAGGCAGTGGTCAGCAGTGACATCGGTCTTCTAGGTAGCTTCCAGGATTCTTCTCTGTCCTATATGTCGCAAAAAATTTTTGATGCCTTAAAATATGCTTTAATTTTTCAAATATATTAAAATTAGGTTATAAATTTGACAAATAATTAATACCAATTTCCACCTTACCAGCCTTTTCCAAAGTTACTGAAAAAAATATATATATCTTAGTAATATACATCTCTTAGTAAGTTATCTGGGTATTTGTTCTTGATCAACACCTACCACCAGAATTTCTAGCTTAAATGTTTCGTTTGCACTATCACTTCAGGTTTTACATTTAGCGCCCTCTAACGATGCAAATTAAAGCCTTTTCAAGACTATGAATCTTCATATTTCTTTAGTAACTAATCAACTCAAAACGAGATTTTCATTAATATCTTAAAGCAAAAAATTGCGTTTCCCCAGGAATGAAGGGACAAATTGTTACCAACATCCTAAACTCCTCGATCATCACACTCTATCACTAATCACATTTTTAGCACAAATAGATCTTTTGCAATATACGTTAAATGTTTCAAATTTTCAATTATCCCAAATTATCAATAATCTTATTAATACGTTAATTATTTCAATTATTTTCAAATTATTCAAATATTCAGAGATCGCAATTAAAACTTTAGAAAGATTAGGGAATTATGAATCGTAATAGTTTATCAATACTTATCCAACGCAAAAACAATTTTAATTTTTTTTCTAAAACCAGGATTATCTCTAAAAGCAACAAAAAAAATTGTCGATGAAATTATTGATGGTTAAATGTCACCGTCAATATTTCTAATTTTGAAATATAATTAAATCGCTTGTAATATTAGTTTAAATGTTTGACTTTTCAACTTTTTCACCGTTAGAGGGCTTGGTTTTTGTTGTTTGTTTCACCTCCGAGCGGCTCTTTTCTTCCACACAATGGATTAAATGGCCTGGCCACAGGATCTCGAAAGCTCAGAGATGGTTGGGGGGGGGGGAAATCCACTGGAACGATGTTGTTACACAGATTCAGTCAAGATCGTCCAGTGTGTTCTTTAACGCGCACAGGGTATGACTCTTCCGCATAAGGAACCACTGTTTAAGGTCTCATCCGATGGACGGCGGCCTTACCAAGACCATTTGTGTACCTTGTCCATTAGAGGGCGCAATTAACGCTATAGGGAAATTTCAGAAGTACGAAGCGTAATATTTCATCAATACCTAAACAACCTAAAAATAATTTTTGATTTGTTTCTAAAACGAAGAATGTCTACAGACAGACATTAGCGCTTTTGTTTCTGAAAAAAAAAAAGCAAAATTGTGCCGCTCAAAAGAAATTGCCCTTTGAACGCTGATTCAACATATTTGACTCAGAGCCAACTAACTCTTACTTGAGACCCAAAATTAGAATATCTTTAGGTCCTCTAACTTATATATATATATATACAGCCATTTGTTTGCTAAGAGCTTCATATTTTAGTGAATTATGATTAACAAGAAAATTTATCTTGTGTTGCTCGGATTTCAAACTCTAAAGCAGTGATTCTCAAACTTTTTTTGCTCACGGTACATTATTTATCGCCATAAATATGGTGACACTACGAAGACTCGGGCATGCGCAGTTTTTCTTCAATCGGCAACACTCCCCACAGTATATCAATTTAACTACACAAATCACTTTAATATTCACATTAATATGCAAAAATTCACATTAATATGCAAAAATTCACATTAATATGCAAAAATAAGAATTAAAAATAACCTAAAGTTCTCTGTTGTTGAGCAATAAAATTTTAAAGTTTATCCTTCAAACTGTTTGATACCCAGATAATAATTGCCCTAACAAATACCCAGATAACTTCAAAAATAGGCATTTCTGCAGAGACATTTGTAAACGCAGAGCTGTTCGGTTCAAGTTTTGACTTGTATTGAGACAGTGCGTAGTCGTACGTGTTATGGGAATTTTTTGTGTTAATTTTGCTTTTAACATTCAATATGGATGTTTTTGATTAAACGGAAAAAGTTAAAATGAAGAATCAGTGTCAGAAAGTAGCAACAAAATGATTTATATATTTCCTTTTATCTACAATATCATCCAAATTTCACTGCACACATTTTGAGAAACATTGATCTAAAATATATGATATTTCAGTCTCCACGTCACAAGCTGTAATTTGACATAAATTGCATTACGATTGATAAATTATATTGACCCATAAAATATAATAAAAAACTCTTTTAGGGTAAGAAAGAAGTGGGCAGATTTTGAGGTACAGAATGATACTCTCCACGTCAGGAGTTTCTAAGTCCGAAAAACTATGTTACCTGACTCAAAACACCGAATTTTTCAAATCAGCAGAGTTGCTTCAGTTCAAGTTGCAGCACCTTGGATATAATTTGTCAGTCATAAATAAATAAATACTCCTTCAAGCATCTGCTTGCCACAGAGGTCTGACAGGAGTCTGTCAGTTTATATGCCATACTAGAGGCTCTGTGAGGATGGCAGGACCTCAGCAGAAAAACAACATGAACATCCATGCCTTACCCGAGGCTCGAACCCAAGTCCCTTAGAAGCTCGAACCCAAGTCCCCAAGCGCGCTAACCACTCGGTCACGGGAGTGCTAAGGAAACTTTATAACTAAATAAAATTAAATATGGGGAAATTGTGTATGGCAAGTGTAAGTTTTGAAAAAAAATTGTACTTAACAATAATGTGCAATGAAAAGCATTATTTATAGTTTAATGCTTTTTCTCATGTATAGGAAGAAAGTTTGCTTGTGTGTTATGTTTCTGCCTGTCCGCTTCTGTACCATCCTGTATTCACCAATCGAAAATGTTAATTTGAATTACTAAAACGATACTAAACAGCTCAGATAGTTGTTAGCTTTTTAATTTAATTCAGCGGTGTTAAATCGGTTATACAAATATAGTTACTACTTTACTTCCTGTTAGCTGTCTAAACGAAGGTCGGATAACCAAGGGTATAAGCCTTGAACATCTCCGTCTACTTGGCTAACATATAGATATTATAATTATACTCGTGAAAAATAACTCCTGAGCTAAAGTATTTTCAACTAATAACAGACATTTTATTCCAACTGAAATCCAAATTCATTAAATATTCCTCAATATATTACCATTTCTTACCAACGCGATTTTACAGATGTCTGCACTTAATACGGTTCAACCAATCTTCTGGGCGTCAAACGCCCGACAAACAGCAAGGACATAGAGTAAACAAATGGGATAGGTATGCGCTACATATATTCATTACGGCATACACACATAAACTCCCTGACTACATAAATAAGATATTGAAAATCAGGCCTACCTTGGTGAGATGATGATATGAAGAGGACGACCCCTAGGAAGAGGAAGGTGCCGTTGTAAGCAATTTTAACTTGACAGAGACATTTCCAACGTTAACGTTTTCTCCATTGTTCCGTAATGATTTGTTCTGTTGCATACAAGATTCTACGACTTGGTTTCTTACGAATAACAACAGTGAAGTCAACGCAACAAATATATTCCTTATTTACAATGTATTATCCGCGTTGCCAATGGTATGCGCAGAAATTTTCAGTGGGAATTGTGTTGTTTTTGGTAAATAATAATAATAATAATAATAATAATAATAATAATAATAATAATAAATAATAAAAAATAAATAATAGAAAGTCACCTTCACTTATTATAGATGGCGCGAGATCCGACACATTCAGCGAAAGATATAAAGGTCACATTCTGGAAGCAAGTCGTGAAACACTCCAGGTTACACGTAATGTGTCTGATTTAGGAATGACGACGGCAAACACAAATCCGTGATTTCTTTCAACTTTACTACCGCCAAGCAATCCCGTTAAAATATTCATAATTTTAATTCTGATATAGGAAACTGTCACTATGAAATTAAACATAAATCTCGTAATGTTAATGTTAAGGTGACAGGCAAAACAATTAATTTCAATACCATATAACAAAATACATTGTGCTCGAAAAATCAGCAGCAAACACAAAAATATGAATTACAAACAAGCCCTTCGGTGTATTTCAACGAAACGTATAGGTAAAGTCCATGATCATATATCCCATTAATACCCGAAAAACAAGAGGGCATGAGGGTCTGAGTCCGTAGAGCATCAGGCTCGTAATCTTCGGTTCCCAGGTGTGATTCTCACTCGGGCCAGCGTTAAGATTTATCTCCTCAAAACTCCCATCCTTGTCCTCAATCAGGAGAGGACACCGATGGAATTGGAAAAGCCTCTGTGCGTCTGTTGGGATGTTAAGCCGTGTCCCCAGGGAGCTGAACTCTATGCACGTTAAAGAACACGCTGAATAGCTCTCACGGGATGATTCCATATTTCTCCTCACCGCTATCCAGTGAATCGTCTTCTCTCTCCTCCTCTGAGCAGCGGGGTCTTCGTGACTTGGTCAACCTATTTTACGCAACAGTACCCTTCGGAGATGTCCGTATCAGTGAAATATACGATCTATATATGCCGTAAATAGTTTCTTCATATTTTTTTCATTTTAAAGTAATTCCAATTATTTCCTTTATAGCATTAATTTAATAAATTATAATTTCAAAAAAATGTTTTTGAATTTTTATATTGATGTTCATCAAATCAAAATTCGCATATCTTTACCCCATTCCATTTAATAAATCGGCGATTAACAAATTATGATATTACCATGGATTAATTTTAATTTAGGAAACAATGGTGAATATTTCTTTTAAAAAATACACTTGCATGGTATATTAAGTGAAACGAATTTCCATTACTAAATTTCGCAGCTTCTAAAATGTTAAAATGAAACTGAGATAAAAGATTTAATTGCATTGAAAAATTATTTCAAAATTAATTAATTAAATATTGATTCATGGTGGCAAACAATTGAAAAATTCTTTTGAAAATATTTTTCCTCGTTTGGTGGTGGTGGGGGGGGGGGGGGTTAAAATCTGCCCGTATCATTCTAGACCTGGATAGTGCAGTAGCAGAATTGCTGATACTTAAATATGCTACTAATATGGGAGGATACCATCTGTCTATTAACAGTTAATAATAATAATAATTTAATCCGTATAGGGAGTTACAGTAAAGCCAAGGTACAGGAAATTTTGGATATTAATTTAAACGTTCAAGTGGCTTGATGCCCCAGTACATTTGAGAAATTAAAAAGAAATATTGAGGATAGTACAAAAATGCAAACATGTTTACAGGAATTGCATAATTATTTGATACATATAAACATAATGACAAGTTGCACAGAAGAAGACAAACATATAATTTGAAATATGATACGAAAAACTTAGTAAACTTAGGGGGAAGAAAAAGGAGGTTTAAGACAGCAGAGAGTAATATTAAATGAATGAAGAGGGAAAAAAAGATTGCGTATAATCCAGACAAAGAGCAAAGATGGGGAGTGGGAATAGGGATGAGCATATACGTATTGTTGGTCAAACGTTTCAATATTCTAATAGAAGTGGAGTAATATAAATTTTGTTTTAGAATTTAAAGAAGTGATATCGCTCGGTAGAGAGTTCCAAGTTGACGTTTCTTGAAAGGCAAAAGAAATTTCCCCATACTTAGCTTTGAAAATCGTCGGAATAGGGATACATTTTATTATCAGAGCGAAGGATGTGACGATGTCGTAATCGAGTGTAGGGTGTAAGAATCGAATGAAGGGAATGAGACTTGTTATAAATAGTGTCGTGAATAAGGGTAATAAACCGCAGCTTCCTTCTAGATTCAAAAGTGGGAATTTGGTAGTTGGAGCGAATATCAGTAATTGTTAGAGATTCTCGTTTGTTAAAATAGATTTTTAACAAACGAGACGGGAGACTACCATACAAGATGCTAATGATTTTGAGAGCTTCATTTTGAACTTTTTCTAAGTTATAAGAGTTATTTTTATTAATACCAAAAAGAGTGGAGGCACAATATTCGAGTTTAGGTCTGATGTAAATTTTGTAAAATATTGGGCCATAGGAGGATATGCAGTTTAGAATGTACCTCAATATATAAGTTCTTTTAGAAGCTGAAGCAACGGTTTTATTTATGTGAATTCCAAAGTCAACAATATTACCTATTGTCATACCTAGGTACTTAATGGAAGTGGAAATTGTAATATGAGTGTTATTAATTTTAATGTCTATGTCAAGCGAGATGACGATATACGATCCAACATACTCTTCGGGAAGTAATTGTTAGCTCTCTAGCACCGAAAGATCTAAATTTGACCCCGAAGGATTAAATGACTTGAATAATTAGAGGCTGGCGTAGTTCATTCTGTAGCGCCCAAACTCGTAACTTGTAGTTCCCAGGTTCGATTTCCAGCTGGGGGAGCGTTTAAGTTTATATCCGCTAAACCCCTGTCCTGCGCTCTGTCAGCAGGGGACATCCAAGGGCTTGGAAAAGCACCATTAATCAGATAGAACATTAAGCTCTGGATCTGTGTGTGGGAGAACCCTACCCTGTGCACGTTAAAGAACACTCTGGATGGCCTTGACAGGAGACTACCATCTATCTCCTAACAGCTGCCCAAGTAGGTCCCATTCAGCAACCGTCTTTGAGCTTTCGGTGTCCTCGTGATCTGGCTATTTAGCGCATTGTGTGTAAAGAAAAGTGCCGCTCAGAGGTTAAACAACCCAACCCACCACCTCTGTGTGCAGGAAGAGGAACAGGCATGTTCCCCAGGATTAAGTTTTGGGGGAGAGGTCGGCGACAATTTAGTTTCAAGGGGGTATGACAATTTAGCCTCTGGGGGGAGGAGGCTGAGATTAAGACGTGATTCCAGTTTTCTCAATTACTAAAATATTTCACCGAACAGGAAACATTAAATTATTATTGTATATGGAATAAAGTTTTACAGTTTTTTTTTTCAATATTTTGTAGTGTTGGACATGTACTATGGGGCTAAAGTAAAACTGAACAAATAAAACTCTTTTGAATTTCACAGGAAGCAGACAAGTTTGAGATTTAGCGTAATACGACTGGATTTTCGGATGGGTGGGAGGATGGGGGGTGTCGTAACCCCGTCATCACAGATGGTTATTTCCTTGTGGGGGGAGGGGGGATTTTAGCTCAGTCAGTATCATGCCAGTCTCGTAATCCGTAGTTGCCATGTTCGAATTCTAACCTTTGCCAGAGTTGAGGTTTACCTTCGCAAAATCCCACTTTGCCCCCGATGAGAAAGGGGACACCGATGGGCTTGAAAAGGTCGCCGTTCATTGGATGGGATGTTAGGCTGTGGCTCTGTGTACGTGAAAGTCATAACCTGTGCACGTTAAACAACGCGCTGAAACTCCTTGACGGGAAGCGCAACAAAGTTGTTGTTATCAGAATGCTTCTGCATTTCTGATAACAACAACTGTCCAGTGGGTAGTATTCTCCAGCCTTCTGTGACCAGAGGGGTTCTTGTGACTTGACGAATTTTGCGTAAAAGTGCCATTTAGGTGAATCTGCATTAGTAGATGTAAAATCGATTTCCCACACTGAAAAGTTTTGTGATTTGAATTTGATAATTCGTCATTTCAAATAATTGCAATTATCTCCTTTATAACACTAATATTTGATAAATATATATTTTAGTAGCATTTATTAGATTAGTTGTTATATTTACATTATTACTATACAAGAAAATGAATCCACCTTATTTTCACTCACTATTAATTTAATATTTTAATAGCAATGAATGCTAAGAAATCCATTTCAGCGTTCCTAATAATAATATTTTCCGCTTATTACTTAATAATTGAACTGGAAATATTAATAATTGCTACATGAAACCATTTAATCGATAGCATTTCCCAGTATGTGTAAGAAAGAAAATCCGTTCGGTCAATATCGGAAAAAAATATTCCTGTGTAAGTATGTTCGTAAATATTCCGGGCGTGAGTGGCTCAGTCACATTGAGCCTAGCTCCTAATCTGCAATTCCCAGATTCGATTCTAGCTGGTCCAGCGTTCAGTTTTATCTCTGCAAAAGTCCACGCCCTCACCACAGTCAGTAGGGGACACCAAAGGGCGACGGAAAGACCTTAGTCCGTCGGATGGGACATTAAGCAGTGGCATCTTCTGTAGGAGGGCCCTACTCCGTACACATTAAAGAATACGCTGGATGACCTTGAATGCAGGCCACCATCTGTCTCCTAACAGTCCTTCGGTGGGTCCGTTTCCCCAACCTTCTCTGAACCTTCGGAACTCTTGTGACCTGCCCATTTAGCCCATTGTGTGTAAAAAAGTGCTGTTCAGAGGTAAACAAAACAAACCATTCTTAAATATCCCAATTTTAATAAACCTTTAAATAGTTTCTTAAATACAATAAATTAAATAGATTAAATATTTTCTCTGAACCCTGAGGTGATTATGATCTTGCTATTTATCTCATTGTGTGCATAACAGTGCCACTCAGAAGTAAAAAAAGCAACCAACCAACCAGTCTAATGAGTCATAATGAGCAGAAGCTACGAATAGAGAATGGAGTAGAAAGACGTTTTAACCAAAATAGCGATTTCTAAGAGCCTATCGAATTTTTATTTTGCAATGTATTTTTTAATGCCTCTGTTAATCTTCTACAAAAATTCCAGGTTTCTAGCCCCTTTATGTGAAGATTTTTGGCGACCACAGACATATTTCATTATTGCATATGCTAGGCTCTGTTTTACTTAAGAAGAGAGCGGCAAGTCTCTATTCTTAAGCAGTCAACTGGGAATAAATAACTCAATCGACTGCGATGACCTCACGCGAATATGGGGAATATGTCATCGTTCAACTGAAGCTGATTAAAACGAAATTCCGGTTAATGCTTTTATACTAAAAGTACATAACATTTAAATACTAAAATTTTGAGTTAATTATGATTAAATCGTTGCTTAAAATAAAATACAGCCAATCATATGTTAAGAAGCAACTAATTTGTCCCCTTTACAATTTTTTTTAGTTTCGATCCTGATATTACACTTGTGTTATGAGTCATTACTTTTCAATTCAAGTAATTTCATCATGTTAGGTGATGTTTCTGTATTTTTCTGTAAAACATATATAGAAATATTCCTTTTGTAACTATCAGAACTGCATCTGTATTCGATCAGATATTTGCACAAAATGCTTTCTATTTTAACTAGTGTTGTTTTTTTTCACCTCTTGTGAAAATTGTAAAACTTTTTTCCTACTTGTAAAAAAAGTCCTCACGTACTATAATCCGTACGTAAATAATATATAGTATATACTTAAGAAGTATATATAAAGTATATATATAAAGATATAAAGTAAATATAGTATATCGGTAAGTAAAATAAACCTAATGTTTAAAAAAATTCTACTTCAAACGCATTCAATTATTTTTTATTTGGAAGATCATGTTTGGCTGATAGAATTAAATTATATTTGGTCCTATCATCGTAAATATGAATTTTATAGAAAACAATAATTCGAACTGGGCTAAAAATTGATTGCGTTTCTAATTTCCTGTTTAAAACTTCAAATATGGCATTACCTTGGTAAAATACATCCCCATTGGTCGCAAACATAGTTATCTATTCCCGCCAAAATATTTGCTGAAGATTATTGACTACTGCTCCGTAAAAATTATCAAAAAATTAAAAATAGAAAAATTACTTGTTTTTAAAATAATTACAATATATATATATAACAACAAAGGCAGGATATAAGGGGGGCAAGGGGACCATGCCCCCACCCTTTTCAAAATGCGAGTAAAGTTAATAGAGGCAAAACATTATTAAACTTAATGGATTTTCAAGATACTTTTTACAAACCAGGTCAACAGAGGAGGAAATGTTATATTGAATTAGAAACGAAGTCTCTTGATCCCCCCCCCCCCTTTTACATTTTTTCGGCTAGATTGTATTTCTTGCCCCACTCCAACTCGATTTTTTTTCTGGGTCTCTCTCTATATATACAGTGCTCAACGTAGAAAATGCCACAACAGGAAGTATATGTCGCAGCGTCATGCAAATAGGTCGGTATATGTCGACACTTGCTTATGTAAATGAATGCAGTTACGAATCAATCGCATGTCAAATGAGAGAGATAACAAGCCAAAACGGCTCGAGGTAGCTAAGTTTGGTGGCCCTCACCTGGAAGTGTGGACCACTGCATCGCGTTTTTCTCGGTGGCGAAAGCACGTGTAAGGAGTGAAAATGCCTGCGCGACCTCGTCGAGAATCCTACCATCACACACGGACACCTTTTCCGTGTCGCATCGCAGCGGAAACGCATTGGGACCAGTCACATCAGATGCCAACTGTCATGGTATTCTTTTAGACAACGTGTCTTTTATCAAGCTTAGGAAAGCTATCTTGAATAATAAACAATCGCATTAGACCAGGTCTGTAAATGGTAGCTAGGTAGTCACTGGAAGGAGAACTATGCACCAATCCCCTGTGATGATGCATAGAACCGGCCAGGCCTAGCACCTAATGTCCGACCCCGTCTTCTCGTGGTGCAGACCGTTAGTACCTTTCAAAAGAGATACTCTCTTGTGGAAGTGAACGGAAGGGGAGGACTGCCAGATTAGTGTGGCCTACTGATCTGGACAACTACGGACAATTACGTATATATAAAATGGATGGAATATTAATCTGGACAATTACGTATTTAATAAATGTATTGCATATTGTAAATCAGATATTATTACTGTAATCCGCCTCATTGAATCAAGATACGGAAACAAAAACTATCTTGCAGTAGTAATGTTTAATAAATTCATATCACAATCTGCTAGGATAGGATCACAAGAATGATTAAGAGGGATACCTCGATTTTGTAAAAAACAGTCCCACCTTTACATAGAGGAGAGAAAAAAGAAAGGTGAGATTTAATATACTGCTATCAAGCAGAAGAGAAAATTAAAACTGAAATCACAGTGGAGTGAACTGAATTCATAAGTGAGTCATTTTAACATTGAAGTTTGTCGTATCGCAGATTTTGTACTATAATCAGTGGTCATTGAATAATGACCATCCATCTAATATCATTTGAGGGCTTCCTAAGGCTTAAATGAATACTTGAAGATCACAGGATATGGATGCTACTAGCTAATGATCGATTTCAGGATATGTGTTCGGTAAAGCTGTATGCAACCTCTAAATGAGTAAAAGTGACCAATAGTATATCTTGCAGATATTCACTGGGTTGAGATATGAAAAGATGTTTTGCAGTGCGAGGAGTATAAATGCGAAGAATTATTTAATTAACAATTTCCTGCTTACTCTACCATTGGTAACCAATAACTGGTTTGGTGGAAATTTTTTAACACTAACGGGTGGGCTGACCATTTTAGAGATGTTCTAAATAATGTGATTATTTCTACTCCCATTGTTAAAAATGAGGATAGATACATTACTGGCTTTAATGATGGCCCTATATCACATTCTGAAGTCGCATTAATTAAAACGCTCTAAATTAAAACTGCATAAATCCCCAGGGGTGGACGTAATCACCACTGAAATGCTTAGAACCGGGGACATTTGCGTTGTCACATGGATGACTGAAATTTTGAATATTTTTTATGATAAAGGTATTGTTCCTAAGGATTTTACTAGCGCTATCATTGTTCCAATTTTTAAAAAAGGTGATCGCAGTTCTTGTGATAATTATAGGGGAATTAGTTTATTTTTTGTTCCAGGTAAAGTTCTTTGTATTATTATACCTAATAGAAATACGAATTTGATTGATGGACAACTGCGTGATGCGCAGTGTGGATTCAGAGGTGATAGGGGATGTATTTATAAAATATTTTCATTTAGGCAGATTTTTGAGAAACGTTTCGAGTTTCAGAAACCTGTGATTACTAGTTTGTAGATTTCAAAAAGGCTTTGACTCTGTTGATCGAAATGATCTGTGGTTGATTGTTAGATCATATGGAATACATGACAAGTTAGTTAGTGTAATGAAAGATCTCTCTAATGGGGGCGGAGTGACTCAGTCAGTAGCGCGCCAGGCTCGTAATCTGTAGTTCCCAGGTTCGAGTCCCAGCTGGGTCAGCGTTGAGATTTATCTCCGCAAAACTCCTCGCCCTGCCCACGGTCAGTAAGGGACACCGATGGGCTTGGAAAGGCCGCCGTCCGTCGGATGGGATGTTAAGCCGTGGACCCGTGTGCGGGAGAGCCATACCTTTGCACGTTAAAGAACACGGTTGATGGCCTTGACGGGAGGCTACCAGCTATCTCCCAACAGCTGTTCCAGTGGGTCCCCTTCCCCACCTTCTCTGAGTCTTCGGGGTCCATGTGACCTGGACATTTTAGCCCATGGTGTGCAAAAAAGTGCAGCTCAGAGGTAAAACAACCCAACTCTCTCTAATGACACTCAGTCATGTGTGATATTTGGTAAGGCTTGTAGTGATTGGTTTAGCATTGCTTGTGGAGGTAGATAAGGGTGCATTTTGTCACCTTTTCTCTTTAGTTTGGTTATTGATTATGTTATGTGAAATTTTTTGTTAGGGAAAGATTTTGGCCTTGAATGGTCTAGAGATTTCAAAATGTCTGATTTAGGTTATGCAAATGATTTGGCCCCTATTAGCTAATGATGCTGAGGAGATGAATTCTTTCATTAGGGCTGTTGATGAGACTGGCAATAGAGTAGGTTTGGTGATAAACAGAAAAAAAAAACTAAAGTGATGAAAATTGGTCAGGCAGATAGTGCTTCAGTTGTTTTGAATGGCTGTACTATTGATCATGTATCTCAGTTTCATTATCTTGGGAGCTATGTAACAAATACTGGTGATATGCGGCATGAGATAAATAGAAGAATTGGGATTGCCGCTTGGACTTTTAAGAATCTATGGAGAGTGTGGAAAAATAGGCGTGTAAAGACTAAAATTAGGCTATGTAATAGTTTGGTTCTTTCTAAGGTTAGCTATGGTAGTGAAACATGGACTCTTTGTAAAAACAGGAAACTTGCTTTTTATTGTAGATGCTTACGTAGTATCTTGGGCATTAGGTGGTTCAACTTTGTAAGTAATGATGAAGTTAGGAAAAGGAGTTAATAACCTCCTTTGAGCAGAATATTCTGAAGAGAAAGACTGCGTTGGTTTGACCATGTTGTCGGTATGTATAGCTATAGATTAGCTAATAGGGTTATGAACAGTGTGCCTAAAGGACTCAGAAAGAGTGGGAGACTTAGGATGCGGTAAGCAGGCGATGTCAAACAGGACCTTGTTAGAATTGGTCTACAGTAACCAAATACATCAGTTGTAGCTCAGGACAGACGTGTTCGGAGAACTAAATGGCACAATCTGGTTAGACATCAATGGCCCATGGCTACTTAGGATGATGAATTTGTATCTCTAACAATGAATTCGAACATTTCTTATTTAATTTTAAAAACTCATTTGAAGGCTTTTGAACTGTGGATAGTATTCGCAAAAGAAATTTTTTGTAACCGCCTAAAATTCAATAGTAATTGCGGCTAAAATTCACTGAGGGTGCGACTCGAAAGTTACTGCTGAACACAAATGCAGTAGAAAAGAGATCTGAGTGAAATGCCTTCTATAGCGAAGTATCTCACTAAATATTTTGAGCATGAGTTGCAACTGATTGATGCTGCACCCCTCTCCCATGAAAAAATTCCTGTCGACGTCCATTTTAATTCTGAAAATTTTTATTACTCTATTTATACTCTTTTTATTTGCAGTTATTTGTGTTATTGTGTTGTTGTTTGTATTATTGTGTTTCTGTATGCGACAGCAAAACCTGTATTTTCGGGAAATATTTTTTATTTGACGAAATTATCCTGTTTCACTTTACAATACGGGACGAGACGCCAAGTTCATGGGGATGGCTCAGTCGGTAGCGCGTCAGGCTCGTAATCTGTACTTCCCAGGTTCGAGTCCCAGCTGGGTCAGCGTTGAGATTTAAAAAAAAAAAATACCCCCTCAAGCAGCTGTTTGCCACAGAGGTCTGACAGAAGCCTGTCAGTTTATATGTCATTTATCTCCGCAAAATTCCCCGCCCTGCCCACGGTCAGTAGGGGACACCGATGGGCTTGGAAAAGCCGCCGTCCGTCGGATGGAACGTTAAGCCGTGGACCCTTGTGCGGGAGAGCCATACCCTGTGCACGTTAAAGAACACGCTGGATGGCCTTGACAGGAGGCTACCACCTGTCTCCCAACTGCTTTTCCAGTGGGTCCCCTCCCCAACCTTCTCTGAGCCTTCGGGGTCCATGTGACCTGGCCATTTAGCCCATTGTGTGCAAAAAAAGTGCCGCTCAGAGGTAAAACAACCCAACCCAGCCAAGTTCATGGGAGCAGAATGAAAACATTTATTTCTACACTCAATCTCAAAGAGACCTAGAAATTTAAAGTGAATATTTTTTTGCAGATTTCCACATTTTTGAAATGCAAGGGTCTCAAAATCTGAAACTAATCTTGGTATTTCTTAAAGGCCGTGGTCTAATGTACTGCTTCCAAAAGCTATAAATTAAATATAATTATATTTAAATATATATAAAATATAATAAAATATTAAATAGAAGAATGAATAGAAAAAAAATGCTTTCACATTTTCAAAAAATGCTTCAAATGCTTTTCACAAATTTTCACAGTGGAAATAGCAATATTGTCTTAGTATTACTATTATTAGGTGGTGTAATGCTACATTTATATGTTTAAAAAAAAGTCCTTTTTGCGAAGTATAGTTGGGAAGTCTATATCTGGGAGCAACACACAAATCACCATGACAATACCAAGGTTTTACCCAGAACTCGCGAACAATATCTCGAAGTTCTCTATGAAAAGAGTTTGGACATTGATTGATTGTGACACGAAGTGTAATGTGGCCGTGTTTTATCTTGCTGAAACCAGAAGCAACAGCGTGTGCATGCTTATCTATTATCTATGTTCGTAGTTTTCTACACTTAGACCTCTCATAGAAATGTTCCTTTTCGATACTATACGGATATATATATTATCAAGCCCTAATTTAAAAAAACAATGAGGGGGGGGGGGAGGAAGCAAGAAACTCAATCGAGCCGGGAAAAGAGGGATTTTTTTTAACCTCTGAGCGGGACTGTTTTGCACACAATGGGCTAAATGGCCAGGTCACAAAGACCCTGAGAAGGTTAAAGGAGGGGACTACTGGACAGCTGTTTAGGAGACAGGTGGTACCTACCTTCAAAACCATCCAGCGTGTTCTTTAACGTACACAGGCTATGGCTCTCTCATACACGGAACCACGGCTTAACGTCCCATCCCACGAACGGCGACCTTTTCAAGCCCATCAGTGTCAACTACTGACTCAGAGAAGGGAGTTTTGCGGGGATAAATCTCAGCCCTGGACCACCTGGGAACTGCAAATCACGAGCCCCGAGCGCTACCGACTGAGCTCCCCCCCCCCCCCCGCTCCAGATAAAAGGGTACCAAGAACTTGCTTCCCGTTTCAGTATAACACTTCCCCTTCATTTTAGCAATCTTTAAAAATTTCTTGAAAACTGCATGACATATTCATGTATCACAATTTTTTAAATTTTTTGCCTGTATTACCCTTACTAGCATTCTCAAAGGGAGGGGGGGGGGGGCATGCTCCCCTGTGCTTTATCAATATTTTACGGGAATGATGTACCAGGAAATCTCCCCCTCCACCCTGAAAACAATGTCTCAGCGGACGTTTTATAAGCATCCATTAACTTTCAGTTATCAAAAATTTTTAATCAAATTTCGTATTAATGTTTTTGTTTTTTCATATTTCCTGTAGTTTTTAATAATTTAAATTTTTAGAACCCATAGATATTTTACAAAAAACCCAAATTCACTACACCTTAGTGCACAGAATACAAATCTGTGCGTTTTGTTTCAAACGATTAGTTTTATACCTTTTAGTTCAGGTCACTAAACAGAGTATCATCCTCATCATCATCCTAAAGCAGCCATGGGCTACGGAGGTCCAACAAGACCGTGCAATTTAGTTCTCCAAGCAAGTCTATCCTGAGCTACATCTACTGCATCCGGCCACTGCACACCAATTCTAACAATATCCTGTTTGACATTGTCTGCCCACCGCATCCTAGGTCTCCCCTTCTTTCTGAGGCCTTTAGGCACACTGTTCATAACCCTATTCGTAGTGACCTGAATTAAATCCCTATAGAACTCTTTCGATAAGTATTTGAGGTTCTAAATTTTTATATTGTATATTAATCATATCATTGAATTTTGTCTTTGGAGAATAAAGGAAAGGTTTCGAATCAGGTTTCCGCTCCACAGGCAGCAAGGAAAGGAATTTCTAATTTTTCGTTTCTTTTTTTAGTTTCTCGGTCTCACGGCCAAGCCCGGATCTAGTTCCGAGCTGGAAAAATGTAAAGGGCCTGTATTTCCAATGCAGTTTAACATTTCCCCTTCCGTTTTACAGGTCATTAGAAATGTCTTTAAAAATGCATTAAATGTAAATAATTTTAATGATTATTTTTGTCTCTATTATCCTTACTAGCATTCTGAAGAGAGAATTGGATTGGATGTTTTACCTCTGAGTGGCACTTTTTTGCACACCATGGGCTAAATGGCCAGGTCACAAGGACCCCGAAGGCTCAGAGAAGGTTGGGGGAGGAGACCCGCTGGAACAGCTGTTGGGAGACAGATGGTAGCCTCCCGTCAAGGCCATCCAGCGTGTTCTTTAACGTGCACAGGGTATGGCTCTCCCGCACACGGGGCCACGGCTTAACGTCTCATCCGACGGACGGCGGCCTTTTCAAGCCCATCGGTGTCCCCTACTGACCGTGCGAAGGGCGGTGAAATTTTGCTTAGATAAATCTCAACGCTGACCCAGCTGGGACTCGAACCTGGGAATTACAGATTACGAGTCTGGCGTGCTACCGACTGAGCCACCCCCGCCCCTGAAGGAAGAAGGAGGGGGGATAGAACTAGGCGGCCTCTAGTCCGGCCCTGCTCACGGCTACCTTAGGATATACTAACTGAAGGGTGTCAAACTCATCGAGACTATGGTAATGTAGGACAGGTTGCTTCTTACACCATGCAAGAGTAATTTTTTGCTGCTCCCATAAAATAAAAAATCTCTACTTGAAGAAACATAAAACCACCATCTATAAAAATATGCAAATGGTGCTACTTTCTTATCCTTACTTCAGAACAGTTAAAATTTTCTGAGTGAAAAAAATGCAAAATGGAGGTAGGTACAATAAAACCGAGTGCGACAAGATATTTTGTTGCATCGGAGTAAAATATTTCTAACTTCGTACTTGAATTCAGTGTTAATGAAAATGAAAAAGTTTCGAAGTACGGTTCTGTTGTAAATACAGGTTGAATTTGTAACGCAGTATAGGGTGACGTACATGGGCGTCTGCAGAAATTTTTTCAAAGGGAC
This sequence comes from Ryuthela nishihirai, assembly GCA_038380435.1. Taxonomy (NCBI): domain Eukaryota; kingdom Metazoa; phylum Arthropoda; class Arachnida; order Araneae; family Heptathelidae; genus Ryuthela; species Ryuthela nishihirai. Next base: position 47,014,342 of record JAWZYU010000009.1, read on the forward strand.
AAAAAATGGTTTCGGGGTGTGACAAATTTTTTGCAGTTGGAGGGGATGAAAAAACGCAAAAGATTTTCGCCACGATTGGACAAGAAACTCTTTAAAAGAGACTTGCTGCTCCATTTTTTATGTGAAACAGAGTATAGTGGTTTGGGTTGTTAGCACAACAGGAAATGGCACAGGAGCAACTCTTATACGAAATCTGGGATTGCGCGATTAAATATTTAGGGGAATTGCGGGGAACCGAAACCTATGTTTTTTTAAAAGATGAATTTGTTTGAACAGTTTGTGTGGTAATTAAGCTCTTGACAACAATGAACTACCAGTTGCAGCAGGCAACAATGAACTACCAGTCAGCTTGGGTTGTTTTACCTCTGAGCGGCAGTTTTTTCACACCGTGGGCTAAATGGCCAGGTCACATGGACCCCGAAGGCTCAGAGAAGGTTGGAGGAGGGGACCCACTGGAACAGCTGTTGGGAGACAGATGGTAGCCTCCCGTCAAGGCCATCCAGCGTGTTCTTTAACGTGCACATGATATGGCTCTTCCGCACACGGGGCCACGGCTTAACGTCCCATATGACTGACGGCGGCCTGTTCCAAGCCCATCGGTGTCCCCTACTGATCGTGGGCAGGGCGGGGAATCTTGCGGAGATAAATTTCATCGCTGACCCAGCTGGGACTCGAGCCTGGCGCGCTACCGACTGAGCCACCCCCGCCCCTATATCAGCTTGGACGTTATAGAATGTTGTTACACAACGTTATTGGACAGACAAACGCTATGACAGACATTTGTCGTTTAGGCTGTCCATCGGATGGAACATTAAACAATGGCACCGCATAAGGAGAACAATACCCTGTGCTAGTTACACACTAGTATGGATTATAGGCCAGCTTGTTTTTTATACTAAAGACAATGATTTGTACAGGCAAACGTAAAACACTGTTTGACGTTGAGTCTGATTTCCATTTCTCTCATAACATCTTTCCAATGAATCCCTTTCACCTGACCATTCCTGAGCTTTTGGGGTCGTTGTGATCTGGCCAATAGCCAATCGTGAGCGCAAAAATGCAGCTTAGAAGTAAAACCACTGAAAATATATTCTCTCCTTTAGCAGCTGCTCAGTGAATCTCTTCCTGTACACAACTCTGATAATGGTTCTGAACATTTAAGCCTTTAGGTGCTTCAGACCAGGGTTTCCCAAACTAGGAGGGGCGGGGGTGGCTCAGTCGGTAGCGCGCCAGGCTCGTAATCTGTAGTTCCCAGGTTCGAGTCCCAGCTGGGTCAGCGTTGAGATTTATCTCCGCAAAATTCCCCGCCCTGCCCACGGTCAGTAGGGGACACAGATGGGCTTGGAAAGTCCGCCGTCCGTCGGATGGGACGTTAAGCCGTGGCCCCGTGTGCGGGAGAGCCATACCCTGTGCACGTTAAAGAACACGCTGGATGGCCTTGACGGGAGGCTACCATCTGTCTCCCAACAGCTGTTCCAGTGGGTCTCCTCCCTCAACCTTCTCTGAGCATTCGGGGTCCTTGTGACTTACTTTTTTTGCACATCATGGACTAAATGGCCAGGTCACAAAGGCCAAGAAGGCTCAGAGAAGGTTGGGGGAAGGGAACCCACTGGAACAGCTGTTGGGAGACAGATGAGTTGGGAGACAGCCACCCGTCAAGGCCATCCAGCATGTTCTTTAACGTGCACAAGGTATGGCTCTCCCACACACGGAGCCACGGCTTAACGTCCCATCCGACGGACGGCGGCCTTTCCAAGCCCATCGGTGTCCCCTACTGACCGTGGGCAGGGTGGGGAGATTTGCGAAGACTATACTTTGGTCAACACTTTGTGTTTTTCGTTTCTTTGTATTATTTCATGCATTAATTCTTTTTTACATAAAAGAAATGATGATGAAAGTGTGGACAAAAAAAAAGACTTAATACAGTTTTGTTTTAACACACGATACATATAGATCACTGGTGAATAATGAAGCTTTAAACTGAAAATTGATTGTTGTGAAAATCGTTGTCGAATAATGGATAGAACTAACTCCGTATTCGGTAGCGTTTCTGCTTTATGCCGGATAAATTATAGTCTTTAAGCAGTCAGGGTTGGGTTGTTTTACCTCTAAGCGGCACTTCATTGCACATAATGGGCTAAATGGCCAGGTCACAAGGACCCCCAAGTCTCAGATAGCTTTGCCCTATTATTCCGTCTTTTCTTTCCTTTGTACAGAATGTCCTCCAAATAATGATTGTGTTTCGAAATAAACAAAATCACATTTTCACGCTGTACATGTACATTCCCCTCACTCAAACGGGGCAGGACGGCTCAGCGCGTATCGCGCCAGTCTCGTAATCTGTGGTTCCCAGGTTCGAGTCCCAGCTGGGTCAGCGTTGAGATTTATCTCCACAAAATTCCCCGCCCTGCCCACCGGCCAGTAGGGGACACCGATGGGTTGGAAAGGCCGCCGTCTATCCGATGGGCCATTAATCCGTGGCCCCGTGTGCGGGAGAGACATACCGTGTTCACGTTAAAGAACACGTTGGATGGCCTTGACGGGAGGATCTGTCTCCCTACAGCTGTTCCAGTGAGTCCCCTCCTCCAACTTTCTCTGAGCCTTCAGGGTCCATGTGACTTGGCCATTTAGCCCATGGTCTGCAAAAAGGTGCCGCTCAGAGGTAAAACAACCCAACCCAGCTGGGTCAACGTCGAGATTTATCTCTGCAAAACTCCACCGTGATGATGTGATGTAAATAAACATCATATTATATATTAGCCGTAATTCTGGGCTGGCGGACGCAGCCGTCCCGTGGCCGAGTGGTTAGCGCGCTTGGCTACTGATCTACGGGACCTGGGTTCGAGCCCCGGGTAAGGCATGGATGTTTGTGTTGTTTTTCTGCTGAGGTCCTGCCATCCTCTCAGACCTTCTACTTTGGCATATAGACTGACAGGCTCCTGTCAGACCTCTGTGGCAAGCAGCTGCTTGAGGGGGTATTTATTTTTTTTATTTAACGAGCAAATGGACGGGCGAGCGAACACGTGTGACGTCAATGGTGGCAGAAATTGGCAGTTTCCCCGTGGTTCCGCGGCTACTTGAGCGACCGGTACCGATTTTGGTGGGTGGTCCCGCTTAGTTATGACCCTCTTGGTGTAACATATGGGGTTCCTAGCTGCCGTTGGTTGGGAGTGATCCCTCGAAAGGTATCAAAAGTTTATTGGGGCGTTGCAGTCGCCTGCTTTGTGAATGCAGTTATCGATCGACATACGTTTGGTGGCGTTTTGCGTGGATGGGTTGGGTTGTTTTACCTCTGAGCGTCACTTTTTTGCACATCATCATCATCATCATCCTCAAGCAGCCATGGGCTACGGAGGTCCAACCAGACCGTGCAATTAATTCTCCAAGCAAGTCTATCCTGAGCTACATCTACTGCATCTGGCCACTGCACACCAATTCTAACAAGGTCCTGTTTGACATTGTCTGCCCACCGTATCCTAGGTCTCCCCTTCTTTCTGAGGCCTTTAGGCACACTGTTCATAACCCTATTCGCCAATCTATAATTATTCATACGGGCAACATGGCCAAACCAACGGAGTCTCTCTCTGCACAATATGCTGCTTAAAGGCGGTTGCAAACTCCTTTGCCTAACCTCATCATTAGTTACAAAGTTGAACCACCTAATGCCTAGTGCGTAAGCATCTGGAATCAAAAGCATCTAGTTTCCTGTTATCTTGTTTACAAAGTGTCCAAGTTTCACTACCATAACTAACCCTAGAAAGAACCAAACTATTATACAGTCTAATTTTAGTGTTTAGGTGTATATGCCTATTTCTCCACACTCTCCATAGATTCTTAAAAATCCCGGCAGCAATCCCTATTCGTCTGTTAATCTCATGCCGCACATCACCATTATCTGTTACATAGCTCCCAAGATAATTAAACTGTGACACCTGCTCAAGACTGCAACCATTCAGATTAACTGAATCACAGCCTGCCTGACCAATTTTCATCACTTTAGTTTTCTCTATGTTTATAACCAAACCTACTCTACTACCAGTCTCATCAACAGCTCGAATGAAAGAGTTCATCTCATCAGCATCATTTGCCAAAAGGGCTAAATCATCAGCATAATCTAAATCAGAAATATTCGTATCTCCTGCCCATTTAAGGCCAAAATCTTTCCCTTGAAGTGAATTTCGCATAACATAATCAATAACCATGCTAAAGAGAAAAGGAGACAAAATGCACCCTTGTCGAACACCAGAAGTAATGCTAAACCAATAGCTACAAGCCTTACCAACTCTCACACACGACTCAGTGTTATTATAGAGAGCTTTCATTATGTTAACTAACTTGTCTGGTATACCATATGATTTCACAATCAACCACAAATTATGACGATCAAGAGTCGAAAGCCTTTTTGAAATCAACAAAGCTAGCAACCAAAGGTTTCTGAAACTCTAAACATTTCTCAAGAATCTGCCTAAGTGAAAATATCTGATCTACACATCCCCTACCACTTCTGAATCCACATTGCTCATCACGCAATTGCCTGTCAACCAGATTCTTAATTCTATTAAGCACAATCATGGAAAGAACTTTACCTGGAACAGAGAGTAGGCTGATACCCCTATAGTTATCACAAGAAATGCCATCTCCTTTTTTGAAAATAGGGATAACAATAGCTCTGGTAAAATCCTTAGGAACCATGCCTTTATCATAAAAGATATTCAGAATTTCAGTCATCCAAGTGGTAACCGAAACATTTCCAGCTCTAAGCATTTCTGTAGTAATTTCATCTACCCCTGGGGATTTATGAAGTTTAAGTTTAGAAACAGCCAAAATAACTTCAGATTGTGTTATAGGGCCAACATTAAAGCCACCAATGCATCTATCATCATTGCAAACAATGCGAATAGAACTAACCGCATTGTTTAGAATATCACTGAAATGCTCAGCCCACCTAGCCATGACAGAATCTTCACCTTCTACAACCTTACCTTGTTTATCCTTCAATCCCTGTATACCTGTCCGTTTTCTACCACACAAAACATTAACTATCTGGTACAGCTCTCTGCTGTTGTGCTGCTAACTGCTTCCTCGGCTTTGTCAGCCAAACCATCAAGCCAAAGATTCTTATCAGCAGCTAACTGATCTTTTACACGTTTATTAAGTTCTCTGTAATGCTTTCTATTAGTAATTGTAGTAGGGTTTTGATTAAGGACATTCCTTCAGTTCTTTCTCTCTGAAATAATCTCAATTGCCTTATCACTCAAATAATTCTGTCTCTTCTGCTCCTTTTTTCCTGAAAGAGTACTCTTAGTGTCCAAAAAAGCCTGTTTAAAATGATTCCATTCTTCCTCAACTTCAGTAGTAAGTCTACCATGAGTGTCATAATGATTAAGTAACCTATCATGGTAAGCTTTAGCTATAATTGGGTCTTTCAGAGCTTCAGTATTAAAGGTAAATTTTTTAACCCTAGCACAACACTTTTTAAGTTTAAGTTGCAAGACACTTTTAACAAGGTAATGGTCAGATCCAATTTCAGCTCCCCTATATGCCCTGGTATTTCTAACAGAACTAGCCCATTTGCTGTTAATTAATATATAATCAATCATATTCCTATGCAGCCCATCAGGTGAAACCCATGTGTACTTATGGATGTCGCGGTGTAATATGTGTTAGTTATTCTGAAACCATTGAGCTTACTTACCTGTAGGAGAAGTTGCCCATTGCCATTGCAGCTATCAATACCAAAAGGACTAATCACCCCTCCCCAAAGGTCAGAGTCAGTACCAACTTTGGCATTGAAGTCACCAAGAACAAGGCTAATATCTCCTTTCTTGACAGAATTCAAAATATCCTGAAGTTGTTTATAAAACCTATACTTCTCATCCATAGTGGGGGCATATATTAAAGTGGGGCATGACAACAGAAAACATTCAAGTCTTTAATATTTTGTCCATAAAACCTATACTTATCATCCTAATCGTCATCCATAGTGGGGCATATATTAAAGTGCGGCATAACAACAGAAAACATTCAAATCTTTAATACTTGTTTTAAATTTAGCTGTAACAAACCTTTCATTAATGCGCTCATATCTTAGAAGAGCATCATTAGCGTATCTGCTGAGAAGCAAATCTACCCCTTGAGATGCTTTTTATCCTCCTTCCCTGAAAAGAGAATTTAATATTTTGAAATTAGTTCATCTGGTCTCTTACAAGCCAAGAATATCTAGGTTGTAGCGGTGGAAGTTTTGTGTGAGGACATCAAGAGAATAATCCCTTTTTCAACTACCTATGGAGAGAAAATGGTTAGTGGAATGTTTAAAGAAACTATGTTTATTGAGAGAGGAATTGCCGACAATATCAAACAGTCCCTAATCACAGATATGGGAAAACACCTGTCCCCCCCACCAACTACTAAAGGTTAAAGGCAATGGTAGGACTTCCTCCAATGTAGGTGTGACGATGTTCGTAGAAGCAAGTGTTCAGGTACCTTCGACGGCCTCTGATCAAGAATATTTACCAGTTGATAAAACATCCACTGTGAATATATTACCTAGGGGCTGCCAACCGACAAACAGAAAACAGAGAAGATTTTTCCCTCAACCGAATCCAACCAGCAACAAATTCGGTATACATAATCAAACTCAGAGGCATTATTCCATTCAAGTTGGTACATATGGTCAGTACCAGGACCCTGTGTGACTGAGTACTCCTCAGCAGGGCAGAAAAAAGAAAAGTGGCCATAGAAGTCCAGATTAGTAACCAGATTGATCTGGCAGCACTGTCCGTCAGTTCCTTTCCACAACAGAGTATCTCTTTTGAATGATATTAACGGTCTATATCATGAGAAGGCGGGGGTTAGACTTTAGGAGCTTGGCTGTTCTGTGCACCATCACAGTAGATTGGTGGGTGGCTCTCCTTCCAATGAATACCTAGCTACCATTTGCAGACTAGATACAAATAGTAACGACTTATTGTTGGCCACTTATCTTGAATCACAAAAGATAAGAAGACTAAAGTAGATATATTACTAAACAGCTGTAGAGAGACAAATGGAAGCCTTTGGTCAAGGTCATCCAGATTGTTCTTTAACGTACACTCAGTACGGCTTTTCTTCACACGAAACGTTAGCCTGAAAAGGCTGCTATCCGTCAGATAAGAAGTTACGTTGTGGCCACGTGTGCATGAGAGCGATACCCTGTATATGATACATGCTGGATAAACTTGATAGGAGACTTCCATAAGTCGCCTATCACCCTCCAGTGGGTCTTCTTTCCCCAAGTCTTGCCTGTCCTTGTGACCTAGCCATTCAGCCCATTTTGTGCAAAAAAAGTGTTGCTTAGAAGCAACCCACCCTACCCCTAGGTCATGGCTCAACATTAGATTTGATGGACGGCTGTCTTTTAAGTCTAACAGAGCGAAGATACAGTTGGGACTCGAACCAAAGAACTGCAGATTATTAGGTTGGCGACTGAGTCCACCCCCCACTTTTCTTCTTAGAGCCTATTAACGATTTATCTTCTGATATTTACCCAAATTAAAAGCAATTTATATTACTTTGTGTTTCACGAAATGAACATAGTTAGCTCATGATTCTTCTTGGCGAAAACAAAAAGTGATATCAGCATACACGTAACGGAAGACATAAAAGAGTTGCTGCTTTCTGCATGAGTCACTGACAGTATGAACTTGCACCTTTTCCGGAAGATAAGGAATAGTTCTTTGCTGTGTGTCAGCAATTCAGAGCCTGACGTAATTTCTCCTTACACAACGCCAAGGAACAATGTGAATTCTACCTGCATCATTTCTGCTGCATGTTACATAGCACTTGGAAAGAATTATTACAGTAGTTTCGAAAAATTAAGGAGCGAATGTGACAATCCAGATTGATATTAATGAGTATTGGGAAAATAAATAGAAATAATGGTTACTGGCTTTAATGATGGGCCTATATCACATTCCGAAGTAGCTTCGGCAGTCTCTAAATTAAAACTGCATAAATCCCCAAGGGCGGATGAAATCACTGAAATGCTTAGAGCTGGGAACATTTTGATGTTACATGGCTGACAGAAATTTTGAATATTTTCTATGATAAAGGTGTTGTTTCTACGGATTTTACTAGAGCTAATGTTGTCCCGATTTTAAAAAAAGGTGATCATAGTTCTTGTAATAATTATAGGGGAATTAATTTACTTTCTGTTCCAGGTAAAGTTCTTTCCATGATTATACTTAATAGAATTAAGAATTTGATTGATGGACAACTGCGTGATGAAGAGTGTGATGATCAAATATTTTCACTTAGGTTTGCACTCCTTGTATTTTGGGTGTCATGTTAGAGATCAGGGCAAAACACGGGCTTCACATGTGTGCTGCATTTGGCGCTTTCTTGGCCTGAGTGAATGGTTGAAAAGTGAGATAAAATCCATGTCTTTTGCAGTTCCAATGGTTTGGCATGAGCCAACTAGTCACTTGCACGATTGCTATTTTTGCTTAACTAAAGTGTCGGTCTTTTCAAAAAAGAACAAAAGCAAAATACAATATTCAAATGCGCCTTCAGCCATAAGGCCAGTTCCTCATGGAGAAAATCTTCCTATACTTTTTTTCCGCTAAGCGAATTTATTAAAGTACGTAATACCTCCAACCAACTGGGAGAAGATCTTCCTATATCAACACCTCCAACCAACTGGGAGAAGATCTTCCCATACAAAAACCTCCAACCAACTGGGAGAAGATCTTCCCATACAAAAACCTCCAACCAACTGGGAGAAGACGGATTCACATTCATCAGAGGAAGACTTTGAGGCACATACAAATCCTGATCCTACATACACCCCTAATAAGTTAAACCAGCCTTATCTGATTTAGTAAAATGAACTAAATGATCATGTTGGAGACCGAGGACTTTCCAAACAACAAGCTGAGGTTTTAGGTTCAAGACTTCAAGGGTGGAATCTTCTGGCCATGGGTACCAGAGTTTCTCTGTTCGGGAAGATAAATTTGGCTTTATCTGCTTATTACGAGATGCAAGATGGTTTGTGTTTCTGCACAGATATTTCAGGGCTGATGGAAGAAAATGGAACAACTCACAACCCTAATGAATGGCGTTTATTTATAGATTGGTCAAAATTCAGCTTAAAAGATGTTCTTTTGCATAAAGGAAACAAAAAACCTTCCATTCCAGTGACACATGCTATAGGAATGAAGGAAACGTACGAAAACATGTAAAATACTCACTGCTATAAAATACATAACAGTGGACACCACTTAAACAGTGAACAATATGTGGTGACCTAAAAGTCATATCTCTGTTGCTCCGGCTTCAAGGAGGCTTCACAAAATTTTGCTGTTTTCTGTGTTTGTGAGACAGTTGGGCCAGAAAGAAACACTACAAAACAAAACACTGTCTCAAAAGAGATATTTTTATTCCTGGAAAGAGTAGTGTGAGGTATAAGCCTCTAGTTGACCCCTCTGATGTTCTACTCCCACCACTACACATCAAACTGGAGTTTATGAAAAACTTTCTGAAGGCTATGGACAAAACTGGTAAAGGGTTTTTGCACTGGAAGGAAACTTTTCCACAACTAAGTGATGCTAAACTCAAAAAAGAGATGTTTGTTGGTCCTCAGATCAGGAAGCTGCTGAATGATACTGTCTTCAAAGAAAAACTGAATATGAAGGAGCGCGCTGCATGGAAATCTTTCACGTCTGTGGAAACAAAGACGAAAACTGCCATCAGCTCATTCAAGATCTTCTCAAAAACTACGAAAATTTTGGTTGCTGAATGTCTTTGAAGATCCATTTCGTGCACTCGCATCTTGATATCTTTCCCAAGAACTTAGGAGCTGTCAGTGATGAGCAAGGGGAAAGATTTCACCAGGATATCTGAACTATGGAGGAGAGATACCAAGGCATGTGGGACCCAGCAATGATGGGTACTGCTGGTTCTGGAGAAGGAAGATACTTCAGCGTATAAAAAAACAAAAATGAACGAACCAGTATAAAAGATCCTTACCAATATTTTCTTATTTTTCGTTTCAATATTATTTCATTTGTTACTTTCTATTCAGTGGTCTATAACTATAATGTTTCTATTTTTTATCACTGTAATCATGTATTTAATTAATCAATTTTAAGTTGCAATTTAGAAAAAGTCACTTTTATTTTCATTTCCCAGATATGCGTATTCATTAAAATTTGAAATGTATCAATCCGTAATTAAAAAAAAACTGTACGTGCTGCATATTTTTCACAGCCGTATTTGAATTCAGCCCCTAAAATTGGTTAAAAAACATCCTATTTGACCAATATTATTAAAATATTTTTAATTTGTTGTCTAGTGTTATCCGTTATTAAATCCTCGTATAACTTTCTTACAAACTTGATTTTAAAAATAATTTTGAAATACTTGTGTTTATAAAAAAAATCCCCTAGATTCGCTTTTTTGTATATTGAAACCGTATAAGATCCTTGGCACACTTTTGCGCCAGTTCTTCTCGGAAAACAATATTTTACCAAATATCAACAATAGGATACAATAAAGTCATAATTTTACACAAAAAAAAACTTAACTGATAAAATTACAGAAATAATTACATTATATACAACTTGGTAATAATGACCATAATAACAAATAATGTCAAACAAATATCGTTTAAATATTTGGCATCAATATAAGCGTTTGCGGGTCTGACAGAAACGAGTTACAACCCGCAGTCCACGGGCACCACAGATAAATATAAGAATGAGGGAAAATATTTTTTTTTAAGCTACCACCTGATTTATACAACCATTTAATAGAATAAAGTATACCTCGTTCAATACAAAAATGAAGTATCCGAATCGTAACAGTGTATATCACGGATATATCTTGACGATACGTCCTAGATTTTCCGTCAAGGCCATCCAGTGTGTTCTTTAAAGTGCACGACTCTCCCATACACGGGGCCACGGCTTAACGTCCCATCCGACAGACGGAGGCCTTTCCAAGCCCATCGGTGTCCTCTACTGACCGTGGGCAGGGCGGGAAATTTTGCAGAGATCAATCTTAACGCTGACCCAGCTGGGACTCGAACCTGGGAACTACAGATTACGAGCCTGGCGCGCTACCGACTGAGCCAATCCCGCCCCAGGTGTATTTCAGAGAGGTAAACGTAGACGAAAAAGATTTTGTATGGGTTATCGTTATTTATGGAATTTGGAAAATCTTTATAACGGATTCACTATCGCGGTAGAATACCGTTAATTTGATGCGTAGTGTACGGATCTGTGTGTTGTTTGGGTGTTAATACAGGAGCATCGATATGATATAGTATTGCGCATTGATGCAGTTCCTTGAGTCATGCTATTGTTAATGGTATTCTGCAAATTTGTGTTCGTTGTCTGTAATGACAAGGACATTTATTCATTAAAAACAACCGAGACCAAATCAATCTTTAAAACACTAACGATTTTCTGCAATAAATTATAACAACGAGTAAATGCTCTTTAAGTCATTACAGACAACCAATATATATTTAGAATTTTTTTTCATAATACTCAGTACTGCAAATGAGATTTTTGAAATAATCGTGTTTTGCCGTACCCCCGAAAAAAATCCCCCTCCCAAAAAAATATCACAAATGACACTCAAAAGTAGCAGGCCATAGCGGAGGGTAGAATACCTGTTTTCTTTAGTAACAAATTATCACAAGAAAAGTCATGTAGACAAGGAACATTTGAAAGAAATTGGTTGCCCTGACTGGGATTCGAACCCAGGTCTCCCAGAAGCATGCCAGGCATCTTAATCGTTAGACCATAAAGGAACTTACCATTTCTTCCACTAAATGACATATAAGCCTTCCTGTTGATTCACAAGTGGCACCATCTGTTATCAGGAGTGGTGCAACTTGTGAAGCAACAGGAAGGCTTGTATGTCAGTTGAAGAAATGGTAAGTTCCGTGATGGTCTAGCGATTAAGATGCCCGGATGCTTCTGGGAGAACTAGGTTCGAATCCCAGTCAAGACAGCCAATTTATTTAAATGTTTTTCTTTCATTTTTTCTACAGCTGCTTTTTTTTATCTTCGGAGACGGGACGCCATCCTATCACTTCCCACCTCATTTCCACTACTGGTAATAACACTAACTCAACGAAAGGTAAAACTATGCAATCATCTACGAATCATAATCATGCCCTTACACTAACTCAAATCCAAAGCAGCGGAAGTGTTTGTGTTTGATTTCTTAAAATATCAAGTTATATTTAAAACAGGTTTATTTTCAGAACAATTAAAATTATTTCTACAGAAAACGAGTTAGTAGAAGCACCCAATACCTATACAAGAGGGCCAGTCCAGGTTCACTACCTCTCTTGAGAAGACGTTTACTAGTATTAATATCAGATTTCCCCTTGAAGTTCAGTAGGTCCTGTTAATCTCCACCCAGCAACTAGCAAGGACAAGAATAAAAATGGTTTAAATTCGAACCGGTTTTGTTATTGGTAAAATAAGCTAATAAACTAAAAGTATATTTAAAAAAAATAAAATTTCATTTTAATCTTTACTGTCCGTTAGAGTATATTAGTAATTGGGAAACGCGTCTTATTTTCATAACGCCCCCCCACCCTCTAAACAAAATTCTTGGAACCCACCCTCCCCCACCTCAGGGTTAAATTGAGGTATCTTATTCGCCTCCGAGGACAGAGTCGGGGTTAGCGGAGAAAATCGCTGACGTAGTGCACTCTCATCTGAGCCATCACCATCCCTGCCTAGTTGATTTCTCTGTACACCGAAATATACTGACCCCCCCCCCCCACACACACACACACCTATTTAGAAGCACACCAGCCGCCACTGGCAGGCAGACTGAAACGTCCCGTTAAGATCATTCAGCGTGTCCTTCAAACGTTTTCATCACAACTCGGTGCTCAGGCCATGACTTGCCGCCTCATACAGCTGAGGGCGGTATTTCCAAGCCCACAGGTATTCCACAGAGACTCGATCCTGAGAACAGAATACTAGTCTGGGGAGCTGCAAGCCTTCCCCCCTCATATGCTGAAAAGCAAAGGCTATTCCGATCACCTTTGACTGACAAGTCACAGAAAATATAATAAAAAAAGACACCTAATAAAAAGATTACAAATGTTTGTATTGCATAGAATTGAGTGGAACCCTTTCAAAATGAAGTAGAATTGGCAAAGAATTTTATTCTCATTTGATTTCGTCTAAATTCAACATTTTAAATGTAATACTTTGCACTACAAAAATGGGCAAAAGCACCATTAGGTCGTTAATATTCACTAAACTTGTATTATCAGTAAACATCAGTAAACAGTCAAAAAAAAACATAATGGCTTGAATGCAAAAACCAAAGTTAATGCTGAAATCATAGATATTTAATGTTTTGCAATTTTCATCCATTTTCTTTTCATAGTTCGTTTTCGAAAACACAATTCTGTTTATGTGTATTTCAGAATATCTCAAAGGCCACTGAATAGATTTCTTACGGCGCCGACAGCTACTTTAGTAACCCTGATTATAAACTAATGTTTCGAGATTAATGTATCTGCATGCTCATTCCCTATGTTAATTACCATTACAGTGGTAGGAAGGCCTCTGTTCCCGACTAAGCTTTTTCGTTCATTAATACATTTTTGAATTTGAATCGTACCAGTTGAATGTCTTTTGAAAATTAAATGACAAAAATATAATAAAATTGTGTAATGTTTAAAACGTGGCAGAATTTCTTAAATGAACTATTTTAAACTTTCCTGCCACCTCGATATTTCGGTCCTTTATTTCTCAATTTGTATTTAGAATTTGCATCTAGTTTGAACTAAATTAAAGTTCCAACTGTATTTTATTATAGGTGAATAGTTGGAGTTTTAAGAAAATATGGTATGGCCTATGCTAAGCGATGCGTTAGTGGGAAACATGGTATAAAGCAGATCTTGTTTCAATAGGAAAGTGGGATACTCCAGTCCTACCATTATGTCTCTACGTTTAAAAAAGAATTGCTAATTAAATCACTATTGCGATGTGCAATGTATCCATTCAAAAGTAATTCGTGAATTCTGAAGAAAGCGAAACGACGAATGATTCTTCGTTGTAAAATTTGTTACATTAGGAGCAAAAGTTTCAATACCTGACCATCATTTCCAGCATCAACCAGCGCGTGACACATTTCATTTACAACTATGTCCCCTTGATTGAAATCTGATTATTATACACGAAAAGATTTCCTAAATACGTTTCGTGTGTTCCTATGTTAAAATAATAGTAAAATTACATTTGTACAGTTAATCAATTTGTATCAGAGCACTGCCTATTATAGTTCGTTTCAAATATTTTAACACTTATTTATAACTTTCGAGATCCAAATTTACATAATATTCATATGCTCCCATTACACTTTCGAAATCTTTTAATGCATCTAATGACGTGTATTTGAATGTAACACAATACAGTTGATACCAGATTTAAAACGTTAAATTGTTCTGTAAAACCCGAAGTTGAGCGAAACAACATTGAATAATCTCTTCTTATTATGGTAATGATGAGAACAGCGAAACCTACGGAACTGTGCACTTCTGTTTTAAGGTTTGTTTTCCAGTTTTTCCCACCGCTGAAAGGTGGGTTAGAGGGTGGGGGGGTAATTCAATCTATGAAGAGATTCGGTAAGCCCGAATCATAATATTTCGTCAATTCCTTTCTAACCCAAAGATAATTTTTCGTTTAGCTCTAAAAAAATTAAATGACTGTAAACAGACAGGAGGACGACAAAACGAAAACAATCACTTGTTTCTATGGAAACGTGTTCAAAATAATAGCCTATAGAAAATATATCGCTTAATAAGATTGTTTTATATCCTATCTTGTAAATCCTCCTCACCCACCACTATCTCCACACGCCATGTTTCGTCGATAATTTTACTTTTTGTTGCTGATCTACCCTACTTAACTCCTGAATCGTAAGGGTCACTGAATTCAATAGTTTGAGGTCGTAAAGAGGTTGAATGTAATAGTTAGAGGTTGTAAGGGGGGGTTAGTATAATTTTTTTACTTCAAATTCACGACAAGCCTACCTAGGAGACCAATGCAACACTAGGAGATTTTTTCTCAATTATTAGAGAACATGTTTTTTCAAACAATAACGCAATTGTTACAAACACATAACTTTTGTCGCAAATTGTCGGTCGAAATAGACGCCATCTTTCATCGTAGAGGGAGGGAGGGTTGAATGATTTAGCTCGGAGAAGCGCTTATTTTGTGGGGTAAAAAGTCAGAGTATTTAGGTCACAAAGACCCTAGGAGTTGGGGAAGGAAGCGTTGTGGGCAGTTGTTAGGGGGAAACTATAAGCCACCCACTATGGCCATTTACAAAGATCATTTCTTGGCCCTGTGTGCAGAAAGCGCCATTCTTTGGAGTGAAGCTTTCTCTCACACAGGACCATTTCTAAGCCAAAATATCTGTTTTTTAATCACCGGGAATTAGGTGTGGGCAATTAGGAACACTGGAGACTCATCATCTAGGTAAGGAGGCAAGTAGGAACACTGGAGACTCATCATTCTAGGTAAGGTGGCAAGTAGGAACACTGGAGACTCATCATCTAGGTAAGAAGGCAAGTAGGAACACTGGAGACTCATCATCTAGGTAAGGAGGCAAGTAGGAACACTGGAGACTCATCACCTAGGTAAGGAGGCAAGTAGGAACACTGGAGACTCATCATCTAGGTAAGGAGGCAAGTAGGAACACTGGAGACTCATCATCTAGGTAAGGAGGCAAGTAGGAACACTGGAGACTCATCATCTAGGTAAGGAGGCAAGGAGGAACACTGGAGACTCATCATCTAGGTAAGGAGGCAAGTAGGAACACTGGAGACTCATCATCTAGGTAAGGAGGCAAGTAGAAACACTGGAGACTCATCATCTAGGTAAGGAGGCAAGTAGGAACACTGGAGACTCATCATCTAGGTAAGGAGTTTTTTCGCTTTGTTTTGTTTTCAATTTTGTTTTTCATTTTCACCATCCCATGAAAATCAAAATTCCAAGGTGCTGCCCACTTTGGGACCATTCATTCCGGTGAATCAACAGCAGCGTTCCCTGGTCGCTCGCCACTAGTGTGTTGGGTCACACCTTTGCCAAGAAGCGAAGGTGCATCAAGGGGCTGCTGTCATTGGGAGCGGATGGGAGCAAGATCTAATCTTTTGGTTGTTTTCTAATCTTTTATTGTTTCCTTTTCTTTTCAATTAGATCTTGTACAAGATGCTACAAATATTTCCATGAAATGACTCTTCAGATTGGCTATTTAACGGACGTCTGTAGCTTCTTGTCCCTCTTTTTCCTTCCACACTAACTGCCTATGTGTGGAGGGGTTTTCTCTTGGTTAGAGCAAAACACTCTGACATGGATGGTGCCTTGACGTGGCGTCAGAGCTTTTCACTAAACCATCTGGCAGACTTCTCTTTTCACAGCATGCTTACTAATTTAGTAAACCTTCAATCTACTGCTGATGACAATTCAACAGACATTTGTGTAACAAACATTGTAAAATTAATCTCCTTAAAATTGTCAATTCAAACTAATGGGTGATTGACAAAAGTGTAAATAAAAATAATAAATAACTTACAACACCTATAAAGTAGAAAAAGAAGTTTTCATTCATCTGTTAAAAGAAAAAAGTTGTGTTTTCTCCTCCCTGCGTGCTAAGGGGGGAAAAACCATTGCTGTGAGTGTAAACCTCGAAATTCAGACTTTTTCAACTTTTTACACCGTTAGAGGGCGCTATTACAAACAATCAGTGATTCGGAAACGTAAAACTAACATTTCGCCAATGCCTATCCAAAGCAGAAAGAAGTTTTCGTTTATCTCTAAAAATAAAAAAGTTGAATATTTATAATCTGACAGACGATGACGTAGTGATACCAGAAGTATAACACATCACCTCCGGCGAATAAAGTATGTTTTTCATTTTCCGAATATTTCACCCTTTAACAGTAATAATTAGTATTAATGGCTGATTGGAGAATGTAAATAATAATGTATTATCAGCTCTATACAGCACAAACTTATTTCTCGTTTATCCCTTAAGCTGAAAAAGTTGTATTTCCTCATTCCCTAGTTTTGATGGCAAATCAGTCAGTGTATAAAAAATAAAATTATTCATTTATTATTAATATATTAAAATTATCGAAATTTTTGAAATTAAGTTCTAACTTTAAATTTTTTTAACCAACTGTAATTTAATTAAAAACCGTATAAAATATAAATTATTGTTCTGTCAGGGAGCCATTTGGGTCTGTTTTTCATCAACATATTCTACCAGCAGAATTTTCAATTTCTAGCATAAAGAAGTGTCTCTCTTCTACGTACGAATGCATCAATGAAAGTGACACCGACAAAACGGTAGAAAGGTTTCTTACAGCTAAATTTCAGACAAGCATTGAAGACTTGAATGTTATCTGCTGTTATGCCCCCACTGAGGATGAGAAAGACAGATTTTACGTCAAACTTTAGGATATTTTGAATTCTGTTCCCTTGTTCTAGGTGACTTCAATGCTGAAGTTAGTACCGACTCTGACCTTTGGGGTGGGGTGATAGGCCCTTTTGGTTTTGGTAGCTGTAATGGCAATGGGCAACGTCTCCTACAGGTAAGTAAACTTAATGGTTTGAGAATAACTAATACTTATTGCAAACACCGCGACATACATAAGTACACGTGAGTATGAATATGATTTATTACATATTAATTAACAGCAATGGGCTAGTTCTGTTAGGAATAACAGGTCATTAGGGAGCTGAAATTGGATCCTTGTTAAAAGTGTCTTGCAACTTAAGAAGTGTGCTAAGGTTAAAAAAGATATCTTTAACACTGAAGCTCTGAAAGACCCAGTTATAGCTAAAGTTTGACATGATAGGTTACTTAGCCGTTATGACAGTCATGGTTTGCTTACTATTGAAGTTGAGGAAGAATGGGACCGTTTTAAACAGTCTTTTCTTGATACTAACAGTACTCTTTTAGGAAAGAAGGAACAGAGGATGCAAAATTACTTGAGTGATAAGGCACTCGAGCTTATTTCAGAAAAAAAGAACTGCAGAAATGTCCTTAATCAATATCCTACTAGTCCTAATAGAAAGCATTACAGAGAACTTAATAAACGTGTAAAAGATCAGTTAGCTGCTGATAAGAATCTTTGGCTTGATGGTTTGGCTGACAAAGCCGAGGAAGCAGCAAGACAGCGTAACAGCAGAGAGCTGTACCAGATAGTCAATATTTTGTGTAGGAAGCAATGGATAGGGTATACAGAGATTGAAGGATAGATAAGGTAAGGTTATTGAAGATGAGGATTCGGTCATGGCTAGGTGGGCTGAGCATTTCAGAGATGTTCTAAACAATGCAATTAGTTCTACTCCCATTGTTTGTAATGATGATACATATATTACCTGCATTAATTTTGGTCCTATATCACAGACAGAAGTCATTTTGGCTATTTCTAAACTTAAATTACAAAAATTCCCAGAGTAGATGAAATTACTAGTGCAATGCTTACAACTAGGAATGTGTCTGTTACCACATGGCTGACTCAAAATTTGAATATCTGTCTTGAAAAAGGTATTATTCCTAAGGATTTTACCAAAGTTTTTATCATTCCTATTTTTCTTCCAGTTCTTGTGATAACTCTAGGGGTATCAGCCTGCTTTCTATTCCAGGTAAAGTTCTTTGTATGATTGTGCTTAATAGAATTAAGAATCTGGTTCGAATCTGCTCAATGCGTGATGAGCAGTGTGGATTCAGAAGTGGTAGGGGATGTGTAGATCAGATTTTTCCACTTAGACAGATTCTTGAGATATATTTAGAGTTTCAGAAATCTGTGGTTACTAGCTTTGTATATTTCGAAAGATAAGACTTTTGACTCTGTTGACCGCCAAAATTTGTGGTGGATTATATCTTACGGCATGCGAGACAGGTTAGTTAACATAATGAAAACTCTCTATAATAACTCTGAGTCGTGTGTGAGAGTTGGGAAGGCATGAAGCAATTGGTTCAGCATTGCTTCTGGTTTTCGACAAGGGTGCGTTTTGTCTCCTTTTCTCTTTAGTTTGGTTATTGATTATATTACGCGAAATTCACTCATGGGAAAGATTTTGACCTTAAACTGTCTGGAGATAACGAAAATGTCTGATTTAGATTATGCTGATAATTTAGCCCTTTCGGCAAATGATGTTGATGAGATGAAACTCTTTCATTCGAGCTGTTGATGAAACTGGTAGTAGAGTAGGTTTGGTTATAAACAGAGAGAAAACTAATGTGATTAAAATTGGTCAGGCAAGCTGTGATTCAGTTAATCTGAATGGTTGAAGTCTTCAGCAGGTGTCACAATTTAATTATCTACGGAGCTTTGTAACAGACACTAGTGATGTGTGGCATGAGATATATAGGAGAATAGTAATTGCCTCTGGAACTTTTAAGAATATATGGAGAATGCAGAGAAATAGGCATGTGGACCTACAGGCTGAAATTACTCTGTATAATAGTTTGGTTCTTTCTATGGTAGCGAAACATGAACCCTTTGTAAGTATGATAACAAGAAACTTGATGCTTTTGATTCTAGATGCTTACGCACTTATCTTGGGTATTAGGTGGTTGAACTTTGTAAACAATGATGAGGTTAGGAAAAAGAGTCCACAACCTCCTTTGAGCAGAATATTGTGCAGAGAGAGACTCCGTTGTATGGTCATGTTGCCTGTATGCATACTACTATAAATTAGTGAATACGTTTATGAAGAGTGTGCCTTAAGGCCTCAGAAAGATGACCTAGGATGCGTGGGGAGAAAATGTTAAACAATACTTTGTTGGAATTGGTATATAGTGGCCAGATGCAGCAGATGTAACTTGACCAGTTGGTCAAAGTCCTTTGTATATTTTGGTGATGCACTGACATGTAAGCTGGTGTTAAATCAATTTGTTTGATTTTGTTGCAGAAAGTATTTTTTTTAATTTATCAATTTATTTCTTTTACGTTACACTCTTCTGGGGCACTTAGTTACACATTTCTGACCCAAATGAATTAAGAAAAAGAAAAACTTGGCATAAATATGCAAAAATGCATGTGAACATTTCAATTTTAATATAAAATACAGAAACTTTTAATATATATATGACACAGAAAAATATTAAGGAAAAATGTGAAAACAACTCTCATTTGCTAGATACCATAATATTTTAAACAGGCTAGATATTATAATATTTTATCAGCAGCAGAGATAAAATGCACTAATATGTGAATCACTATTTAAATAAGCTTTCATCTATTATATCGAAGTTTTTCAAACTGCGGGTCATGAACCATTAGAGGGTCGTGAAATCAATTTAGTCGGTGTCGACCAACATGTTTTTAAATTAATAGAATAGAAAATATCAGAGTGGATCTCATTGGGTCGCAATGTAAAATGTATTTTTTATTGGGGGTCGTGGTTAAAAAATTTTGAAAATACTGTATAATACTGTTATGAATTAAAAGGGTGGAAACAGCAAGAGTTCAAAAATAATATTTCAAAATCATAATTCTAAAATAATGTAATTTATTACAAAAGTATGAAGGAAAACATTTATATAAACTAATGTCAACCAACACAAATCTATATGAGCATAAAAATAAACCTTCAGAAGAACAAAGCATCTTTTCACTATTCCTACAACGAGAAAATAAGGCTTTTACAACAGTCGATAAGTTCAGGGGCGTAGCGAAGGTCTATGGTTGGGGGGGGGGGGATCTCGAAAATCAAATTTTGCCAACTGAAAATCTAATGATGTCTCTGTCAGTTGTGTACATGGATTTTCGCTCTCGTGGCGGGGGGGGGGGGGTTGAGGCAATTTTCACATCATCGTCATCATCCTCATCCTCAAGCAGCCATGGGCTACGGAGGTCCAACCAGACCGTGCAATTTAGTTCTTCAAGCAAGTCTGTCCTAAGCTACATCTGCTGCATCTGACCACTGCACACCAATTCTAGCAAGGTCCTGTTTGACATTGTCTGCCCACCACATCCTAGGTCTCCCCCTCTATGTGAGGCCTTTAGGCACACTGTTCATAACCCTATTCGCCAATTTAAAATTATTCATACGGGCAACATGGCCAAACCAACGGCGTCTGTCTCTGCACAATATGCTGCTTAAAGGAGGTTGCAGACTCCTTTGCCAAACCTCATTATTAGTTACAAAGTTAAACCACCTAATACCCAAGACACTGCGTAAGCATCTAGAATCAAAAGCATCTAGTTTCCTGTTATCTTGTTTACACAGCGTCCAGGTTTCACTACCATAACTAACCCTAGAAAGAACCAAACTATTATAGAGCCCAATTTTAGTCTTTAGGTGTATACGCCTATTTCTCCACAATCTCCATAGATTCTTAAAAGTCCCGACAGGAATACCTATTCGTCTGTTAATCTCATGCCACGTATCACCAGTATCTGTTACATAGCTCCCAAGATAATTAAACTATGACACCTGCTCAAGACTGCAACCATTAATAGAATTATTAATAGAATCACAGCCTGCCTGACCAATTTCCATCACTTTAGTTTTCTCTCTGTTTATAACCAAACCTACTCTACTACCAGTTTCATCAACAGCTCGAATGAAAGAGTTCATCTCATCAACATCATCTGCCAAAAGGGCTAATTCATCAGCATAATCTAAATCAGACATTTTCGTATCTTCAGCCCATTTAAGG
Source organism: Ryuthela nishihirai (assembly GCA_038380435.1). NCBI lineage: Eukaryota > Metazoa > Arthropoda > Arachnida > Araneae > Heptathelidae > Ryuthela > Ryuthela nishihirai. The sequence continues at coordinate 47,036,044 of JAWZYU010000009.1, forward strand.
CCAAAATCTTTCCCTTGAAGTGAATTTCGCATAGGTTAATCAATAACCAAACTGAAGAGAAAAGGAGACACAATGCACCCTTGTGGAACACCAGAAGTAATACTAAACCAATTGCTACAAGCCTTACCAACTCTCACACATAACTCAGTGTTTTATAGAGAGCTTTCATTATATTAACTTGTCTGGTATACCATATGATTTCACAATCAGCCACAAATTATGACGATCAACAGAGTCGAAAGCCTTTTTGAAATCAACAAAGCTAGCAACCAAAGGTTTCTGAAACTCTAAACATTTCTCAAGAATCGTCCTGAGTGAAAATATTCTGAATCTACATTGCTCATAACGCAATTGCCTGTCAACCAGATTCTTAATTCTATTAAACACAATCATGCAAAGAACTTTCCCTGGAACAGAGAGTAGGCTGAAACCCCTATAGTTATCACAAGAACTGCGATCACTTTTTTTGAAAATAGGGATAATAATAGCTCTGGTAAAATCCTTAGGAACCATGCCTTTATCATAAATGATATTTAAAATTTCAGTCATCCAAGTGGTAACCGAAACATTCCCAGCTATAAGCATTTTTGTAGTAATTTCATCTATCCCTAGGGGTTTATGAAGTTTAAGTTAAGAAATATCCAAAATAACATCAGACTCTGTTATAGGGCCAACATTAAAGCCACCAATGCATCTATCATTATTGCAAACAATGGGAGTAGAACTAACTACATTGTTTAGAACATCACTGAAATGTTCAGCCCACCTAGCCATGACAGAATCCTCACCTTCTATATCCTTACCTTTTTTATCCTTCAATCCCTGTACACCTGTTCGTTTTTTACCACACAAAACATTAACTATCGGATAGTGCTCTCTGCTGTTGTGCTGTCTAACTGCTTCCTCGGCTTTGTCAGCCAAGCCATCAAGCCAAAAATTCTTATCAGCAGCTAACTGATCCTTTACACGTTTATTAAGTTCTCTGTAGCGCTTTCTATTAGGACTAGTAGGGTATTGATTAAGAGCATTCCTGCAGTTCTTTCTTTCTGAAATAAGCTCAAGTGCCTTATCACTCAGATAAGCCTGCCTCTTCTCCTTTTTCCCTAAAAGAGTGCTGTTAGTGTCCAAAAAAGCCTGTTTAAAATGATCCCATTCTTCCTCAACTTCAGTAGTAAGCATACCATGACAGTCATAATGATTAAGTAACCTATCATGGTAATCTTTTATTATAACTGGGTCTTTCAGAGCGTCAGTATTAAAAGCAAATTTTTTAACCTAACACAACACTTTTTAAGTTTATCTTGCAAGGCACTTTTAACAAGGTAATGGTCAGATCCAATTTCAGCTTCCCTATGACCTGGTATTCCTAACAGAACTAGCCCATTTGCTGTTAATTAATATGTAATCAATCATATTCTTATGCAGCCCATCAGGTGAAACCCATGTGTACTTATGTATGTCGCGGTGTTTGTAATAAGTGTTAGTTATTCTGAATCCATTGAGTTTACTTACCTGTAGGAGACGTTGGCCATTGCCATTGCAGCTACCAATCCCAAAAGAGCCTATCAACCCTCCCCAAAGGGAGTCAGTACCAACTTTGGCATTGAAGTCACCTAGAACAAGGGTAATATCTCCTTTCTTGACAGAATTCAAAATATCCTTCAGTTGTCTCTAAAACCTATCCTTCTCATCTTCATCGGCATCCTCAGTGGGGGCATAACAGCAGATAACATTTAAATCTTTAACGCTTGTCTGAAATTTTGCTATAAGAAATCTTTCATTAATGCACTCATATCCAAGAAGAACATTACAAGTGTGTCTGCTGAGAAGCAGACCCACGCCTTGGTGATGCTTTTTTTTGTCCCTCCCCGAAAAGAGAACTTTAAGATTATTTTTAAGAATCTGACCATCTGTCCATCTCGTCTCTTGCAAGCAGAGAATATCTAAATTATAACTGTGGAATTCTTGTGCGAGGACATCAAGAGAAAATGCTCTGCGCAGAGTCTTCACATTCCAACTACCTATGGAGAGAAAATGCAGGGTGGGATGTTTAAAGAAACTATGTTTATTGAGAGAGGGAATGCCTACAACATCAAACAGTCCCCTAATCGCAGACATGGAGCAAAGACCCGTTCCCTCACCACCAAATGCTGAAGCCATCTACACCGGAAGACTTCCTCCAATGTAGAATTTGACGATGCCAATAGAAGCAAAGAGTTCAGGTGCCTGCGATGACCTCTGCTCAGGATTATCCACCAGCTGATAAACATATCCTGTGAATCTATTCACTTGGGGCTATCAACCCACAAACAGAAAATACAGCGGAAGATTTTCCCTCCACAGAAGCCCACCAGTGCATCAAAATCAGGATCCATAATCAAGCTTAGAGCCATAATTCTATTCAGGTTGGTATATATGGTCAGCAATATGACCCTGTGTGGTTAACCACTCCTCATCAGCGTAGAAAAAAAAGAAAAGTAGCCATAGTTGTCGAGATCAGTAGGCCACACTAATCGGGCAGCCCATGTCTTCCGTTCACTTCCGCAAGAGAGTATCTCTTTCGAAAGGTACTAACGGTCTGCACCACGAGAAGGCAGGGTCGGACATTAGGAGCTAGGCCTCGCCGGTTCTATGTGATGATGCATAGACTTCCAATTGACCATTTGATTTCCAATTTTGCCAACTAGCCATAATTTCACAGAAATAATCCCAATATTTACGTCTCGTCTGAATTCTAGCATGAATTTTCACAATTCTTTTTGATTTGGCCAACTCTCCTTAATTTCACAAAACCAATCCCAATCTTTATATGTCTCCTAAATTTGGCAAGTCACTTCAAATTACCATCTGGGTCAGCGTTGAAATTTATCTCCGCAAAATTCCCCGCCCTGTCCATGGTCAGTAGGGGACACCGATGGGCTTGAAAAGGCCGCTGATCGTCGGATGGGACGTTAAGCCGTGGTCCCGTGTGCGGGGAGCCATACCCTCTGCACGTTAAAGAACACGTTGGATGGCCTTGACGGGAGGCTACCATCTGTCTACTAACAGCTGTTCCAGTAGGTCCCCTCCCCCAACCTTCTCTGAGCCATCGGGGTCCTTGTGACATGGTCATTTAGCTCATTGTGTGCATAAAAGTGCCGCTCAGAGATAAAACAACCCAACCCACTTCATATTTTTCAAACTTCTCAGGATTTTGCCAAGTTTTCACAATTTGGTCAACTCTCCTTAATTTCACAAAGCAAATCCCAATTTTCACAACTCGCCTATATTTTACCAAGTGGCTTCGACTTTTGCCAACTCTCCTAGATTTTGCCATGTTTCCTCAATTTGCCAATTCGCCACAATTTTGCAGAAAAAAATCCCAGAGTTTACATCTCACTTGATTTTTGCAAAGTCATTCTGAATTTTGCCAACTCTCCTAGATATTGCGAAGTTGCCTCGATTTTGCCAACACGCCATAATTTTACATAAAAAAGATTGTAATTTTTACATCTCACCTGAAGTTTGCCAACCCCCCACAATTTTACCAAGTCACTCCGAATTTTGTCAGTTCCCAAGATTTTGTCAAGTCACCCCGAATTTTGACAACTCCCCAAGATTTTGCCAACTTGTCCCTATTTTGCCATCTCACTTGTATTTTACTAAGTGGCTTCGAATTTCGTCAACTGCTCTAGATTTTGCCGTCTCGCCACTTTCCAAACCGCCCTAGATTTGTCAAGTTGCCTCGATTTTGACAACTCCCTCAATTTTACCAAAAAAAAAAAGATTACAAATTTTCACAACACTTCTAGATTTTACGAAGTCACTTCGAATTTTGCCATCACAGAGTTACTTTGGAGGGGGAGCCTCCCCATCATCCCCCCCATAACCACGCCCCTTAGCCCCACTCAACCCTCCTAGGCACTAATTTACGCAGAAACTCGCGAAGGTACATTGATCATTATACACAGAGAATTTGGAAGAACAAAGACGTAGAATTAAATATTTGCTATGTGGACGGCTATTATTACATACTGATAATTGTGCTAAGTAATGTGAATACTAATTTTATATTTAAATACAGTAATACCCCGAAGTTACGCGATAGGTGGGTCCGACGAAAATCGCTTAAGTCGAATTCGCGTAAGTCGGGGTAGAACTTTGCATATAAATACATATAAATTTTGTTTAATTGAGACCAAGGACTAAAAAAACACTAGTTTAGAAGAAAAGTATTTAATAAAATTGCAGTTCTTTATACATATTAATACAAAATATTAAAAAATAAATGAGTTACGTAAAAAAGTTATTTTGATGTCGATGGCTTCATATCTAACAAATTCGTCTGACGACACAATGCCTTCTTTTTTTCACGCAGAATTTCTTCGTAGCAAGCCAATAATTTTTTTATTCCTTGCTTTCTAGTTATAACGCGTTCTTCGTTGGAGTCTATGTTTTCTAAAATTTTTAAGCCCTTTTCAATTGAGCTGAGACCTTCTGTCAAGCTTGTAATTGTCATGTGCTTTTCTGGTGGAACTGGGTCTGAAGTGTCGGATACTTCAGTGACGTTTTGCTCACTCATCTCTATGAGCTCATCGATTGTCAGCTCCTGACTATGTGAATCCAACAGCTCATTGACATCATCACCATTGACTTCGAAATCTAATTGCCTGGCAAGATTAACAACTTCTTCTATCACATGAGCGACATGATCAGTTTCTGGCGTTGTTTCCGTCTCGTTTTTGAAAAAAAAAATGGACAAAGTTTCTTCCAGACACCATTCAATGTTTTTTGGGAAATTTCATCCCAAGTTTTTGCAATGATTCTTACGGCATCTAAAACATTGAATTGTTTCCAAAAGTCTTTAACAGATATCTCACTGTTTTGCCTCATAGCTTCATTCAGATGTGCAAACGAACGCTATCGTGCAGTAAGCCTTGAATGTTTTGATGACTCCCTGGTCCACCGGTTGAAGCAAGCTGGTTGTGTTTGGAGGCAAAAACACAACTTTCACACGTGGGTCGAAATCAATTAGGGTGACAGGAGGGTGACCGGGTGCATTGTCAATAAGAGGCATCACTTTAAATGGAATCTGTTTAGACTTGCAATAACGTTCGACTTCGGGTATGAAGTGGTGACCAAACCAGTCCTCAGAAACGAAAGCTGTCACCCAAGCTTTATGATTTGACTTCCAAATCACTGGTAAGCTAATTTTAGATATATTGTTTAAGGCTCTTGGGTTTTCGGAGCGATAAATTAAGAGGGGTTTTAACTTGCAGTCACCAGCTGCATTCCCGCCAACCATCACTGTCAATTGGTCTTTAGAAACCTTAAAGCCTGGAAAGTTTTTTTCTTTTAGGTATCTTCTTCCAGAACAGGCCAGTCTCATACACGTTAAATACGGTTTCACTGCTATAGTCACCTTCTTCTATCATAGCCTTGAGTGTCTCAGGAAAAGAAGACGCAGCTTCTTTATCGGCACTTGCCGCCTCTCCACTCTCCGCGATGCTGTGCCAATTAGAGAGAGTTTTAAATCGGTTGAACCAACCGTTACTAGCTACAAAGTTTTCATCTTCGCCCGCCTCCCCAGCTTCTTCTTTCAACCTCTCAAAAATCAGCTTAGCTTAATAGCACACAGTGTTCTGATCGACTGGACAATTCTTCACTTTTACTTGATTATCACACCATAATTTCAGCATTGTTTTCATCTCAGCAATAATACCATGACGTTTACGAATTATGCTTGAGTTCAAGGATTGAGCATTTTTCACCGCATCGAGAATTCTTTATCTTTTATGATTGTTCTTACTGTGGATTCCGGTAGCTCAAACTTCATTGCCGATTCACAAATTTTCATTCTGCTATCAAAATCCTTGATAATGTTAAGTTTACATTCCAAAGATATCGTTTTCCATTTCTTACTAGGTGAAGAGAGAATCAGATTTACTTCGTTTGGACGCCATAGTAGATTCTTACACTCCTCCAGGTCTTTAATTTTTCTACTGTCCAAGTAATGAGAAAGCACAGCAAAAATTCTAGCCGAAAATTCCGTCCAGCTTTCGCTATCCACTTTTTCTTCTTCTTCGAAACGCCGGTGATACTCAGTGACTGTCAACAATCGACACTGACGTAAAATTATCTTTTTCAGCTGCTCATAATCTCCTGCCTCTGCTGGCGGTAGCTGAGCTATAACCGGCCGCAATTTCTCGCCTAATAGTGTTGCTAACAGTTCTCCTCTTATGGAGGCAGAGAAATAATGAGTCTCATAAACTGCTTCCACTTGCTGGAAAAACAAAGGCATCTCGCCAACCTATTGTGGAGCGTTGCCCAATGTACGCTTTAGTAGCTGGGAATACCTACGCAGCCTATCCCATTCCCGAATTTTGGGGTCGGCTCCTTCCATAGCCAAGGCTGTCATATCTTCGCCCGAGGCTGAGCTGTCTCTCCTGAGCCTCAATTTAGCTAGCTCCAATTCATGAGCTCGGTCTAATTCTTCTTTCCTAATCTTATCTTTCCTTTCTTGCTCCCTAATTCTATCTTCTCTCTCTTCCCTCCTAAGCAGCATCTCCATCTGCTTCATATGATACCCATTCATCTCCCCAGACGTACTCACTCTCACAGACTGCGCTCTCGATGCAGGTAGTCGAGTCGCAAAAGTCGCATCATCCCCGTCTTCACTCCAAGTGCAATCTTCCTCCCCTCCGTTAGCATTCACTTCCCCCTCCATGTCTGTGTCAGGTAATGGAGTCGAGTGTTGTGTGCCCTTTTCCGTGTTTGCATCGTCGCTGGTCTGATCCAGCATTTTCATTGCCCTCCTCGTATAATACATAATACACAATAGCACTGAGAGAAAATCAAAACAGGAAATAAAACTAAGCTTAACTAGTCTCGCCCAAACTTTCGACCGAGGTGATGCTCTGCAACAGCTGCCGCTGATCGCTGTCGTCTATCCAAGTTGTTTTCCGGTCCAAGGCGAGGGAACGATTCTTGCAGAATGAACTGTTCAATTTGGCGAAAGCCTCTTAGTTCCGGTCCCTTTTTCCCCCCCATACTATAATTTAGGGAAGAATTGCCGGTTGGTGTCTCCCTTCGACTATATGCTCACTCATAGTAGAATTATTTTATGATTACAGCTCTCACTGCAACAGTTATCTGCCGGATGGTTTAGTGAAAAGCTCTGACGCCACGTCAAGGCACCATCCATGTCAGAGTGTTTTGCTCTAACCCAGGAGAAAACCCCTCCACACATAGGCAGCTAATGTGGAAGGAAAAAGAGGGAAAGGCTCCATTAAATGTCATTACTGATATGTCAGAGTGTTTTGCTCTAACCCAGGAGAAAATCCCTCGACACATAGGCAGCTAATGTGGAAGGAAAAAGAGGGAGAAGGCTCCATTAAATGTCATTATTGATTGATGACACTAAGCCGACAGCGAAACTGTTCCTTCATAGAGAGGAATGCCTCGGCGACTCGGGACACCCTGTAGAAAAAAAGAGATTATTTCCATGCAGTATAACATTTCCCCCTACATTTTAAAGCTCTTTAAAAACAATTTGCAAAATGCTTGAAATATACGTAAAGAGGTGTAACAATTTTTTCCTCTATTACCATTATTAGTATTCTCCAAAGGGGGGGGGGTCCTCTTACCCCCCACCCGCCCACTTGATGCGGCCCTGAGTGAGTATAATTATTTTTATTTAACGTTGCAATTTTTTTTAATCATTACGGTATGCCAATCGTCAAATTAAAAGTCTGAATTTACTGAATGTGCAAAAGAGATTGCAAATTCGTATTGAGAAAAGTGTTGAACAATAAATAAATAATCTCTGAATCAGCTGCTTGCCACAAAGATCTACAAAAGGTTAGCAGATTGATAACCATAGAGAAGACTTATGAACTGAAGAACAACACAAGAAAGAAAATATCCATTCCTTATACGGGGCTTAGAAGAGGATCCTTTTTATTAGTAGACGAGAACACTATGTAGTTGACCACCAGGACAGTTGAAAATACTGCTAATACCTTTTTATCTTTGCCTTTCATTAATTAACTGATATTGGTGATCGTTTTACTAAACTGTACTATTTGAAATACTGCATTTAAATCCAACATTAGTTCTCCTTGATACAAAATATTTGTGAATGCTCTTTTAATAATGGACACCATACTCTTGGTCTTTGTGAAATGAGCACTACACAGCTTATTGAAGTTAGAGGGCTCCCAGTCTCTCATTGGTCGCATGAATCCAACTTGGCAAACTTCTGGATATTTTAATGAAAGCATATAAAAATGAAATGAAAGTGAATGAGATTCCTGTTATTTACGCCGAAGAGTGAAAACATTATGAACACCTGCCAAATATGATGTTGGTCCTCCACGTGCCTCAAAAACAGCTCTTACCCGGCGAGGCATGGATGCTACAAGATTTCTAAAGGTGTCTTGTGGTATCTGATACCAACACATTACCAGCAAATCCTTTAACTCTTGTAAGTTACGTGGTTGCGCCGCCGCAGATCGGATATGCTGTTCCAACACAGACCACAGATGCTCGATTGGATTGGTGTCTGGGGAATTTGGAGGTCAGGGCAATACCTGGAAGTCTTCCTCATGTTCCGCAAACCATTTTCAAACAATCCAGACAGTGTGGCATGGCGCATTATCTGTTGAAAGAAGGCACTACTAGAAGGGTATACTGTTGCCATGAAAGGATGTACCTGGGCAGCAATGTCATTTAGGTAGGTGGTAGATGTCATAGTTTCCTGCACATGAATGACTGGAACTAGGGATTCCCGACAAAACATTGCCCAAAACATTACACTTCCTCCACCAGCTTGTTTTCGTCCCACGGTGCATCCTGGTGCTAACACTTCCCTGGGTAAACGATGCACACGTACAGTCGCTCAAAAATTTTTTCGAACACTATGGTTGATTACAGTGAGTGATCTGGCAACCTTCGTGTACAGAAGGTTGCCAGATCACTTACTCTTAAAAAAAATCTTTGCCAGATATGTTTTCTGAATTCTGTAATCAACCATAGTGTTGGAATATTTTTGAGCGACTGTACCAGCCGTCCGTATGGTGCAACAGAAAACGAAATTCATCGAACCATATGACCTTCTTCCAATCATTCAAGGTCGAGTTTTGATATCGCGTGCCAATTGAACTCTTGCTTCTATGGGCATCTCCAAACCTACATTGGTGGAAGTCTTCCAGTGTAAATGGCTTTAGCCTTTAGTACCAGCGGAACAGGTCTTTGCCCCATTCTTGCGATTAGGGGGCTGTTTGATATTGTAGACATTTCCTCTCTAAATAGACATAATTTCTTTAAACAGACCACCAACCATTTTGTCTCCGTAGGTAGTTGGAATGTGCACAGAGATTAATCTCTTGATGTCCTCACACAAGAATATCAGAGGACAGATAAAGGTCAGATTCTTAAACGTCACCGTATCAAATGAAGATGCTGCCAAAGGAGGATAGTCGATATTTCATGCATGTATAGCTTTTTAAATAAACTGATTCCTATTTGTTTAACTTATTGTATGGTCAACCTTATTAGCGTTTTTATGTTGTATAAATGAAAAACAAAATTTGAGTTTTTCTTTTTAATCTTTTTATGGCATGTTTATCGTTGTTCCCCTAACTCTTCATGTTTTGCTATTGCAGCTTAGTGTTGCCAAATGCGATACTTTCAGGAACGTAACCTCCACAGTTGGCGAGAGATTACTGTAGCATGCCGCTTTCTTAACTCGCATCAAATGTTATTTCGAATAAAGTATCCTATCCTTATATGTATGTATCTATTACGTTTCACTTTCATATACCCTTTCCTATATTCTATAATGCTGTATCAGGCCTTCAACCATTTTGGGAGGAGAGCAGCGAGGTGTCCGAAGACGGACTTGGCGAGCATCAATAATTCCCAAAGACCAGCTTCATCGAAATAGCATTTTTGCATTTGAACAGTTTATATCAATGGCTTTCAACTATGGGATGTCGCAATATTTCAACTGAAGAAATTTCTTCTAGGTAGGTGCTTTTAAATCTCTCATTATTAAAAAGGCGAAATGTAAACTTCTTTGTTGCGGCAAATATATAAAATATCGATTGTTTTTGCATTGGTTTTAACAAATACTTCACTATGTTTAAAGCCATATATAGCGCTATGAAAATAAGGATTTCACTTTGACTACAAAAAAGAAATCCCGATTTCTCGTGTATGGGAATGAACTACGATAACATAAATACAGTTCATTAAATTCTACCCATTACAAGGGAAAAAATCTTACAGAATTTAAAAATACAATGTAAAACACCTATGTAAAATCTAATTGCGATGCGATAAATATGCAATTTCAGTTACTTTAAAAGATTAAATCACTATTTAGGAAAATAACGATTTTAACTACAAAACAAATATGTTAAAAATACCTTTTATAGTGGTTATCCCTGCCTGTAGTGTCTATTCTCTGCCATTCTCATTGGCAGAGGCAGCAGAGGCTGCTGAATGTGCCTCCTATCCAATTGGCCAAACGGCTTTTCCAAGATTTTTTCGGTTTCCAGCTACGCCGTTTGACTCCTCGCCTTTTGGCGGGCTCTTCTGCCATTATGGTGTCTGAAAAAAAGAGGAAAATGCAACTTTACAATGTTTATTGGTTGCGAAATATGAATAAGAAATATCTATATTTGAAATTTAGGAATTCAATAAGAACGGGGCGATCTGTTAAGTGTTCTACGGCGCATCTTCAATTGCTCTCTTACAATTTTCGTCTGAAACAGCTCATTCTGCATAAAAGTCATATGAAGAATTAAAGATGACATGAGTCAATGGGCAAGGGGACGACTGTCAACTGAGACGTTCATCGTAGGTTAACCGCCAAACTTTTTTTCTTTCCTCATAAAATGTAAGTCCACATACAGTTTTCTCTCATAGTCCCTAAGAACAGCGTAAATGTTTAGTCCTTAAACATTCTTCCTTCCCCCCTCACAAAAACAGGGAGAGCAATTCCTCCTAAACGACCACCAAATTCTGCATATCCACTGGCGGAAATTGAAAAATGAACACCCAGAAGATATTTCTTTAGGAACGTCATAATATAATACTTTAATAGTTAAGGGCAGCAGAAACAGTGAGCCAGGATTGAAAGTCATTTGATGAAGTAAAGACGTCACTAAGGACGACAACATGCAAATGTCGGCAGCGCGTATTTAAGGACTAGGGTGTGAAGAAAGAAGTTATTCGTCTTGTGTCATGTTGTTCAGTGCTCTTTGAAGAAGCTACCATGCCTGGACGATGCAGACGCACAACGTTGTCCATTAGCGCAGTTTGAGCGAGGTCATATAGTGGGTCTTAGGGAAGCAGGTTGGTCTTTTCGTGAAATTGCACATCGCGTTGGACGAGGGGTATCAGAAGTGGTATGATGGTGGCGTCGATGGTCAGACGAGCATTCGCACCCTCGCAGACGTGGTTCCGGGCAACGCAGAGTTATGAACGCACGAGAGGAACGTTGTTCATTAGCGCAGTTTGAGCGAGGTCATATAGTGGGTCTTAGGGAAGCAGGTTGGTCTTTTCGTGAAATTGCACATCGCGTTGGACGAGGGGTATCAGAAGTGGTATGATGGTGGCGTCGATGGTCAGACGAGCATTCGCACCCTCGCAGACGTGGTTCCGGGCAACGCAGAGTTATGAACGCACGAGAGGATCGGTGCATCAGGAGGGAGGCTGTGGCAGAGCGGACGGTTACGGCATCACAAATTCGATCCTCTGTCCTACCAAGAGTGTCTACAAGAATGATACGCAATCGTCTTTTGGAAGCAAGACTATGGGGCACGTGTGCCGCTGGCATGGTTACCACTCGTCAGTGTCGAGCACGTTTGCAGTGGTGTCAAGAACGAGGTCACTGGAAGGAAGAATGGCAGTCTGTGGTCTTCAGTGATGAAAGCCGATTCTGCTTAGGAGCTCTGATGGTAGTTTACGCATCCGAAGGCGACAAGGTGAGCGGCTTCTTCCATCGTGCATCCCCAGCGACGCACAGGGCCGATGCCGGGCATCTTGATATAGAGAGCGATTAGTTATCATTCTCATACGTGGCTGGTGTTTGTACAGGGTACACTGAGTAGCATTACGTACATCAGCGACATCGTACAACCGGTCATCTTGCCATATTTCAGTGTAATGTCAAATGCGATATTCGAGCAGGATAACGCCCACCCTCACTCCGCCCCATCAACTCTCTTGGCCAGCACACTCTCCAGACTTGTCTCCAATCGAGCATGTCTGGGACTGGATCGGACAAAAGACTCTTCCGCTGACCGCGGCAGGCAACGACCATCGCTGAATTGCGCATCCAAGTTGAAAGGGCATGGAATGGTATCCCCCAGCGTGATATCCAGCATTTGCACGCCAGATTGCATGCCAGATTGGAAGCTTGTATTGCTGCTCGAGGAGGTTCAACACCTTATTAAAATGTGCCTTCTGCAAATTGTAATACTCGTGAAAAGGTAAAATAAACATTGAATCACTTCACACGTGTGATCACTATCCTTTCTCAACAAGTTGTTTCTACTAAATGAATCTCATAGATTACGTTTCAATTGTTTATGGTGTTCTTTTTTCAATTTCCGCCAGTGTAGTTAGTTACTTTACATCATAAACATTGTAGGGATTTGTCTCCAATAAACCAGGAAAAAAACTTATTAAGAAACGGGAAAAGCTTAAACTATTACAGAGCCTAATGCTAAATGAAAGTTTCTGACGTACGGAATCATGGGATTTTTCAAATTACGTTCCCCCCTTTCCGTTCTCTTCCACTATAAGAGAAGTTCGACGATAGTTGATCCTAATGATTTAAATGCCAAATGTATTGCAACTTTGCAAGTGTCATTTATTATATACATATTTTAGAAAACTGAAGTACTCGAGAAACGAGAACAAATTGGTTAATAAATATATAAAAATCCTCTTTCTTTAACCCATTAAGTATCTAAAGCCAGTTAAACATTTTTTTATTAAACATTAGGCCTAACTTGGTTTAATTTTTATTTTAATATTCATTGTCATTCAAAATAAAATTCCCTTTCATTTAGTACATAACATGGCTGAATATCTAGAGAAAGTTTTAAAGTTCATTCATTTTTTCTGCTGTAAGAAAGATAAAAATTTTCTGGCTACAATTTCGTTTTTTTTATAGATCTTAGAGGTTAACAGGATTAGTACTTTAATAAATATTTTTGGATACGGCTGACCAGTGTTTAGGGAAACTATGATGATAATTTTGCTCTCTCTAACAACTTTAACGTCTGTATTAGAGATAAGTTAGGGTTCAAATTTTGGATATCGATCTCCGTTAAATGAGAAATTATGACGTCACAAGATTTATATATGCAAAAATGTATCCAGCTATAACCTTTTCTTTTAAATTCTTTAGAATATACGCCATTGAAATTTTAAAACACTTAAATTTGTTTGAAGACAAATTCAAATCTCAATGTTGTTTGAAACAATAAGTATGATGAGCAGAAACAGATGATCTTGAGCATCATGATGGCAACCACGGTGTCCAACCATTTTCTGCAACATGCCACGTTTGTTTAGAAATTTCTACCGAGCCCACAGGGGCAGATTCAGAAGCCACCAAAGGCAAAGCTACAGGGGAAGGTGGTCATGCCCCCTCCCCCGTAGATCCTGATCTGTTTTCTTCTAATAAAATGTTAAAAAATATGTGAATTTTAAGTTATATAATATGTGGTAAAGACAAGATCTCAACGCACAAATACTTCAGCAAAGCAAAAGAGATTAATCGACCGAACATCACATAGGGCTATGTTTATGGATGAAACAGATATTTAAGTGTAGAAAAAGACATTTGTTCACTACTGCACAAAATTGCGTTTAACCTCCTACCCCAAATTTTGTGTATACGACACTGGGATTCATATTAATGACTATATATTTACATTTAGAAGCCACCGTTATTCTAGGGGGCAGGGATGGCTCAGTCGGTAGCGCTCCAGGCTCGTAATGTGCAGTTCTCAGGGTCGAGTCCCGTCTAGGCCAGCTTTGAGATTTATCTCTGCAAAACTCCTCACCCTACCCTCGGTCAGGAGGGTCATCACATATACCGATGGGCTTGTAAAGGTATCGTTTGTCCGTCTTTAGCCGTGGCCCAGTGTGCGGGAGAGCCAGACCCTACGAACGTTAAAAACACGCTGGATAGCCTTGACTGGAGGCTACCATCTGGCTCCCAACAGCTGTACAGTGTGTCCCTTTCCCCCAATTTACTCCGAGCCCTCGGGTCTTTGTGGCCTGGTCATTTAGCCCATATTGGGCCGCTCACAGATAAAACAATCCAGCCATTTGTTATTAAACAACAATAACTATTAGAAGTTATAAAAGATATTTAAAAGAAAGCAAAGTAAATTTAAAATGCGAAAGAATAATCAACTGAGCCAAGTTGGTGGGGAAAATGTATGATTAAAACATGAACGACGGTGACAAAAATAACAATCGCAAACAACGACAAAGACGAAACGATATCACAATGAAAGCAGTATAAATAGGTACTCACTATAGGCGAGGAAGGAGGACTTTTTTGGAGCCTTCCACACGTCCTATAAACGGAACATAGTTGTAAGTGATTGCAGTGGTTATTCTAATCACATCAAGTGAAACTATTGCATTTACCTTTAGATATTAAAATTATATTAATAACAATATTATATTTTTAAAAGTTCAATTCTTAGAAAAATATTTTTCGTTATCATTGGCTGACACAGATTTCCACACGTCCTATAAACGGAACATAGTTGTAAGTGATTGCAGTGGTTATTCTAATCACATCAAGTGAAACTATTGCATTTACCTTTAGATATTAAAATTATATTAATAACAATATTATATTTTTAAAAGTTCAATTCTTAGAAAAATATTTTTCGTTATCATTGGCTGACACAGCCTTCCACACGTCCTATAAACGGAACATAGTTGTAAGTGATTTCAGTGGTTATTCTAATCACATCAAGTGAAACTATTGCATTTACCTTTAGATATTAAAATTATATTAATAACAATATTATATTTTTAAAAGTTCAATTCTTAGAAAAATATTTTTCGTTATCATTGGCTGACACAGCCTTCCACACGTCCTATAAACGGAACATAGTTGTAAGTGATTGCAGTGGTTATTCTAATCACATCAAGTGTAACTATTGCATTTACCTTTAGATATTAAAATTATATTAATAACAATATTATATTTTTAAAAGTTAAATTCTTAGAAAAATATTTTTCGTTATCATTGGCTGACACAGCCTTCCACACGTCCTATAAACGGAACATAGTTGTAAGTGATTGCAGTGGTTATTCTAATCACATCAAGTGTAACTATTGCATTTACCTTTAGATATTAAAATTATATTAATAACAATATTATATTTTTAAAATTCAATTCTTAGAAAAATATTTTTCGTTATCATTGGCTGACACAGCCTTCCACACGTCCTATAAACGGAACATAGTTGTAAGTGATTGCAGTGGTTATTCTAATCACATCAAGTGTAACTATTGCATTTACCTTTAGATATTAAAATTATATTAATAACAATATTATATTTTTAAAAGTTCAATTCTTAGAAAAATATTTTTCGTTATCATTGGCTGACACAGCCTTCCACACGTCCTATAAACGGAACATAGTTGTAAGTGATTGCAGTGGTTATTCTAATCACATCAAGTGAAACTATTGCATTTACCTTTAGATATTAAAATTATATTAATAACAATATTATATTTTTAAAAGTTCAATTCTTAGAAAAATATTTTTCGTTATCATTGGCTGACACAGCCTTCCACACGTCCTATAAACGGAACATAGTTCTAAGTGATTGCAGTGGTTATTTAATCACATCAAGTGTAACTATTGCATTTACCTTTAGATATTAAAATTATATTAATAACAATATTATATTTTTAAAAGTTCAGTTCTTAGAAAAATATTTTTCGTTATCATTGGCTGACACAGCCTTCCACACGTCCTATAAACGGAACATAGTTGTAAGTGATTGCAGTGGTTATTCTAATCACATCAAGTGAAACTATTGCATTTACCTTTAGATATTAAAATTATATTAATAACAATATTATATTTTTAAAAGTTCAATTCTTAGAAAAATATTTTTCGTTATCATTGGCTGACACAGCCTTCCACACGTCCTATAAACGGAACATAGTTGTAAGTGATTGCAGTGATTATTCTAATCACATCAAGTGTAACTATTGCATTTACCTTTAGATATTAAAATTATATTAATAACAATATTATATTTTTAAAAGTTCAATTCTTAGAAAAATATTTTTCGTTATCATTGGCTGACACAGCCTTCCACACGTCCTATAAACGGAACATAGTTGTAAGTGATTGCAGTGGTTATTCTAATCACATCAAGTGTAACTATTGCATTTACCTTTAGATATTAAAATTATATTAATAACAATATTATATTTTTAAAAGTTCAATTCTTAGAAAAATATTTTTCGTTATCATTGGCTGACACAGCCTTCCACACGTCCTATAAACGGAACATAGTTGTAAGTGATTGCAGTGGTTATTCTAATCACATCAAGTGAAACTATTGCATTTACCTTTAGATATTAAAATTATATTAATAACAATATTATATTTTTAAAAGTTCAATTCTTAGAAAAATATTTTTCGTTATCATTGGCTGACACAGCCTTCCACACGTCCTATAAACGGAACATAGTTGTAAGTGATTGCAGTGGTTATTCTAATCACATCAAGTGAAACTATTGCATTTACCTTTAGATATTAAAATTATATTAATAACAATATTATATTTTTAAAAGTTCAATTCTTAGAGAAATATTTTTCGTTATCATTGGCTGACAGATCTTTGTTCATATAATTATTAAGATGCCAATATCAGGAGTTCACAAACTTTTACTTTTAAAAAAATGAGTGAATAAAATGCAGACTCTCAACATTAATAGTTAATATTTTGTGGATAACACATAAAATTTCTATTAATATTTAAAGTAAGTAAGTTTAATAGAAATGAAATTGGGTTACCGCATGCAACAATTTGGGAATACTTGATTTACTGTTCTAAAGATCGCTACTGTTCTAAAAGTCTCTACTCTAGTAATCCTATCTTAAAGATCTTTAGAATTTTAGCAGCACTATCATTTTCCAAAGTATTTTAAAATAATCATCGAAATAAACTTACATAAAGACGGACTTCAGTGACTCCTGTGAAAGTCACTTTCTTCTGAAAAGTCAAGAAGCATTTAATTAGAAAACATTGCAAATTTTATAGGTATATATATATACAACCTGTTAAACAATAAATTGATATATACTG
This sequence comes from Ryuthela nishihirai, assembly GCA_038380435.1. Taxonomy (NCBI): domain Eukaryota; kingdom Metazoa; phylum Arthropoda; class Arachnida; order Araneae; family Heptathelidae; genus Ryuthela; species Ryuthela nishihirai. Next base: position 47,053,401 of record JAWZYU010000009.1, read on the forward strand.
CCGTAATACAAAAAACTAAGATTTAGACTTATATTCTTTTCGCTATACCTCTTTTGTAATGTGGCGAGGGGGTGGCTCAGTCAGTGGCGCGCCAGGCTCGTAATCTGTAGTTCCCAGGTTCGAGTCCCAGCTGAGTCAGCGTTGAGATTTATCTCCGCAAAATTCCCCGCCCTACCCATGGTCAGTAGGGGACACCGATGGGCTTGGCAATGCTGCCGTCCATCGGATGGGACGTTAAGCCGTGGCCCCGTGTGCGGGAGAGCCATATGCTGTGCACGTTAAAGAACACGCAGGATGGTCCTTGATGGGAGGCTACAATCTGTCTCTCAACAGCTGTTCAGTGGGTCCCTTCTCCCAATATTCTCTGAGCCTTCGGGGTCCATGTGACTTGGCCATTAGGCTATGGTGTGCAAAAAAAGTGCCGCTCAGCGGTAAAACAACACAACCCAAATGCTTTTGTAACGATACTCTTGTCTATCCAAATTATTGCGAACTGTACATCCTGCTCGAAGTACATGAAACATGCCATTTTATGGAAATTTCTTACTTCTACGTCACTACGGAGTCATTAAAAGTCGTAAAAGCATGGTGAAAAGCAAAGTCAAATGCGATGTGGATAAAAAGGCTGGTCGATTGACTTCGAAAAGAGATTCATCTTTGGAGACCGATGATCCGTGACAGAGGTGATGGAACTCAACAGGTGATGGAACTCACTGGCACCATGTCCCTAGTGTATGGAGTTGGGTTGGGTTGTTTTACCTCTCAGCGGCAGTTTTTTGCACACCATGGGCTAAATGGCCAGGTCACAAGGACCCCGAAGGCTCAGAGAAGGTTGGGGGAGGTGACCCACTGGAACAGCTGTTGGGAGACAGATGGTAGCCTCCCGTCAAGGCCATCCAGCGTGTTCTTTAACGTGCACAGGGTATGGCTCTCCCGCACACGAGGCCACGGATTAACGTCCCATCCGACGGACGGCGGCCTTTCCAAGCCCATCGGTGTCCCCTACTGACCGTGGGCAGCGCGGGTAATTTTGCGGAGATAAATCTCAACGCTGACCCAGCTGGGACTCGAACCTGGGAACTACAGATTACGAGCCTGGCGCGCTACCGACTGAGCCACCCCCGCCCCTAGTGTATGGAGAATGGCAATGATCTAAAGCAGACATGTCAAACTCGTTAACCACCGAGGGCCATATTAAGTATTATATATTAAATCGCGGGCCGCAAAACAAAAAAAAAATGGAAATAAAGATGAAGCATAGCTTTTATTCCCTTATATATATATATAAATGGAAATGTTTTCCGAAATACGTTTATTTAATTCATGTACCGTGTACGTATTTATAATTTTAATTAAAGAATCCAGTGTTGTCAAAAGTTAAATAAACCCTACTGACCGTGGGCGGCGGGCCGCGTGTTTAACATGACTGATCTAAAGAAACGTCTGCCAATCGTGACAAAATGCGGGAATAAAAAAAGGCCTGACAGACAGGGACAGGCGTTTGTTGGATATTCTATTAGAGATGACCGCTAGTAGTACTTAAAATCCCATCTCAACAAGAAATACGCACAGAGAATTAGAAAATTTCATTTTCAGGGACTGGAGCCTGATACATACGACGAAGTAGTGGGCCATAAAAGTTTGACCAGGCAATGTGTGTAACACTCTACATTGGAATCATCAGCATAAACTTTCTTAATCGTTTCGTTGCAGTCTTGTCGTTAAGAGTCAAAATATTTCCTTAAAGGAAGCATTTGTGTAAGACAGTCGAAGTTAAAGTGCAATGGAACTAACTGAAACGATGATCCGATAAATACGTTTAATTTTTTTCCTGTTTAAATTTTAATGAAACCGACATACTTATATGAGATGTGAAATCCTGTGTAAAAAAAATGTAATAAGCAATCAGCATTGTAAAATTTGTTCTAAATCCCTCGTCAAAGTGGAATTTTTTCTTGCACCATTAGTTTATGCAGTTGTTTCATCAACTGTATGTTTGTGTTGTTTAACCAATCATCAGTGTTTCTTTTTGTTATAGCCAGTCACAATCACTCCAAAGCTGAAATGAGGCTTTTGAGAATGCGATCCATTTTGAAGCTTCGAACAGACAAAGGTATTGAGAAATGCATTGCTAAGCATTATCTGATGATATCGAAGGGGCGCTGCTGTAAGAGTCATGTTCGCTTAGCATCCCTAGACAACTTCCAGGAAATGAGCATATCGATACTTGGAACATTCATTCCCGTCGAATGGAAAATTAGTTATGACGGCAATGACTTTTCATTGGAAAAGTAAGTGCAAATAAACATTAAGTATTTTAAGTATTCTAATAGCCATATACCCAGAATTTAGTTCAGAGGAGGGTGGGGGAGGTTCGAGAATTTAACCTCGCTAGGGGTGTTCTGAGAATAAAACATGAGTAGTTTTCCAGTTACTAAAATATTCCACCAGACAGGAAAGATTAAAATGATATTCTACATTTCTATATGGAATAAAGTTTTATAATTATTTGTTAAACCTAATTTAGCGTCGGGAACATGCTATGAGGCTAAAACAAATTATACAAAGACAACTGCTTTGGATTTCAAAGCAGGTAGACAGGTTTAAGATTTCTCATAAAACGATCGATTTTTAGTGGGGTGGGGTCGGGACCTTTGATCCTTTCCTGGGTACGTCCCTGTATTCTAAGCTGAATTTCAGTCAGGTAATTGATATTTCCTTTGCTGTTGTTTTAAAATACTTTATAATGTTCAAGTTTTAGCTCCCGGAATGGTATAGTTTGTTTTGGAAATTTAAACACAGAAACTCAAAAATTACTTTTACATGTTATTTTTGTTTCTTATGATATCACGGGTTCAGGTTCATCGAATACAGATGTGTCGCAAAGTACACGAACTGAGAGCACGGGAACCTACTAATGAGCGATTAATCCGCGAAACGATTGTTAACGTTGTTTCTCAGGCGGGTAGGTAAAGAGCTCATCGACATGGCGAAGGGCGATATAGAAGAATTTCTGAATGGGGACGAGTTAACAGGAAAAGATTAGCAAGAATTATTAGAAGAGATCGGACAGGCATAAGGTCAGCGAAGTCTTTCAACTCGTAAAACAGTCAACTGATAAGGTGCAGGAGTACGATCCTTTGATGGAAAGGAATTTAACGTTCACTCGAGAAGTGAACATGTCTCTTTCCGACAAAAGAGTTGTTGAAAGAACTCCACTGCAAGAAGAAGCAACATATTCTTGAAGAAAGTGTTGCAAAGAAGGCCATCTCCATTTTCTACTCTCGTGCAGTCTCCCACTGCATCCCCTCACAGAGCATCCTCGTACACTCCTGCTTCGCTGACTGCATGAATAAAGGTCGTGAAATATCCGACCAAAACGCCAGCCAAAACTGAAGCCGAAGTCGACCCCTTCGCTCGCCTGTCTATTGAAGAGTTGGAGGAAGAGGATCACGAGTAAAATAATTGTAGTTTTCAAATGTACAGCATTTTTTTAAATTTATTCTTTAAGATTTAATAAAAAAAATGAAATAAATATCTCCTCAAGCAGCTTCTTGCCACAGAGGTCTGCGAGGTTGTGACTGAAATCTGTGAAACTCAGGCGTGGGAATCTGGCGCAGTACTAATATAACGCTTTCATCATTTTATCGAAAGAACAGTTCACTGAAATACGTCATCATTAGTTGAGAGTGGTCAGCGTTCTCTCATCTATAGGGTGTATCATAATCTTCGTATCTGCTTTGCATTATTCCAATCAGCATATTCTACCCACTATCAATTAAAACTCGTAAATTCAGTTGTTGTTCGTAGCTTAATCAGTCATTCACTGGATTGTCTTCGATGTCTATGATCTTGTTGAATATTAAATATTTCAGGTTTTGTCACTTTTTAAATACTAAACGAGAATTACGAAAAATCGAGCTGTATAATGACTTCACTAAGGAATTCAATTTGTCCGAAATAAAGTTGTTTCGAAATATCCCGTCACAGAGCTCAGTTGCTAAGAAATAGCATCTTAAAGGAAAACGTCCAGTTGTTTTGGGTTAGAACGTTTTATCACCGAGTGGCCAGGTCACAATGATCCCTAAAGTGTTGGCAAAGGAAATGGAGTCATTGGATATCTGTTAGGAGATAGGTGGAAGCATCCTCCAGGGCCATTCTGCGTGTTCTTTAACGTGCACAGAGTTGACTGTCATGCACACGTGGCCACCGCTTAACATCCCATCCGCCCAAAGGCATCCTTTTCAAGCCCATCTGTTTCCCTTTCTCTAGAGCGGCAGAGGAAGTGGAGAAAATATTTACGCATGCGCATACGATGGTGACTACAATTTGGGAACAACGTTGCAGTTTAAGACAAGCCGCGACCTTCAAATAAACGCATATCGCGTCGCGGTTGGGGGTTCATAAAGTATATAAAGCAAACTCCTTAGAAAACCGGAAATTGAATATTTCTCATCCGGTGAAAATATTTTTAGTATTTTCTTCTGAATACGGTAATGTTTAGTGTAATATTATAAATTTTGTACCTAAGTTAATAGTATGATATACTATACCGTATGGCGGGCGTGGCTCAGTAGGTAGCGCACCAGGCTCGTAATGTGTAGTTCCCAGGTTCGAGTCCCAGCTGGGTCAGCGTTGAGATTTATCTCTGCAAAACTCTCCGCCCTGCCATGGTCAGTAGGGGATATCGATGGCTTGGAAAAGTCGCCGACCGTCGCATTGGACCTTAAGCCGTGGTCCCGTGTGCGGGAGAGCCATACCCTGCACACGTTAAAGAACACGCTGGATGGCCTTGACGAGAGGATACCATCTGTCTTCTAACAGCTGTTCCAGTGTGTCCCCTCCCCTAATCTTCTCTGAGACTTTGGGGTCATTGTGACCTGGCCATTTAGCCCACTGTATGCAAAAAAGCGCCGCTCAGAGGTAAAACAACCCAACAATACTATACTGTATAACGAAAGTTTATAGTGTCTTACTGTATTTGCTCTATGTGCTAATTGGGGGCGGGGGTGGCTCAGTCGGGAGCGCGCCAGGCTCGTAATCTGTAGTTCCCAGGTTCAAGTCCCAGCTGGGTCAGCGTCGAGATTTATCTCGGCAAAATTTCCCCGCCATGCCCACGGTCAGTAGGGGACACCGATGGGCTTAAAAAGGCCGCCGTCCGTCGGATGGGACTTTAAGCCGTGGCCCCGTGTGCGGGAGAGACATACCCTGTGAACGTTAAAGAACACGCTGGATGGCCTTGACGGGAGGCTACCATCTGTCTCCCAACAGCTGTTCCAGTGGGTCCCCTCCCCCAACCTTCTCTGAGCCTTCGGGGTCCTTGTGACCTGGCCATTTAGCCCACGGTGTGCAAAAAAGTGCCACTCAGAGGTAAAACAACCCAACCTATGTGTTAATTGCAAATAATGTATAACGTTTGTTCCTGAAGACCAGCCCTCAGAGCATGTTATGATGTTTATCTCTGTGCATGTAAATAAACACTTAGTGAATTTAGTAATGATGATATATAATTATGAGGATGAATGAAATTATTATAAGCAGCGGCACAAATGTGTCGGAGCATGTTCTGGTGCAATTCGTGACGAATAACTGTCACCAAATATTTAGTACAATTTCATCTTAACATTAACCATTTCATTTGTTAATATCACTTTAGGCAAATCGAAATCAACAGCTTGGTATTAAATTTTAAATGGAAAATAGAACTCCGAAAGTACACTGTTGAAAAATAAAATTGTCCAACCCAGCAGGTACGGTCGACTTTACACGTAAATATACATGTAATAGCAGAGATTACTATGTAAATAATCTGTTGTAAAAATTTTATGTAAATGATTACGTTAGCCATCAGTTGCAAAAACAGAACACTTCTGGTAGTTGTAAGAGGTAATATGAATTTCTGGTTGATATGTTGATGCCTACGGCCAGCCGTCGAATTAATTCAAGCGATTATCTCTAATGACATCTGCCAGCATGATAACACTACTCCTGTCCAGGATGTTGTCTACAAGGACAATTCCAGACTATTCCGTGGCTAATCATATCCCCCTCCCATCGAGCATGTTTGGGACATGATCGGACTTTCGCTGCAAGCTCACTCTCAACTGGCCCATACCACATGCACGTGGGTGGGGAAATTATTCCTCAGGACAACGTCAGAAATCTTTACACATCAATGCGGCAATGTGCTGCTGAATGCATCACAAATAAAATGATTTCAGTACATATTATATTAGGTGCATTTTACTTTAACCCTTTCGTTCAGTTAATTGCATTCAGATGTAAATAAGATCATGTGATACAAATCTCATCAACTTTGTCTGTGAAGAGTTTCGCAAATTTCCGGCCATTCCTTCTGGTGAGAGCAATTTCACTAACGAGCAATGTGTTCAATAACGAAAAAAAATTACAAATTGAAGTTTGGAACGTAATCACATAAATATTTTAACAACTACCTATGCTTTCATTCCATAATAAATAAATTTTAGAAGTTAAACTCTATTGTCACACAGAGTTCAGAATTGCATCCTGTAACCATTCCTTTACCAAATATAGGAAAATCATATACAAAGGAACTCTCGCTCAGTTAACACAAAACTAATCCTAAAGAAATGCTGAAGAGAGATAAGTAAACGTGTTTTGTTTCTCTTGAGACACTGAATTTCATATTCAGAGGATAAAAAAATATCTGCAGCACAAGGGTGGGATCCAGGGGGGATGGCAATGAGCTATGGCCCTCCCCCTTTCCAAATATCAGTAATGGTAATAAAGGAAAAAAATTATTAAACATTTTTTTTTTCGCGTTTTTTAAGAAATGATTTAAAGTACTGTAAAACGATGGATAACATGCTATATTGCAATGGAATTCCAATCCCCTTTATTTTGTTTTTCTGACTCGATTGCGTCACTTGCCCCCCACCCCCCTCTATTTTTTTCTAGATCCGCGCCTGACACTAATTTTACATAAACTCATTTCTGCAGCTGTTATATTAATAATGGCGATCTTAAAATAGCTGGTTTTCCTTAAAATATATTTTACCTTTCAATGACTTTAAGCAAATTATGAGAGGCCAAATTCATTCTTTTAACAATTCTAAAACTGATAGAAAAGACGGATAAAATAAGAATATCCGAAATCAAACTGTTCTTTACTGTAGTTTTTGCGTAAAGGATTAAAACAACTAATAGAATCGAGATGATTATGTATCTCTTACATACTTCAAAAATGGGATGGGATATTTTTCAAATTATTTAATACCAAGATACGCCTAAGAAAGAAGGCAAGCAGAAATCGATGCGTTATCCATTGAGAAAAAAATCTCTTCTGCCTAATTTACCTTTGATGTTTAATATAGATTATTGACAATTCTTAATAATTAATTCATTCTTAATATTGTGTAAAACACCTATAAAAATATACTATGAAGATACATTTATTTTTATTACCACGACTCGTTTAGCGTCTTTTACCTTATTGGCCACTGAGGGCTTGTATCCAATGCAGCTGTCTTTCCTGCAAATTTCACTTATGACGTCATCCAGCACCTTTCGTGCTATTTGCTGAAAATGCAAATGAAAACTTTGTATGATCACGAAAGAAGGCTAATCATACTATTGTAACAAATAATAAATGTAATTATTCTATATCCTGCAAATAAGCTTTAAGCTTTGCGGGTCACCTGTAATGATAAAATTGACTTGTACTATGATCAAAGCAAAATAAACAAATTTTAAAAATGATAAATTTACGTTATCACTATTGCTTCTGTGTGAATGATTTATTGAAGTGGTTTAAGCATGTTGCAAATTGAGTTTCACCTTTGAGCGGGATTTTTGAACATAATATAATGGTTTCCACTTCAACAGTTAGGAGACAGATGGAACCTCTCGTCAAGGTCATTCAGCGAACTCTTTAACATGAGAAGATTATGGCTTCCTGCACACGGAATCACAGCTTAATGTCGCATTGACGGACGACATCCTTTACAAACCATCATCATCATTTAACATGAGAAGATTATGGCTTCCTCTACACGGAATCACAGCTTAATGTCGCATTGACGGACGACATCCTTTACAAAGCCATCATCATCATTTAACATGAGAAGATTATGGCTTCCTCCACACGGATCACGGCTTAATGTCGCATTGACGGACGACATCCTTTATAAAGCCATCATCATCCTTTAACATGAGAAGATTATGGCTTCCTGCACACGGAATCACAGCTTAATGTCGCATTGACGGACGACATCCTTTACAAAGCCATCGCTGTTCTTTTACTCACAGAAGGCATAGCGGGGCTTTGCGAAGAAAATCTTAATTCAAGCGCAGTGGGGACTCAAACCTGGGATCATCAGGTTATGATTCAAACACGCTGACGACTGAATTAATTCCTGCCCCTTGTCCCCCCCCCCCTGATAGGGGACCACCTTGACGTGGTGGGGGGCCTACGGTGCCTTTGTGAAGTAGGGTTCTGGCTCGTTGGCCCCTGGTTTGCACGAGAGCTTGTAGCCTCTGATGGAGGGGCCTGTTGAGGGCCCTGCTGACTGGAAGGGAGTCGCTAGTCAAGCGGGCTCATCGGCTTGTCCCCCGAGAAGTTCTGGGTTGCAGCCCCAATGGAGGGGCTGTGACTGAGAGTTCTGTTGACTGGACTTGGGGAACCTGGTCAAGCAGGCTCATCGGTGCAACCTCGGTGAAGTTTCGGGTCGGCAGATTGCTACTGGAGACCGCGGGTTCATGACTCTGATGGAGAGGACGAAGGTGAGGGCTTGCGACTGTGAGTGGGACCTCCGGTTGACGGGCTTATCGATGGAAAAGCCAAACTAAGAGTTTCCACCCCGGGAACCGAGTCAACTTAGATCTATATATCTTTGTTTGTGGCTAACCGGGGAACAGATTAAATTTAGGTTTTGACCGATGGATGAACTTTCCTTCTATAGGACTGTTCGCCATAGGTGGTCGTGGGGCGAGCTGCATCTATATGGTGTTGTCTTGCCCTCGACGTAGGTAGTGGAGATTATGGCATTATCCCGATAGATGAAGTCCTATGATCGGTTAGCGGAGCATCTGGGTTTTGTCTTCATTAATTTCCTGTCCCTTGTTTTGTGTAGTATCGTAACAAGAAAAATGTTTTCATCAGATAAAATCAGAAAAAGTGTTCGCTGCCTAGTCAAAGGTCAGATTCCCCCACAAAATAAAGTGTAAAGAACTATTTTGCTACTTCAGACTTTTCGTTATCCATTGCAGTTGTTTCCCCCTTCAACTATTTATTAAAAAAATGTTTCCTATATACTCACTTGAGTGCTAAAATATATCTCCATCAAGTTACTTCCATTTCAAAGGACTTAATAACCATGTATTCGCTTTTCTTTGATAGAATGTTTTCGAAAGAGAGTGAGGCCTTAAAATGAAATTTGGTATAATAAAATTTAATTGAATTTCAAAAAAATTAACTTGAAATAAAATTAGTTTTGGGTACTGTTTTGAATATAGCACTCACCTCAATTATTACTTCATCCATTGCTTCTGTAATTGCTTTGAAATAGAGCCATCTGCTCAAATTTCTTTCTTCTACAGTATTCTTCATATCTCTTCTTTAACTATATTTCTACGACTAGAAATAAAAATGCTTCTGTCATTTAAGAGATCTTTTTGAAAGTAAATGGATTCAACCAGTTTTATAAAACTCGCAATGAACAACCTCATATGCACAAGAAATAAACTAGATATTAATGTATGACTTTTATTTAATAATATTGGTAGAGTGAAATTAAGATCAATATTTTGTAAGCCCAACTTTAAAGAATTAGAATAAAAAAATTATCTTGTTTCGATTTTAGTTATTTCGAAAACGAAACCACGTGCCGGTGACCTCATAGGGGAAGCACTGTGCAAAGGGGATACTGTATAATGGGACTCTACTACTGACATTCGCTCCATTTTACCAGATGATCGCGTCAAATTTAATGATGCAATTTTGGAAAGATTTTATATTGAGAAAGACATCAATGAGCTTGTATGTACTGAACATTGCTCTTCTCAAATCAACGTTTTCAAAGCCATTCAGGATTTAACCTCTGCCCCAAAACATGGATTAGATTTAATTCATAATATTTCTGATACTGTCAAAAAGCCCAAAGGGAAGGGTAATGGCAAAAAATCTAAAAAAGGACACAAGATAGCCTTGTCTCCTACTAACGATTCTACCTACGCCTCCAAGACTCGCTTTTCGGTCGTGGAGGAAAAACACTTAGACTCTTCAGTTTCCAATATGGAAGAAATTAGTGATTGGTGATCTGGCAATGATCTGGAAATTAGTGATCTGGCAACCTTCGTGTACTGTACACGAAGGTTGCCAGATCACTAATTTCTAAAAAAAATAGTTGCCAGATATTTTTTCTGAATTCTGTAATCAACCATAGTGTTCGGATATTTTTTGAACAACTGTACATCTGCTGCATTTGACCACTGCAGACCAATTTTAATGATTCCAGTCTGGCATTGTCTGCCTACTGCATCCTATGTCTCCCCCTCTTTCTGAGGCCTTCAGGTATACTATTCATAACCCTATTCGTTAATATATAGTTATCCATATGGGCAATACGACCAAACCAATAGTCTCTCTCTGCAAAATATGTTGCTCAAAGGAGTTTACCGACTCTTCTGCCTAACCTCATCATTACTTACAACGTCGAACCAATGCCCAATATATTGCGTAAGCATTTAGAATCAAACGCATCGGGTTTCCTGCTGTCTTGTTTACATAGGGTCCAAGTTTCACTACAACAGCTAACCCTAGAAATAACCAAACTATTATACAGTGTAATTTTAGTATTAGGTGTATACGCCTATTTCTCCACACTCTTCCTAGTTTCTTAAAAGTCTCAGCAGCAGTCCCTATGCTTTGGTTTATCTCATGTCGCACATCACCAGTATCTATTAAATAGCTCCCAAGATAATTAAGTGGAGACACCTGCTCAAGGCTGCAACCATTCAAACTAACTGGCCTTCACCTACCTGACCAATTTTCATCACTTTAGCTTTCTCTTTGTTTATCACCTTACTACCAATCTCATCAACAGCTCGAATGAAAGAGTTCATCTCATCAACATTATTTGCCAAAAAGTTTAAATCATCAGCATAATCTAATTCAGACATTTTCAAATTTCTAGACCATTTAAGCCCCAAATCTTCCCCTTACAGTGAATTTCGCATAGCGTAATTAATAACCAAACTAAAGAAGAAAGGAGACACAATACACCCTTGTCAAACACACAGCAATGCTAAATTAATTGCTAAAAGCTATACCAACTCTCACACATGACTCGGTGTTATTATAGAGAGCTCTCCTTATGTTAACTAACTTCTCAGGTATGCCATATGATCTCACGATTAATCACGAATAATGACGATCAACAGAGTCATTATTGAAATTTATTGAACCTTTTTGAAATTTACAAAGCAAATAACCAAATCTGTCTGGTCGTCTGAAACTAAATATTTATCAAGAATGTGTCTAAGTGAAAACATATGATCAGTATATTCGCTATCACTTTTGAATCCACACTGCTCATTACGCAATTGTCCCTAAACCAGATTCTCTATCTGCGATTTTTCTTTTCCAGCAGACGAAGTTTAAAGATGGATTAGTGGAAAATAAGAGGAACATGTCAATAGTTCCTCTGTTCTTCCTAAACCCGCACTGCCTATCTGTAATTATTTTACATTTTTCTAAAAAATTATTAACATATTTGTATACATATTTTTCTAAAACTTTTTCAATAACTGATAAGATCATGATCGGTCTACAATTACTATATATATTTCGTGATCCCTTTTTAAATATAGGACGCAGAATTGCAGTTTTGAGTGTGTTAGGAACAATGCCAGTGTTCAAACTCAAATTAATCAAGCGTTGCAGGATCTCAGAAAAAACATCTGCATTGCTTTTTATATATGAAGATTTCACCATATCATAGCCCACTGCATTACTAGTTTTTAAATTGCTAATGATCTGTACTACCTCATCTCTATTTGCTTCAGGTATAAAAATAGAATGTGAATTAGACGGTGTAATAATCTCGTTGACAGCTATATTTATATTTTTTGAATATTTCAGGATTAAATTTTCTGTAACACTTGCAAAGTAATTGTTAAAATCACCCACTATCAACTCCATCGCTTTATTTTTACCAAAATAGCCTTTTATTTGCATGTCAACAGATAACTTCTTTTTACCATTAATAATATCTTTTACCAGCTCCCAAATTTTCTTATTGTTATCTTTATTTAAATCGATTTTATTTCTGTAATAAAAAATGTTTTGTTTCCTTATCAAACTATTTGCAGTGTTCCTTACTTTTTTATATTCATCATATAATATCGTACTTTGCATATTATTCTTATTTTCCCCCCGTTATAATTTATATATCCTGTCCTTGTAAGAAACCAGATGGATATATGAAGGTCATATTCTTAAAAATAATCTTAAATTTCTCTATTCAGGGAGAGAAGATAAAGAGTATCTCCAATATGTAGGTTTGCTTCTCAGCAGAAACGCTAGTGATGCTCTTCTAGCATATGACTTCATTATATTAAAGGTCCTTGTGACCTGGCCATTAGCTCATGGTGTGCAAAAAAGTGCCACTCAGAGGTAAAACAACCCAACTCCACCTACCTCTAGAATGCGTATCATGCTAGTGAATAACAAATGACAACAGTAAATGTTCGAAGACTACAATCAATCTAAAGTATGGGGGAAGGTCGTTCAATTGCATTATTATTTGGATTCAAAGTTTTCCGTATCCGTTCGGAAATTGATATTGTTTAGTTTTCCCTCTTAAACTTCATCAGTATGTAAAATGTAAATGTCGTAAAATTACGACCAAGTTGAGGTAAAGACTTTATCAGATATTACTACTGTTAGCTATCTAACGTAATTAAGACGCTTATAGGAATACCTCCGAGAAAGAATAGCACATGCGCAAGAGACTATTTTCTTTCAGCGATATTGGTGTCTTTGCGAAACATCTTACCCACCCAAAGTCCCTAATGTGTGGAGTTTGAAAAGTTCGTTTACTTCCCGATTTCGTCATCGTTTTCTCCCCAAAATTTAAACCCTGACAAACAGCTATTACCAGATTTAATCGTTTCACCTTTGCTTTTACACCTTTCAGTGCCATGCCCGCGTATAAACGAATTCATACTGAATTTCTCAATAGCATGAGATTGATAAGTTTCTCAGCCTAAAGTTAGAGTTTCTTGCTCTAACGTTTCAGCTAAAATGATGGCATTATTACAATAGAGGGATAAGATTAAAGCGGAAAAAAATCGACATATTTAATAATTGAAGAAATGTAAAAGTGGTCATCCAACCCATTTGATCTGCAGATCATAAAAATCTTCTACTTTGTCTCGTAAATACATTTTAACTTTTTTAAGAAAACTTATACTGCCATAATATATCACACGCAATGACTTAAGGGGCGGTCTGGCTCAGTCGGTAGCGCGCCAGGCTCGTAATCTGTAGTTCCTAGGTTCGAGTCCCAGCTGGGTCAGCGTTGAGATTTATCTGCGCAAAACTCCCAGCCCTGCCCACGGTCAGTAGGGGACACCCATGGGCTTGGAAGGGCCGCCGTCCATCGGATGGGACGTTAAGCAGTGGTGCCGGATGTCCCTATCCTCCGGATGAATTCTTGCGTGAGACTACATGTGAAATTCTATCCTCTACCGCTGGATATCACCTGAGGTACCCCGGTTCTAACAAATATTTCAAGTAGTGCTTCACAAGTCGCCTTAGCAGTTGCTGCTGAAAGGCAAACGGTCTCAGGCCATCTGGTATGCTGATCTACTAGGCACAGTATGAGCCAATGTTTCTGGCTTGACTCTGGCAATATCGGACCGATAATATCAATATTCACAACTTGGAAGGGATGCTCAGGTCGAGTCACTGCCGTGATAGGAGGTACCTTTTAAAATTTCTTTATCACCGCCCGTAGTTGGCAATTCTGACAACTTTCGCAATATTCTCGAACATCCGCTTTGATGTTCGGTCAATAGAAGGAATACTTCAATCTTTCTAGTGATTTGCGCAGCTTCAAATGACCACCCCAAAGGCCGGAGTGGGCCAACACGATTGCTTGGGTCCTACGTTCAGAGGGTAATACCAGTTGATGTACCCTCTCTCCGAGGATCCGAGGAGAATGGTGTAACAATTCATCTTTGAAGTGACAGGAATTCTTCCCTTTCCTTGCATCCTGTCGAGCTCATTCCAAGGTTGGATCATCAGCCTGAACGACGGAACAATTCCGCCTCTCCAGACTCTCCTTTCACTTCCGGGACCATCTCCATATCTCCACTAGGACCTTGCTCTGACTGAGTAGTGATTTCACAACTAAGAGCCAGTTGAATGGTTTCGTCAGCTAACTCTTTTTTCTTAGTTTCTTCTCCAACATCCGTACTTGCACTTGTGCTGTTTGCAGCTCCCCGTATATATCATGTGTCAGCAACATCTGACTTACCAATTCATCGGTCATTCCACAAGTGATTACTATCTGGGGATGAAAGGCATTCATATTATTGGGGTCAGCCTGGATCCGAATAAGGATGTTAATGAAGGGTACCATGCGAGTATCCCCAAAGGCAGACATGAGAAGTATTTTCCCACTTGGCTGCCTATACGATACTGGCACATGTTGCCACGCTAAGTCCGTTCCGCTGCAGAGTCTAAAACTGCTGCAAGTCTAAACGCGTTTGTAACCTTCTGCTGCAAATCTAAACTTGCGCGTGCAGCTTCCGGCCACAGATGCTTCATCCCATTGAAGGAATGATGGACAGCAAAAAGTACATAGGCGAACTGGAGGCGAAAATGGTCCCAACCCTGCAGAAGCAACGGCGATGGGGTATTTCAACAGGATCTGGCTCCATGCCACAATTCTAAGCTTGCTAAGAGAACATTTGAAGGTATTGGAGTGGCCAGGAAATTCACCCGATCTAAACCCCATTGAAAATTTGTGGGCCATTATTAAAGCTCGCATATCTAAGATGGAATGCACGACGAAAACCAAAATGATAGAAAGTGTCATGAAAGTATGGTACCACGACCCTGAAGTGAAGGAGATGTGTGGAAAGATAGTGGCATCAATGGTTGAGAAGGTGAAAGAAATAATTAAAGATAAGGGGGGTCACATTCACTATTAACTACACTATTAAACAAATAAATATTTTAGTTGTGTCTTTGTTACTGCATTTTCCTATTGCCCCAACTAATTTGAACAGCACTGTACAGTCGCTCAAAAAAGTATCCGAACACTATGGTTGATTACAGAATTCAGAAATATATCTTTTACACTTGAGAATGACCAACTTCGGGAACTGCCAAAACATATCTCCATGTTTTATCTGATATACGTCATTATTCATTATTTATCAGGTGTTAATGGGTTTTTAATTGGTAACCTGGTACTTGATGTTACTTTTTTTGGCTCTTATAACTAGTAAGCTATATAAAACTGCTTTGAATTTTATCATGTAATTTTCATAAATCTCGGTACCCTGTAGGTAAAAAGAGTAAAGTCATAGCACTGCGATCAGCTTAAAGATCATCAGTGTATTCTCTGACATTCGATGTCAATTTAACCAAACTCAGCTCAAGGAGCGATCTAGAGAGTTTAAACTCTCAAAATGAAAGACAATTTCGGTTTGTTGAATGGGCCAATCAGAGAGCAGATGACGCTGATTATCTAGCTAACCCGATTGAAGGTACGGAAGCATAAACTAAAACTTTGGTACCTGAGGTAGCCACCATATCTTGCCTGAATCATAATCACCAGCCCAGACTAGTAATGTGATATTCCCAATTTTGAGTTCCCACTGTATCAGCGTTGAGATTTATCTCCCATAAGCTCCACCGTACTCTCGGTGTGAAAGGGAACACTGATGAGATTACAAAGGTCGCTGTCATTCTGATGGGTTGTTGAACCCTGACCATGTATGAAGGAGAGCCATACCCTGTGCATGTTACAGAACATGCTGGAAGGCCCAGACAGAAAGCTCTCATCTGTCTGCCAAGTGTAATCCAGTGGGTCCCCTTCCCCAACCTTCTCTGAACCTTTGTGGTCCTTATGACCTGGCGGTTTAGCCCATTGAGTGCACAAAAGTGTCACTTAAAGGTAAACAACCCAAACGTTATATTCAGCTTCAGTTAATTCTTTCAGTTTCTCTGTCAATGAGGTAAACTTTGGCTGGACTTTAAGGCTATTCATTTTTTTCACCTAATTGATGGGAAAAAAATTAATGCTGTAGTCTCGTCCCTAATAGCAATTGAACATTAGACCGAATGACTTCAGTACCTATCGATTACCGTCACTAATAAGATCATTGCAGTGAAAATGAAAGAGATAACTCAGGATAGCCATTAAGTATATATATAATTTTTAGACGGGAACAGCGAATAAAAACTTTATAAAATAAACTAGGAAATTCTGATTCAATGAAATAAATCGTTGTACTTACTCAGTAACTTCCTTTTCTTTTTCTCCGTGATATCTTATTATCTCTTTTCGTTTTACAATAACTTATTCACGCATTTGCTATCACAAAATCAAATCAACTAATGACAACAGATTAGAGGAAATCAAAGTCATGTAACTTCGACAGGTGACGTTCCTTAACAACGATTTTTTAAATAATTATGACGTCTAATGACACGACACGCTTGCGTTCTTGCGCATTGTCTACGCAATACCGTCAAATGTTTTTTGCTTATTACCAAATGATTTGTTAAGGTAATATTTGTTAAGGCAAGAGAATTAAATGAAATTCAATTTAATTATAATCTCTAGGTTTCCAGTGTAAGACAATATTTAGGTGCCGTTGAGCGATGATTATCCGAAATGCACTCTGAAAAAACTTTTTAACTCGTTTTCGAAAAAAAAAATGAGCTAATGCTTTCCTTTTGCCATCTGTCTCTGCGTATAGTTTTTTTTTCCTTTTTTCTTTTTTAGAGATAAACACATTTTAGAATGGACTTTTGAACTCATGCTCAAGAATTTCCTATAAAAATGAATTTCCTGACACGGGTTAAATCCTTGTTTCTTCGCACGAAGGTTGAAGAGGTGATAAAACGTAATATCCATGAAAAGGGTCAAAATCCTTGTGCCACAAAAGGGTCAAAATCCTTGTGCCACAAAAGGGTCAAAATCCTTGTGCCACAAAAGGGTCAAAATCCTTGTGCCACAAAAGGGTCAAAATCCTTGTGCCACAAAAGGGTCGCTCAGTCCTCTTTTCTTAAGCAACTGGATTTCCCTTTTCATTTTATTATTACATGTTTTATCATCCTTCACTGTTTGCACGAAACAACAGGATTTCGCCAGTGTCGGGTCATGGTTCACCTTTTACCATCCCTCCGCCGCGTTCTTAATGCATTTCATGCCCTCTACAAGATTTTGGATTTTTCTAAGTTTGAAAATTCTCGGGCTGTCGCTAGTTTCTATCGTATTTCGTGCTCTGAACAACGCTCCGTTATGGGCCGTTTTTTTTTCAGGTTCTTAAACCTAACCGCTCTCATGTCATCTTCTGATTTAACAAAAACACACAGATTTCTTTCGTTACGAGACATCTAACAGAAAACGTAACGTAAGACAGTCGTGCTCAAAAAGATTCAAACGCATTGAAGAAAAATCCTTACACCTGCCGAAATATGAATATTCAAGTTCAAATCAGTGGCGAAATATTTTGCAATAACCAAATTTTGAACAAAAAAAAATGCTTCTGCTTCTTTGAAACTCGTGGAAAAAACTAATTTCATACATGCAGGTTCGAACACTCCGAAAAACATAAGTAGGTCTCACATGTTCAAGCGTTTGCGTGAAAATTATTCAAATTGGGTGAAACTTACAAATAAAATGTTATACACAGTGTGTGTATTTCACCCTTGTTCAGAAAAGTGAATATTTGATTCACATACAACTGAAATGGCACATGTAAAATTCATATGCTTACACAAAAAGTGAATCTTTGCAGGAAAAATAACATTGCTGATTTGCATCTCCCTCGAAATGAACGTTGTTGCAAGAAAAGCAAATGTGGCATTGACGCCCTAATACCTAAATAATGAATACTTGCGGTTAAACTATCGTTACTACTGTACTCCGCACGTGCACATACTTGCAATAAACTGCGAAAAAAGTTTCGAACGTAAAGAAACATGCAGTCTCATGCGGGAAAAATCACTAAACATTTCTTAGTTGAACATGAAATATGCATGATTGATTTACTCGTGTAATGAAACACATAGGTGAATACATACCACAGTCAAAAAAAGAGCCCTTGCAGGAAAAATAATCACTTTTACACTTATAAAATACAGAAATATACATACTTGTGCGGGAAAAATTACCTAAACTCACTCTTACGTAAACATGAAATGTGCATGTTAGAGTTACTCGCGTAGTAAAACACATGTATGAATACATATCATTATCAAAAAACGTGTCCTTGCAAAACAACCACTTTCACACCTATACAGGGGCGGGGGTAGCTCAGTCGGTAGCGCGCCAGGCTCGTAATCTGTAGTTCCCAGGTTCGAGTCCCAGCTGGGTCAGCGTTGAGATTTATCTCCGCAAAAATTCCCCGCCCTGCCCACGGTCAGTAGGGGACACCGATGGGCTTGGAAAGGCCGCCGTCCGTCGGATGGTACGTTAAGCCGTGGCCCCGTGTGCGGGAGAGCCATACCCTGTGCACGTTAAAGAACACTCTGGATGACCTTGACGGGAGGCCACCATCTGTCTCCCAACAGCTGTTCCAGTGGGTCCCCTCCCCCAACCTTCTCTGAGCCTTCGGGGTCCTTGTGGCCTGGCCATTTAGCCCATGGTGTGCAAAAAAAGTGCCGCTCAGAGGTAAAACAACCCAACCCACACCTATACAAATATAGTGTACTTACACACTTGTTCGAAGAATTCCGCCCTGGTGGGGGAAAAACAACCTCTTTCACACTTACATAAACATGGTATACTTACATACTTGTTCTAAGAATTCCACACAGGTATAGAAATATGCATTCTCATGCGGGAAAAATAACTAAACCAATTCTTACTTAGATATGAAATGCGCGTGTTAGATATATTCACGTAGTGAAACACGTATGGGAATATATATCATTGTTGAAAAACATATGTTTGCAGAGAAAAATAACCACCTTCACCCTTATACACACACAGTTTACTTACGCGCTTGTTCAAATGTAGCAGTGAAAATAATTGTAGAAATACACACGGAACCCTGAAAACAGTATGAGAATGGGTCCGAAAATATAGACATCCTTAGTGCAAATCTACCGTTTTAACACACGTTTGGTTCTTTCTAAGGTCAGTTATGGTAGTGAAACTTGGACGCTTTGTAAACAAGATAACAGGAAACTTGATGCTTTTGATTTTAGATGCTTAAGCACTATCTTGGGTATTAAGTGGTTCAACTTTGTAAGTAACGAAGAGGTTAGGCAAAGGAGTCGGCAACCTCCTGTGAGCAGTATATTGTGCACAGAGAGACTCTGTTGGTTTGGCCATGTTGCAGGTATGGATAATTAAAGATTAGCGAATAGGGTTATAAATAGTGTGCCTAAACAAATAATAATAATAATAGTGTGAACATCGTTGCTGACCAAGCTCATCCTTTCAAGGCACGTTTATCCTCACTCGTATGGACACGTTCAGTACAATACACCTGCTCACAAGACACGCATGTTCACCGAATGGTTCCAGGAACATGCCAAGGAATTTTACTCGTTTCATTGGCCTGCATAGTCCCCAGATCTAATCCTATCGAGCATCTTTGTAATGAGGTGATAAGGGCTGTTCGCAGAGAGACTGTGCCGTAGTCAATCCAATTTGTAGCAACTGCGCGCAAATTCATTTTCCCATGGTAAAACTTTCTTGCACAATGCATCCAGCATCTTGTAAGTTCCATGCCCCGACGAATCAGGATTGTTCTAAGGGCCACAGGTGGCGCAACACGCTACTAGGTGTACCTAAGAAATTGGAGTCTCACTGTACAAGAGTGTTTTATAAAATAAAAATTTTATAATATAAAATAAATTATATTCTTCTGAAAACAAAAGAAAATATTTTAAAAGATCAAAATTTCATTTCGTTAAGGCAAGTAATATTAATTTTTCTTAAACCTGATATTGCAATGCCGAAGTCCATGTCCATAGATAAAGTTATTAACCTACCTCCCAAGTGTTAAGTCTCAAACACACTAATGTATTTCTTTTAACACATTCCCCTCAAGAAGTTGCTTGCCACAGAAGTCTGACAGGAGCCTGCCAGTTTATACGCAATAGAAAATTATTTGAGGAAGGTGAGAAAGACAAACATCAATATCTTACCCGGGGCCCGAACCCTTTGATTAGTAGCCAAATATACGCTAACCACTCAGCGCGGGACAGCCGTTGATAAAATAATTAATTAGCAAGTAATCTGAAACTGTTCAAAATTTATCCAACAGTAGTTGGGATTACTTATAGTATGTGTATCTTCTATAAATATCGCGTTATCTGACGAAGTTTGAATAGAATTTCTTTCATCGGGCCATACAAAATTTTCGCATTATGCGATTATTTCGTGTTATCCGTTTCCCATTATAAGAATATTTATGCATTTAAAAGTATTGTCGCTGGCACAAACGCAAAAACAAAAAAAGTATTGTCGCTGGCACAAAAAATTTGTGTATCATGCTTTAGCATGATACACAAATTTTTTTTATATCTAAAAGGCGCGACGAATGAAACGCTGAGATTTGGAGTGACAATGCATTGTTATATGAAGCATCAACAGTGAGGAATAGAGTATTTTCGTGTGTTGTACAGATGAATGTAACAGTGTCCATAGCTAAGTGACTTGTTTAAACAGAACAGGGAGGTTAATATGAAGTATGGTAACTCCAAACAAGCATTAAAACGGCTTTTTACCACCTGATGATAAGGTCTGGTGGCTGAACATTCCACTCTTCCTGGAAAGCAGATCGGGGAGCAAAACCTTGGATGGGATTGATAACCTCCAACGCATCTAACCAGTGCATCCATACATGTTCTATAATTTTCGGATCCTGAGACTAGGGTTGAGCATTTCCATCTGCTGGATAGCCTCATTTTCGAAGAATTCATCCACTGTCCGAGTTGTATGAGGATGGGCATTATCGTCCATCAAAATCAGCGTTCCTGGAAAGTTTCACATAGGTCTGAAGGATATCATAGCTATACCTGCGACCAGTCAAGGTGCCATGGACAAAGACCTGGAATGGTGTGCGTCTGTATGACATAATATTGCCCCACACAATCAAACTACCACCTCCATAGTGATGTCGTTCTCTGACGATAGAGGGTTGGTAAAGCGTACCTTGCTCTCTCCTGATGAAAGCACGTCTAGAATCAGTCCGAAGACTAAATAGCGAATCGTCGATGAAGAGTACATGCGCCCATTGCTCTCCACATCCAGTGACGATGTTGTCTGCCCCATATTAGTCGGTCTCTCCTGTAAAATTAATTGAGCAGACATCCTGCGCTATTGTCACTGTTGGACGACTATGAGATACTCTAACTCTATGGCTAACATCATCGTCAGTTGAAATTGTATCCAACGTCTTGAAAGCACTGATTGGAGGACGTCAAAATCGTAACCTAATCGATCTGGTATCGGTGGGACTCTATCATACCAGATGCTCTACAACATGTAAAAGCACCCACGTTTCTCTGTTCCATACTGTCGTTACGAAACGTTGTACCAACATCAAAATCATGTTTGGTGTTGGTGCTCAATATCAAATAAATGGTGCAGAATCAGAGACAGATATTATAATACCCGGATTTGCTTTTTCTCTTAATTAGTAATTTCAAACATATTCTGGTCAGATGATTTTAGATCGGCAAACGACCTTGCATATATGTTTCTAAAACGAAAATAATCTGTATCCGCGGGAAGTAGGACACGGAACGAAATTTTCGGATATCCCTGTATGATTTTTATGCAAACTATGATGACTCTATGGAAATTATAGCATATATATATATGCGCTCTATGCGAATGAAACATAAAGATCACGAGCCCGTTGCTCTATGATATTGGGCAGGTTGGAAACCAATTTCTACTCCGGCAGCAGAAGTAGTAAAAAGTAATGCCGTCTTAAACTATATATTTGGCTCTATTAGAACCACAAACTCTAATTTTTAACTCAATACGAGGAATCCTGTAGAAGAAATGTGGGACCAGGGACCAAGTACTTGGGTATTTACGAGTTTTTCTAGCCAATTTAGATTAAAACAAAAAAAGCAAAAACATAAGAACGGTAAGAAAAATGATTTCTAAAATGTTATCTCCTATTCCATCATAAAGACTTGATTTTCGAAAGTAATATCGGGCGGTCAGAGGACTCCACTAAAATACTTCGAACCAATCACACAATTTTCTGAAGAAATACGGTATATTAAAAGATCATAACATCTGTTATAATTTATCTAAAAATCTTTTGAGTGTCGCGATGACCAACTAACAACTAAATAAATGAAATATTTTTTTGGCTTCTCAGTTGATTGAATCATTTTCTTTTACCTACCGGTTAATGGACAATCGTCAGATACCGAAAATTACTATCTGATAACCGCAGTTATCAAAAATCCGGATATTTGGAAACCCTGCTTTTGTATATTCCATTTCATTGACACACGAAATGCAATGTTAATAATTTCATTTATTTATATGAGAAATTTAAGAGTTCAGAAATGATACTTAACCTTTGAATACCACTTTATTAAAATATCATGATTGCTATTTAAATTATCCCGTGATAGCTACCCTATATTTGGATTTAAAGGTTTGCAGTAATGTAGCCTGTTGGCAATGAAATATTCTCGCAGAAAACATTTCGTTATGTGGTTAACTCGACAAGATACTACACAACATAATTTGAACCATAACAACTTCAAATAAACATACGTACATTGGTATATCAAAAGGTGACAGAGGGCAGAGGATATTTCCGGAGATAAATCTCAACGCTGGCGCAAGGCGGACTCGAACCTTGGAACAGCAGATTACGAGTCTGTTGCACAACCGACTGAGCCATTGGCCGGATGGTACAAACAGCTCGGCACAGGTCCTGAAAGCTAAAGACAACCCATTGTATATAAAAGCACTCTTTAAATATAATTCAAAGAAAACGAAAGTGTTACATACAATTCAAAGCAAACAAAAGTATTGCTTAACCCCAATATCCCTAGTCTAGAAACTTCTCTTACTGGTTTACTTACGGACAAAGTTAATTTAAAAAGAAATTCACTTTTAAAGTCCCATTCTACATTTAAAAAAGATTTTTATTTAAGTAAAATACAAAGAGACACTTAGTCCATGTCTTGAAAAGTCATGAAAGAGAAGCATATTTTTAATGACCGTGGATTTTAGCATTACTAGTATTCTAGTTCGAAATTTTCCTTCCATGTCCCCTCCAAGCAATGTCGACCTTGAATATACTTTTTATTTTTGCATACTATAAATGTTGTTATCTGTATGATCGGTATGCATGTAATTATTATAAAATTGTTATTTAGATAAAATCGTTATTAGATAAATGTTATTTAGAATTACAGGGAGCTATACACTATAAATCACCATAGTACAATGCCAACCTTAGATTTAATGGAACATCTAGATTGGAGAAAATTAGTCATTTAAAACATTTGATCATGCATTATTACGTCGTTTCCTAGTTATACCGATTGATAGTAACTGGACTTACTTTTCACTCTCTTCTTGCTGCAGAGACAGCTCCTCCAGACTAATGATTTCGCATTCATTGTGCTCAGCATTTTTCCGGAAAGGCTCTCAGTAACTAAAAGAGAGTGAATAATCATTTTAGAGAAAAAAAAAGGATGAATTGTAACAAGACAGCTTTTCTTCAAAAGTTTCAAATACTATAAAGGTCTATTCAGGTAGTGAAATAGCCTGTGTCTAAATCAGAGATATTTTCAATTTTTCAAGAAGTGGCCCCAATTATATTGCATGGATAATATGGAGTAAGAGTGGTCTGTATTGATTTCACAAAGATTTATTACCGTCTTAGTCCAGCACATTCCGGCAGGGGACTGGCTCGGTCGGTAACACGCCAAACTCACAATCTGTGGGTCTCAGTTTCGATTCCTCTCTGTATCAGCGTTGAAATTTATCTCCTCTAACTGTCACTCTGCCCTCGGTGAGAAAGGCTATACCAATGAGCTTTGAAAGGTCGCTTTCTGTCGGATGAGATGTTGTGCGGTACAGCATCAGCTGAACGTTAGAAAGGGCCGGATGCTGTTGAGGGGGCGGGGAGCCTTCAGTCTCTCCTAACAGCTATCCATCACCCATCCATACCTCGTCACCTTCTTCAAACTTCTCTGAATGTTTAGGGTCATTGTGAATTAGCCGTTAAGTCCACTATGTGCATAAAAGTACAAGTCAGAAAAAGACAAAACAAGATCAGGTTCTAAATTTCAGGCCCTTCATTCACGTTTTTCCACCTATTTATTCAATGATAACCCGAATTCGGAGTTCCCTTTAGCTTTGGTATGCAATTGAAAACATCTTCTCTAGTTACGTTACCTTTGAGCGGCACTTATTTACACACGGTGGGCTAAATAGCCATATCACAAGACCTTAAGATCTGAGAGAAGGGAACCCACTGGATAACTGTTAGAAGAGAGATGAAAGCCTTCCATCATGGCCATCTAGCGTGCTCCTGCACACGGAGTCATGTTTGCGTCCAATCTGATGAACGGCGGCCATCTCAAGCACATTGATATCTCCTATCTGACCGAGGCAGAGGAAGGAGATTTTGCAGAGATAAATCTCACGCTACCACAGTTGGTATCCGAACCTGAAAACTGCATATGATGAGTCTCTCCCCTCCGGTCTTGCCTATTAGGGGCACTCCTCCAAACTAGTGTAGAATTATCGTTGCTCTTTGCATTGCAATTTTTTCGTCTAATTCATTTTTCGATTGTGCTATATATTCAGAAAATTTTTATTGTTCACAAGTTCGAGTCCAAGTGCTCCAGCATTATTTATATCCGCTAATCAGCATTCTGTTCTCAGTGAAAAAGAGGAGATGGACTTAGAAAAGCTCCGTCCGTCCGGATGAGATGTTAACCCCTGGTAATAACTGCAAGCGAACAGTGGCGTGCCCAGAAACTTCAAATTTGGAGAAGGAGAGTTTGACTTGTTTGGGTCTAATGAGGAAGAGTTGACGTCCTGAATCTCTGATTTTCGGGTACTTCCTTAGAAAATGTATTGACGCTCTCAAGGAATGTTATGTGACCATTCGTCCCGATTTTTTCGGTGCATGTCCCGTTTTCCCCGGAAAGGTTTGCGGGATCCCAAGATGTCCTACTTTTGAATAACAATATCTTCAGAGAATAAATCTCGTATAAAAATAAGGTATCATGTCGTAAAATAGTAAAACATTGGCAGTTCGTCTAGAATGAAAGAAAACGGAAGGAAAACTTAATGAAAATTTATAAAGCTCATAGTGGGTAAAGCAATTTTCCGGCGTTTTTAAACAGTTTATTTAAATACTAAATTTTTATGCCACTTTTTTGCACTTTAAGCGCCAGTTCATACAGACCTATATACACATGGAAGTACAAATGGCACAAGGATGCTTATATCCACAAGACTCAAAGACTCATGGTAGTGTGGCTATATATGACAATATTATAAAGGAGCACACTAGTCAGTCGTTTCAAAGTGACAGGTGCTAACGAACGTAAATAGTTTTTATAGTTTTTTTTAATCCTTGGACGTTATTGTTTAATATGCTAATAATTTATTATTATAGTTATTTATTTTTTATTGTGCCTCGTCGGGGAAACTAGTAGGCATAAATGGAAGTTTACTTTTAATACTGAGGTACAGAAAAAATTTCCTTTTCTTAGCACTGTTCCGATCTTTTACTATTCTGTGAGATCGAAGTGGATCGTCTGATATCGAAACACACATCAAAACCAAAGTGACCATATGTATAAATTTTTTTTGCGGGAGGAAGTCTTACTGAAAGTATTCTTCTTTTGCGTCAAAGAAA
The DNA here is from genome assembly GCA_038380435.1 of Ryuthela nishihirai. NCBI lineage: Eukaryota > Metazoa > Arthropoda > Arachnida > Araneae > Heptathelidae > Ryuthela > Ryuthela nishihirai. The sequence goes on from JAWZYU010000009.1 coordinate 47,079,504, forward strand.
ACTTGTCATATCAGTTATAACCCCACCACTGGGTATATCACTGCAGGCGAGCCATTGGCCGTGCATTCTTGAACGGAAGACTCCACTTGTCACCTAACGGTTTTCCCGTGAGCCCCCTTCCTCAACTTCCCTTGGAGTCTCCTGACCTTGCCATTTAGACCATTGTATTCAATGAAAATGTGGCGCTCAGAGGTGAATCAAGTTAACTATTGTCAAATTAAAATACTTATTAGAGAAGCTTAACCGGGGGAGGGGGTGGCTCAGTCGGTAGCGCGCCAGGCTCGTAATCTGTAGTTCCCAGGTTCGAGTCCCAGCTCGAATTGTGTTAGCGATGAGATTTATCTCCGCAAAACGCTCTGCCCACGGTCAGTAGGGGACACCGATGGGCTTGGAAAGGCCGCCGTCCGTCGGATAGCACGCTAAGCAGTGGCTCCGTGTGCGGGAGAGCCAGACACTGTGCACGTTAAAGAACACGCTAGATGGCCTTGACGGGAGGCTACCATCTGTCTCCCGACAGGTGTTCCAGTAGGTTTCCTCCCCCAACCTTCTCTGAAAGTTCGGGGTCCGTGTGACCTGGCTATTTAGCTCATGATGTGCAAAAAAGTGCCGCTCAGTGGTAAAACAACCAAACCCAGAAGCTTAACCAGAGCATTTATTGATTAACTTCGAATTGTTTCTGCTCCGAGACTTTGATTGCTGAATGGTGGCAGCCTTTTCAAGTCCATTGGTCTCCCTCTCTTCATCAAGGGTAGAACAGGAGTTCGACTCATAACTGAAGAACATCAGATGATAGAATTGGCATGCTAACAACTCAACTCCCCCCACCTCTCTTCTCATTATTTTATAACTATTCGTCTGCTCAGTCCTAAATTTCATTCACAACTGACAAGCTGTGTTCAAAATTTACGTAAGGTTTTGATTTTTGAATATAGTTTGTCAGTTGTGAAATTTGGGACTGGGTACACAAGCATTTAGGATGTTAGGAGTGGGAGTCAAAAACTGTGAAGAAGACAGCAAACCAACTGATGTACCACTGTTTGCATATCTTCGGTTTTCCCACATCCTAGCAACAGTGGTGCGAATGAGAATAGAAGGAATAGCATGAAAAAATGTCATCTAGGCAAACTTCACAAATTTCATTCCAAATTTGGTTCATGTAACAATGTTTGGATTATCATTCTGTTTCATTTGGGACCAAATATATATCTTTCAGGAGAAAAAAAATATTGAAGATTAAAAAATAAACGAAAATCGGTTGAATTGTTTTACCTCTGAGCAGCACTTTTGTGCACACAATGATCGAAATGATCAGGTTACAAGGACCTCAGAGGCTCAGAATTGAGTAGGAACAATTTTATTTTACTAATCATTTTATGAGGAAAATTCAGTAGGCTTCTCCCAGTTTGCCTTCATGAAAAGTATGTCATGTACTAGAATAGCAATGTCCTTGTAGCTGCAGAAATAGATAGATCATCTCATTAACAGCAATGGACAGAAAAATGGAAACATCCTCATCAATGGAGAATCAAATCCTAGGCACAGTAACTGAAGATATCTAGAAGATGTCAAAACGGAATATCGATTTCGAACAATATCCTTTCAGTACTTAGGGTTATAGAAGTTTGAATATTAAATAGCAAAGATAGTCAATCATAAGTCACCTCAAAAGTTAAAACCTATATAAAAAAAACCATTATTTCGAACTATTTAATAAAATGTCTGTTTTAGAATTTTTGTGCAAATAAATCAATGATTGTCAATTTTACAATTCGAGTTTCCGTAGTTCTTTAAATACCGAAAAATATAGTTGAAAAAGAGATTTAAATTTATCACGTTCTATAGAAGATTTATAGTAAAAAATTACGGATCTTCCAATTTGTCTCTCCATTGACTTAACATGGGAATGTTTTCATTTTTTCTGTCCAGTATCTGTATATATTGCTTTAATTTATTACGTATATAAATATTAAGTATTTTTTGTCATTAAGTACTAGCAAAAATTAATGAAATTTGTGCCAAATTATTCCTTGAATTCTCTACAGGTAATCTGTGCATTTACTATTGATTAATGATTTTTAATGAAATTTCAAAAACAGTCTTATTTGTGTCGGGAAGTGAAAACTCGAAGAATGTATATCGCCCGTGGCGCATAACGGAATCTCGTTTTCAAATGGAACGAAGTTTTTCTTTTCCATAATTTTTCACTCCATAAAAGAACTTCTCATGAACACATGCTGAGGTACTTGCTTTTCTGATCTTATAGCGAAAAAAATGCATGCTCAACGTTTTCGTTTGATTTCTGCATCTATTGATCGTCTGAAAAGTCATCCTGACTTTCTCTATGTACGCCGCCTGGGTGAAGGAGGGTTTGGAGAAGTGACTGAAATGATTGAAAGAAAGGAGAAGTGGAGAGTTGCAGTTAAAGTGGTGTCATGCCCTTCCCCAGGCGAGGATCTCTACTGGCCACATCTTAACCACCCGAACATCATTCCACTCTATGTCACTTTGCCACTGATACGAGAGAGTCGAGCCTTTGTGATGCCAGTGATGAAGAGGGACATCTACGATACGATTCACGACTGGGATTTTGGCCATGATCCGAAATGTCTGATGCGTAAGAAGAAGTACGTAGTGGATGTTTTGAAAGGACTCGGTTATCTGCACGGCTGCCATCTATGCCACATGGATGTGAAGGAAGAAAACATCCTTATTGATGCCACCTGTGATCGGGCGATTCTCACTGACTTTTCCTTATTGACAGACATCGAAAGTTTTGATAGAAGGAAGTTTGGCGTCGTCTTCAGTTACCTGCCTCCAGAAGTGACTTCAAGGAGTTTGCGCGGTCCTGTCAAAGGAGTAGTTGCAGAAATGTGGACGTTTGAAATAACATCGCTTCAGATTTTCACCCGCCAAGCCTTTACACGAATATTAAAGGATTCTCCGAAGCCACTATCCTTTGACGACCACATCTTTCCTACCCTAGACGATATACTGGGAAGCTTCCGTTTGTTGGAACTACTGAAGAAAGCGAATCCATGTTCTGGTGTGGACTCTGAGACTGCCGAAGAGTTCGTGGAGTTTATTTGCTGCTTCCTATGTGTGGATGCATCACAGCGGTTTGGTACAGATGACGCTCATCCATTCCTCCATGTTCCCGATTACCACCAGAAGGAATGTGAAGAAGAAGAACGATCGGAAAAGGCCAAGAAGGAAGACATCGCAAGCTCGTCGGAAGAAGACCACGTTGAAGGAATACAGATGAAGGAAGCAGAGGAGCAGTGTGAGAGTGAAATTAGGAATGAATCCCCTTCCCCTCGTATACGCTTCAGGAAGAGAGCAAGGAAATGGATGTCAAAGAAGAGGAAGCAGATGCGGAACAGGATTTCAAGATTGTTGTGTTGTTTGGTACCTGGCACTTCTGTGATGGAATGAAATACACTTCTTCATTAGTTAAAAAGAGACCTCTTGGTCCACCAAAACAAAAAGAGTCAAAAAAAGAATTTTTTTAAAGGAACAAAAAAGGGAAGGGCTTAAAATATTAGATAAACAGGAGAATCGGCTTTGCTGTGGGGGTCCTTAAGAATCCCTGGTGTTTGAGAGGAAAAGTGGTTAAGCATTTATAAGGGATTGGTGCTTTTAATTAATCTAAGATTCAGTGGCAAAGATAGATGGCCAGGGAATATCTTAAAAGAGGTAAAAAAAATAAAATAAATTAACGGTCCTTTTTAGGGCCCCCGGCCTCCGAATGGTTGCTAAACTTTAGTAGGGAAAGAGCCTTGCCCTATTTTAGCAATCTAATGTCTTACCCCGCCTCCTCGTGGTGCAGGCTGTTAGTACCTAACAGAAGATTGGTAATGTTTCTTCTGTTGGGGAACCGAAGGGGAGGGCTGCCAGAGAAGATTGATCTGGTTATTAAAAGCATTTCATTTTTATCACATTCGTTGCAATATATATTAGATTTCACTGTTTGATATTAATTTTCATTAAACTAGATATCCAATTAAATCGTTCTTAAAATACAATTTTCTCGAAGGTCATTATGAAAACTAATCTATAAACCTATACGATGGGAAATGCATCAACTTCTCCAATTTCTGTAAAACACTAAACGAAATTGCACTGAACATAAAAGAAAATTTCCATAGGAATTGCATTTAACCATAAATTTTTAAATATACCAGATCAAAACTTCTCCTTCTGAGTTAATTGTTAATTATGTCTTCGTTTCTGAGTTCGTCTTGTTTTAGAGTTAAACAATTTTAAATTGCAGAAAAAAAATCTACGCCCTTAAAAAACCAAAATTCCCTGAAAAGGGTTGAATTCCGATGATTTTCTCATTTAAGTTTCCGTCGTTCTATTTTATGGGATACGGTTGCTTCACATGGTTCACTGCAAATGTGGTTTTACATTGCAGTAAAACAGAATGAAAAATTCGAGTTTCTAGAATGCCTTAAATTGCTTAAATCTGAAACAAGCTAAAAATTGCATTTACAACAAAGCAAATATAATGCACGTTTTAACCCATTTTAATTTAACCCCCAAAAAATGTAAAAGTTGTGATTAAAATTGTAGTATAATTGGAGAAATTCGCAATATCCGAATCTCCTAAAAGTTTAAACTGCGTCCCTTAACGGTAGAAAAATTTGAATATTTCAAACGAAATACTTATGCTAGAAATTCGAAATTTTGGTCATGAGGTTTGCATAGGCGACAATGAGTTGATCTCTTACCCCCCAGAGGACAAAAGGCTACTTTTTTTTGTCTCTCAAGATATAATTGTGTGTGTGTGTGTTTCTTTTTGAGATTGAAATTAAAATTCTATTTTGAGTTGGATATGTTTAAAATATATTATTACAATTCGCACTTTATGAATCACTAAAAGTGTGCCCTAGAAGAGTGAAAAAAGTTGAAAATTGAAAACATTTAAGTAGATATTGCAGGCGATGCATTTATGCTAGAAATTTAAAATTTTGATGGTAGCATGCGAAGGTCATATAGCATTGAATTTCCAACAAGAAATTCTAACCTTGCAACCAGAGGTATGAGAAAGGCAACTGTTTTTTCATGAGATATTGAAAAAAATGTTTGTTGGATTGGTACTAATGAAATATTCGCATTTTAAAATTCGTTAGATAGTTTTAATTTACATTGTTAGAGGGAACTAAATACGAAAAGAGCAAAACTTTTAATGAATGTTGCAAGTGATCTGTTTGTGGTAGAAATTCCGGTGGTAAAGTCTTAAGAGATAATTCAGAAATCAAGAGAGATTCCACTGAAAGCAATAGTCTGCCTATTTTGTCACAGGAGTGAGAGAAAAACAACATTTTAAATTTAAGATATAAAAGACAAATAAATTTTATGTTATATAATTTCTAATAATACAATACTACTATTTTCAATTTCCCAGTAATTCATTAGTTCGAACTAAACATTTTATAAAGTGTAAAAGTAGACATACGAGAAGCTTCATTCTCTTTGAAACCGAGCTTGTCATATTGTATAAAGGCGATATGAGTTCTTCTATTTTAAACTTTGAATTTTGTAACTCTGAAAAGGGCATACGCCTAAACCAGGCCCGTCCAACCACAGCAGCTTAAAATACAAATAATCAATATACTGAATCTGGCTCATTTTTCCAATTTTTTTAACAAACATTTTAGATACATAACTAAATTTTTGCCAATTCCCAGTACTCATTAAAAAGTAAATCTTCGTTTTTTAATCGAGATATATTCTTTAGTCCTTAAAATGATTGTTATTTTCTAATTCATTATTTTTTGGAAATGTGTGTTTTCGATTTTAAGAAGATAATTTATTCCTTAGTGGCCATAGGTGTTACTGATAGGCCCCATTGCATCAGCGTGCTGTGGTGGTGGGGGAGGCTCTGCAGAACATTTTTACATAATTTATGGGGATATTTAAAATGCAACTATTTAAAGGAATGGCCCAGATTTGTTTTTTCAATAGCTTTGAACGAATAAAGACTGACAGTAAATAACCATCTTCGTTTTCCCTACTAGAAATTCTTCTCCCTGCTGCACATGGCCAGAGTTCATTGTCTCAAAGCCTTCTATTAGTTCTCTAAAGAATAATATTTACACGATATGATTAGTTATTGGATAAGTGTTTTATAGTTATTTTAGTAAGGTATAAAATTAAGATAATTGTTTGAATTTAAACACAAACATATGTATTTTATACAGTAAAATGTAGCTATTTCATTTTGTTTACGTAAAATATCTGTAAGTTCTAAAAATTTAAATTATTAAAAACAACACAAAATATTAAAGCAAAGATAGTAATATAAAATCCTTACAAAATTTAGGTAACTCAAAGCTAATCGTCCCCCCCCCCCCCCTCGACACACATACACAAGGATATTTCTTGCGGGTGGTAGTGATATTTTCCGTTACGCCACTGCTAATGGTTCTTCATTTAACTTGGGTTGGATGGGGACTGATGCAAATGATACTTCAAGTACAGCGAAGGAAAGTTGAGCAAATTTCGCATTTTGAAATTTAACTATTTTACTGAAAATAAGTGTAGAAAATGCCTCTTTTTATTTATTTTCCCAAGTTTTAGGTGAGTTTATCTTCGAGGAAAAATTGAACCACCTAAACTGAACAAAGTCTGCGAAAAAGATTTAAAGCTTTCGATTTATTTCATTCTCAAGAAATTTTTAAACAAAAATTGAAAAATAAAAAGCTGTTGGTCAATATAAACATTGACGCCAAACATTTCGAAAAAATTTTCTTAAAGTCGTGGGCCTCATCAGAAATGACAGAGAATATTTTGAACTTCATATTGTTTTTTGAATGGCCTCATTATTAAATGTACACATAGTTAAAAAGTTACGGATATTGGCAAAATGGTTTGTCGCAAAATTAATACATATCGTTTTTTGTTCACTTCGGTAAGACTTGGGTTGAATTGTTTTAGCTCTGAACTGCACGTGTTTGCACACAATGGGCTAAATGACCAAGTATAAGGACCCTGAGGGCTCAGAGGTGGTAGAAAGGAGGGAACCCAGTAGACAGCTGTTAGAAGACAAATGGAAGCTTCCTGTGAAGGTCAATGAGTGTGTTCTTTAACATGCATAGGGTATGGCTCTCCAGCACCACGGAACCACAGCTTAGCGTCCCATTCGACCAATGGTGGCCCTTCCAAGCCTATCAGCTGCACGTGTTTGCACACAATGGATATGTATTTTTTTCCCCTACTGACCGAGGGCAGGGCGGAGAGAAACCTCAATGCTTTCCCAATCGGGATTCGAATTTGGTGACTCTAGAGCAGGCCTGGACACATTTTTAGCTGAACGGCCACATAGAAAATTGAAATAGAATTGTGGCTGCCAAAAAATATATAGTCAATAACTTATAACCAACCAGAAAAAAAAAATCCGCCAAAAAATTCTAAAGTGAAACAAACAATATTAACTATTTTAATGAGAATTGTCCTCCATACATTCTTTTTCTCTTTCACAAATTTATTTGTCGTCAGTAGCTCCTGGGTAGCACAAACGAGGTGGCCGGCCACAGTTTCCCCAGACCTAGGCCAGAGTGTCGCACATACATTGCGAAATACCTCGTAAAGGGTAGAAAGTTAGTGATTGTATTGCACAGCGTACATGATGGAGAATAGTGTCGAAGTGGTATCATGCAAAGCTAACAGTTTATTTCTACAGTTGGTAATTTATTTTACATGCTGCGTTGAAAAAAATTAGCTATTGTGGTGTATGATTAATTACAATTTAACTGCTACTACTATAATACTCACTTGCTGTGTTTATTAACGTACGAAAAATGAACACTTACAAAAAGGAAATTATTTTGTAATACGAATTGGCGGGAAAGTGTTCCACCAATCTAATGTGGTATTGTGATCTAGAAGATATCATCATCATCCTCAAGCAGCCATGGGTTACTGAGGTCCGACCAGATTGTGCAATTTAGTTCTCCAAACATATCTGTATACACAAATTTTAACAAGGTTTTGTTTGACATTATCTACGCACCGTCCCAGGTCTCCCCCTCTTTCTGAACCTTTAGGCACACTGTTCCTTATTCTGCGCACTGTTCATAACCCTATTCCTAATCTATAATTATGCATATGGACCACATTTACAAATCAACGGAGTCTCTCTCCGCAAATTATGCTGCTCAAAGATGATTGCCGACTGTTTTCCCTAACCTCATTTTTGCTTGCAAAGCAAACCACCTAAAGCCCAAGATACTGCAAAAGCATCTAGAAATAAAAGCATCAAGTTTCCTGCTATCTTGTTTACAAAGGGTCCGTGTTTCACTACCATAACTAACTCTAGAAAGAACCAAGCATTATACAGCCTAATTTTAGTATTTAGGTGTATACGCCTGTTTCTCCAAACTAACCATAGATTCTTAAAAGTTCCAGCAGCAATCCCTATTCGTCTGTTTATCTCATGCCGCATATCACCAGTATCAGTACGTAACTTCCAAGATATTAAACTGAGACCAAAGCCGCACCTAGGAAGTTGTCTGCCCTGCCCGCGGGCAAACAACTTTTTTCTTTAAAGGAATGTGAATATTTGGGGGGTGGGGGGGTACGTTTTCTCTTGTTATCGAAAGTATTTTATTTATTATTATGAAAACATTATATACGGTCCCGCCATACTAATAGATCTACTTTGGCGTATAAACTGGCGGGCTCCTGTCAGACCTCTGTGGCAAGCAGCTGCTTGAGGGGGTGTTTATTTTATTTACAATAATCAGTTCATTTTGTCCTTTTTTTATGGGTAAACTGAAAGGCTCTTGTCAGACCTCTGTCGCAAGCTGCTGCTTCATGGAAAATTTTTTCGTTATTATCCTTAGTTGTATCATGGTATGATGTATGCAGAACTGGACTCTGACTATCTGAGGCCTTCGTGTAACGCGATGTAACAAAATCACTAATCCTCTTCTGGAGGTTTATGCAATGTATTGAGAACCCTATAGCTTTATCAAAATGAACAAAAAGAAATATATTATTGCGACAAACCGTTTCGCTACTAACCGTAACCATTTACTAAAAGATATAATGAAAGTATTAAAAAAAAAACATTAGGAAGCTCAAAATTCTTTTTATCATTTACGATGAGGCACACTACTTGAAGAAAGTTTTTTCGAAATATTACTGGTCAACGTTTATATTGACTAACAGGTTTCTCTTTTTCCATTTTTGTTCCTTAATTTCTAGCGAATGAAATAAAACCAAAACACTAAATCTTTTTAGCAAACTTCCGCATTATTTAATTTGAGTGGTTTAATTTTCTCTCAACGAAAACCTCGCGTGGAACTTGCAAAAATATATGAAGAGTCATTTTCCCATTTTATTTTCAATAAAAGGGCAAATTTCCAAATACCAAAACTTCTTTGCTTAATCTCCCTTTGCTTTACTTTAACTGGGGCTGGGATGGCTCAATTGGTCGTGCATCAGGAGCGTAATCTTCAATTCCCAGTGTAGGGACTTGGCGGGAGTGAAGGGTCAGGATCGCCATTTTGGCGGCAGTGCCTACCCGCCTGGCGACAGAGCGCCAGCTTTGAGAGCACGATGAAGAAAGGCTAAAAGAGTCGTCCTGACATGGCGATCATGTTCGAACACTATTGGCCGAAACACCCTAACATCTCCCGAAGGACACGTGACATCATCCGGCGGATGGTTCAAACGAGACTTGCACGCAGACCACGAGGCTGTCCGGATGTCAGGCGGATAGTTTGCACTCGTTTTTTTAAACTTTCTAGCGGTCGGACCACTGAGGCTTCATTATAAGCCTGAGTTATATTTGGCCAGTGAACTGTATGGGTGGGCAGTCACTATATGTATATAGTTATAGTGTTTGTAAATAAAACTGTACATAGTTGAAATACATGAGTTTGTGTATGTTGTCGTGTATGAGTTTGTGTGGCCCGGATGACAGCAGCGAGACAGCATGACATGGATGCAGTGAGGCCCTGGAAGGTTGCCAAAGACACACGTGCCCATTCAGACTCCAGCAGAGCACGGAGGTTCCGGAGATGATGTGGTTGTGGGTCCGCACGCCGAACCTGTCGATCCAAATGGTCCCACATGTGCTCTATGGGATTGAGGTCGGGCGATTTCGCCGGCCAAGGGAGAACGGAGACATCACTGTCGTGTTCCTGAAACCAGTTCCGCACCACCTTAGTGACATGGAGGGCACATTTTCCTGTTGGTAGACACCATCACCACCACGGTAAACGTCCAACATGAAGGGATGCATGTGGTCAACGAAAATGGACAGTAATATAATGAATGACAAAGCCCAGATGCTCTGCAATTCAGAGACTGCACTACATCTATATGGGGCAGTGCCGTGTTTACTTCTATCCACCACCAGGCTTAACAATACTATAAGAGTAAAGTCCCACCTTCGGCAAAACCTGGTATCTGCTCTGCGTCCTGGGTTGCTCCAGACAAGATATTGAGGATCCAAGTTGAAACAGCGCCCGTATCGCTAGCGAGAATGCATAATTGTAATAAATTGTATGGCAAGACCCGATGTTCCGCTATTCATAGACAGCACTACATCTGATGGGAAATGCCATTTACCACCGTCTACTTTCCAGAAAAACCTTCGATGAAGAAACCTTATACTATGGGACAGCAGAGAAAGGACCTGTCATTTTGAACATGACCGTTGCTGAAAATCGGTATGAGTCTGGGTTTTTAATCATTGAGGTGCGAGGGAAGTCTTTTAGAATTTTGAGTGCATGTCTAAATAGGAGTGCCAATAAAATAATAATTTTGATCTAAATATTGGAGTCCAAACACAGATGAGAGTTTTGAATTTTGAGACCAATATAAGTGTATAAAGCTGTACTTAATTTAAGCCTTGTAGATAGAGTATACAGTGTTTAACTTAAATTAAGCCATATTAATATAAGTATACATTGTTATGTAAAGTGTGCCCTTGGAAGTAAAGGATGATAGGAAAGAGTTTGGTAAGAAAAGATGCATTCGCTGGGGACGGGAGACTAAGGTCCCGTGCAGTGGAACCCCACCGGACCCTGTCTGTATTGGGAGTGGAGAAGGCCAATGGGAGCCCGTGGACCTTAAGGGGACAGAAACTGACCCGGAGGGAGTGATGCTGGTCGGGGCTCTCACCCCCAACCCCCACCACTCACCAGGGCAGTGGAGCAGTCCAGCTGAAAGATAAGCAGTGTGGACCCAGGTTCCCCTGCGTCCCCACTGAAGCACATGACATGGTTAGTAGAAGATAAGATCAGAATGATAATAAGTATGGGGGATTATGGAGTGATCATGAATTTGCATTATGTAGTGGACATAATACCAAGACATAAGTCATACCTTTATAACTAAAAAAAAGGGTCTGAGGAAAGGTAAGAAGGATAAGCGTTCTCCTAGGACGCAGACCAAGGTCCAATGTAGGAGAAACTACACTGGGCCTAGTCTACAACGGGAGGTGAGGAGGCCAACGGGAGCCCGTGGACCATGGGGGGGACAGAAACTGGCCTGGAGGGAGTGATGCTGGTCGGGGCTCTCACCCCCAACCCCCACCACCCACCAAGGCAGTGGAGCAGTCCGGCTGAAAGCAGAGCAGTGTGGACCCAGGTTCCCCTGCGTCCCCACTGAAGCACGTGACACGGTTAGTAGAAGACAATATCGGAATGATAATAAGTATGGGGGATTATGGAGCGATCATGAATTTGCATTATGTAGTGGACATAACACCAAGACATAAGTCATACCTTCATAACGAAAAAAAAAAGTGGGGGGGGGGGGTCAGAGGAAAGGTATGAAGGACAAGCATTCTCCTAGGGTGCAGACCAAGGTCCAGTGCAGGAGAAACTACACTGGGCTAGTATGCATCGGGAGGGGAGGAGGCCAACGGGTGCCCGTGGACCATAGGGGGGCAGAAACTGGCTTGGAGGGAGTGATGCTGGTCGGGGCTCTCACCCCCAACCCCCACCACCCACCAAGGCAGTGGAGCAGACGAGCCGAAAACAAAGCAGTGTGGACCCAGGCTCCCCTGAGACCCAACTGATGCACATGACATGGCTAGTGAGAGACAAGTTCAGAATGGAGCAGAGAAGGGGGGTGTGGGGTGAAGGTGTGGAAAAGAATAGATTTTCACATAATGCAGAATACATTATAGAGAATAACTATAGAGAATAATTTAAATTGATTATAGGTTTGTGTTATGGAAGCTGGAGGGGTACTGATGATATTTGGTTGAATGGGGAATCGCTAATGATAGGCTAAGAAGAGAAAATACCCAATATCACATATAATAGATAACATAAATAGAAAATGTTGTGATATAGAGGGAAAAGAACCAAATATCACATATTATAGAAAACACATATAGTTAACTTAAAAGTAATGTTGGTATATGCTTTAGGAGCTAGAGGGAAGGAAATGGTTAATGGGGTATAGAGGGTTGACTAATGATAGATTTTGGATAGTAAAGAACCAAATATCCCATAGTATAGATAGCACAGAATGTTATTTAATTTAAATAATTATTATTATAAACATTGCAAGTTTAAGGGTAGCAAATGGATATTTGGGTGGAAGGGGAGGTAGCTGAAGTTATGATATAAAGAGAAAGGATCCAAATATCACATATTATAGATAACATAGATAATTAAAATAAAATTAATGTTGGTATATGCTTTAGAAGCTAGAGGGAATGAGATGGTTAATGGAGTGGAAAGAGTTGACTAATGGTAGAATTTGGAAATTAAAGAGCCAAATATCACTTAGTATAGTTAGCACAGATAGATATTTAATGTAAAAATAGTTAATGGTATAAAAATTACAAGTTAAAAGGTAGCTAATGGATATTTGGATGGAATGGGGAATGGCTATAGATAGAATATGGGAGAAAAGAACCAAATATCACATATTATAGACAGCACTGATAAATATATATTTTAAAATGATTATTGGTATATACTTTAGAAGCTAAAGAGGAGGAAGAGGATATTTGGGAGGGGGGGGGGTGTCATGAATAGAAATGAATTATAGTTGTTATTGGTATATACTTTGGAAGCCAGAGAGAAGTAAATAGATATGTGGGTGGAAGAGGAATGGTTAATGATAGACTGCAGAGAGAAAAGAACCAAGTATCACTCATTATACAAAACATAGAAAGATATTAATTTAAAATGTATAATCTTATTTTGTTGTAAATGACATTAATCAAATTTAAAATGATAAAAAATGACTACTAAGCTAAAATGACAAAAAATTATTAATGAAGCATAGTCTACTTATTAGAAAAAGAAAAAGAAACAGTGAAGGTTGCATGTGAATGTTCCTTACTTTTTTTCCTCTTTTAAAGTTGATTCTGATGTTGATTCTGGTTCTATTTTGGGATTTGCTTTCATTTCCATTTTTTCCCTTTTTACTTTGTTGTAAATGACATCAATCGATTTAAAACGATAAAAAATGACTACTAAGTTGAAATGACAAAAAATGATTAATGAAGCAGTATACTTATTAAAAAAAACAGCAACAGTGAAACTTGCATGTGAATGTTTTTTCCCCCCTTTTTTTCCCTTGTTCCCCTTATTTTCATTTTAGAACCTAATAGTTTCTGATGTTGATTCTGGTTTCATTATGAGATTTGCTTTCATTTCCATCCCTTTCCCTTTTTTACCTTGGTGTAAATGATATTAATCAAATTTAGAATGATAAAAAATGACTACTAAGCTGAAATGACAAAAAATTATTAATGTAACATAATCTACTTATTTAAAAAAAATAAATAAAAACAAAAACACAATGAAACTTGCATGTGAGTGTTTTTTTCTCTTTTCCCCCATTTTTTTCTCCCCCCCCCTTTTTTTTCCAATTTTAAAGCCTAATAGTTTCTGATGTTGATTCTGGTTTCCTTATTAGATTTGCTTTCATTTCCTTTTCTTTCCCCTTTTTAGTGTTTATGGAGGGAGCATAATAGTGGGGAGTTATGGCAAGAAAGGGCAGAAGCTATGCCGATGTGGACTTAGATATCAGGCCCACTGGACCAACACCAAACCACGTCTAACAGGGTAGCCATTGGCATTCAGGGACCGATCCAGTGGTACCAGAGTAGTTTAGTGGCACTCCAGCGTACCCGCACTAGTGCTTTCCCCCCTATGACGTCACCGGCCCCAAGCGCGAGGCCACTTTGGACTTTGACCCCTATATCGCAACTGTCACGGGATATGGCACCACCACCCAGTTGCGTGATATGTTGCTACCACCCTAGACTTTGATCCCTATGTCGCAACTGTCCACGTTGCCTTCTCAGATTGAACTTTGATCCCTATGTTGCAACTGTCCACGTTGCCTTCTCAGATTGAACTTTGACCCCTATGTCGCAACTGTCATGGGATATGGCACCACCACCCAGTCGCGTGATATGTCGCAACCGCCCTGGACTTTGACCCTATGTCACAACTGTCACGGGATATGGCACCACCACCCAGTCGCGTGATATGTCGCAACCACCCTGGACTTTGACCCTATGTCGCAACTTTCATGGGATATGGCACCCGGTCGCACTCCTTATTAATATTCATAATTAATATTTCATATTTGAGTCCCCACTTATTAAAAATCCCCCCTCTTTTAACCATGGCGCCATCTGGTGTATATAATGAGTACTATTTTTAGAAAAACCCTCGATTTTAGTCGTAATTTTCCAAAAATCTTGAAAAACCCCAAGGTCATGGTTCAGACCCCCTGTTTGACACACCTATATTTTAAGCCCCCTTCTCGAATAGTCTCGATTATTCTTGATTTCCCCTGGTTAACCCACCTATATTTTAAGCCCCCCTTCCCCTTCTCGAATAGACTCGATTTTTCTTCATTTCCCCTGGTTGACCTATATTTTAAGCCCCTTCACGGTTTTTCTTGATTTCAGACCCCCTGGTTGACTCACCTATATTTTAAGCCCCCTTTTTGAATTGTCTCGATTTTTCTTGATTTCAGACCCCTTGGTTGAACCACTTATATTTTAAGCCCCCTTCTCGAATAGTCTCGATTTCCCCTGGTTGTCCCACCTATATTTTAAGCCCTACCCTCTTCATAGACCCCCCTGGTTGACCTGTATTTTAAACCCTCTCTCTAAAGACCCCTTGGTTGACATGTATTTTAAGCCCTCTCTCTAAAGACCCCCTGGTTGACCCACCTATATTTTAGGCCCTCCCCTCTTCATAGACCCCCTGGTTGATCCATCTCATGGTGAATCAGTTTTTGCGCGTTTAATCGGTGTCATCCAACGTCCGTACTATTTTTAGTGCGTCTCCTGTATTTAAAAACAATTGCTTCCAATGCCGTGATTTGAACCCGCTACCTCGGTGTCAATAGCTGTAGTGTTATCGTACTCGATTATGCCTTGTTACTTGATGATGTGGTTTAGATGTGTCTCAAACGGGATATAACTGTATAAATTACGTATCTCTTTATTACAGCTTGAGTTTTTTATTTCAGATATTAACGTAGGTTTTTTATTATCCTACGTTTTTTACAACCTTCGTATTCTTCATAACTAGCTTTTTCCTGGTCTGTAAATGGTAGCTAGGTAGTCACTGGAAGGAGAGCTATGCACCAATCCACTGAGATGATGCATAGAACCGACCAGGCCTAGCACCTAATGTCCGACCCCGCCTTCTCGTGGTGCAGACCGTTAGTACCATTCAAAGAAATACTCTCTTGTGGAAGTGAACGGAAGGGGAGGGCTGCCAGATTAGTGTGGCCTACTGATCTGGACAACTATGGCTACTTTTCTTCTTTTTTCTACCCTGCTGAGGAATGGTCAACCACAGAGGGTCCTGGTGCTGATCATATAAACCCACTAGACTGGACAGATATATGGCTCTGAGCTTGATTATGGATCCTGATTTTGCTGCACTGGTGGGCTTCTGTGGAGGGAAAATCTTCTGCTGTGTTTTCTGTTTGTTTGTGGGTTGACAACCCCAAGTGAGTAGATTCACAGGATATGTTTATCAGCTGGTGGATAATCCTGAGCAGAGGTCACAGCAGGCACCTGAACTCTTTGCTTCTATTGGCATCGTCAAATTCTACATTGGAGGAAGTCTTCCAGTGTAGATGGCTTCAGCCTTTAGTGGTGGGGGAACGGGTCTTTGCCCCATGTGTGCGATTAGGGGGCTGTTTGATATTGTCGGCATTCCCTCTCTCAATAAACATAGTTTCTTTAAACATCCTACTAACCATTTTCTCTCCATTGGTAGTTGGAATGTGAGGACTCTGCACAGAGCTGTTTTTCTTGATGTCCTCACACAAGAATTCCACCATTATAATTTAGATATTCTCGGCTTGCAAGAGACCAGATGGACAGATAAAGATCAGATTCATAAAAATAATTTTAAATTTCTCTTTTCAGGCACGGACGACAATAAGCATCACCAAGGCGTGGTTCTGCTTCTCAGCAGACACGCTAGCAATGCTCTTCTAGGATATGAGTGCATTAATGAAAGGTTTCTTACAGCAAAATTTCAGACAAGCGTTAAAGACTTGAATGTTATCTGCTGTTATGCCCCCACTGAGGATGCCGATGAGGATGAGAAGGATAGGTTTTATGAACAACTTCAGGATATTTTGAATTCTGTCAAGAAAGGAGATATTACCCTTGTTCTTGGTGACTTCAATGCCAAAGTTGGTACTGACTCTGACCTTTGTGGAGGAGTGATAGGCCCTTTTGGTATTGGTAGCTGCAATGGCAATGGGCAACGTCTCCTACAGGTAAGTAAACTCATTGGTTTCAGAATAACTAACACTTATTACAAACACCGCGACATACATAAGTACACATGGGTTTCACCTGATGGGCTGCATAAGAATATGATTGATTATATATTGATTAACAGCAAATGGGCTAGTTCTCTTAAGAATA